>CM052797.1:18367604-18596557 GCA_028533885.1 Nasua narica
CTGGTTCCCTGACCCCCAACTTATCCAAATGCTCCTGTCCTTTCACAAGCCAGGGTCCCTTCAAGCCCCATTTCTCTCAAGAAATCTTTGCTGCTCACTCAACCAGTAAACCTTTGATGAGCACCTATTTTACCAGGAGTTGCAGGAGGAGGGACAGAAATAAAGCAGACTGGTTTTTGCCCTTGTGTACCCTGTGGCCCGAAACAGGAGACAAGCAGGAAAACCAGTACCGGCTCATCATCGTGACCCCAAGACCAGGGGAAGCCACGGTGCATTGTGCCATCTGCCTCAGGGGCCAGAGAGAAAGAGACACTTAGCCTAGAACGTAAGTCCTACAGAATTCCCAAGAGAAGTGGGGGACAGAATGAGTGTTGGTCGAGGGCTTATTCTATGCCACCCCCTGGACAAGTGGCCGTGAATGCTCTCAGGTAATCTTACAAATACAGCCGAGGAAAGGGGTTCTGGGGGACACACTCCTATCCTCCCACTGAGGGCCTCCATAGGCCTGTCTCTTACCCTGTGGCCTTGCCTGGCTCTGCTTGTTCGCAGGCCTGCACCCCATCCTTTACTTGCACACGCTGTCTACTGTGTCATTCATGTGTAGGAGCCATGTGCCCACCAGGAGACCCCACTGGACAGCTCCAGAAGAGGAGAGCTCAAAGAAGAGCTAGCCAGGGTGACTCAGAAGGGTGAGTCCAAGCCTCCTGTTTCTGGCCCGAGGAGTGCCTGCCGCCCAGGTGAAGCACAAGACCCAAGGAGGTGATGGGCAATTCGGGGGGCAGCAGCCTCTGTTGCCTGGAAGGGGTGGGTGTCTGGCATGTGGGCCACCTTGGAGGGCCTGGAGCCAGGTGGTAGATAGCCCTTGAGAGCAACCACAGCAAGCACAGGGGAAAAAGGAGGGAAGTCTTGCTGCTCTTTGAGAGGGTCTCTATCATGGGTCATCGGGCCAAGCGTCCACTTACTCCTTGTCTGGGGAACTGTCACTTCTAAGATTATGTTTATGTTTCCAAGAGAAAGGAGGTGTCACTGCCCTCCGAGGTTTCTTGACCCCACAGCTGGCCCCATTCCTTAGTTCTAAGATGGACGGTCCCTTTTCTTTTAGCTTCTTGCTTTGAATTTGACCTTCGCATGGACCCAGAGGCCCGGTGGTGGATCAGGGTGACACCAGGATTTCAGACTGGACTCCTCTCTCCCCTTTGCCCTGACTTCTTCCCATGGAAGCTCCTTCTTGCCCCTGACCATCATTTGGGAAGGACATTCCCCAACCTTTACTGACCACTCATCTTTATTTTCTGTGGATGATCTGGAATTACCCTGTTTATCTATTTACTCATAAATGATGCAGTGAATATCAGTAGACTGGATGTCCCATGCAGGCTGGGACCAGAGCCTTCCTATAGCCTGGCGCACAGAGGGGCCAACCATGGGACAATGCCTGGAAGCCGGGGGGCCTGCTCGGCATCTAGAACTCCTCCTAGTAGACCTGACTGCTCTTCCAGTGGGTTTCATCAGGGCAGAAGATGTGATGATAACCCACGGGCACTCTTCTCTGTAGAATCTGAAATCAATTCCTTCAGCTCTTTAAAACTACTGCGACCCCCTCCCCCTGTCCCAGCAGCCTCACAAAGCTGGCACGGATCCAGCTGCCCTCAACAACATCCCTTTCCTCTAGCACTCTAAGGCATCTCCCGGGGGTGCCTCCCAACTTCACATTTCACTATTTATTACTTTGCAATGTCCTTACCTTCCTCACAGGCAGAAGTCTCGCTTTTCTATCTCCATGGGCCAGCAGAGCCAGAGTTTTATCCTGACACAAAACCCTCCAGCCTGCAGAAGATGTTCCGTACACGGTAACAAGTCTCCGGTTCTAAAGAGAGCAGTCGGCCTCGTTTACAAGGGTCTCACTCCAGTGGAGGACATTCTTCTCCTACCAAATTGGCTGCCAAAGCTAGAGACCTTGGTGCTGCTGCCAGGAAAACATATCTGAGGGCCATTCCCCAGCCCCGCCTCCCTGAGTCACTGCAGTGCCCCCCTTACAGCTCCCAGGACAACACAGCAAAGTGCCCAGCTGTGGCTCCCGGCCCCTTCGCTCACTCTGTTCCGGCCCTTCCAGGTTGGCCATCCCCACAGCAGTTCTTTTATTTTTGAAGGTGTCAAGCTTCAAATGCTTTATTAGCAGAAGGAAAAAAAACAAGCATGGAGGAGGGATTGTTATACCTTTGTATAATCATTATACAAGGCATCATTATACCTTTAAAAGAAGGCAGGTTAAAACGGGATGAGAGTAGGGGCACCTGGGTGGCTCAGTGAGTTAAAGCCTCTGCCTTTGGCTCAGGTCATGGTCTCAGGGTCTTGGGATCGAGCCCTGCATTGGGCTCCCTGCTCAGCGGGGAGGCTGCTTTCTCCTCTCCCCCTGCCTGCCTCTCTGCCTACTTGTGCTCTCTCTCTCTCTGTCAAATGAATAAATAAAATCTTAAAAATAAAACCACAAAAAAAACTGGATGAGAGTAGACCCCAGGGCAGCAGTTTGGGATCCAACAAATGTGATCTGGGTCTGGGCAGAATGAACCAGCCAGACCTTTAACTCTGCTTACTTATCTAGAACTGCCTGGAATTGGGCAGGTGCGCGGCCCCCGGGACATGCAGTGCTGCCCCGCTGCAGGGGAACTGGACACTGTGGCCCTTGGAGACTAACTCCTGGACAGAGGCAAATGCACATCTGCTGGTCTCTGGGGCCTAGCTGTTGCTGCTTGTCACCTAGAAGTGAGTTCTTCAGCCCTAATTGCTTCCCCTTGCCTGGGTCCAGGAGTGAGACAAGACCTACCAAGGAAAAAGGTCTGAATGTCCCCCACCCCCAAACATAAGATTCCTTTTGTTCCACAGCACTCCAGAGAGCTTGATGAGAGCCATGCAGGGGGTGGGAGGGGCACACAGTATCCCTGGCTTCCCGCTGGAGGGGGGAGAGGCCAAAGGGATGCCTGAACAGGAACCAAATGGCATAGCTCATAAGGTGAAATATGGGGGAGACTGGGGTGGGCGTTGAGCCAGACACTGTTGATGCGAATCCCCACATGGCTGCTCATGAGTTCTGTGACCTCAGCAGATTCTTGATTCCTGTGTGCCTCACTTGAAATGGGGGTAATAATAGGACCTAGCTCATAGGGAGATGCTCAGTATGAAATGGCTTAAAACTGAATACATATCTTTGTTTTCATGCACAGCTCCCTTCTCGGTGCCATAGGACACGAGCCCCTGGCCTTTGGGTCCCTCCTGCCACCTCCCCCAGGATGCCTGGTTTACTTCCTGGGCAGTTCTTCTGCACCAGTCAGGAGAGCTACACCAGCCTCTGTCATCCCAAGCCCTTCAGGCCCTGCTTGCCTCCCCTGTGCCTGGGTCTGGGAGCAGGACTGGATGTTTGGGTCAGCCAGCCTTCCCATCTCCCTTTCCCCCCCAGCCTTCTCTCTGGAGAGAGGTTAAGTGAGCAATACTCAGGCCCTATGTGAATTAAAGCTGAGACTCCTCATTGTAGCAGAGTCCCAGCCTGTAGGCACTTCTATTCAGGGAATTCAAAATCATCTCCCCTCCTCAGTGGAAGGCACTGTGCCTGATGGTGTCTAATGACGTCCTGCATTAGACTGTGGGCACCAGTCTCCCAGTGCCCTTAGGAAAGTGCAATGTTCCTAGCACATCACAACCTCATTGTATGGGCTGAGTTCTGGCTCTATTAGTATTCTCCACCCATAGGTTTAAAGGTAAATTAGGGGACGCCTGGGTGGCTCAGTTGGTTGAGTGTCTGCCTTTGGTTCAGGTCATGATCCCGGGGTTCTGGACTCCAGCCCGAGCCTCAGAGTCCCTTCCCAGTGAGGAGTCTGCTTCTCTCCCTCCCTCTGCCTGCTGCTCCCCCTGCTTCTGCTCTCTTAATCTCTTTCTCTTGAATAAATAAATACAAATAAAAAGATAAAGGTCAATGAGGCTCTAAGTGTCACCAAGTGAGCAGTGGGCTAGGCCAGGTCAGGGTCAGGTGAGCCTGGCAGGTGTGGGCAGATGGCCCAGGCATGCATGGACAGGGCTGTCCACGCATAAGCAGGATGGTGGCCCACAGGGGGCAGGACATCACAGTATTGTCCCCATCCAAGTCAGAGCCCAGCACTTAGGCAGGTGGACCTGGGGAGCTCCAGCGGCTGAGGTGCCAAGAAGGCTGTGATGGTGATCTGGGGACGGAGTGGCCAGCAGCACTGCAGTCTGGAAGCAGACCTGACCTGACGCAACGCCATCTCAAGGCTGTTCTGTGGCCCTGCACTGCCCCAGCGAAGTCAGCCACTGCAGGGAGGGTCCTGCAGCACCTGGCTGGGCCTCCATGTGGCCACAAAGGCCCACAGTCGCTGGTTTTCAGGCTCTGGAAGCAATTATTGACAAGGTTTTGAGAAGAATCAGAGCTACAGCTGCTGGAAAGCGAGGCGTTTTCTGTTTGACCTTGAAGCAGAAAAGAACTTTTTTGAGTGTCTCCAATGTGCTAGCCACATTCTATATGCCTCATCCTTACATTTCACCTCAAATCTACACTCGAGGGGCAAGCATGCCCTTTTTAAATACCACCTCTCCTATGCTCAAAGGACTTGAGCAACCTGCCCAAAGTCATAATGCAATAAGTCACCTAGAAGCTAAATAGCAAAATCAAAGCTCCTGCTTTAACATTATGCTACTTTCTGACATGCACAGAGATGCTAATGATGCTCTTTCTCTTCCCTTGGTGAAGGCCATGGCACCTTACTCCCTTTGTTTCTTGGAACTCCAAAGGTACTTTGCTCACCTGAAAAGTGCTCCGCAATAATCAAGCCCAGAGTCCTGTTACTGCTGTTCAAGAAACAAAGCTTTAACCACTTTTCCCACAAGAGCAGCCAAATGTTCTTTCCTAAGCCCTCCCTCCTCCACTAGGGATATTTTCTACTTTGAAATGGTTGAAATTATGCTATGACAATTTCATCTCTTATTCAAGATGAATTTTTTTATATCAGCAATGAAAATAGTCTGCTAATCTCTGTTTTTGTTTTGTTTTGTTTTTTGTTTTTATTTTTTGCTATTGTTAAACTGGGAAATTTTCACATCAGAACTAAGCAGCTAAAACACATTTCACTCTAATACTCTGACATTTATCAACCTTTGGTACCTTTATAATTGCAGTTGTTTCCCTAGTATTGTGACCTGTTGGTGCTTCTGTTAAAAGACAGGCAAACCAGGTGACCAGGCTCCCCATGGTGACCGTCCCAGAGACGCCCCTCCTTCAGACTCCGATCCAATTACCCCCAGTTCCTCTGCTTCCAGATGACCCAATCCCCCCTGCACTGAGCAGTGCTTCTCCAAATGGAGTGTCTGGATGGTAGTATCGGCACCACCCAGAGACCTGTTAGAAATGCAAGTTCTCTGGAATGCCTGGGTGGCTCAGCTGGTTAAGTGTCTGCCTTTAGCTCAGGTCATGATCCCAGGGTCTTGGGATCGAGCCCTGCATGGGGCTTCCTGCTCAACAGGGAGCCTGCTTCTCCCTCTGCCTGCTG
Organism: Nasua narica; assembly: GCA_028533885.1. Lineage (NCBI taxonomy): Eukaryota > Metazoa > Chordata > Mammalia > Carnivora > Procyonidae > Nasua > Nasua narica. The sequence continues at coordinate 18,373,157 of CM052797.1, forward strand.
TTCCCCTTGCTTGTGCTCTCTCTCTCTGACAAACAAATAAATAAAATCTTAAAAAAAAAAGAAAAGAAAAAAAATGCTCAAGTTCTCTAGCTCCACCCAGACACGCTGAATCAAAAACCCAGGGCATGCTGCCTAGTAATCTAGGATTTTCACAAGCCCTCCAAGTGCAGAAACACTGAACTGGAGGCTACAGAGAGCCTGAGAATGACCTCTCCCAACAACTCCTTCTTTTTTTCTTTGGTTGCAGCCTCAGGAGCTTATTCTTTCTTGTGTCCCAAAAGACCAACCTTCTGCAATTATCCCTTCACCCCCCCAATTCCTACAAGCTCTTCCTCTCTACTTTATTCTCCCAGCTTGTTTCAAACATACTCAGGAGTCCTCTTCTTGAAAAAGCATCTTTTGCTTGACCTCCTGTCCCATACATTCAACTCCCTTCTCTTCCTTCCTACCTCTGTTACCTTGGCAACTTATCCTTTTGAATATCACAGTCTCTAGGAGGAACAGTATCTATCAAACAGGCTAAATGAAGAGTTTAATGAAATAACATTAGGATAAGTATGTGCTATGAGGGAAAATTTTAAGAAACCTAGAATTAGCCTAAGCTGCTTTGCTGAAGTAAGTGATGTACTTGGTCAAACTATAAAATATGACTAATATTACTGTCTTTTACTCATGGAGCCAAAGTGAGTTTCAGGGTAGGCTATGCTAGTTTGTTAGTATCATTTATTGATAATAATGAGACTGATGGTTTGGACCTAGTTTCAAAGTAGGGGTGCAGGGTGTAGGGGAGGGGTGGGGAGAAGCCTTTGACACTGGGGCTGGTCTTTTAGCGATAATGTGCTTACATGACGAGTAGGGTATAAGAAGTTCTAGCTGAGACTTCTTTTGGACTGCCTAATTTGGATAGGTTGGTGGTTCAGAGAAAGTACATCTGGTATACCCTTGTAGGAGGTGGTCAACTTCAGGGAGCCTATGAAGACGTTGGCCTCTCCAAACCCCTTGTTGATAGGCAGTATTTGGCTATGATGTAGGTCCTTACTTCTGTGTTTTTTTGCTATGTCATACCCTTTCTCAGCAATAAACTGTAGATTCATGAGCATTGTCACTTGGAGCCCTGTGAATCTTCTTTAGCAACAGAACCTTATCTGGCTGCCACTATTAGGGTAGGTGACATTATAGTTATCTTTCCTTCTGCACTGTTTTAAAACACAATTCCTTGCTGAACTGCTCACAAGAATTGTTGGCCATTTGTTTCTTCATCACTTACTCCATTCTATGCACTTCCTTATCCTCTACCCAAACCTTGATCCCATCCTTACTACACAGTTGAAATCATAGTCACAAATGTCACCACCAAGACATGGCTTTTTCAGCTCTTAGTTAACACAGCTGGCCATAACTACTCTCTTGGACTATTCTTTATACTTGTTACCCTCATCCTTTATGATCTGATTATTCCTCCTCTCCCAACCAATTTAGTTTGCCTCACTAATTCCTTTTTCCAACAAACTATGAATATTCTCCTAGACCTATCCTTGGCTCAGCTCTTCTCTTCAGATATCTCATGATGCTCATTAAATGTTCATAACCACCTATGTTCAGATGGGCCCCAAGTCCTTCTCTCTAGTCTTGTTGTCTTTTCTATCCTTTGATCCACAACTCCCTGATGGTATGTTCACGTGAACATCTCACTGGTAACTCAAAGTCTTTACAATCTATCTTCCTTGAAAACCTGCTTGTTCACCATGTCAATCAAGACTTAAAAATTAGATTCTCCCTCAACTTCTCCCTCTTTATTTCAGTGAGTCCTTTATGTGTCTTTCTCTGAGTCAGTCTTTCTCTTTTTTTTCTCTCCCTTTTTCTCCACGTCTCTCATTCTTCTTCTCTTCTCCCCAGCCCCGGCAATCACACAATTCTGACACTGATAGAGAATGGCCTTCTGTTTCTCCTGTCCATTCTCTTGATGCCACCATCACTGAGTGGCCTGCCTCACTTCATGCAGTGGTATAACAGGATGGCTTGAAGACTCTCCTCTGACTCAAAAGTATGATGAGAAAAAGAATATCTGCATCACAGTGTCAAAGTATCTTCCACAAGATATTTATTAATTATAAATGATAACTTTGCATTAGAGACACTTTGTAGAAACAACCTTAATCAAGTGATCAAGGTTAATGCAATAAGCTGAATGTTAGTGCCCCCCCTCCAAAAATCATGTTGAAACTCAAACCCCCAATGTAATAGTGGTAGGATGAGGGGACTTTGAGTGGTGCTTAGGTCATGAGGGTGGAGCTTTCATGAATGGGGTTAGTTAGAGCATTATAAAAGAGACCCCAGAGAGCCCTCTTGTTCTTTTTCTGTTATGTGAGGATCTTAGGAGAAGTGGGCAATCTGAAATCTCCCTCAGGAATACAGATGCAAAATCCTTAATAAATACTAGCCAATAGAATTCAGCATTTATAAAAAATAATTATATACCATGACCAAGCAGAGTTTATTTTAGGGATGCAAAGCTGGTTCAATATTTGCAAATCAATCAGTATAATCCACCATATTTAAAAGACTAAGAAGGAAAGTTGCATGATAATATCAATTGGTAAATTGGTAATTTATCAATATCAATATCAATTGGTAAAAAATCAAATATCAATTGGTAAAAATATTTGCAAATCAATCAGTATAATCCACCATATTTAAACAGACTAAGAAGAAAAATTGCATGATAATATCAATTGGTAAATTGGCAATTTATCAATATCAATATCAATTGGTAAAAAAGTTGACAAGATTCAACCCCCTTCTTGACAAAAATTCTGAGAGAAATAGGAATAAAAGGGAACATCCTCAGATAAAAAGCAACTACAAAAATCTACAGCTAATATTATACTTAAGGTGAAAGTCTCAATGCTTTCATCCTAAGATTGGGAACAAGACAGTGATGTCTACTTTCATCACTCTCATTTAATGTAGATGTGATGTTCCAGCCAATGCAATAAGGTAAGGGAAAGAAATAAATGACACATATTTTGGAAGGAAAGAAACAAAAATGTTACTATTTCCATAGGACATGATATTCTATGTAGAAAATCCCAAGGAATGTACAAAAACTCCTAGTACTAATAAATGAGCACAGCAAGGTCACATGACTCAAGATCAACACACAAAAACCCATGTGTAGGCTTAACTCTATGTTAGCAATAAATATGTAGACACTAAAATTAAAAATACAATATCAATTATAATCACTCATTAAGAAAATGAATACTTAGTTGTAAATCTTAGTAAACATGTATAGGACTCATATTCTGACCACTACCAAACACTGATGAAAGAAATCAAAGATTTAAATACATGAAGAAACACAATATGTCCATGCTTTGGAAGAGTCAAAATACTAAGCGTGCTAAAATTCCTCAAATTGACGTCCAAATTTAATTAAATTCCTGTCAAAAAACCCAGCGAGATTTTTTTTTGTAGATACAGACAAGGTTAATGTAATACACTTACATGGAAAGGCAGTGGCAGCAGAATAAGAACAGTTAAAATGATTTTGAAAAAGAAGAATCAAGAGGGAGACATCCATTTACCCAATATTAAGGTTTACCACACAGCTACAGTAATCAGACTGTGGCCTTAGTGGAAGGCTAAACATGCAGATCAATGGAAAAAAACACAGAAACCAGAAGTAGAGCCACACAAATGTGCCCAAGTGATTTTTATGATGAATAATTCAACACCCAATGGTTATTCTTTCCCTGTCCATCAGAGCTCTAGTGTCTGATTTCTAGAAGGAAACGACTTCCTTCTTAGACTTCTTTGCTCTGACCAAGAAATGAGAACAAACCTTCAAACATAATTTGGCCCACAGGATAGACAAGCTCAGTCAGTGCCTTGATTAACCGACACCCATTTTATCCTATTCTAGTTTCTGCATCTTCAGAAACTCATATGAAGTTACAGGGTAAGCAAGGGCTTTTGCTTCCACTTAAATAGCTGTTTTGTTTGTTTGTTTTTGTTTTTTTTTACCTTTCAATCTACACTCACTATTCCATTTTCATTGTGTTATATTTGGCACACCACAATTCCCACCTATTAGAAGTCATCTTAACTCTTTCTGACTCCCAGTTACCTACTTTCCTGTATATGTTTGCCAATCCCTGTCCTATAGCATTTTTAAAATGGCTAGACAGAAAGGAAGGCAGAGCGTTGTAACAAACTGCTAAAGACCCATTTCTAGGCTTAACTAAATGACTAACAGATGATGTGTTCTTTGTTTATAGTAATTGACAATGAGATTGACAATCTCATTTTTTAAAGATTTTATTTATTTATTTGACAGAGAGAGGGGGAACACAAGCAAGGGGAGTGGGAGAGGGAGAAGCCAGTTTCCTGCAGAGCAAGGAGCCTGATGTGGGGCTCGATCCCAGGACCCCAGGATCATGACCTGAGCTGAAGGCAGATGCTTAACTAACTGAGCCACCCAGTTGCCTCTGAATCCTATCTCATTAAATTGACATCCAGGCTACATTTTTCCATTGTTATAGGGCTGTCATGATGAATTTACAAGTGCAGTGTTACAGCTTGAAAGGGTCTTAGAAATAATCTAAAATCCAACATCTTCATTTTATAAATGGAAAAAAAAACCAGACTCAGAAGTGAACTGATTTCTCCAAGATTAACAACAAATAACTGACAGTTTAGTGATTTGAACCCAAATATTCTGATTAAAATACAGTAGTGTGTATATGTGTGTGTGTTTTAAGATTTTATTGATTTGAGAGAGAGAGAATGAGCGAGAGCACAAGCAAGGGGAGGAGCAGAGGGAGGGGGAGATGCAGACTCCCTGCTGAGCAGGGAGTCTGATTCAGGACTTGATCCCAGGACCCTGGGATCATGACCTGAGCCAAAGGCAGACACTTAACTGACTGAGCCACTCAGGTGTCCCAGTTCTGTGTGTTTTTAACCATTACATTATGCTTCTTCTTTATCAAATGAATTACAAAAATTCAGATGTATGATGTCTCTAGTCCTCCCCTACAAAAACTCTATCCAGGAGGAAAGTGAGGTAGAGCCTAGCTGGGCTTTACCAACAGCACCTCAAGCTGAGACAATTCACCAGATGCCCTCCTTTCTTCTAGTCACCTGTCCCAGAATAGTATGTAATATGGACATCATTACCATAATTTGCAGAATCAAATTTCTATCCCTCCTCTTAAAACTCCTAAAAAGTTTTTATGTGTAATCTAAAAAAAAAAAAAAATTTGAACTAATTAAAAACCAGAGCAGTTGAATTGTTGCCAGAGTTGGGGGTGGGAGGTGGACAAGAAGGGTGAAGGGGGTCAAAGGGTATAAACTTCCAGTTATAAGATAAGTAAGTTCTGGGGATCTAACATACAGCATAATGACCACAGATAACAATACTGTATTGTATATTGGAAAACTGCTATAAAAGGTAGATCTTAGAAGTTCTCATCACAGGAAAAAAATGTGTAACTATGTAAGGTGATAGAACTAAGGTGATAGAAATCTGGTAACGATTTCTTTCTTTCTGTATATATCAAATGTTCGTGTTGTACACCTAAAACTGATATAATGTTATACATCAGTTATAGCTCCAAAAAACTGACAAAAAGTGTTTATGAAAATTCTTGGGGGTACTATTGGAGAAAAATCTCCTGGGCATATTGTTGATTTTACACATTAATTTTGCGACACATCTGTAATCAGCACCTGGTTCTTGGGATAGTCTACCTTATCTTCTAATTATCTATATATACATGGTGTGGAGAAATGACCTACTAATTTTCTTCCTGATTTATACTAAATGGTGATAACAGTTTATTGAACACTGTTTTCCCACTGGATTACATGTGAGAGAATGAGGTCTGGTTTGCCATATGGCACCAGCTGCCTCATCCTGAGTTAGGACCACAGCATTGTGCTATGGGACAGACGTACACCTCGCATGTCAAATTTTTATTCAAGACACTATGGAATGTGCCTTCTATTTCTGAAATATTAATCCAAAGAATTGTGATTTTTGTTTAAAAATTGTAAATTGTTTTTTTTTTTTTTTACAGATTTAATTTATTTATTTGACAGAGAGAGATGGCAGAGTTCCAACTGAGCAGGGAGCCTAACGTGGAGCTCAATCCCAGGACCCTGAGCAGAAGACAGACGCCCAACAGTTGAGCCACCCAGATGCCCCTAAAAATTGTAAGGTCTAAATAAATGACAGCAAATGCATAAAATAGAACATATAAAGACACTGAATTACATTTCTGAAATTTTAAACGCCATGGGGAAATAATTAGTGACTAAAAAAATAAAGAGAAAACCACATATATGGCATCACCTTAAAAATGTTAAAAAATGCATGTATATAAGAACCCAAAAGAAATTATGGCAACATATTATCATATAGCCAAATCTGCCAATCAATTCCTTTATCATTCTGGGATTCCTGCCTGACTTAAGAAGGCCCTCTGGGGCAGTCTTCTAAACTTTTCATTAATATTTGTATAATCTGACTTCTTACCCCACATTTAGATTTAAAATTCATCTGGAATTTACTCATCTACATGGCACATTGTTGGCGTCCAATTATATTTTCTTCCAATATCATTGATTAAGACAATATTCATTAAATATGACAACTTTTTCTGCTGAGTTATAATACATCTATACTACAATCTGCTTGTGCAATTCCTACTCTCCTTCACTGATTTTTTTTTTTCATTGTAGTGCCAATGTGTCTTTATTTTGTCTGGTATAGCTATGCGATACTTTTAATTTTTTTTAAAAGATTTTATTTATTGGGCCGCCTAGGTGGCTCAGTGGGTTAAAGCCTCTGCCTTTGGCCCAGGTCATGATCTCAGGGTCCTGGGATCAAGCCCTGTATCGGGCTTTGCTCAGCGGGGAGCCTGCTTCCCCTTCTCTCTCTGCCTGCCTCTCTGCCTACTTGTGATCTCCCTTTCTGTGTCAAATAAATAAATAAAATCTTAAAAATCTTTTTTTAAGATTTTATTTATTTATTTGACACAGAGAGAGTAAAGGAGAGAGAGAGACAGAGAGCATGCATAAGCAGGGGGAATGGCAGGCAGGGGAGAAGCAGGCTCCTCACTGGGCAAGGAGCCCAATGTGGGGCTGGTCATACTTGAGCCGAAAGCAGCCGCTTAACTGACTGAGCCACCCAGGCACCCTGATACTTTTAGTATATGACATAAATCCCCTTGGTATTCTTTTTCAAGCATTTCTTGCTAATATTTATAAATTTGGGCCTCAGTAAAAACAAAACTCTAGGGTACTGATCAAAGCTGTATATTACATTTATATATTAATTTCAAACAGATTGATGTCTTCGAATTTAGCTTTCCTATCCATGAGCATAGTATATCTCTTATTATGTAAATTTTTAAGTCCTTTAATTAAAAATTCATACGTAGCATGATTTTTGCTTTTGGTATGCATTCCTACAGCAAAATACAAATAAAATATGTACAAGGTAGAAAAAAGATTGGGAAAAATTATTAGTTGCAAAACAATTAGACTTTCTAATGTACAAAAAACTTACACAGATGATAGAGAACAACAGTCAGAGGATGAAGGTGTACACTTCACACACTACTGATGGAAGTGTAAATTGAAAAAGAATGTGCCAGCATATACTAAGCATCAAAATACCCTTTGAATCATACTTTTAAGATCTTATCCAACAGAAGTTACGAGTTCTAGAGCAGGAAAAAAAAATAAAGTATATCTAATGGGCTCTGCCCAGTCCAGCATTATTTGCGACAGCAGAAGTCTGAACATTATCCATAGGGGAATGTTGGTATAAATTTTGCTATAGCCAAGTGATATTGTAATGACCATGTCACTTTGAAGGTCTACACCTTTCTTCCTTAAATCATGTTTTCTTTGCAGCTTTCCCCTTTAAGGCTGACCTACACTCAGAATCAAAGAAATCACCCACAAGCTCTGAGTCCCAAAATTCTGTCTTGAAATCCAGCCTTATTGGAGACAGAGAATGCAATCAAGTAATTGTCTGAATTCCAATAGTGGAGCTTTCCAAGGCCTTTTGAGGGAAACGTACATCAGCAACTAAAGAGAACTTTACTACCTGCCAGGGACAGGGAGGTCCCAAGACTTCAAGATGAAAGAGTGGAAAGCCCTTTACTTCTAGTGACTCTGGCAGAGAGAAAGTTGGGGGAGGGGCACTGGGAGATAGAGGCATGCTGTGCTCTTTCTAGGCTGAAGAACCAGGTAGAGAGGAATGTCAAGAAGATAAAGGAGTTAGTAAAAGCAGCAGTGGGATGGAAACTATACTTTGATCCTTTGATGGGAGAAAATCTGTCTGAAATTAAGCAGAATGCAACAGTATAATGGGGTTTTGCAGAAAGACATTCATAAGAGAGAGAGTGAAGGGAAGGGGGAGACAGGAGAAAAAGCGAGTGGAGAGAGGGAAAGAGAGAGACATAGAGGTGGAGATAGAGGGAGAGATGGGTGGGAAGAGAGAGAAGGGAAGGAAAGGAGACAGAGGCTAAAGGAGAGAGTATGGACCGATACATGAATACATTTATAGTAAAAACAAGGAATACAAATGTTATCCGTCATAAGCTTTTAAGTGACAGAATTATATTTAAATGACAATAAATTACATGTAATAAGTTATATATAATAAATTACATGATGATAAATTACATGTAAATGATATCACCTTTGGTCTTTTATGTGTCTTCTGAATTTTCCCTAATGTAGTCATATACCACTTTTGTGATTAGAAAAACATAGACATTAAAACAAACAAACTAAAAGGCATTAAGGCATTTAAATCCTTCTGCTATTCATCACAGAAAAGTTTTTCTTTTTTTTTTTTCTTTCTAGTAAAGCTACAACCAAATGAGCTGAATGATCTCAAACCTAAATCCACAACTGAATTTTTGTCCCAGGGACACATCTTGAAAAACAAGTACCTGTGAATGTGGTGCCAAGACTGGAAATTGATTAAGTTGAACTGTCATGGGAATATATATGCCTGAAAAGTGGGATCTGGTTCTCCGAGAAGCAGATTCCCACTACATCAGGAGGCAGGTCTGCCCCCCACCCCCATCCTGCTCTAGTGTTTGGTGTTGGTAGACTGGCCTCCAGCAATGCACGGTGGTGCAGAGAGGTAAGAGTGAGCCTCAGGCAGTGGGGGAGACTGGAGGGAGAAATCAGAGGACAAGACTAACATTCAGGCAGTAACAAAGAAAGGAGGACCCTCCCCAGTTTGTGGTTTAGGGCCTCAAGATGCTCATGTTTTGGGAGGTAACACTCTAGAAAATCACTGGCTTTACCTCTTGGGCTGCACAGCCAGCCACCCCCGTCTTGGTAACCGTGGGCTGTTCTGGCTGTGGCCCTGTAAACACTGAATAAGAGAAACACAAACATAAAGAATGTGTAGTTAGCCCTGTAAAATCCTCTGTTTACGTCTATGACTTAATCAACATGGGGAAATAGGGCTTAAAATGAGAAACGCTGACAATGTAAAAGAACCTCAGATGAGGAAGACGCTTGACCATCATACTTGCTGCAGAGTGCTGGTTAGCAAGTGAAGTCTCAGTGTCAGAACCACAGAGCATCCATTACAATGATATGGCTGCCCTTGAACACAGCCAGCCTGCAAGGATGAAATAAAATAATTTTAAAAAGTGAGATTCCAGGGCCCCTGGGTGGCGCAGTTGGTTGAGCGACTGCCTTCGGCTCAGGTCATGATCCCGGAGTCCTGGGATCGAGTCCCACATCGGGCTCCCAGCTCCATGGGGAGTCTGCTTCTCACTCTGACCTTCTCTCTCTCACTCTCTCTCTTTCCTAATAAATAAATAAATAAAATCTTTAAAAAAAAAAAAAGTGAGATTCCAGTTCCAGGAAAAGATGGAATAGACAAATTTTCACCTATTCTTATTACCAAGAACAGCTTAAAACTCTGGACTTTCTATTCTAAAACAAAAACTCAAACAGTCAAAAGCAAAAAACACATAAGTCTAGGAATAATGAAAGGTGGAGAGTAAAAGGCAGACTGGCTAGGGACTCTGGGACTTGGAAAACAACACAATGATGAGGTCCCTGGGTTTCCTTTATGCCTAATATATACTGGACTGGATGCTGGACAAGAGAGCAACTTGGCTATGCCAATGGACACTCTGAAAAGCAGCCTGCTCTTTCTGGCCAAAGGACAAGAAAGAGGCAGCCTAGCAGGATGGAAAAATTTTAGGCAATGATCACACTACACTAGCCAAATACCATGGAAAAAAACTGTGACTCCACCTCACTCCTGAGTGGGGAGCCTAGACTTCTACCCTTGTTGGGCTGAAATGAGATACTCCTATCTCCCCAACAAGTTGAGAGGGAAGTCAGGACTTTCATCTTTGTTTGGTGGTAAGAAGACCTTCTCTACCTACACTGTCAGCAGTAGTTATATGGGGAGGCTGAAATCCCATCCCCATCTAAAAGTAACAAAGCACCCCTCTCTTCACCACCTAAGAAGTGTCTGTAGAGACCAAATGGGTAATAGTATGAGGATTTTTCCCCTCCTTGAAGACAGAGGAGTAGCAGCTGAAGCCCAGTGGGAAGCCCGGACTTCCACCTCAACTTAGCAGTTGCAAGGTGTCCTTCCTTGCTTCCCTAGGGTGTCCATGGAGGTGGAATGGGGAAATTGGTCTTCCATCCCCACCTGGAAATAACAAGGTGGCACACTCCTTCCCCTGCTAGCCTGTTGTCCAAGGAGGTCTGCTAAAACAGAAATTTTAAATAGGATTCAGAATCTCATAACATAATATACAGGATATAATTGAAAATCACTTATCATACAAAGAACCAGGAAAATCTCAACTTGAACGAGAAAAGACAATCAATGGATGCCAACATCTATGTGATACAGATGATGGATTTCTCTGACAGAGGTTTTAAAGCAAATATGCAAATGCTTCAACAAGCAATTTCAAGTATGCTTGAAACAAATGAGGTAGTAGAAAGTCTCAGTAAAGAAGTAGAAGATATATAGAAGAGCCAATGGAAATTCAGAACTGAAAAAATACAATAACCTAAATGAAAAACTTACTGGATAGGCTCAATGGCAAAATTAATAGGACAGGGGAAAGAATCACTGAACTTAAAGATAGAACAATAGAAATCACCCAATCTGAACAACAGAGAAAATAGAAAAAAAAATAAGCAAGCCTCAGGGACTTGTGAATATAGCAAAAGACATAAAATTTGTACCATCAAAGTCTCAGAAGGAGAAGAGGAAGAATCTGGCGCTGAAAAAGTGTTTGGAGAAATAATGTCTTAAAATTTCCCAAATTAGGCAAAAAACATAAATCTACAAATTCAAGAAGCTGAGCAAACCTGAAAGGTAAAAAAAAAAAAAAAAAATCTATGCCAAACATAATTATCAAACTCCTGGAAAAAAATCTTGAAAGTAGAGTGAGACAAATGACACTTATAGTGAAAAAATAATTCAAGTGACAATATATTTCTCAGAAACCATAAAGACTAGAAGGAAGTGGAATAACATTTGTCAAGTGCTGAAAGAAAAGAATTGTCAACCCAGTATTCTAGATCAAGCAAACATACCCTTCAGAAATGAAGGGGAAATTAGGACATAGTCAGATGAATAAAATCTAAGAAAATATGTCACTAATAGGCCTACTCTAAAAGAATGACTAAGGAATTTCTTAAAATGGAAAAGAGAGAAACAACAACAACCCCCTGCCCCCCAAACTTAAACAACAGGAAGGAAGGAAAAACAATGGAAAGAGTAAAAATTTGAGTGATACAAGACATTGTTCTTATTTTCTAAATTATATTCAATGTTTGAAGCAAAAATTATAACTTCGATGTGATTTTCAAAGTACTACATGGAAGAAGTATTTAAAACAATTATAAATAGGAGAAGGTAAAGGCACTTAAAAGGAGGTAAGGTATCTATATTTTATTCAAATTGGTAAAATATCAACACCAGTATACTGTGGTAAGTTACATATTTACAATGCAATATCTGGAGAAATTATCAAAAAATGGAAGAATTGACTCATACAGTGTGTTCTATGACCACAGTGGAATCAAAATTGGAAATCAATAATAGAAAAAAATTAAAAACCCTTCAAATACTTGGAAACTGAACAAAAGACTTCTAAATAATCCATGGGTGGAAGAGGAAGTCTCAAGAGAAATAAAAGAAATATACTGGATAGAAAGAAAATACAAATACAACATAACAAAATTTGTAAGACACACCTAAAGTACTACTAAAAGGTAGATTTACAGCATTAAATGCTGTATTAGAGAAGAGTAAAGAGTATATTAGAAAAGAGTAAAGCCCCCAATCAATAATCTAAGCTCCCACTTAATGAAACTAGCAACATAAACACACATCCAGCAAAAGGAAGAAAATAATAAAGAGTAGAAATCAATAAAATTGAAAACAGCAAAATAATAGAGAAAAATCACTAAAACAAAAAGCTGGTTCTTTGAAAACATTAATAAAATTGACAAATCTGTAGCAGAACAGACAAAGAAGATAAGACACAAATTACCTATAATGAGGTATTGCTACAGATTCTCTGACACCAAAAGCATTGTAAGGGAATATTACAAACAACTGTATCCAGATAAGCTTCGTCACTTAGATGAATGGACCAATCCCTTGAAAACCACAAACTACTACAACTCACTCAATTTGAAATAGATAATTTGAATATCCTCCTATTAGAGAAATTTAACTTACAATTTCAAATCTTCCTAAGGAGAAATACCCAGGCTCACACTGTTTCTGAAGAATTTTGAAAAATACAACCATGTTTAAAACGAATGCCAATTCTAAGTACAAAAAAGGGCCACATGTACCCCAATATTCATAGCAGCAGTGGCCACAATCGCCAAACTGGAAAGAACCAAAATGCCCTTCAACAAATGAATGGGTAAGGAAGATGTGGTACATCTATACAATGCAATATTATGCCTCCATCAGAAAGGATGAATATCCAACTTTTGTATCAACATGGACGGGACTAGAAGAGATTATACAGAGTGAAATAAGTCAAGCAGGGAGAGTCAATTATCTTATGGTCTCACTTACGTGTGGAGCATAAGGAAAATCATGGAGGGCATTGTGAGAAGGAAGGGAAGGGTGAAGGGGGGACATCAGAGGGGGTGATGAACCATGAGAGACTGTGGACTCTGAGCAACAAACTGAGGGTTTTGGAGGGGAGAGGGTGGGGGGTTGGGCAAGCCTGGTGGTGGGTCATGAGAAGGGCATGTATTGCATGGAGCACTGGGTGTGGTGCATGAACAATCAATCTTGTAACACTGAAAAAATAAAATAAACATATTTGGGGAAAAAAAAAGAATGCCAATTCTATACAATCTCTTCCAGAAAACAGGAAAGTTACACTTCTCAATTAAATTAATGAAGCCAGTATTAGCTTAATACCAAAATCTAACAATATATAAAAAGTAAATAATATGCTTAACAAATATGAACACAAATATTATTTATATACCATAAATAATATATTATATAAATATGTATAATAAGTACTATAAACCCTACTTGGTCATGGTATAAAAATATATATGTGTATTTATGAAATTATATACATATAAAACCAAATCAGATTTACTCCAGGGATGCAAGGATGGTTCAATACTTAAAAACTGATCAATGTAATCAACCATGTTAACAGGCTAAAGAAGACAAATCACATGATTACATCATTCATGACAAAAACTTTCAGAACATTAGGAATCAAGGGGAATTTCTTCAACGCAATACAGAATTATGCAAAAATACTATAGCTAACATAGTTAATGGTGAAGGGCTGAATGTTTTCTAACTATGATTAGGGTCAAGGCAAGATGTTTGCTCTCAACACTCTATTCATTAATATGGAAGCCCTAGACATAGCAATAAGACAAGAAAAGAAACTAAAAGACATACAGATTGGAAAGGAGGAAATATACTGTTCCTATTTGCAGGTGACATCACAGTCAACATAAAAAATCCCCCAAAGAAGGTACAGAAGATTCCTGGCATAGGTCAGTTCAGCAAGGTCACAGGATACAAGATCAAGACACAAAAATAAACTGTTATTCCTACACACTAAAAATGAACCTGTGGACACTGAAATTAAAAATACAATACCATTCACAATCACTCAGTAAACAGATGAAATACTCAGGTATAAATCTAACAAAATGTGTACAAGACTTGTATGCTTCAACTGTAAAACACTGATGAAAGAAATAAAAGAAAATCTAAATCAATGTCCTTGAATTGTGTTCAAGGACTGGAAGACTCAACATTGTAAAGATGTCTCCCTAAAATGATGCATAGGTTTAATGGAATTCCTATCAAAACCCCAGCAAGATTTTTGTAGATATGGACACTATATTATATAATTGATATGGAAAGACAAAGAAACTAGAAGATCTAGGTAATTTTGAAAAATAAAAATAATATGGGATTATCACTCTGCCTGAATTGAAGACTTATTACACAGCTGTAGTTCATTATAAGACTACATAGATCAGCAATACAGACTAGAAAACCCAGAAGTAAAGCTACACAGGTACAACCAATTGATTTTTTTTTTTTTGCTTTAGCTGCATTTTAAAAGAGCTTATTGAGATATAATTCAAGTATCATATAATTATCCCACTGAAAGTGTATAATTCAATGATTGTTGTAATATTACATTATTTTTGAAAACTTTGGAAATATATATGTAACATAAATTTTGCCACTGTAACTGTTTTCAAGTGTGCAGTGACAACTTAAAAATATGACAGACTTCACAAATTTACATGTTATTCTTGTACGTGGCCTACAGTCATTTTCTCTGTATCAGTCCTATTCTTGTGTACTTAGTTCCAAAGAGACTACTGGCCAATTGATTTTTGATAAACGTGGAAAAGTAAGCCACTGGAGGAAGGACAGTCTTTTGGGCAGATAGATATTGTTTGCTGACTGCATATCCATCGACCAAAAAAAAAAAAAAAAAAGCCTAAAAAAACCCAAAAAGCCTCAACCTCATATTTTATACAGAAAATTAAGTAAAAATGGATCACAGTTTCATACGTAAAACACACACCTATAAAACTGTTAGAAGAAAAAAACTGGAGAAAATCCTCAGGATGGAGGGCTTGGTGACAAATCAAAAGCCAAAAATCAATAAATTGGACTTTATCGAAATTAAAGCCCTCTGCTCTGGGAAGGACCCTGTGAAGAAGGCAAAATGACAGGCTGGGAGAAAAGGTTTGCAAGCCATGTGCCTGACAAACAATTCCTATCTAGAATATATAAAGAATCTCATCATTCAATCCTAAAAGACAATCAATCCAATTAGAACGTGGGCAAAAGCCCCAAAGAGGCTGTATATAAAGAAATGCTTTTATCTCTGCTCCTGTAGTCAGTATGTAAATGGAGCACAAAATGATTCACCAGCAGCACCCCAGGCCCTGCAACCAGCGGAGGCTTGCAGATGCAACTCAGAAAAGGCTGCAGAGAAGGACACCTACCAAGGGACCAAGGTCGTGGTGGCCCATACTACAACTGCTGAACCAAGAGAGACCATGAAACTTCAGAGATAGGGAAGGGGACTCACCTGAACCTCTCAGCACTACAGGCACCAGGACATAACCAATAAAAACAGACAAAGCCAGCCCCAGCTGCGCAAAGCACTTAAATCTGAACTTGAGCCAATTTAAGCTGACATGGAGACTTTTTTTTTTTTTTGCATTTATGCATCTTCTTTCCAAGAGTGCTACATGTAATACACAAGGTGGTCCCAAGTACCCAAGTCATGGATTCGATATTCGATGACGTGTACTAATGAGTGTTTTATAGTCACGCTGTGCCAGGCACTGGGGAGAAAGATAAGGCGTTCTTAACTCGCTTGTGTTGGCAGGTTTTCCAGAGTTTAGCTCAGCTACTTCATGGCATTGGTGCCCTGGCATCCATTTTGTTTGGTCAAATGGCTGCAGGGTCCCTAACTGACACCAGCTCCCTCTTGCAAGCACATGTCCTAGAGAGCAGCCTGCAGCGTCACAAGCGAACGCATATGACTCCTCCAACAGCCCTCGTGATAGACAGTCTCTGCCATCTCCCAGGGCTTCCCCTCCTGGGCCCCTTAGATAGGACCCCTTGTGGAACTGAACAAAACCCCACTCTTTTTGGTTTGATTGGAACAATCTGGCCTTATTTCAGCATTCCCTAAAGCATTCCCACCACCAGCCTTAAGATGAACCTGTGAGCCCCAGACACTGCTATTTTTTTCTCTCTTTCTCTGCACCCTTCCTCAACCTCCTCTTTTGGCCCCTGGAGGGATGCATGTACTTCCTCCAGGACGTGTAGAGTAATGAAGTCTATTTCACTTTCTCTTGTGGTCTTTTGTTGAGTGTGACTTACCACTCACCATTCTCTGGCTCTACTTAACAAATGTTAATCTTACAAAATTAAAATAATAACACAGTAAATAGGGGGGAAAGAGTTAAAACTGCCGGGAGCACCTCTCCAGAGGAGTGAAATAGAAAAGTGGGTCAGAGGATGCCCAACACCTCAATTCAGAAGGGTGTGGTGAGCAAGGCAGAGGTGCCCCTCAGGCATGGCAGCCCGGAAATCCACCTTGAATTAGGAAGGAGGGGTCACAGTAAAACAGGGGACCATGTGCCTGGTCAGCTCTGCGTTTCCTTCCATCCACCCCAAAATGAGCTAGCACAGCCCAAGAGTTGTACTTGCGTATTAACCATGTCTTTGGTTTCCTGTACTCGATGCCGTGACATCTTGGGGCCTTGGGCTGATAACCCTGAAGTTTGGGACAGCCCTTCCCAGAGTTATCCAATTCCTAGAGATAGTAAAGAATTTACCCTCAAGCATGTCTTTCCTATACAAACCAACCAATCCAGAGTCCACACCCCACCCACTTCCTCTATGGAGGATACTCCCAGTCACCATCCAGCCGCCCCAAGACCAGGTATCAGACAACAGGGGACAGCCGCTATGCCCCAGGGCCCACTGGAATTATTCACATTAGCCAATCCTACCTCCTGCTACCCTGCCTCACCCATTCCTTCCCAAGGACACCACAGTAAATCCTCTTGCCCACGTTTTCCCCTCACTCTCTCTGCTTCCTGACCGACCTTGGCACTTTAGTGTTAACCGGCTGGTTTGTGAGCTGATGAGAGCTTGATTTTCCAAACTAGTAATGGGACAAGTCCATCATGCAAAGGTGTGATGGATGGACGAAAAAGGCTGATTTTCCAGCAGGCCTTTGACTTCACGGGGATGTGAAATAGGCTGTAAGCTCTCAGTTACTCCTTCAGGGTATAGACTGGGGCGATGTCATGGCTTCGTCTACACCACAGTCCGTCTGCCAGAGGTAGGTTCACTCAACAAGCAGCACAGTACCTCCTCTGGGTGCGAGGATGCCTGCTGGGTCTGAGCGTCTCACTTTCTTCCCCGTGCTTTAAAGCACACTGCCTTTTCCTAAATCCCCTGCTCAAAATGGTTTTTCCTTCTTTTTCCCTCCCTCCCCCTTGCCTTACTTCTTATCACTAATCTCCATAATTCTGCCAACTTCACTTGCTATAAATCACTTTGAAGTCACCTGGTTCTCCAGGGGGAATAAAATCTAAATTGCATGATGATATCTGTAATACCTACAAAGCCTTGAAAATAGGAAAATACAAAGTCAAGCATGGGAAAGCTTTTACCTCCCTAACACTTCTTAGAATGAAGTATTTTTTTCTTCCTAGCAAAGGTGCAAAACTCCACTTTAAGTCTGAGAATCAATTCCACAGTTGGCACGGAGGTTCAGAAGACATATGAGAACAATATACATTAGAGATAACTGAGAATAATGCACTTTGTGCCTTTCCCGATTGGGGTGCATCAGCTGTAATCTTTGAGGCTATGTCTCTATGTCTCTCTAAATCTATGACTCTATTCTGAGTTGCTGGGAGGCCACAGGCCAGGACTGTAGCCCCAAAGGGGATTGTTCCTCCCTCCTTCAGCAGATGGGTATGTGTTTCTCTCTCCATTTCCTGGGCAAAGACCTTTTGAGCACTTAGAGGGGTGTGGCAAGGAAGGACAGCTATGCAGCAGGGCACACGGTTGGGTCCTGCCCTGGAGGCCCGTCTGAGACACTGTCATGGGTCTGAAAGATAGTTAGTACTAACTAAGTAGGGAGTTAGTTGCCCAGGTAAAGACTCCGGGAAACGGAACGAGCATGACATGGGGAACATAATCAAAGTGCAACTTAATTTTTGTCTCTTTCTGACCTCCTATTTTAAGGGGGGAATTCAGCTGAGGAAATTCAAAGGAGTCATTCTTTCCACTGGATGGGAATCTGGCATACCCCCGACTTACAAACAGTCTTCATCCTACGTGGAATGAATTCTGTCCACTTGTTTATTACGCCTCCACCTCTCAATATTCATTTCAGGTAAGCCTTCTCTTGCCCCTGCAAGCCTGGCCTGGGGGCTCCTGTCTGTTGTAAAGGAGTGAGCCCTGGCATATTTCGCTAAATTTGAGGCAAAGGAAGGGAATTTTGAACTGGGAGTATCTGCCCCTAGGCCTGGCAGAGATTTTCACTAGGAAACATCACTAATAGGGTAAAAGGTAAACCAAGGAAAGATGGAAAAGTTCCCTGACATCCCCAGAATGAGAAAGAAGCTAATAAGAAATAGTTAATCCAATAGAAAACTGGAAAGATAGACGAACACTTCATAAGAAGACACCTGAACGGCTAACAGTCAGTGAAAATTTGCTCAGCCTCATCAGTTACCACAAAAAATAAATTAAAATCACAATCAGACACCTGACAGATCTAAAGCTACTAAAACAAACAAACAAACAAAAACCAAAACAAAACAAAAATACAAGTGTTGGTGAAGATGTGAAGCAACTGTACCCTTCTTCCGGGACTAGTGAGAGTGTAACTGGTTCAATATTTTTGGAAGATTACTTGGCAGGATCTGCCCAAACCAATCACACATATACCCTCAGGACCAGCAATTTCAGTACTTGGTACATACTCAACCACAGTGTGTACACACGCACATCAAAGCATTTGAAAAGTGTTTTCATAGCAGCATTACTCACAGACCAAAGAACTAGAAGCAACCCAAATGAATACCAATGGTAAAATGGATAGATTGGTATATATGTATACATAGACAAAGAATATATGTAAGTAGCATAGTACGAATGAATGACCTCCTGCTTCATACAACACACTATCTCATTCATCACGTGAAGTTTACAAATAACTAGAAGTCACGACAGTGGCTAGAGCGGACGGAGGAAAAAGGGAGTAATGGGGAAAAACACAAGGGGGCAGAATGGATGCAGCTAATGAGCTATTTTTTGGTCTGAGTGGAGATTACAAGGGGATATTTGCATTTCTATAACTCACGAGGCTGTACATTTTGATGTGTGTACTTCTGTAGGTACGTTATACTTCAATAAAAAAGATGGGCAATAAAAATCTGTGGACCATAAAAAAGCCCTTATGTAAACCTAATAAATAGGCTTATGAAGGACTTCTCCAATCCAACTTCTGTCTATACACATTTTTGAAAAACAGCCTTCCTGGCACGTAGCTGGACATTTGCTAGCACACTAGATCATTTCACTCAGTCTGAACACTTTTATCCACATCAGCAAACCACAATCTGCACCTTCCTCCAAGCCCTTCTCCCCACAGCTAGACAGATCTTTAAAAGATACAAATTGTATCACATCATTCCCTGGTCCAAACCCACCAATAGCTTCCCACTGCACTGGAATAAAATCCAGACTGTTGCTCAGCCTTTAATGTCTTTGTCTCTCTGTCCTGCACCACCATGCCTCTTGTGCCCACCTCTCCAGGCTGACCGGGCACCAGGGCTCTCCTGGTTCAGCACTTTGGGTCTGTACCCTACACATGCAGGGTACTTTTCACACCCTTTCTTGCATCTGGGACTGGCTTTGCTGAAAGAGCCTCCACAGTGTTTCCCAATCTTTTCCTTTCTTTCCAAGCATCCTCATCAATTTCACCACTGCTGAGAAGCCTTCTTTATTCCCATCTAAACTGCCCTCCCCTTTATTTTATTACCACACCAATTACGACTTCTAGAGAACTAACATCATCTGTAATAACATTACCCAGCCGTTCATTCATCTGTCCATTTAGCCTGTGTGTGTGCTCCTTGGAGAATTTAAATTCTGGGAATGCGCCTCTTTTGTCTCCCTGGGACCTAGCACATAGCACAGTTCAGGGTCATAGCTACTCAGTAAAAGTATGTTGAAGAAGTTGAGGAAAATTATAAAGGCAACTAACTATTCAATATATTCCTCTGCTTTACACCTGAGCATTGCCTCCTAAACTCCAAAGTGAGGCTTTCTTGAAGAGTACATTGCCATTGCAACAAAATTGCCCTGGGTTCTTCCTGGCTCAGCAGTGTGCTCATACTGAGGCTACACTAAGATAGGGACACTGCCCACATTTTAGTGGTGGAGGGAGACACAGATTCCTGAAGTTCATATTGGTTTGTGGTGAAGTTACACAGATGTAAAAAATATTATGAAAATGAAACCAATCATTTTTTGGGGAGGTCAGAAACCCAAGAAACATTCAGCCGAAGAGCATTGAAAAAGGTTTACAGGTAACTATACTGACCTACTAGTTTGTTAAAAATATTGCTTAATTATGGGTACCTGGGTAGCTCAGTCAGTTAAGTGTTAACTCTTGATTTCAGCTCAGGTCATGATATCAGGGTTCTGGGATTGAGCCCCGCAGTAGCGCTCCCTACTCAGTGGGGAGTCTGCTTGTCTCCCTCTCCTTTTGCCCCTCTCCCTGTGCTCTGTCTCTTCTTCTCAAATAAATAAATCTTTAAAAAATATTGCTTAATTACTTCAATAATGCAGTTTAACCTTTATTCTGTGGTCTGAAATATTACACTGTTGAGATGCCCTGGCAAAGAAAACGGACTAAACAATCATACATGAAGTGTGAATGGGCACCACCCACACAGGAAGAAACCAGGCAGAAAGGAGCAGAGACCACCAAAATGCGCATACTTGGACCAGCAGGAGTGCCCTGAGAATGTCCTATGGGAAAGAAAGGATGCACTCTCCAATGGTGCTCAAAGACCTTCACCACTGCATTGCGAGGACACACTGGATGCAATGTGAGGACCCAGCAACAAAGGACATTGTTAGGAAATCTGATCTATCGACTTCAGTGGAACATTGTTTAGATCTAAAAAAATGAAGACAACCAAATAGCATGTTCCCTGTGATGCACTTTGTTTTGTTTTTAAAGATTATTCATTTATTTATTTGAGAGAGAGCGAGAGAGAGAAAGTGCAAGCTGGGGGGAGGGGCAGCGGGAGAGGGAGAAGCAAACTCTCCACTGAGCAGGGAGCCAGATGCGGAGCTCAATCCCAGAACCCTGGGATCAAGACCTATGCTGAAAGCAGACCCTCAACCGACTGAGCCCCCCAGGTGCCCCTCTGTGAGGTACTTCATAAAATCGGTGCATATGGACACACAGAAATATGAACAAGTTACTTCCCTCTGAAAGTCGCCCAGGGGCCTACGCTGTTTCACATGAACCATGACGATGGCAGAATGATTCACATATACACCACTATAATGTGGTACAAATGGCCTTCTTTGATTTAATGTTGTCTACTTGGCTTTGAATTTTTAAATTTTGAAATAATTCCAGACATACAGAAAAGTTGCAAAAACAGGACAAGGAATTCCCATTTACCTATATACAACTAGACACCCCAAATGTTAAAGTTTTACATTTACTTTATCATTCTTTCTACGTACGAGTCTAACCCAAATATCCTATTCAACACCCATTGTCTCAACAATGTCCTTTGTTGCAAAACACTTGTTTTCTGGTCCAGGATCCCATATTGTATTTCATGCTTATGTTTCTAATCTACTTTTAAAAAATTTGAAACAGCTTCTCAGTCTTTCATTTCATGACCTTGACATCCTACTTAGGTATGGAATGTCCCTCCACTTGGGTCTGTCCTGTGATGCCTCACGCTTAGTTGTACATTTCTGGCAGGAAGACGACAGAAGTGATGGGTCTGTCCCCAGTCCCCAAGCATTAGGAGACACATGGTGCCTCCTCGGTTCTATTTGGGCTCATCCCTGATGATGCTGATTTTGATCTCCCCCTTAAGATGATGTCTGCCTGGTTCCTCCGCTATAACGTTACTATGTCTTCATTTGTAATTAGTATTACCTTGCATGGAGATGCTTTGTGTAAATATTCTACATCTCATTGAATTTGCCTCCACTGGCTTAGCGCCCAGTGATATTCTTGCCTACAACAGTTAAAACTTTGGTAGTTGTCAAATGGTGATTTTCTAGTTCCTTTCTTTCTTCTACATTTATTAGCTGGTATTTCACTTTAAGAGAAAGCTTTTCCTTACTCCTTCCTATTTATTTCTCTATTTATTCCTTTATTTACATTAGTACAGACATACACATTTTTCTTTACTAAGAATCATTATCTGTTTAATAAGCAATAACCTGTTGTTATTATGATTAGCTTGAGGCTCAAACTGTCCCCGGGTCTGCCGGATTTTCCCCCATCGCTCTTTGACGACGTGTTTTTTCCTGAAGTTCTAGTGATGTAAACAAACCAGGTTTCTCTGACTCTCTTCTCATGGTACCCCCTATTTCTTTGCTGGCTAATTCCTATTACTCTTTTTTAAAGAGCCATTTTAGTAAGTTTCCCCAACTTCTCTTACCCTCAAATCTTGCTATGACCTCAATACCCTCAGGCTTCTCTTCTATCCCATACCCTGCCCACTTGCTTAGGCTTAAACAGTGGGGTTTGTGACTTAAATTTCTTTCCTAACCCTGTAAAGAACCCATCTGGTCCATATGAGGTGCTCAATAAATAAATGTTTGCTGAACAGGTGAGTAGAGAAAACACAAAACAACAGCAGAAACCCTCTTATTCTACACAACTTGTAATTCTATAGGGTTCTATATATTTGATCAAGTCTCATAACTATGTTGTTGAGATCTTCCATATCCTTGCTAAATTTTCTCCTGTTGTTTGAAGTTACTGAGAAAGTCAGATTAGTATCTCACTACAATTTGCATTCTTACTTCATATGCTGAGACTTGGGGCATAATGTTTTAAATTCCGTCTTCAGTTTTGGTCCCAAGATATTCCCTTTCTCAATAACTTGGATGTGTAACATACATCTCAAAGAAACACATCCCATCCTCAGCTTCACAGAGTCCGATATTTCTTTCCAAATCAATCTTTCTGGAATCTTCCTGGCTCCGTTGAGGGCAACCCCAGGCTTCCCTTTCTTGTGGCCAAACACTGCAGGAACGTTTTCTTTCCCACCGCACATCCGGCCCACTGGCAAGTCTTGCTGGGTTCTTAATACAATCTGAACGCTGACCTGCCTGCTTCTCACTGATTTCCCCCACCCCCCATCCTCATCCAAGCAAGATTTTTTTCTCACCTGCATTATTTATTGCAATAAATAATAAATAAATAATATTGTGATAAATATTAATAAATTTATTGCAATAAATAAATGGTATCCTCACTAGTCTCCCTGCCCAGAAAGACTGACATCTAGTTTCAAAACAGCAGCCACAAGGATCTTACTAACCCTAAGCTGGGTTAGGGTTAGCAAGTCCCCCTGCCCAGGACCCTCCAATGATGTCCCATCTTACTTAGGGGAAAAGACAAGTCCTACAAAGCTTCATAATGCTTCTGATGACATGGTACTTGGTTCTGCTCTGATCCCATCTGCTTTCTCCCCTTCTCTCCCTACCAGCCATACGCTTCCCAGATGTTTCTTTTTCTTGTGACAAACGTCCCTCTCCCACCCCCGGCTCCGTCATTTCCTCCTCCAGGTCTTCCTTCTCACAATCATCTCCGGGTAGGCCTCCCCAGACCCCCTGGCCTAAACGCTCAATTCCCCCTTTGGGCCTTCACTTCTTCAAATCTCTGTTCTCTGCTTACTTGTTCCCTTCAGCACTGATCACTCACCATCCATACATCACACATATACTTTTTGGCCCATTTCCCCCATTAAAACATAATTTTCATGAGGACACGGAGTTCTGTTCATTCACTAATACATAGGGCCTGGCCCCAAATAGGAACACAACACTTACTTTAAAAATTAAATTGAAATGCAATGAGTTCACCATCTGAAAGGATGTTTCTAACTTTTGATTCCCCTTTTCTAGTTAGAGGAACAGTTTTCAGGATATCTAGTGTAGCGCTCTTTGGAAATCTATGGCGTGTTTTCCATTTAAAAGGAAAAATGGGTGGACTCGGGCTGCTCTTGGCCTAGTAAATCAGGTTGAAAAGCTGTCAAAGTACTGCTCATCTCTAAGCCAAGGGAATCCAACAACATCAAGTTAGAGACAATCAAACAGACTCATCTGTATTTTTTTTTTTTTTTTTGCTTTTAAGCTTAAATACTAACACATTTTGCACACAGAGAATAAGAAGTGTAGCTGATCCTTGGAAAGGCTTAATGAATTTATATGCTAATATTAATGATAAATAATTAAAATATTCTGAACAGAGAAAGAATGGTAGAGTCATCACAAGACACTATGAGACAGGTGTTGCAGGATTCACCCACAGTGTACAGACGGTTTCAATAACGTCCTTCTGTGTCACATCCAATAAAGCGGCTATTTCTATATAATCAGTGTATGTTGTCTGGGGATAATCAGGATGTGACGGTACAGCATTAGACAGAAGCTGGTTTTACAAGGTTGGGTGGGGAGAAGGTATGAGAACAGTATCATTAGGTTTAAGTGAAGTCAAATTAATGCTGCTTCAAATGCACATTTTGTAAGAGCTCTCTGGGTGACCACTTGTGTCCCGCACAGTCAAAATAAGTGGCCTTCGGTAATTTCTTCCATTTTCATGTTCCTGTTTTTTTCTAACATCAATACGCCTTTTGTGCTCTCCTCCCTCAGGGCACAATCTTTAGGCCACAGTGAGCCTCTGAAAGCATTTTTCAAGAACAAAAATTAAAAATCAAGTAAAAAAATCCTTACTACTCATTTTCTCCAGCATTCTCTGTGAAAGTCACTAAGAATTTCGTCGAACACAAAATAAGGAAACGATTTCTAAATCAATGGGACCATTACTCGGTTTCCTCTTTCTGCCCATGAAGTTAACACTTTATATGACGTTATTGAAGGACACCGAGAAGATCCCAAGAAGGCTCCCCCACAGAGAGACTGAGCCACAGCTGGGTACCCGTGATACAGGAGTCAAGGCAGATGTTCTGCACATCAGCCTCTACATCGAACCTGGGGTTCCCTGAGGTCACGGCCGGTGTATTCGTCATCACATTTCCCACGTGTGACTTGAAGTGTGTGCTTAATGAAGACTGTTGACGGAGTGGATGAATACGTAATTGAAGAAGAGACAGGACCAGGGTGTGTAAACAGTTGTCGGAGCACAACGGCTGGCCTCAACCTGCGGAAAAACCTCATCCTACGTTCCTTGCATGGATTCTGGGCATTCAGCCCAGACATACTATTGGGAACAAAAGGCTCTGTGATCTCTCTGAAGTCAGAGAAGGAGGGGAAGAAAGCAGTTGACTCAGAACCCATGGCAGGGGCTGGGGGTGGCCATGCACATGGGGGTCTGATTGGTATCGAGAGGATGGTCCCCATAGCACACCCATCCCTTCTCGCCTCAGCCACCTTGGAACCACTGTGCGATCTCTGAGGCTGACACAACTCCCAGTTGGAGATGCCCAGGCTGCCTGGGGCCCCACAGGAAGGATGTGTACATTACACAGAGCTGCTTGGTAGAAGTTCACGGAGTGCTCAGAAGGTGGGCAGCTCCTCAGGGGTGGCCACTCACTGGCTCCAAGACTCCCCTGGCTGCAAACTGCAGGTGTACAAACATGCTTCTGAATGCACGTGCAGCCTGAATGCACAGCAGTGTAGGCGAGGCATGGCCGCTGGAGCAGTGGCCCTAGAGCACCATGACAACGAGGCCTGCCAGTTGTCGCCACCCAGGGAGCAGGAGGAGACCAGAGAGTTCAACGTTGCTACAGAGCATGGCAATCTTCTCAGAATTTTTTCCTCATTATTTCTTGTGGGCATTATTTTTTTTAAGATTTTATTTATTTATTTGACAGAGAGAGAGACACAGAAAGTGAGAGAACACAAGCAGGGGGAGTGGGAGAGGGATAAGCAGGCTTCCCTGCTAAGCAGGGAGTCTGATGTGGGCCTCCAACCCAGGACCCTGGGATTGTGACCTGAGCTGAAGGCAGACGCTTAACGACTGAGCCACCCAGGTGCTCGTGGTTATTTTTTTAATCACCTAAATCGCACATACACGATAACAATTTATCTTTGACCGCTTTAGCAGTGTTACTCAGTTGTTACACAACTGACCACCACTGGAATCTACACTTCACCCCTCACTTGTATGACGTCATGGCAGGGGTTAGGGAGGTTGGGGGGACAGGGAACTTCAGCTAAGGGAGACACCTTACAGAAAGAAATGCTGGTCCTATATCCTTCTGGACCTTTCCTTTACAAGCATATAATTAACATATCAAGGATAGAATTAAGATTCTGTTACATAGTCTTGGGTGGCTTGTTTTCTCATAACCATGGCTGTTTTCCCATGCCAGCAGACAGACCTCATTCATTTCCCCCCACTGGCCACAGAACGTTCCACTGGGTAGATGTTCCGGGATTCACCGAGATGCTCCCTTACCCTGGGCTTTGTCTTATTACAAAACAAGAGTGAAATAGGGACCTTGTCCAGGTACCCTGGCCTGCACAGGCAGAAACGGCTGTAGGAAAGATTCCTGAACTTGGAAGTGGTTATTAGGAATTAGGTGCTGAGCACACCTGGGTGGCTCAGTCGGTGAAGCATCTGCCTTCAGCTCAGGTCATGATCCCAGGGTCCCAGGATCGAGTCCCTCTTCAGGCTCCCTGATGAGAGGGGAGTCTACTTCTCCCTCTGCCTGCTGCTCCCACTGCTAGTGCTCTCTCTCTCTGACAAATAAAGTCTTTAAAAAAATGGAATTAGATGTTAAATTAGACACTAGCACATGGCCCTTCCTGAATCACATGGAAAAAGAATGTTTAACTGTGAGGAGATGGGTGTTCATTAAACTTACTGTGGTCATCATTTCACAATATATACGTATAGCAAATGCTTGTGTTGTACGCCTTCTACAATGTTATGTGTCAGTTATATCTCAAAAAAAAAAAAACCAGAGAAGATAAATTTCACTAAAATAAAAAAAAATCATATGCCAACTTATATACCACCACCCACGAACCCTGTGAGTGTCTGCCTCCCACACCCTCGCCAAGACTGGGCATCTTCAATCCTTTAGATATTTGCCAACTAGGTGAACAAAATGTGGTATCTCCGAGTTTATTTTTTTTTAATTTGCACTTTTCTGATTATTCACGGATAAACTTTTCACTTGTCCACAGGTCATTTATATTTCTTCTGCGAACTGCCTGTGTACACCTTCTGATTAATTGTACTTGTTTATTTTTCTTATTGATTTGAGGCACTCTTTGTGTATTATGGATATTATATTTTTAATTAATTTCTCATCATTGGTTGCTTATCTTTTCCTTTTTATGATCACTTTCACCCATGAAAGTAGAGAATTAAATAAAATCTGCATTGTTGGGGCGCCTGGGTGGCTCAGTGGATTGAAGCCTCTGCCTTTGGCTCAGATCATGATCTCAGGGTCCTGGGATCAAGCCCTGCATTGGGCTCTCTGTTCAGTGGGGAGCCTGCTTCCCCTTCTCTGTCTGCCTGCCTCTCTGCCTACTTGTGATCTGTCAAATAAATAAATAAAATCTTTAAAAAAATCTGCATTGTTTCTCTTCTATATTTTTTAAGTTTTGTGGCTTGCTTAGAAAGCCCTTCCTGCAAAATAAAGGCTAGTCTCTGACACTTCTTTTTAATAGTTCTTGTAGTGTTTCCCCCGCAAATGCTCATATCTGAATACATCTGGAATGAACATTTGTATGTGTATAAGAGATTTAGGTAGTGAATTGCTTCCATATGGATAACGAAGTGTTACTTCATGGTCTAGTTATATGGTCTAACTTTTCATCACTGATTTAAAATACCACATTTATCATACACTAAATATGCCTTTGATGCAATCCTTACACAAGGAGTGGATGGTAGGAGCTTTGGCGGGGCAGGTAAGGGCTTCAAGGAACTGAGATTCAGTTTCTGTTGCTCACAGAATGGAAACTCATGTAGAAGCTGTGGTAGGCAGTTACCTGTGAACACCTGAGATGGTATCTTCTACAATCGACAATCATAAGGTCCTAAGACCAAAGGGAACAGAGTGACTGACTCTCCCTGAAGGAATGTTCTCTGGATTATGGTTGTTCCAAGACTGATCCACACCTAGCTGCTAGCCCCAAGGAGGCCACAGTATTCAATGCCCTCTTCTCCAAAATGGGAGGAACCAAGACCAGGAGAATAGTAGATGGTGTAGTCCCTGCTGGGAAGCACTGGGACCAGGTCAAGGGGAAGGGGCCCTTACAGCCTCTGCTCAGTGGAATTCTAGAATTTCTATGGCTACTGACTGCCACCTTTTTCCCATTTTAGGAGTACCCACTGTGTTTATACTCTTCTATTCCACTGTTATGTGTGAGGGTTGTGGTGCAGTGTGTGTGTGTGTGTGTGTGTTTGTGTGTGTGTGTGATTTAGTGTAGAAATGTATGGTTGTGTGTGTGTGGTACATGCAGTTGTGTGATTGTGTGTGTGTGTGCAGGGGTTGCAGTGTGCCAGCTGATTTGTCTTCTAGTCCATAGGTCTTCAGAGTAAGAGAAGCCATACCTGGATCTTCCAAAGCAACTACTGGATGGACAACATATGGATTTCTATATGGAAATGTTGAAAATTGCATTTATTTTACATTAATTAGTTACATTAATTATGCAAATGCAAAAATTACAAACAAAAATCCTTGACTCTGAAGTTGATGAGACTTTAGAGTTGTCTCTCATGGGGAGCAATTACATTAGCTATTTGTGTGAAAAGACTGAACCAAATATTTGGTGACCAGAAAGGTGGGCTGTGGTGGATATTAAAACTGATCACTAATATCTGAGTTTCTTCTGCTTCTGGGCACTCAGAAGAATTGTACTTCCTGGATTCCCTGAGGCTATACATGCAGAATATACACACACACACACACACACACACACACCTTTTAATTTATATATTATATTATATAAACTTTATATATAAATATACTTTTTACTTATATATACATATATATATATATATATATATGCACATATATATATAAATAAGCTTTCTTGGCCAATGAAACAAACATGAGGTGAGATGATGTGCGTAATTCTGAGTCAATACATAGAATTGCGGGGCCTCGACTCTGCAGTCCTTCCCTTCTTCCTGCCACCAAGCCTGGTGACATTCCAGATGGAAGCTGCTCTGTCAGCCTGTGTGAGAGGGATATGAAGCAAGCTCCTAGCAGACTTATGAAAATAAACCTCTGTGGGTGAAGACTCTGAGATTTGGGGGCTATTTGTTACTGTATCTAACTTAAGCTAATTAATATACCAAGTATTTCCACTCATCTCCAGGGCTTCAAGTATCTTTATACTAATGATTCTCAGATTTATAATTTTAGCTCAGTCTACACCCCTTGGGCTAGAAATTTCTTGTTTCCGTCTTGAGCTCCTTTCTCTTCTCTATCTGCACTCTTCTCAGTAATCTTGTCTCCTGAAATACCATATGTACCAGTGTCTTCCAAATATCAAATGCTCCAATTTAACACCTTCTAGGACACTGTACTTCATTCCTGCATGGTGCTTGCATTAGCCTGGACTCTTGAAACTGAATAAAAACACTGTCCCTGTCTCCTGTCTCTCTCTCTCTCTCTCTCTCTTTTTTTTTAAAGATTTATTTATTTGTGTGACAGAGGGAGACACAGCGAGAGAGGGAACACAAGCAGAAGGAATGGGAGAGAGAAAAGCAGGCTTCTGGCCAAGTAGGGAGCCCGATGAGGGGCTCGATCCCAGCACCCCAGGTCACGACCCGAGCCAAAGGCTGCCACCCAACGACTGAACCACCCAGGCGCCCCCTGAGTTTTACTCTTAAATCAACCAATACTGCCTATATAAAAAGAGCCTTTGAAAATGTCAACACACACACACACGCACACACTGAAAAAAGGTATTTAAATTTTCTTTCCTCACATACGTAGCAATATGTGGAACAAATGTAATTAATAAAAGGAATAACCTGTACAGTGTAACTGGGAAAGAAAGGAAAGAAGAAAAAAAAAAAGGTAGATGCAGCTTTATCATGCCAAACAGAAAATGCAAAATTTGAAAACAGAACATTATTATCAGTAACCCTCAACAACCACAGCTGAGAACCAAGCAAAAACTGAAACCATACATTACTCAAGGAATATGCCCTTGAGGACATTGCTCATGGAAGGCCCATAAGTCACCAGGACACTGCATCGGGAGTCCAAGCAGCTGCAATAAGTCATGGTGCCCACCGGTCAAGAGCAAATTCGGAGGGAAATCTGAATGTGAGAGCTGATGGTGGCAGTTCAAGGCTCTCTTTGTCAACACTTTGCAATGGGAACCTTTTTCTAGGGAAGTTGTCTGAATCTAAGATGGAAAATGGCAATAGTAACAGAAAAACACCCTCGACCTGCCTCAGTGCATCCTATCAAGAGACATGGAAAAGGTCTGAAGTCTCCATGTACCATCTCCCATCAAGCTTACTTTGACCTATAATCAGAATGGTGAGGCCATGTCATCTTGGGCAGTCTCCAGGAACACCATGCTAGGTCTAGGTGCTTGCCTGCTTCCTTATGAGGTCTCAAATCCATTGTTTCCTCACCTTTAGTACAATATCCTGACCATTCAAAATCTCCCGTGCTAGTATTCCATACTCTTGAGTTTATCCCTCCACCTCATCCTCATATCCCCACCTTTCCCATCTTCCCACAAGAGAACTCTGGCTGCTTTGTAGGGCTGCGTCTGTTTTGTACAAGTTCCTGCATACTCCTCAGTCCATTTTTAGGCTCTCCAGTTCCATGGTGCCTATCCAACATGTGAATACCATATACTTATAGTCACTATTAATTTAAAACATTGATTTCTACTAATCTCCCCCTCTTCTTCTCTTTTCCACTTGCCTTGATTATAGACCTTCTATTCAATAGAATTCGTCAAGTTCCATGACTTCTCATGCTGAAATTTTGGGATTAAATAGCATCTGGAGGTTGACTCATAAGGAACTCTCACCTCAAGGCACCAAGTCTTCCTATCTAAGAACAGGATGTATTTCTCATTCATTTTCCAACCTGGTGCCAAGAGGTTTCAGTTTTGGACATTCCTCTAAGACTGTTCTTGCTAAGACCCACAGGATGGCCACATCTCTAATCCCATGGGCTTTTCACTCCTCATTTTATCAGATTTATGTGTAGTGTTCAATGTCCTTGAGGAGCCCTTCCTTGAACATTCTCCCTTATTGTCTCCATAACACTTCCTACTACTTCTCAGCCTCCTCTTCTCCATATTTTTTTCTGGCTCTTCCACAGATCTCTGACCTGTAAATGACACATTTCTTGGAGCCCCACCCTGCGTTCTAGCTTACATTTTCTTCATAGATGTTGTCAGCACTCATGTCTTGAAATACCATCCAAGTGCCAATAATTCCCCAATTATTTTTAAATATTTTATTTATTTTACAGAGAAAGAGAGCACAAGCAGGATGGGCAGCAGGCAGAGGAAGAGGGGGAAATGGACCCCTTGCTCAGCAGGGAGCCCAGTGCAGGACTCCATCCCAGGACTCTGGGATCATGACCTGAGCTGAAGGCAGATGTTTAACTGACTGAGCTATCCAGGTAGCCCAATGATTCCCAAATTTATATTTCCAGCCCTAAACTACCTTCTGAACTTCACTTTAGTCTTGTGGATCTGACTACCTATGCAACATCTCACTTAAATGTCAGTTACCTCAAATATGACATAACGAGACTACAAACACTTTCTACTCTCCTCATTGGATTGTCCTCTCCTCCAGTTTTCCCCATTTGTAATGTTTTTTTTTTTTTTTTCCCATCTACTTAAGTGGATCAAACCAGGATCTTGGGAGCCATTCTTGGTCTTCTTTCAACACAAGCAGTGAATTTGTTAATCCATAACTCATGTAGGGTGCACAATTTAATGATAGAATTTCTACCTTCAAATGACCTTAAGTCTATCTGCTTCTTTTCCTCTTAATTTCTCACATCTGCACCAGGCACCCAGCACAGAGCAGCTGGGATGACCTCCTGCTTCTGCCTTTGGTTCTCACTCCCCCAATCCATTCTCCACATAGCAACCTGCATGATCTTTTATGTTAGATCATATCTATAACTAATGAATTATTGAATACTACATCAAAAACTAACGATGTACCATATGTTGGCTAATAGAACATAATAAAAATAAATAAACAAACAAATAAATAATTTAGATCATGCATTTCCCTCACCTTAAATTCCAAAGTGGAATTTTACATATGGAATAAAAGTAGAAGTTCCCATCCATGACCTAGATCCACTTGTGATCTAGTCCCTGCCTGCCTCTCCATCTCACTACACACCATTGTCCTTCATCCATTATGCTCCTTCCCATCCTCATCTTTCTTCCCTCAACCTAAGTAGTCTTCCTCCTTGCTTGCCATCCTTCCTGTACTGATTCGCACACATCCTCCAGGTCCTATGTCGTTTGCTAAGAGATTTCCCCTGTTAACTTACCTAAATTATGTCCCACCTGTTTTTTTCTCATAGAACAGACTTTTTTCCTTCAGTAGGCTTCACATTGATTGCAACTATGTGCGTGTGTGCGTGTGTGTGTGTGTATGTGTGTGTGTGTGTGTATGTTAATATCTCTATCCTTCATTACACTGGAAGCTCCAGGAAGGGTTGGGTTATGTCTGTTAATCTCCATTGGGAACCCAGCAGTTGGCACAATGTCTAACACATAGACACCTAGGAAGTGCCAAATAAGAGCCAACATATATATTTATCACATAAGTACATAACTGAAGTTTGTAGCCCTTTGTGTCATAGCTCTGACATTGACTGTGATGAGAAAAAGGAGATAATGTGCTGACGTTAGCAGCAACCAGTTATAGTTACAGTGAGTCATGTGACACAGAAGCTTGCTTTCAGACTACCTGGGGTAGAATAAGGGGTGGCCCTTTAATGATTTTCCTTTTAGAGCTAAAATAATGTAACAGATCTGACACCTACTTTACCTTCAAGGACATTCCATGTGGCACCTGGAGAAGCAAACAAACAAAAATAAGTGCAGCCAAAATTGGGCCTTATTTCCATTCTCCTCTTTCAGACTTTAATCTCTCATTTTCTGTACCCTTAATCTCATCTTGCTCATCTTCCTGTTGGAAGCCTGCTCACCTGCTCCCCGCCCCCCAGGATTGTGATCACGAGCACCCTCTGTCAGCACAGCTCACACCCTCTTGTAAACCATGCTTCCAGTTACAGCCTTCCGTCCACACCTGCACTATCATTTCCCTCTCTTTGCACATTCCTAAGCCCCCTGCTGGTTGTCTTCCACCCTTATTTTTTTGGCCAGGTCTCAGGTACGCTTTATTTTTCCTTCGCTCCCTCCCCCGTACTATTAGTAATCCTTGCTATAGACTAAATGCTTGTAAAATAAGTCAAGCGGAGAGAGTCAATTATCTTATGGTCTCACTTACGTGTGGAACATAAAGAAAATCATGGAGGGCATTGTGAGAAGGAAGGGAAGGGTAAATGGGGGGAAATCGGAGGGGGTGATGAACCAGGAGAGATTGTGGACTCTGAGCAACAAACTGAGGGTTTTGGAGGGGAGGGGTGTGGGGGGTTGGGCGAGCCTGGTGGTGGGTATTGAGAAGGGCACGTATTGCATGGAGCACTGGGTGTGGTGCATGAACAATCAATCTTGTTACACTGAAAAATTAAAATAAACATATTTGGGAAAAAAATTTAAAAAAATAAAAACAAAAAAATAAATACTTGTGTTCTCCCCAAATTCACATGTTGACCTCCTAATAGCCTCATGATCTTAGGAGGTGGGGGCCTCATGATCTCTGTCCATCATGTGAGGACACAGCAAGGTGGTGTCTGCAAACCAGGAAAGCCACTCTCACCAGAACCTGACCCATGCATCCTCATCTCAGACTCCTAGTCTCTAAAATGTTAAACAAATTTCTAACTTTTAAGCACCCAAGCTATGGTGTTTTGTTATAGAAGTTTGGACTGTGAGATATAATCCTTCGTATTTACAGTTCTTGCCTTCCAGTACGGTATCTTACTCTTCTTTCCTTCTCTGGAGTGTCTGTCATCTACTGCCTTTGATGCTGGTTCTTCTTGTCTCACTGCCTTACTGCAGACCTCTATCACACCTTCCCTGTGAAAGTTCATCCATCCATTTCTAAGGCTTAAAACACCCTCTATGTATTTGACTCTGAAATTTCTACCTCACAGCAAGCAGAGCAATTCAAATTCAGCTCATTTTTTAGTTGTCCACTGGGGACTGTTATGTCTTGGAGTATGAACTGCAGCAACAACCATAAATAACGAGGGTCAAGCACGATTCCTGCCAAGGGGTGGTACAGATGAGGCTTGGTGGAGGCGACTTGGACTCAGCCCCAGCCCTGCCACTTCCTAACTACGTGACCTTGGGCAGGATTCTCAGGCTTTCTAAAACTTAGTGTCATCTTGGACATGGGAGTGTGACACAGGACTGCTGTCCTCACACAGCACTCAGCCAGAGGCAGGCGGAGTGGCCTCCCAGAGTCTGGACAGGACGGTGACCGTGGGGATGAAGGAAGGGGTAGAGATGCCCACACATAGTTCAAGCTCAGAAATGTGATGTTTTCTGCACTAGAGAAGAATTAAGAGGTTCCCTGATCAAGTTGCTGAAATGTCCAAGGAAAAAATAAAAAATATAAATATAAAATGTACTTAAGACTGGATCTAAGGTTCCCTGTTTCCCGAATGGTTGAGATTTTCTCTTCAACCTAAGGGTTTCAGCAGGCACTTGATAGCAAGCTACTGGGATAGTGCATTTGTGGTGTAATTTGGTCAGGCTGTGATGCAAGCTCCAGAAATCAATTTATCCATT
Source organism: Nasua narica (assembly GCA_028533885.1). Classification (NCBI taxonomy): domain Eukaryota; kingdom Metazoa; phylum Chordata; class Mammalia; order Carnivora; family Procyonidae; genus Nasua; species Nasua narica. The sequence goes on from CM052797.1 coordinate 18,408,387, forward strand.
TAAATATCAATTCTATTTGAGGGGCGCCTGGGTGGCTCAGCCAGTTTAGCATCTCTCTTGATTTCAGTTCAGGTCATGATCTCAGGGTGCCCTATGTCGGGCTCTGTGCTTACTGGGGAGTCTAAAGGAGGATTCTCTCTCTTCTTCTCCCTCTGCACCTCCTCCCGACTCATGCTCTCTCTAACACTCTCCTTCTCTAAAATAAATAAATACATCTTTAAAAAAATATTACTATTTGATGTTTTAGCTAAATGCAGTTAGATCACACACACACACTCTTTTTTTTATCCTTTTCAAAGAGAGATCCCTTTTTACATTCCAAAGAGTTTTTTCCATATTCAGAAGTTGGGGGATATATTCTGATTTTGCATTTTAAAGGAGTAAGATAAGCAGAGATGTTTATAGCAGCTTATTCATAACTGCCAAAACTTGGAAGCAACCAAGACACCCTTCAGTAGGTGAATGGATAAATAAACTGTGGTACATTTAGACAATGGAATATTATTCAGTGCTAAAAAGAAATGAGCTATAAAGCTACTAAAAGACGTGGAGGAAACTTTAAATGCATCTTGCTAAGTAAAAGAAGCCAGTCTGAAAAGGCTACACACTGTATGATTCCAACTATGTAGCATTCTGGAAAAGCCAAAACTATGGAGACAGTAAAAAGATCAGTGGCTGCTATGGGTAGGATTGGGGGAGAAGGGATGAACAGGCTGAACACAGAGGATTTTTAAGATTGATACTATGATGATGGATACATATCATTGCACATTAGTCCAAATGCATAGAATGAAAAACACCGAGGGTGAACTCTAATGTAAATTACAGACTTTGAGTGATTATGATATGAAAACATACGTTCATAATTGTAACAAGTGCACCAATCTAGTGGGGGATGTTGATAATGGGGGATGCTATGTGTGTGAAAGGGGGCAGAGGGTATAAAGAACGCTCTGTACTTTGCTCTCAATTTTGCTGTACACCTAAATCTGCCTTAAACAATCAAATATATTAAAAAAAGTGTAAGATAAGAAATTATTCCCAATGAAATAAGCACCTAAGTAAGCATATAGTCACATAAACACAGATATTTCCCCTCCCATACCCTTTCTTGAACATGCTCTAGTCCTTTGGGGAGAAGAATCCCAGACAAGAGGAGGTGAGACAGGACAGGGAGAGGATAGGGCAGCCCAGGCTCTTGCCTCCCGTCTTCCCTGAAATTTCTTCTTTGAAATCAAAATGGCCTCACAAAACAAATTAATCATCCCCTTGAACTCTCTCTTGCTCCATGGCCAGTTTCCTATGGCCGTTTTCTTTACATGTAAACACTGTACTGTTATGGAAAAGTTGCCACTGACTGGTACGCCGGAGCGGAGTTGAAACTGACTCTGCACCCCTGGGCTGGAGAGAACTGTGAGAAAAAGGAGGCTTAGAGATGCCCAGAATGGCCCCAGGGGAAGCCAGAGCTGAGACAGCACGTCCTGCCTCCTCGTTAAATGTGCTCTTAATTATGCCATGCTTCATACTTATGTCAAGGAGGGGATAAATTTAGTTGCATAACTTCAGCTTAATAAGCCACTGAGGCATACAATTCATGTTAGAAAGCTATTCATAACATATGGCTAAAATAACCAAAAGTTGATTCTTGGAGAAATGCACTCCAGTTACCTGGAGAAGTTGTCACACGAATTCCGAAAGCAGATCAAACCAGCATGTTTGTTTTACTTTATAAAGGTGGCTCTTCCAGCTACAGCACAGTCCTTTGTAAAATATTTGTGGGACAATGTTTCATTAATAAAGGTAGATTTAGCGCCATGGCTGCATTTTGTCTTTCTTTCCATGTCCTGCTTCTTTCTCCTGGCACTTTTTCTCCCAGAAACTTGCTCTCAGGGTTACCCTGCCATTTCTGAGCTGCATTTTTCTTTGGAGGTCAGTCTGTGTGTTTCGCTATGGCCATAATAATCCTACCCAACTGCAGCCCACATGTCCTCCTTGCAGCTACGGGCACAATCTAACTGCTCCTTCACAAGCAGCTCCAACACAGCGAGGGGAACCTGCTCAGTCTGCCACGAATGGCTCCTCAGACACATTTGGCTTGCCATGGGAGGCTTGAGAGTCCAAGTTTCAAACCTGACTCAGGATCCTGCTGGCTGCATAAACCTGGCCAACTGGGTGACCTGAGTGCATGTTTTACCCTTTAGGATTGTTGCAAGGGTGAAATGAGGTCAACGTCAAGAGCTCAGGGCAGAGACCACACACAAAGGGTGGAACGTGATGGTGCTGATATGACCCACCCTCTCAGACTCATCATGGGCCCCTTGTTGTCTGGGCTCAAGATACTCTTCCCACCCTCATCCTTCTACACGCCCCCCCCCCGCCCCGCCCCCTGCAACATTCACATCCTACTCCTCTGTCCAGCACATTCTTATCAGCTTTTCAGAATTCAACTTAAATACTACTTCCTCCAGGAAGACAAGACACCCTTGTCTTGACACCCAAGACATCCTGGGCTGCAAAGACCAGGTCAGGGCAGCCTCTTGCTCTCTACCCCGAGTGTACCCTTGACTCATCAGGGAGCAGACACTGCATCTGTTGTGTTCACCACCGTCTCTTCAGCATGAAGCAGGGCACAGGCGTAGCAAGTGCTCAACACACATCTACTGAATAAATGAAAAGTCATGGCTGGAATGGTCACCCTGTGAATCAGCTATAGACAAGATACTGTTTGAGTATTGGGGAAAAAAAGCCACATGTAGAGGAAACGAAATCAGAAGGGGAGAGAGAGAGAGAGAGAGAGGCGGGGGTGGGTGCCTGGGTCCCTCAGTCATTAAGCATTAGCCTTTGGCTCAGATCATGATCCTGGGGTCCTAGGATCGAGCCCTGTGTCAGGCTCCCTGCTCAGAGAGGGGAAGCCTGCTTCTACCTCTCCCACTCTCCCTGCTTGTGTTTTCTCTCTCTCTCGCTGTCTCTCTCTCTGTGTCAAATAAGTAAATAAAATCTTAAAAAAAAAATTGGGGGTGGAGGGGGGACACCAGCTGGCCATCCAGCCCCAGACCATCCAAAGGAAGACTGAAAGGCACAGGGTTCGGAGATAGGACAAAATGGAAAAGCTGACTGCGTTTCAGCAAGGGGAGAGGACATTACAAAAATGTCAATTCTTTCAAAAATAAGGCAAAACTGGAAGGCAGTGTCTGTCAGAGTTCTAGTGTCTTTTGGGGAATTGGATATAATGATTTTGAAGAATAATAAAAACATTAATAAAAACAGTGAAAATTTTTATACTTCTGGTGGCAGTGGGTGAGGGTATAAAAAAAAAGTCAAGACTGGCCACAACTTGCTAATTACAAATGCTAGATAATGGGCACATGGGGGATTCAATATATTTTTCTGTATACAGATATAGATGTTCAGTATTTTCCACAATTATTAAAATATTAAGTAAAATGAGGTAGGAAACAAAAAAGGTAGGAAACAAAAAAGGAAACAAAAAAGAGGTGATGTCCTGAAGTCTTTACATCTGTGAACACTTTATTTGAAAGATTTATTTGCCAGAGAGAGAGCGAGTGAGCACAAGCAGGGGGAGCGGCAGGCAGAGAGAGAAGCAGAATCCCTGCTGAGCAGGGAGCCTGATAAGGGACTCAATCCTGGGACCCCAGGATCATGACCTAAGCCAAAGGCAGAACCTCAACCCAATGAGCCACCCAAGCACCCCTTAGTAACATGTTTTTAAAAGCAAACAAGAAAACCAGAATAATAGTAAGGGAGGATTTATTTCACCACAATGCTGAGCTAATCAATATATTATGACACAAATGTGTGCCCAAAGTGGCTTTTCGGTGTCCAGGGAAAAGATTTAATAAATGCAGCTGGCAGAAAATAGACCCCCACACCTCCAGAGATAAATTCCAGGTAAAGATATGAATATTAAACAGTTAACTAAAAATATTACAAGAAAAATGCAATAAAATGTTTGTATGACTTTGGCATGAGGAAGACTTTCCTAAGCAATGCAAGTATCCAGAAATTACAAATAATAAAAATATTTAACCATATAAAGTTCTTAAATCAGGCAGAAAAAATATAAAGACAGTAGACTTAGTAAAATAGGTGTAACACATGCCTGAAAAACAGTAATCCTTCTAAACAAAGACCTACTATACACTGTTAAGATAAAGATCACACAGTGACCCAATAGAAACTCAGACAAAAGACATGAACAGGCCGTTTATAGGAAATAAAATGCAGAAGGCCAAAAATGCATGAAAATGATGTTCGCGTGAGTGCTATTCATGAAGAAACAATGCAAACTGCCAATGTAATATAATTTTCAGGCAGACTGGCAAAAAACCCCTAGTGATGACATCTGGAGACAGAGGGACTATAGGGAACTCTGCACACCTTTGCATTTTTGGTGGGAATGTGAATTTCTGAGCTCTTTTTAAAAAGTGATCTGAAAACATAGATTCAAATTCAAAAGAGAAGAGCTTAGCAGGCCATTCTGGGAACTATTTCTTACAGAAGGAAGTCAATAGTATATTAGAAAGTGTTCAGTGATACCAAATTTGGATTTTTGAAGTGGCAGAAACTGAGAAAATCAGAATGCTTCTCAATGAAGAATAACTTGATACATTGGATGTGCTCCTAAGGTAAAAAAATGAATCAGATTTGATTTGTTGCTCTGGAAGGACATCTACGATGCACAGCTTACTGAGGGAGGAAGCTTCAGAGGTACATGTACTGTAAAGAATCACAGACCTCTGGTTGTAAGAACAAGTACAAAAGATATTTCTGTCCTTACAAATATGAGCACAGGTGTAGCTATATAATTTCTATATAATACCTATTAGCTAAGGAAGTATAAATTGGGGGATGTATTATTAACATTTTTAAACTGCCTTTTCATTCTTTCACTGGCTATAAAAACTTCTATTACTTTTGTGATAAAAAATTAATCAAGAGTATTTTTGTAAAAGGTTGACATTTTGCCAGGGAACCCAAGGGGGTGGAGGGAAGAATTTCAACGAAGGGATATGTGGTTAAGTAAGAGCCAATAGTGATCGAGCCTCAGGTCGAGCTCCTCAGCCTGGGGACGCCAGGAAAAGGCACAGAAGGCAGTGGGGGTGTGGCTGGGGATACCGGGCAAATGATGGATTCCATGGGTCAGAGGCCCCTGCTGGACTGTTATTCCCTAACTCGGTAACTAGCATCCTGACTGTAAAGGGGAGGGAGAAAAGAACTTGGTTGAGATGAAGACATGAGTAGGCATTCAGCCAGAACAAAGGGAAGGGGGAAATACCAAGCCCTGCCCTTGCCCTCCCATCACCCCAGCCCCAGCATTCTGTCACAGTTTCAGACAGTCCCAGGAGCATTCCTATAGAGCAACACAGGGAGCCTGGTAACTTTGACAATCCGGGAGGATGAGCTTAACCAGCTTAACCAGCAAGGTCAAGCTTTCCTGGGAGGAAAGGACCAGCAACCACCTGCTGGTTGGGGCTGTTCCCAAGACAGCTGCGTGTGCCCCCTGCTGCCTATCCTTCACTGCAATGTAAAGCATGTGAACCCTGAAATCTGGGAAGAAACAGGAGCATAATCCCAAAATAATTTTGTTTTCTGGGATGGTACCCGCCCGTGGCATATGGACCCTACAGCCTGACCCTGGTTCTGAGAGCCCCGGGAGGTCACAGGTGTGATGTGGTGGGGATCAGGCAGGGTATACAACATTTATACTTGGATGCATACAAAAGTATGCAACATTTATACTTGGATGCTCTGGCCATCTGGGAATGGAAATGCAAGAAGCCTCCTTAGGTTTAAGACTATTCAGACCTTTGTCTGTAGTGTCATTTGCAAATATCTTCTCCCATTCTGTGGGTTGCCTGTTTGTTTTGTTGACTGTTTCCTTCGCTGTGCAGAAGCTTTTTATCTTGATGAAGTCCCAAAAGTTCATTTTCGCTTTTGTTTCCTTTGCCTTTGGAGACAACCAAAATGTCCTTCAACAGATGAGTGGATAAGGAAGATGTGGTACATCTGTACAATGGAATATTATGCCTCCATCAGAAAGGATGAATATCCAACTTTTGTATCAACACGGACGGAACTAGATTATGTGGAGTGAAATAAGTCAAGGAGAGAGAGTTACTTACCTTATGGTCTCACTTACGTGTGGAGCATAAGGAAAATCATGGAGGGCATTGTGAGAAGGAAGGGGAGGGTGAATGGGGGGAAATCGGAGGTGATGATGAACCATGAGAGACTGTGGACTCTGAGCAACAAACTGAGGGTTTTGGAGGGGAGGGGTTGGGGGGTGGGCTAGCCTGGTGGTGGGTATTGAGAAGGGCATGTATTGCATGGAGCACTTGGTGTGGTGCATGAACAATCACTCTTGTTAACACTGAAAAAATAAAATAAACATATTTGGGGAAAAAAAAAAGACTATTCAAACTGTTCCTCTGACAAGTGTTTTAAACCTCTATTGACATCTCTATGGCTCCCTTAAATCCCTCCTGCTCTCTTACCAAACTCACACAGATGACACATTGACTCTGATCAGGGACTGCATGTGGTGGTCTCTCGGGAGGCTGCAGACCACTCTTCACGGGGTGGGGGCTTCAGAAAGGCCAGGGACTTGCAAAAACATGCATTCCTGAGGAGCTACTCAGACTTATCAAAGGGGAACTTTTGAGTGGTGGGGGGTCTGGGAATGTGTGTTTTTACAAGCACCTGAGGTATTTTTATCCCACTCACATTGGATCAAATGTCTTTGAAAACCACTGAAAGCCATTACCATACGGACAAGTTCTTGAAACCAATGCAGGCACCTGATAAACACCTGCTTTTACTTGGCTGATTTCTATAAAAAAGACAATTAGAGGTCCAGTGTCTCTTAGTCATTCACCGTTGTCAGTCTAATACTTAAAATACTGGATTCAGTTTCCCACAAAACTGAATTTTCACCCATGTCTGTCCCCTTCCTCAAACAAACAAAACAACCCCCCCAAAACAACCTCACAACCCCCCCAAACAAATTAAATGGAATATATTGAAAGTGTTCATAGGTCATTGTAAAATCCAGGAGGAAGACAGTAACAGAATCGGCTCACCTTAGTCTTTGATTTGTCAAATCTGCATGCTGTCATTTCTATGGAAACATGAAAATAAAAAACACAAGGACATATAATTTTCAAACAACTATAAGGGGAAAAATGCAATTCCCACATTTGTTCACCAATATCTTTGGAGCGCCTACCGTGAGCCAGTCCCTATTTGAGGAGCTTGAGATGTGTCCCTGAACAAAGCAGGCAGAAATTCCTCACAAAGTTTCTTTTCTAAAAAAGGCAGAGAAACAAACACCAGGGCACTGCATGGGAAGACAGAAGGTGACTGATCGGACAGAAAGGAGGTCAGGGTCAAGGGTAGGAGGAGGGCTGAGGGTGCACTTGAGGACATGTTACCTGTGGTAGTCATGGCTCATCTCACTGAGAAAGTCTGGAATGGGGATGTGGAAGGGGTAGGTGGGCGAGCTGGGTACAGGGCCAGGGTGAGAACCATTCACACTGGGAGAGGCTGGAGGGGCCCTGACCTGTCAGAGGAACTGCACCTGGACAGGTGTGTCTGGAGTACACAGAGCAAGAGTGGTGGTCTGAGCAGAGGCCCTTGTAACGTGAGGGGAGCAGGCCCAGCAGGCCGAGAGCCTCCCCCTGAGCGCCATGACATTCATGGCTTTCACTGTGTGAAACGAGGAGCCCAGACACAGGCTTTCGAGCTGAGGCGTGATATGATGGAGCTTCCATGTTAAGAGGCTCACTCTGGCTGCGGCTGAGTGAGCAGATGGTCGGGGGAAGGTGGGAAGTGGGAGGAAGGAGAGAAGCAGAAAGATGCGTCAGGAGGCCACTGCCTTATCCAGAGGAAGGAGGAGAATGGTCTGGGTGAGGCGGCAGCAGTGGGGGTGGTGAGAAGTGGCTGAATTCTTGATGTATTTTGAAAATTGATTTTAAAAAGAATCTGAAAGAAGGCAATAAACAAGAAGTGGGGAGCAGATGTGAAACAAGGAGAAAGCACAAAATGAGATGGGTAGATTTAAGCCTAAATGTGTCACTAATTAAATTAAATGTAAAGACACCAGATGCTCCAGTGAAAAGCAATGAATCGGCAGACTGAATACAAAAAATTCAACAATAGGTTCTTTATAAAAAACAGATATCTAAAAGGTAAAGATACAGAAAAGATAAAAATTGAAAAGGTAAGAAATATACTATGCAAATCATAATCACCAGAAAACTGGTGTAGCTATGTTAATATCAGACAGAAAAGACTTGGGGGTAAAAGAGCATTTACTGGCGATGATGAGAATTACTTCACAATGACATAATCCCACATAGTAAGAGTTGGGACATAAAAGATTTGAACATACTAGTGACAAACTGTATCTAAGGGACATATAGATTTATACTCCCAAGAGCTGCAGGATACATGTGAAATCTTTACAGAATATTTATCATATTTGAGGACATAGAGCAAATCACAAAGAAGTTCAAAGGATGCAATCACACAGCCAATGTTCTCTGAACATACTACAGATAAATTAGACAGATACCTAGGGAGTCCTGATACAGTTAGGAATTTAGCACATATTTCTAAATAACCAATAGGATTTACTTCAGAATAATACAGGACATTGCGGTGGCAGTAAGCAAGGCATAGAAAACACAAGACTGGATTCAACTTGATGATTACAGAAGCTGGGTGATAGGTACATGGGGATTCATTATACTGTTCTGGGTATATTTATAGATATTTAATATTTTCCATAGTTAAATGTTTAAAAATGTAAGCAAAATAAAGTCAGCAAAAAATCACCAGGGAAAATACGAAAACCCAAGAGTGAAAGAAGAAATCACGACTGAAATAATAAAATATTATGAACTAAATGATAATAAAGAATTTCATATCAAAATTTGTGGGATATAAGGAGAGCAGTAGTTAAAAAGAGTTTTGTTGCTTTCGGGTGCTTGGGTGGCTTAGTCAGTTAAGCAGCTGCCTTAGTCTCAGGTAACGATCCCAGGGTCCTGAGATCCAGTCCAGTATCAGGCTCCCTGCTCAGTGGGGAGCCTGCTTCTCCCTCTGCCCCTCCCCCTCATTTTCTCTCTCTCTCTCTCTCTCTCTCTCTCTGTGTCAAATAAATAAATTTTTTTAAAGATTTTGTTTATTTATTTGACAGAGAGAGAGATCACAAGTAGGCAGAGAGGCAGGCAGAGAGAGAGGCAGAAGCAGGCTCCCCACTGAGCAGAGAGCCCTATGCGGGGCTTGATCCAAGGAACCTGAGATCATGACCTGAGCTGAAGCCAGAGGCTTTAACCCACTGAGCCACCCAGGTGGGGTTTTGTTGCTTTAAATGTATATGCAAGAAAATAAGAAAGACCAAAAATTCATGAGTCAAGCACCTATTTCAATAAGCTGGAAAAAATCAGCAAAATAAACAGAAATAAATTGGAGGGAAGACAATAATCAAGATCAGAAATGCATAAAACAAAAGCAAACAGATGGTAGATAGGATCTATCATTAGTTTTATGAAAAGAATAATACTATTGATAAACCTCTAATAGGAATACTTACACAGACTGGCAAATACAGACAAAATGGGTAATTCCAAAAAGAAAGATAAAACTCAATAAAATTGACTTTAAAGTCAGATAGAAAACCATTCATAGTTCCATAACTGTTAACAAAAATCAATACACAAATGTTTTTCTCCTTCTAAAAGGACTTCCAGGCCCACATCCATTATGTCAAAAAATGAAGAAATAACTCAGTCTTATAAACTCTAATCCAGGGTGCAGAACAAGAGGGTATAATCCTCAACTCATGCTATGAACTGGCACATAATCTTGGTAGAAAAGTGTGGCAAGGGTGGTAAGAGGGAAAGAAAGAAATACAGGGAAATTTCAGTCACAAAGATTGATGACATACATTTATTATATATCATGGCAAACTTTTGCTTATCCCAGGAATGTACGTGTGGTTTAGCATTATAAAACTGACTACATCAACAGATAAAGGAGAGAAATAAATAAAATAAACATATTTCAATACACAAATGTAGAAAAAACATTTTAAAAGCCTGACATTCAATTAAGATTTTGTAAAACTTAGAAAAAGAAGGAAATTTCTTTGACCTGATAAAAGGTTTCTTACAAAGAAAAAAAATAACACTAATATTACTCATATTTGTAAAATGTTAAAAGCTTTTCCTAGCACAGTAAAACAATTAGACCCAAACATATAAATAATTAAATTACATGCTTATAGCCTACATTCAAGCTGCACTTAGAACATTTATTTCAATTAGAAGTCAGAGACCGTTATACTCATTTAAAAAAGCAAGACCCAACCTTATGCAATCTATAAGACATTCATTTTAAACATGAAGGCACAGGTAGCTTGAATGTAAAAAGATGGAAAAATATATACCATGCAAATTATGAGTGCAAGGAAGCTGGAATGACTAAACTACCATCAGACAAAAAAAATTTCAAGGAAAAAAGTATTACCAGTGAAAAGCATTTCATTATGATGAAAAACATCAACTCACCAAGAAGACATGACAATGATAAATATGTGTAAATATATAACTTCAACATATATAAAAGAAAACACTAAAAGGAGATATAGAGATATAGGCAAATTTACAACCATAGCAGATGATTTACGATCTCTTTCTTAAGGAATTGCTAGAAAAACCAGGTTAAAAAAATAGTAGTAAGGATATCTATATCTGAAAACAGCATCAACAAAAATTACCCAGATGTCATTTATGGAACACTCTACCTCAGAAACTGCAGAGTATCAATTCTTTTCAAGTGCAGAAAGAGCATTTGTCTCTTGGTGAACAAGCCATATGCTGAATCACGAGACATGTCTTCATAAAACTCAAAATGCTGAAATAGTACAGAGTATGTTTTATGACAATAGGATTAAATTGAAAATCATTACCAATAAGGAATCAAATAATTCTTAAATATTTGGAAACTGAGTAACGCATATGTAACTAATGTGTCAAAGAGGAAATCACAATAAAGTTAGACAACCTTCCAAACGGCAAGATAAGACATAACATATCAAGATTGAATGAATGAGAAATCACAGGAAAATGAGAAAACACTCTAAACCTGAAAATACTGAGAAAATATCAGAATGTTGCGGATGCAGGAAAACTGCTTTGAGTGAAATTTATGGTATTAAGTGCATGTAAGAAAGGAGCAAATGCTTAAAATCAATGATCTATGTTTTCACCTTGAGTATCTCTTATATGAGATAAGCAAATCAACACCAAAATAAATAGAAGTAAGGAAACAACAAAGAACTAATATTAGTGAAAAAGAAAAGAAAATGGAGAGAGAATTATAGAAACTAAAATTTGGTCCCTTGGAAAGGTAAGATTGATAAACATCTAACAAGATTGATGGGGAAAAAGAGACAAAATAAGAGGGGATAGAACCTCAGTTTCTGGAGACACAAAAAAGGATAACAATGAAATACTACTATGTACAGTTAATAAATTAGAAAATTTTCGGGCGCCTGGGTGGCTCAGTTGGTTGAGCGACTGCCTTCGGCTCAGGTCATGATCCCGGAGCCCCGGGATCGAGTCCCATATTGGACTCCCGGCTCTGCGGGAAGTCTGCTTCTCCCTCAGACCTTCTTCCCTCTCATTCTCAGTCTCTCTCTCTCTAATAAATAAGTAAAAAATCATAATAAATAAATAAATAAATAAATAAAATAAAAAATAAAAAAAAATAAATTAGAAAATTTTGATGAAATGGACACATTTCTTTAAAAACACAACTAAATGAGCTATAAGATGAAATAGAATATCTGAACAGTATATATTATTTTGAATCTGTATCTGTTAAGGGAATTATATTCATTATGAAAATATTACTTTAAAAAAAGGCACAAATGATTTCACTTAAAATTTTACCAAACATTTAAGGAAGGAATAATATCAGCCTTACACAAACTCTAAAGATAGGGAAAAAAGTGAAATACTGTCAAGCTTATTGAACCATGCCAGCCAAAATTAGAGAAATTACCAATTGATAAACATCATGAACAAAAGCATAATCATTCATAAAAACTACGAGTTGAATCCAACGACACATAAAAAGATCACGTACAAAGGTTCCTCAAGAAGTTAATAATAGAGATGCCTTATGACCCAGCAATGGCACCACTAGATATTTATCCCAAAGATACAAATGCAGTGATCTGAAGGGGCACCTGTACCACAATGTTTATAGCATCAATGTCCACAATAGCTAAACTATGGAAAGAACCTAGATGTCCATCAACAGATGAATGGATAAAGAAGATGTGGTATATATATACAATGGAATACTATGCAGCCATCAAGAGAAATGAAATCTTACCATTTGCAATGACGTGGATGGAACTAGAGGGTATTATGCTAATCGAAATAAGTCAGTCAGAGAAAGACAATCATCACATGATCGCTCTGATATGAAGAATTTGAGAAGCAGAGTAGGGGGTCATGGTGGAGTAGGGAGGAGAAATGAAACAAGATGGGATGGGGAAGGAGACATACCAAAAGAGACTCCTAAACTCACGAAACAAGCTAAGGGTGTCTGGGAGGTGGGGGAGGGGGTAGGGTTGTGGGCATTGGGGAAGGTATGTGCTATGGTAAGTGCTGTGAAATGTGTAAGCCTGATGGTTCACAGATATGTATCCTGGGGCAAATAATACATTATATGTTAATAAAAAATTAAAAAAAAATAAAAATAAATCACCAGTATATTAAAAAAAAAAAAGAAAAATGATTACCTCTGGGGTTACTGACTGGGGCAGAGCACCATGAAACCTTTGGGGGTGATAGAAAATTTCTGTATCTTGATAGAGGTTTTGTTTACATGGGTATACACATTTATCAGAATTTTTGAATTATGCAATTAAAATGTACATTCTGCTAATGTAAATTTAACTCAAAAATACTCCCACACAAATACCAAACTATGTACCTGGTTTATTCTTTTCTTTTGGTACTTAATAACAATTCTGATACCATTTTCTGTATGTTCTAGATTGAGTAAATGAGCAAATATATGAAGCAAAGTTTTGGATGTGGAGAAAGGGGAACCCTCTTACACTGTTGGTGGGAATGCAAGTTGGTGCAGCCACTTTGGAAAACAATGTGGAGATTCCTTAAGAAATTAGAGACAGAGCTACCTTATGACCATGCAATTGGTCTCATAAACTCATAAACTACTGAGAATTTACCCCAAAGATACAGATGTAGTGAAAAGAAGAGCCATTTGTACCCCAATGTTCATAGCAGCCATGGCCACAATTGCCAAACTGTGGAAAGAGCCAAGATGCCCTTCAACAGACAAATGGATAAAGAAGATATGGTCCATATATACAATGGAATATTATGCCTCCATCAGAAAGGATGAATACCCAACTTTTGTATTAACATGGACGGGACTGGAAGAGATTATGTTGAGTGAAATTAGTCAAGCAGAGAGAGTCAATTATCATATGGTTTAATATGAAGCAAAGTTCTTTAATAATTAAGCAAGGTTTCAAAATATTGCAAACAAGGTGTCTCACTACTGGTAAAAAAGAGTTACAAATATGGAACCCATAATGCAGGCTGACATTGAAAGTATCAATATAAACTCTTATTTTTTGATAGATGGATAGTTTATGTACCTATATAACTCTATCTATCTATCTATCTATCATCTATCTATCATCTATCTCTGTTTCTGCATTCATTCTGTTGTTTTGGTTGAAGTACATGGAGAAAATCCAACCTTATACAGATATGTAGTTGGAAAAGGGAGAAGTAATTCAATTTTTTTCAAATAATTATGGGATATTCTTTTTTGATACTTTACCAAAACTTGACAAAGAAAGTTGCTTAAAGGCTAGTTTCAGTGTAGAATCTGAAACCACACCAGTGAACATTTTGTATTCTATTACTCTACCATCCATTGGTCTAGCTTACATTTAGAATGAATCTTTTCTCAATGCATGATTTTATTATATCATCCATTACTCATAAGGAGGATACTGCTTTTGCTGAATTATAAAGCCTTTCTAAATATTGACATATTTCATTATGCAATATGAAAAAAAATCACATTCACTGGTATCACCACCAAAGCTAACCAAGAATTTAAGTGCTGTTAAGCTGTTTAGGTTACATTTTCTTTCTTTTTTTTTTAAAGATGTTATTTATTTATTTGTCAGAGAGAGCAAGAGAGAGGACAGGCAGAGGGAGAAGCAGGCTTCCCACTGAGCTGGAGCCTGATGTAGGACTTGATCCAGGACCCTGGGATCATGATCTGAGCCAAAGGCAGACACTTAACCAACTGAGTCACCCAAATGTCCCTTAGATCACATTCTCAAAAATTCTAACATGTACTTTGAAGCTCAATTTTATCACAGACAACTATTACTATTAATTATTTTCCTTGAAAGTGACAGTCTCACTTCATCATTTTTGAGAAAATATCTGCCGAAGAACAAAGTTTAAGTAAACATAGTTTGTCAGTCATTCTTGCAGGTAAAAATTGTGCTCCATGGATATAGTCACATAACTCAACTTACAACCCAAAACAATAGCATTGTGCTTTTTCTCAAGACCACCATGATATGCAGCAGAAATACGCAGAATATTAAAATGATTTGTATCTAAAAAACAAAAAAGTTGAACATAGGGGAAGGGAAGGAAAAGTATAATAAGATAAAAACAGAGAGGGAGACAAATCATAAGAGAGGTAACTATAGAGAACAAACAGAGTTGCTGGAGGAGAGGTGAGTGGGAGATGGGCTAGATGAGTGATGAGTATTAACGAAGGCACTTGTGATGAGCACTGGGTGTTGTACATAAGTGATGAGTCACTAAATTCTACTCCTGAAACTGACACTACACTATATGCTAACTAACTATAATTAAAATTAAAAAAAAATTATATTTAAGGATCTATGCTTAATAAAATTAATAATTTGTACTGTTCCATCAGGGACATTTCTGAAGGAAATTAGCATTTATTTTTATGTAAAATGATAAGGAATACATAATTACTGGCATATTTTGATGCTACTGGTTTGTGTTGCTTCTAGCAGTTTTATCACCACTGTTTTTGTATACTCGATGCAAGTGTTGAGACAGTGAAAAAGGCGAATGATATTTCATTATTATGAAAATGATTCTGACCTTGTGGATCCCCTGACAGCTTCTTGGGGGAACCCAGGGGTTCACAAACCACACTTTGAGAAGTGCTGGGATAAGGGTATGAGGGCGGTTGTCCCAGAACAAATGGCTGGTTTCCTTACTAGTCTCACAGGAGGGATATCTGGCTGGTACACAAGAAGATATGTAGGTATAGGAGAAATCTACTTAAGGAGGAAAGGGATGGGAGACAAAAGGAAGGTGGCAGAGAGAAAAATAGGAGAGTAAAGGAAGATGGCAAAAGGAAAGGGAAAAGAGGGAAGGATGAGGAGTGTAGGATGGGGGAGGAAGGAAAAGTGAGTATTATGTCGTTCCAGGAACATCAGCAAATACAGGAAGTCTTCTTGGTGCTTCCCCTTCTCCTGACTTCTTTCCTGCTCAGGAAGCTATCTGTGTTTGTGCCCATAGGAGGGCCCGAGGACACCTGCTTCCAACCAGTGAACCTCTGACCAAGGGCCTCATGGCGCCTCTGCTTTTTATTTTTAATTTTATTTTGCTTTTATTGTTTTATTATTTTTATTTTCTATTTACTTTTTATTTTTTCAGTGTTCCAGGATTCATTGTTCATTTATTTATTTTTTATTATCTCTTTCCATTGTTACTTTGTTTCCCTCTTTACCTATTAAATTGGGAGCAAAAAGTTCCAATGCAAATAGAGCTGTGAGGATAATCAATGCCTTAAATAAGCCCCCTTTCCCCTTTGCAGGGGCCTTCTGGGCCCCGGAAGTGCCTACAAAGTCTTGTCACTGTGATCTCAGAGAAAGCTGTAAAGTCAGTGCTGATACTGAAGGCCATTGTCCTTGTTTGCAGGGCAACCCACGGGGCCTCAGTTCTCCGTCTATCAAAGTTGTTGCAGGTCAGAGCCACAGAAGTAAGTTGCTCTCTCATGTCCCCGACTCAGTCCCTTCTGGGGACGCAAATGCATAGACCCCACGAAGCCCAACACACATGCATATTCTATTTTTATTAATCCTGAGCCAGCCAGAGTTCTAGAATAACCTGGGATTATGCAAGATCAATGAAATCAATGAAACTGGTTAAAGTTTACCAACATTTGAGATTTTGACAGAACCTCTAGCTCTCCACTGCAGCTACTGCAGGCCTAACTATTATTCAGCACCTCTCTTGCTTCTACAAAGGGTAGGCACAGGAAAGTACTACCCATAATGTGCTGGCTATGTGGAAGCCATTGTTGTTGTTCCATGCCATAGAAATGATGGTAGGAGACCATTCCTGTCCTCAAAGCAGAATTTTCCAGCTTCCTTCAAGGAGCAACTATAATGCCCAAACAAGGGGGAGACTGAGCAGAGACAGAAGGTAGGGGCATGTACTGTGTGAAAGTTCTTTACCGTCCATGCCTGTCCATATGAACCCAACCTCACCGGAGTATTATTTTCACTCTTACACTGCATCTCCTGCTCTTGTCTACAGAAGCAAATCTCATTAAAAGGCCATCTCCAGGTACTGTCCCAGGTGCTGAATCTGTGGGACTCTTAAATTGGAGCAAATGAGGCCAGGGTTATTATAATTCTTCTATGTCAAAGCCTGGGCAAGTCATTTAACTTCTACTGCAAGTGGAGGGTAGAAATGTCACCTTCCTTACAGGGTTACCAAAAAAAGGAAATAAGACAACATATGTGAACATGGCAAGGGTGCCTGGCACAGAGGAAGGATGTGATATAGACTAGACCTTAATGCATTATCACTGTTCCCGCTGCCAGTGGAACATGGTGGTCCAGGAAACACATGCAATATTATTTCAAAGAATCTCAGGGACACAAACCTGAGACAGAAACAGACTAACCAACAATGTAAAGAAGGAGTTTAGGGACCCAGCCTCCAGGATATTACTGGTCTGTTGTAACATTTTCTTTGGAATTCTACCATGTTCCTGCCCCTGAAAAGACAGTCTCTGCCCTAAGGCATAAACCTACAGTACTATAAAATGTCAATTAAGTTTCTAAATGTACTTACAGATCACTACAATCTGGGCAAAATACTATTCACATGAAAAAATTATAATTTAATGAGGACGATCTTTAATTCTGTTGAATGCTCTGAGCCTTTATAAAATAAAGACATATCCTATGAAATGAGTGTGAGAATGTAAATCAGTTTCCATAAATACTGCTGACCCATTGATGATCCTTAGGATGGCCAAGGTAAGTACTGTGCCTGACCCCAAAGCAATGGCCAGATTCTCACTGGAAGTAATTGCAAACATACACACAATCAAGTGGCTTGAAGTATTTTAATGGAACCCACAAAAAATTAATGTCTTTGATTTTTACTTTATATGAACCCAAAAAGGCAGGTTTGGTTAATTTTAATGTTGGCAAATTATCAAAATGGATCGAGGGTTCTAAAAGATGATGTCGTGAAGTTCAAAAACTACTTCAAGACAGCAACTTCCTTTTCAATCTATCTAGAAATGTGGGGATGGGAGAATACAATTTGGGTAAAGAAAAATACCATCACATTGGTCAGACAAAACAAAAAAGAAAACTCCACAAAAATAACGGGAAATAACAGATCCTTTTCTGCTCAAGTATGTCATCTCATTCTGAACACATGGCCAGGGATGAAGCTGTTATGGAGGTCAGGAGATCTGGATCATCTAATTCTTCACTGACTTCCATGGGACCTGGGTCCTTTACCCATCTGGGCCTCTACTTCTGTGAATTAGGATGTACAACCATACGAACTCCACAGAACCCATCCCTCCTTGACATTCTCTTTTATAACTGTATTTTATAAGCCTCCTGCTTCTGCACCCAAACCACCTTCCCCTCTACAGTATGTGAACACTGCTCAATCCAGAGTGCGGGCATATGGTTATTTATAAGGATAAGGGATTTCACGGGAACATCACACAACTATTTTGCTCTAAAAATATATAATAATCAACAATTCACTCAGTTGGGGGAATTTTCTTGAATCAGCTCAAGCCTTCCCTTTCAGCTCCAGACCTGGCACGGACTGCCTCTTTGACATCTCTACCTGGATGAAGCATATCTACCTTAATTTTGGCATGACCCTGAAAGAAATAATAAAATCCCCTCCCAAGCCTGTACCCTTTCCAGTGTTCCCTATGGGAAAAAATGGCAAAGCCATCCCCACAGGCTTCTGGATGAATAATGGGATTATCTGGAGGAGCATTTAGAAGTTCTGATTTAGCCTGGGCTTCATCCCCGGTGATTTTGATGTAATTAGTTTGGGATGTTCTCTTGGCATTGAGATTTCTTTAAAACCTTCCCTCCCCAGGGTCGAGAATCACCGTTCTAGATATTTTAAGTTACGAATACTGTAATGCATCTATTCCTCCTCGAATGGGTCTTCAATCTTAGAATGCTATCAACTGCTACAGCCTTCCAAACAGGGTCACTGTCACTATGGTCTATATGAATGAGGTGCCTTTAGGGGCTGGGCAATTTGGCAGCTCTGCCTCTCCAGCCCTGGGGTCACCCAGCACTATAGGCTCTCTTGTAGTAGTCATGGGCTCTGTCTGCATATTCGAATCATCTATGCCCTTTAGAAGACACTGATGTTCAGAGATTCTGAATCAATGGGTTTGGAACCCACTGATACATTGTTTAAAAGTTCAACAGGAGATTATGATGTGCAGCTAAATCAAGTACCACTTATTTAGTAGGTTGGCAACTGTGCCAAAGAGAATAATTTCTGCAAGATAATCCAATGTCCATGTGTGCCCCTGTGTCTGCCACTTCTCAGGACCTCCATTTTGCTGATTGTGTCACTTTTCATACTTCCCTTCCTCCTTGCTTCTTTAATTACCTAGTCTGACAGACTGTGGATCAACACATGGCCATGATTTTTCATATAAGATTAATGCCTAGCACATCCTCTCCTCTACTCCACTCTACTCATTCTGCACTTGTACTAAAGCATCTAAACATTGCTGGGAAAAAAAATCTTAATGCTGATGACCAGACTCTCTTCAAATTTATACCACATACCTCAGATAAGCACTTGAAACTTCCAAACTGTTATATTTCCTTAGAAACTTCACTTTCTCACTCTCCAAGATGTCTATCTAATATTTGTCCATTCCTCTCAAATCTTCAAAAACCTCTCTCCCTTTAGGCTCATCTGGTAACTTTGCCACCTAATGCATGGTCTGTAGACTAATGGTTTGTTGAGAGCCTTTTGATCTTTCCATCATCAACTCCAGCTTCTGTACCTTCATCCTTCAATTTCCTCTTACATTACTCTACCTCTGTATGCTACCCTCTTCGCCTACTAAAGATTACTAGGGGGCGAAATCCCTCCAATTATCCCATTTCTACTGCATCATGAGTGGATGATTTGATTATGCTTTCAAATTTCTCAAATTTCTTCATCCTGAAGACAGACTTAATATCTTCCTCCAGCTTCTGCTCTGCTTTGTGGCAACAATCCTTGATTTATCTGTACTCTGTCACCAAATGCTCAATTCTTTACTTTTCATTTTGTAAACATGTTTTCACCGGGAACAGAATTTTAGATTTGCAGGTATTTGCTTGAATACACTAAAGTTATCAATCCATGGTCTTCTAGCTCCCAGGGATGTTGTTCAGAGACATCCATGTTCATGGATCAAAACATTGTTACTATTGTTAGGATGGCAGTAGTTCTCAATTTGATGACCAGATTCAGTGCAATCCCCCATTAAAATCCCAGCTGTATTTTTGAAGAAAATGATAAGCTGATCCTAAGGTTAATATGGAAATTCAAGGAACCAAAAAGAGCCAAAACAATCTTTAAAAAAGAGAGGACTCACATTTCCTGATTTCAAAATTTACTATAAATCTAAAATAATCAAGACAGAGTGGTATTTGCATAAAGCCTTATATTTATGGTAAACTACTTTAGAAAATGATGTTAAGATAATTCTGTGAGGGGAAAAAGTCTTTTCAACAAATGACGCTTGGTGAACTGGGTATCAATATTCAAAAGAATAAAGTTGGATGCTTATCTCACACCTTCACAAAAATTAACTCAAAATGTATCATAGATTTCCTAAAAGTAAAAGCTAATACTGTAAAATTCTTTGAAGTAAACACAGGAGGAAATATTTGTGATCTTGGGTTAGGCAATAGTTTTTTAGGTACAATACCAAAATTATAAGCAATGAATTAAAATAGATAAATTGGACTTCTTCAAAATAAAAAATGTTTTTGACTCAAAGGACACCATGAAGAACATGAAAAGATAACCCACAGAATGGAAAAATTTTTGCAAACGGAAAATAATTGCAAATTATAAATTTGACAAGAAACATATCTGGAATATATAAATACCCTTGCAACTCAGTTATAAAAAGACAAATAGCCAATAAAAATATAGCAAAGGATTTGAACAGTTACTTCCCTCCAAAATGTATATGCATGGTCAATAATTACATGAAAAGATGCTCAATGTCATTAGTCATTAGGGAAATGCAAATTAAAACCCCAATAAGATAACACTTCACACCTATTAGGATATCTATAGCCGAAAAAGACATGATAACAAGTGTTGACAAGGATGTGGAGAAATTGGAACCCTCACATACTGCTGGTGGGAATGTAAGATGATACAGCCACTTTGGAAAATAGCAGTTTCTCAAAAGGTGGAAGGTAGAATTGCCAAATAATCCAGCAATTCTACTCTTAGTTATATATCCAAGAAAAATGAAAACATATATGTATATGAATTTTTGTAGCAGTATTATTCACTATAGCCCAAAAGTAGAAACACCCAAATGTTTATCAACTCATTAATAAAGATGTGGTATCCATACAATGGAATATTATTTACAATAGCAAAGAATGAAGTGTTGATACCTGCTATAACATGAATGAACCATGAATATATTATTCTCAGTGAAATAGTCACAAAAGATACTATATTATATGATTCCTTTTATAAGAAATGTCCAGAATAGGTCAATTTATAAAAACAAAATATAGATTAATGGTTACCTAGAACTGGGGGGAGGTGATTATGGAGTTCTTGCTAATATAGGATTTCTTTTGGGGATGATAAATGTTCTAAAATGGTTGCACAAATCTGTGAATAAACTAAAAACAAATGAACTGTATACTTTAAATGGGTGAATCTTATGATGTATGAATTATACCTCAACAAAGATAGTTTCTGAAAAAGTAACAGTAACAATCCAATGGAGAGGTCTAATTCAGCAGTGGCTGGCAGTGGTGTGGTAGAAATGGCAGTGGTTTCCAAGTATGTACCTCTCAGGAGAACCTTCTGTCTGCCCACAGGAGCTGTGTTCACAAGGGTTTGGAGGAATTGATTGTTTCTTTTTTTCTCTCTGATTTTCCACTACTTGACCTCTGATACGGGGTAAAGTCCTGGGAAGCGTAAAACTGTGAAGACATACTAAAGCTCCGGTTTTCTGATCAGAGGACCTTGAAAGAAGTCAAAGGAGTCAGAAAATGTCAGGAAAATTGCAAAGAGGAGGAGTTCAGGAAAGTGGCCCCATAAATGATACATGACCTTCTAGCTCACCTCCAAGCTGTGTATGCTTAGATAACCCTGAACACAACAACAAAGACTTTGATAATAGAACTGTAGGATTAACCATTGTCTATGTCCTACACTTAACACTGAGTGAGGCATAAGTTGGGAAGATCCAAATAGCATTGTAAAGTTTCTGAAAACAGACTTGACATTAGAACCACATCCCAATGAAGAATTTCCAGAACTTAAAGCATGAACTTAACTGGATTTATTGCTACTAAAACAAACAAAAAATTGATATTCACTTTAGAATTGAACAAGACCTAGATATTCATATCATAACATTCCAGCAAGCAATCCAAATTACTTGGTATATGAACAACTAGGAAAATCTCAACTTGTAAGAGAAAGATAATCAAAATTTGTCAACCTTAAAATGACAGAAATGGCAAAATTATCAGACAGATGTAACCATTTAAACCATGATCCTAGAAGTGAGGACAAACAATTTAAAACATGGAAGTAAAATATGCAAAGAAGAATCAGATGGAAATTTTATAAATAAAAAAATATAATAAATTTAAACAAAAATATTGATCAGATGGGCCCAATAGCAGAATGGAGGTGACAAAGGAAAGATTCACTGACTTTTAAAAGAGATTTATAGACATTGTCTAGTTTGAACAAAGAAAAATATTAAAAAAAAATCAAGAGACTTGGGCATCTGTGGGGGGAGACAATTGATCATTTGTGTTATCAGAGTTCCAAGACAAGAGAATCTGGTGTAGAAAAAAATATTTGAAAAAATAATGGCTGACATCTTCGCAAATTTAGTGTAAAAAAAAACCTTATAGATTCCAGAAACTCAAGGAATTCCAAACAAAATGAAATCAAAGGAATCCAATCTGAGGCACATTATAATCAAACAGCTGAAAACCAAAAACAAGGTAAAAAATCTTGAAAGCAGTCAGGAAAAATCACTGCATTTATGAAGAGAACAATGATTTGAATGACTACAGATTTCTCATCAGACATCTCAGAGGCACAACATTTTTAAAGGATACAAGAAAAGAACTGTTAACCCGGAATTCTACATCCGGCATAAATAACCTTCAAGAATGAAGATGAAATGCAGATACTCTCAGATGAAGGAAAATTAAGGGAATTAGTCACTAGAACAGCTCCAAAAGAAATGCCAAAGGCAGTTGCTCAGACAGGAGGAAATGACATGAAAGGGAGACTTAAAACTTCAAAAAACAGAAGCAATGAAAATGACAAATATCTGGGTAAATATAATAGATTGTTCTTCCTTTGTCATTTCTATAACATATCTATAATGATTAACAGCAAAAGTGATAGCACTGCCTGATGGGATTTTTAGTGGTTATAGATGTAAAAATAAGACACCTACAAATAAAGATGGGGAAGTTGAGGATCTATATGGTTGTAAAGATTCTACATTTCACATAAAGTGGTAAAATATTAATTCTATACAGAATTTGAAAGGTAAACATGAATACTGTAAGTTCTAGAGAAATAAATAAAAATTATACAAAGGGATAGAATAAAACATAAATTACAATGGGAAGTGTCAGAACTGAAAAAAAATATACTAAAATAGTAAAAAATATGAAAGTATTTCACAAAAAGAAAGGAAAAGAGAAACAGAGAGACAAAAGAAAAGAACAAAGAGAAAGCAAATAATAAAATTGTCAACCTAAATTCAACTATTATCAAGAACTACATTAAATGCGTGTAGTGACTATATTTCGACATAGACACAATTTATGCAATTAAAGACTATTTATACACATTCAATATGATAATAAATAATCTCACTCCCATGGAAAAAAAAAGAACTACATTAAATGCAAATGGTTGAAATAATACCAATTAAAAGACATGAATTACTGGAATGGATTTTTTAAAAAAAGATTTTATTTATTTATTTGACAGTGGGAGAGAGATCACAGGTAGGAAGAGAGGCAGGCAGAGAGAGAGAGAGAGAAGTAGGCTCCCCGCCAAGCAGAGAGCCCGATGCAGGGCTTGATCCCAGGACCCCGAGATCACGACCTGAGCTGAAGGCAGAGGCTTTAACACACTGAGCCACCCAGGCGCCCCTGGGATGGATTTTTTAAAAAAGATCCAGTGATATGCTCTCTCCATGAAACTTTAAGGATAATGACAGGTTAAGTCAAAAGTAAATGATGGCAAAAACATACCATAAAAATATTAAGTGAGAGAAACCTAAGTGGTTATACTAACATCAGATTTATTAACATCAGATACAAATTGACATCAAAGCAAGGAGAATTAGCAGTGATTAAAAGATGTGTTATATAATGATATTCAATTTACCAAGAAGACATAATAATCCTAATGTGTAGGTACCAAAAAACAGAGCTTCAAAATATATGAGGCAAATACCCCTTTGAATATAGTGAAGGAGTTTCTTATAAAATTAATCCTACACTTACACATCACCCAGTGACCCTACTTCTGGGAATTTATTCAGGACAAAAGAAAACATAGTTCTCCCCGAACCCTGTACAGAAATGTTTATAGCCACTTTACCTGTGACAGCTAAGAGTGGAAACTCCTAAATGTCTTTCAAAGGGTGAATCAATAAACAAACCATGGTACCCCTGTACAATGGTACTTTATTCAGCAATAAAAAGGAACGAACTATTGTGGCACCTAGGTGACTCAGTCAGTTAAGCATCCGACTTTTGATTTAGGCTCAAGTCATGATTTTGGGGTTGTGAGATCGAGTGCTGCTTCAAACAGTGGGGAGTCTGCTTGAGATTCTCCTCCATTTTCCTACTCTATCTCTCCCTAAAATAAAAACTTTTAAAAAAGGAATGGACTATTGATTCACACACCATGAATCAATCTCAGCTGTGCCATGCTAAGTTGACAGACTGTATGACTTCAAATATATGAAAGCAAAACTGTAGGGACAGAGTACAGAGTAGTGGTTTTCAGGGGTTAGGCACAGGAGAGAGTTGACTACAAAGGGGCAGCTTGAGGGAGTTTAATGGAGAGATCGAACTGTTCTGCATACTCTTTGTGGCAGTGGTGATGAATCTATATGTGTGCTAAACTCCTAAATGTATACCAATATAAGCCGATTACACAATATGCTAAGTTTGGAAATAGGATTAAAAAAAATTTAAAAGTCGGTAACAGAGAAGTATCAAAATAAAAAAAAGCTAGGCTTCCACCTCAAGAAATCAGAAAAGAAGCGCCAATTAAACACAAAACAGGGATAACAAATGACATAATGAAGAGAAGAATACAAAGCAATAAAATAGAAAACAGAAACACAAAAGAAAAAAATAAAAATTGTTTCCTTGAGAATATTAACAAAATTGACACGCCATGAGCCATGCTGACCAAGAATTCAAGAGAAGACATAAATTATCAAAATCATGAAAAAAGGAGAGGCTACCAGTACCAAATCCACAGATATCAAAAGTATTACATAGGAATTCTAGAAGCAACTTTACGCAAAAAATTTTAGAAAACTCACATGTAATGGAGAAATTTTTAGATATACACAAATTACCAAAGATTATACAAAAAGAAAACAGAAAACACGAATAGACCAATAAAAAGCAAAGAAATTGAATTAGTCATAAAAAATCTTCCCACAAAGTTAAGCCTAATCCAAAACAGCTTCACTAGTGCACTCTATCAAATATTTATTTTCCAAATATGTTTATTTTATTTTTTCAGTGTTATAATATTGATTGTTCATGCACCACACCCAGTGCTCCATGCAATACTTAAAAGAAAAAAACAATGCCCATCCTTCACAAACACTTATAAAGTTCAGGAAGAGGGATGCTTCTCAACTCATTCTATGAAGTTAGTATTACTCTGACATCAAAGCCAGACGTAGACATTACAAGAAAAGAAACTACAAACCAGTATCTTTCATGAACAAAGACATAAAACATCCTTAGCAAAGTATGAATAAGCCAAATTCATCAACGTACAAACATTTATATGGCATGACCAATTTGGCTTTATCCCAACAATTCAAAGCGGATTTAACCTCTAAAAATGAATATATGTAATATGGCATATAATCGAATAAGGGACAAAAAAACATAATAATCTCAGAAGATGCAGAAAATGCAATGAATGCATTTGAAAAAAATCCAGCATCCCTTCGCAATAAAAATTTCCAGCAAACTAAGATACAAGGAGATGACATGAGTTTACATGCCGAAAATTCTAAGAAATCCACAGAAAAACTAGCAGAACTAATCCATAATGTAGCAAATTCAGAGGACGGTAGTTACTAAAGGGTGAACAAAGAAATTTCTGGGGAGTTGGCAATGTTCTCTTTCTTGATCTGAGTCTTGGTTTATTCAATGGACTATTCGTCATCTCCTTCAGATGTCTAACAGCGTCCTAAGCTTTATATACGAAATAGATAATTCATTTTATTCCCAAATCTGCATCCATTCCCAACTGTCCATCAACTGTCTCCCTTCCCACTACATGACACTACAAGTCACCTAATTGCTCAAGTAAAACACTTGGAATTATCCTTGATTCCTTCCGTCCCTTGCACGATATATATAATTCATCTGTAACTCCAGTGGGTTCTACCTCAAAATACATGGCAAATCCACTGTTGGCTTCCCTCCACCTCCACTACAACACTTCTCCATCTACTACCATTTCTTGCTTTAATAAATGCAGAGCCTCCAACAACAACTTTCAAAATGATTCATTGGGAATTTTAAAATTTTAATTCCGGCGTAGTTAACATACAGTGTTATAATTAATTGCAGAGGTACAACATAGCCGTTCCATCCATCATCTGGTCCTCTAGAAAACTTTGTTTTAAATAATCATTTTGATTAAGTGGCTAATGAAACATCTTTCTTTTCAGAAAATAAATAAAATGGCTCATTGGAATCTTGTCTCTTCCCCCTCCTTACTCTCCTGCTTAAAAGTGACCAACAACTTCACAACGTTCCAAGTCCAAGTCAAAAGTCATTGACGCACACCCTTTAAAATAAAAGCATGGGATAGTTAAGTCTTCAAAAGAAGAATATAATTCTTGTATTTACATCATGTATGTATGAAGTTAAAATGGCTCCTGCAATGAACTTTCTAAGCCCAAACACAATAAAGATGTGCTATGTTCTGAAATAGATGTGCAAAATTCTAACTATGGTAAATATTGATGACCACTTTTATTTGTTAATTTGCATTGAATTCAAGAAGTCTGTATATAATGTTGGGGCGCCTGGGTGGCTCAGTGGGTTAAAGCCTCTGCCTTCGGCTCAGGTCATGATCTCAGGGTCCTGGGATCGAGCCCCACATCGGGCTCTCTGCTCAGCAGGGAGCCTGCTTCCCCCTCTCTCTCTGCCTGTCTCTCTGCCTACTTGTGATCTCTATCTCTGTCAAATAAAAAAAAAAAAAGAAAAAAAAGAAGTCTGTATATGTCAAGTAAATTGATCTAAACACTTATTCCAATATGAATAATAATGAAAATGGTGTTTTTCCTGTAGTATTTTCAATTCATAGCTGATTTTATTGCTTAACATTTGATACTGCATGGCCATTATAATTACATGTATACACACACACACACATATATATACACATACATATATGAATTCAAATATTTAATTAACTTCGTTTGGCAGGTACTCTGCTCAATGTTATAGAATTCAGGAAATTGAGGATGGAGTTTTACTAATATAACACATTTATATGTTGACAGTTCTAGATGATGATGAGTGAGACATGAATTGGTTGAATTAACTGCCTGGCTGGTGTACCCACATATTTCCCACCCAGTCCAGTTCAATTCCAGATTGCTCTATTTACGATCTACATAAATTTAGATGACTCTACTAATCTTTGTGCTTCAATTTTTCAACCAAAAATTGAGAAGAATGAGCAGGATGCTACAGTTTTAATAGGTTAAAATCATATAACATATGCAAAGTTATATTATCTTTATATATTATATTTATATATTATATATATTATTTATATATAATATATATAATATTGTCATCTGTCTTGCCTTCTAGAATATAAACTCCACCAGGGCAGGGATTTTTATCTTTATTTTTATTTTTTATTTTTATCAGAGTACCTGCAAAATGAAGTATATATTATATATATAATAATATATAATATAATTATATTATAATTATATTATATTTAATTATTTAATTAATTATATATAATTGTATATATTATAATATATATAATATATTATATATATTATTTATATATATTTTTTCAGTCAATCAACAGAGGCTCCTGTGCATAGGCTCTCTACCTTCCTGGAGCATATTTACCTGTCCTAAAAATACAGTATAAGGTGGTGGGAGATTGGGAGAGGCAATTTCTAATCTATGCTGTTTACCAGCATAAACAGATGCTGTTCACCGGCATCTTTAAACCAACAATACAAAGAACTGATTATTGGCAACTGCATTGTTTAGTGGTCAAAAATAAAACTTTGCATGAGTCCTACTGAAATGAAACTATCAGCGAGATGGGTAAAAGGCTGGAAACAAGGCCGTGAAGAGATGAACTGTACACAGCCATATGTCACGAGAGAGCATCATGAGAGGCTTCTTTTCTGCCCCAGACCCAGCCTTCTCAGTGGTGTCCCGCAGAAGCAGGTCCTGGAGTTAGCAGTGGAACAGAGGACGTCAGCCTTGGTGGAGGGCTGCCCAATGGCTTCCTTGGCCTTACTGAAAACCATGAGTTAGCAGGAAGTTCAGGCTAGCACAGGTGCTCTCTGCAGTCTGGGAATAGATGGAAACAGGCTGCCTGCTGCCTGCTGGGTTGGGGCCAGCCCCCCGGCCCCTCCTGTACCTCCCCCTGCCTCCGTCCTGGCTCTTTAGACGGCCTCTATCATCAGGATGTTCCAAAACCTTGAAAAATACTACCCTCTGAGAAGGAGAGAAATAGAACAAAGACCAGCCCGGAAGACAAGCGAATGGCCATCTGTGTGCAGCGAGCCACTTTGGCTGGAATTTGCGACCTCGAAATGAAGCTCATGCCTGCCAATGAGGATGTGGTCATATCAGGCCCAGAAAGGAGTCTGGTGTATTACCAGAGGGGCGGGTCTCAGACACCCACTGCTAGTTGCTATTATCATGTCAGTCTCCACGGGGCATCCAGGTACTACCCAGCACAGGTTTTAGGAAAGCTTCAAAAGTAGTCCTGGGCATTCAGGAGAAACTATCAGTCCCATAAATGAATTGGGAGAGGAATAGATATTTGTACTGAAACAACAGAAAGCTGGTGATGCTTTTTTTTTTCCTTATTAAGTGTCAACCAACACAGGAGGACCAATAGACCACCCAGAGCAGTATCGGAAGCTGTCAGCAGCCTCCTTGTGGGGGCCAGGCCATTCCGCCCACAAAGGCTGGCCCAAGTAACCTTCTCAGTAGGTTGGTTTTGATTAACAAGAATATCATAAATGGTGATACTACTGGAAAGAGAAACACAACTCCCTACAAAAACACAATTGTCCTCTCCTCTGTGTTACATACTCACATGCATGCATGCTCACATGTGCATACACCTTTCCTCCCATTCAACATTTAGCAGCTCCAACGTTCTGGAGGGTCTGAATACAATAGTCATCACCCTTATTTGCTTTCTTGAAGACACAGCTGCTTAAAAAGATAAAATGCCAAAATATATGGGCCCAGGTACATTTTGAAGATCACCTGGTTGGATTCATTTAAAATAACCATGTACTTGTTCACTCAACAAATAACCATGTGATGGAACCTATTTTAGATGTTCTTCACTTGTACCAGAGAACAAATAAAAATCCCTGCCCTGGTGGAGTTTATGATCTAGAAGGCAAGACAGATGACAACCAACTAGCATGAGAGCTACAAGTGAATTCAACAACAAGAAGTCTGTAAGTGCTATCAATAAAACAGAGGACCCAGCATGCTGCACAAGAAGAAGGGGGTGTGGGAGAGAGCCAGGGCAACATCAAACAGCCTCACCAAGAAGGTGACATGATCACAGAAGTGGAAAGATGATGATGTGGCCTGCCTGCAAACACCTGGGAGGAAGACATTATTTGAAAACTGATTTTTTAAGCAACCATATGTGATTTTTTTTAATAGAGTACATCACCCTTCTAACTCAATCCTGATGAGTAGGCCGTTCATTCAGCGAGGCAAAGGCTTGTTCCTAGAGGCCTATAGAATAATCTTAGAGAAAGAGAAGAATGTAAGTTTGAGAGCCCCTTAATCAAGGGGATTAATCTCAGTTTAGTTGTTTGATTTCCAGCAGCAGTGCATTAAAAGCTTAGCTTCAGTCCAGAAGTCACACAACTAATATTTGAGGTAAAACAAATTAAAAAAAAAACCCTGAAGAATGCTTCCAGAGGAAAATGTGGGTGTGGGTGGATACAGACACGTACCAAGGCCCCTCAGACATAGATGCCTGCTGTTCTGCACCACAGAAGAGCTGGGGCCAGGCTTCAAGGGCTAGGAGCTCTGGGAAGGCCGCTGACAGCCGTCCCAGGCCATGTCTCCTTGCTACAGCCACAAGCAGAGCTGCCACCAGGGCCTGAAGCCCCCGTGGGCTGCAGAAGATTATTCCACATAACACTTCCAAAGTGTGCCTTCAGATAATGACAAACCTAATTTAAGCACTTGGGCTTTGCAGGAGAGCTGGAAAAGAGCCAAGCCCACCGTGGGATTTCACGATGAGGTCGCCTGGAGAACACAGACTTCACATAAAAGTCTCCTGGCAAATCAGGCAGGTCTGGTCTAGAAATGTAAAAGCTAAGACACACACACATGCATGCACACACATTTACAGAGGCACACATACACATTCACAGATGCATGCATGCAGGCGGTGCACACTCTTTCACACACACAGGCATGCATCTGCTCACTTTCTGGCCGAGTTCTGGAACATGCTGGAACAGTGTGCCTGAGCATATCTCTTCCTTTGCTCACCTTCCTCTGTAGACAGCTAGCAGTTTCCTTGCACTGGTGCCCAGGCTGGCTTTGAAGGCACCCCTGGCATTTGAAACCCAACTTGGGTTTCCTGGCTCCAAGTTTGAAGGGTGGCTCTTAGAATCTGAGAGGACTGGCTGCCAGCTGTGTACCTGGAGAGCTTAACAGCCCCAACCGCTTCCACGGGGCAGGGCTGCCCTAGTCACTTTGTTGAGTCTGGCTTGGGTCCCCTTGGGGCTGGTTTCCTGAGCTCCTTGCTAGAGTTTAGGTCTTGGTCTCCCCAGGCTCAGGAAGTGTGGGCTCTTTTCACTGTGGTCCTTCCTCAGGGGGCTCCAGAACCACTTGGTGAAAAGAGGCAGCCATTTCACCTTTCCTTGAGTTCAGTTTTAAAGATTTTATTTATTTTAGAGAGAAAGCATGAGGGTGGGGAGGGACAGAATAAAGGGGGAGAGAAAATCCCAAGTAGACTCCGTGCTGAATGCAGAGCCTGATGTGGGGCTTCATCCCAGGACCCTGAGATCATGACCTGAGTCAAAATCAAGAGTTAGGCGCTTAACTGAATGAGCCACTCTTGAGTTCAGTTTTAAAATTCACCATCAACTACAGGAAATGCATTTTATAGAAAGGTCAGGGCACTTATGTATGAAATAAAAGCCACCCTCACTATCCTTTAGGGCACATATATTTTTCATTCTATTGTATCTCATTTAAGAAAAAAGTGCTGGTTAAGATGTACCAAATGGATTTCAGTCCCTGGGGATCTCCGGTGGGGGGGGGGGGGTGTCTCAAGCCTGACTTGAGCTGATGGAGGGAATCTGCTGACAGGTGGTGACAGGAAGGAAGGCCCAAACTGTACCGGAAAAGGGGGACAGAAATGAACAAAGGGCCCCTGGATACCAGTCCCTCACTCTTTGTTACAGACTGAATGTTTGTGTCCCCCAAATCCACACGTTAACATCCTAACCCCCAATTAGGATGTGGGGGCCATTGGGAGCTAAATTAGATCATCAAGGTCAAGCCTTCATGGATGGAATCAATGACCCTATAAGGGACCTCACAGAGCTCCCTCATCCTTTCCATCATGTGAGGCTAGAACAAGAAGTCAGCTGTCTGGAGGACAGTCTTCCTCAGAACCCGACCACGTGGGTGCCCTGATCTCAGAATTCCAGCCTCCAGAACTGTGAGAAGTAGAAGTCACCTGGTGTAGAGTACTGTGTCATAGCAGTCCCCACTAAGACACTCCTACTACATGAGTTTGTAATGCGGTTGAGAAGGTTCTCCTGAGGGCAGGGCTGGAGGCTGCCCACAGCTACAAGCCCAGCTCCCAGCACAGCTGCTGGCACGAACAGAAGGCCCAGGAAGATTGAACGGATGAACAAATGAAGGCCTTCAAGTTACAGAAGTAGTATATCCTCCACTTAATAGGAATTTTGCTCACTTGAACTTTGCTGACCAGGGATAATCAATTGATTTTTTGATGTACAAAGCAATAGCTAAGGAAAGACAGCATTTTAAACTTAGGCCGTGTGTGTGTGTGTGTGTGTGTGTGTGTGTGTGTGTGTATTTAAAGATTTTATTTATGTGACAGAGAGACAGAGAGAGATCACAAGTAGGCAGAGAGGCAGGCAGAGAGGGGGAAAGCAGGCTCCCTGCTGAGCAGAGAGCCCGATGTGGGGCTCGATCCCAGGACCCTGAGATCATGACCTGAGTCGAAGGCAGAGGCTTAACCCACTGAGCCACCCAGGCGCCCCAATGTACATATATATTTTTATGACCTGATTATACTTCTTTTTAAACACAGTGACAGATAACACTAAAGATGTATTATTCGTGAGGACATGTTATAAGCAGTTACCGTGTATTATTTTATATCACTGATCCTACTTATCTTAGGAGATATATATCATCATCCCCAATTCACAGATAAGGAAAGTGAGGTTCAGAGAGTTGGAGTCACTTGCTCACGGAAACACAGCTGGTGTGAAACCTCCCAGTCTGGCTCTCAGATCTACCCTAGTAATCACAACACAATCTATCATCCTTGAATGACAGTTTGTTGTATGATAAAGATTTGTCGGGGCTCCTGGGTGGCTCAGTTAGTTAAAGCCTCTGCATTCGGCTCGGGTCATGGTCTCAGGGTCCTGGGATCGGGCTCCGCGTTGGGCTCTCTGTTCAGCAGGCAGCCTGCTTCCCCCACTCTCTCGGCCTGCCTCTCTGCCTATTTATGATCTCTCTCTGTGTCAAATAAAAAAAAATTAAAAAAAAAAGATTTGTCTGGCCCTTACCCTAGGTTCCTGGGAGGTAACGTTTAAATCCTTGGGTTTTCCTGAGTGATGGCAGTATCTTTGTCGTGCATGGTGGGCTCCTTGGATCATAACTGCGTTTATGCTAACAGGATGACTCCGATAGTGGTTGGCCAGAAGACCAGACCACAAAGACCAGCCACATGATTAGACGGTTGGGGCTTTGAGCCCAGTGTTTTTTTGTTTTTTTTTTTTAAGATTTTATTTATCCATTCGACAGAGAGACAGCAAGAGCGGGAACACAAGCAAGGGGAGTGTGAGAGGGAGAAGCGGGCTCCCTGCTCAGCCCCGATGCGGGGCTCGATCCCAGGACCCTGGGACCATGACCTGAGTCGAAGGCAGGTGCCCAATGACTGAGCCACCCAGGCGCCCCCTTTGAGCCCAGTGTTAGCCAAGCCTACCAACTTCCTGGGAGGAAAACAGGGCTGAAAATTGAGTTTGATGTGGCCGATGATCCAGTCAATCGTATCTTCATAAGGAAAGCACAGTAGAAACTGGGCACCTTGACTTAGGTAAGCTTCCCAGCTGAGTACATCCCTATGTTGGGTGGGTGACATGCCCTGACTCCACAAGGAGAAGGCACACAAGCCACCAGACCTCACCTTCTATGTCTCCCCATTTAGCTTGTTCTGTTTGAACCCTTCATAACAAAACTGTAATTTGTAGCCAGCTGGTCGGAAGTGCAGAGGGCCTGGAAGGTACCCAGTTTGTGCTTGGTGTCTGATGTAAGGGCCATCTTACTGGGGACAGTAACCTGTGGGGTCGGTGCTGACGCTGGGTGGTCAGCGTCAGCGTGGCACTGCAGGATTGCACAGTCACACCCAGCCATCTGATCCAGAGGAGGAGGAATCCAACGGAGAAAACTTCAGATAAATCTGTTGAGCATTCATGGGGAAACTGACCAAAACAGGAATCCTTTCAGAGATGTGTCCTAACACAGCTGGACTACAAGAAAAGAAATGCCTCCAGTCAAAGTATAGTGTTACAGCTTTACTGTGGTCAGCCTCCTGCAGGGACATCCTCCCATCAGATGGGCTTGGGACAGTGGCAGGCTCATCAGCAGTGGGGACTCGCTTTGCTCTACTAAAACTTTGACCAAATTAAAGTCAAACCATAAAACTTAGAAGCACCAAGGAAAAAAGTCTTGCATCTCTTGTGCACCAAACAGCTCTGCAATGCAATGCACCATGACGGTCAAGGTCTGCAGGATCTGAAGGGTCCTTAGAGTACCCTTCAGGGGATGTGTGATTTGTAAGCTAAAACCTTACCATTAGTTTGTCCCTAAAAGTGGTCATTTAATTTTCCAATAAACGGAATTGGACTTTAAGTGTATACTAGGAGAGCTTGCTATTTAATAGGTTCCCATTGTCAAGTCTTTTATGAAATTGAGCATCTTCTTATAAAGCCATCTGACCTCTTGTCTTTGTCCCCCTGATGCTATAACAAAATACCATAGAATGAGAGGCTTATACGCAATGGAAATTTATTTCTCATAGTTCTAGAGGCTGGAAAGTTTAAGATCAAGGAGACAGAAGATTCAATGTCTGCTGAGAGCCCACTTCCTAGTTCTTAGATGGTGCTTTGCACCTCATGGTGCAAAAGGGGTAAGAGAGCTCTCGGGGTTTTTTCTGTAAGAGCATTAATCTCACTCATGATAGCTCCACCTTCCTGACCAAATCACCTCCCAAAGGCCCCATTTCCAAATACCGTCATACTGCGCATTAGGATTTAATACATGAATTTTGGGTGATTGCAAACATTCAGTTGATAGCACTCTCCTAATGGCTGGTATTCCATAGGTTTAAGGAAAATATTTAACTATAATTAAATGTGATCCTTGCCTCGGGGGGGTTGTGCTAGGGCACTTGTATGGTCCCTGGCGGGGCTGCAGGGTTGTTAAGGTCTTGGTTAGAGCACCCAGGTTGGCCAGATCATGAAGGAAGGTCCCTTGTCGACGGCCATCATTGAAAGAGGCTGGTGTGGAAGCTCGGCTCTATGAAGGGGGACAATGTATGTAGACTACAGCACCCAGAAGCAGGGGTTTGGTGCCAGTTCAAGTTCTTCTGTCCTTAGTCTGGGGTCTGTGGGTAGCCAGGTAAGGGTCCCCACCCCAAATGTACACTAAGCAACACCTCACAGCAAGCCCTGGAGTAAGTGGGCTAGGAAGGGGGTGGGGAGGGGTGAGTTCTGCCTAAAGGGGGCTAAGCAGAGGCATTCCAGGGCCAGACCACTCTGGCAGCTGTATGGTCAATGGCCTGAGGCAGAAGCCAGATTAGAGGACAGTTGTAATTCTAAAAGCAAAGAACCCCAACCCAAGTTGGTAGAGATTGTGGCAAGAAAGGAGGCAAGCACTGAGGTGAGACAGGTAGCAATGGTGAGCAAACTTGGTCCTAAACGGAAAGGTGGCAGAAGAAAGGAAAAAGGAACCCAGGAACCCTCCCCAGTCTCTGGTTTGTGTCTTGAGGTGAGGTATGGAGAGGAGAGCTCTTGGAGGCCACGCAAGAGGCCTCCCTAGGAGGGGCGGACTGGGAAGAAAGGGATCAGTTCTTTGAGGCAGTGTGGGATGATGGAATTGAAGGGTGCACATCTAAGGAAGAGGCCTGGGCTGGAGAGATGGACCTGATGGAGCCATTAGCAACTTAGAAATGGCAAAAGGAGCAGACATTAAATCTCAGGACAAGAGCCCAAGAATATGCAGAGACAGAGAGACAGAGACAGAGAGAAAGAGAAATAAAAAAAAAAAAAGCGCACCAAAGGAACTTACAGTCAGTCCTAGCCCAGTCTGCAAGTCTGCAAGGCTCCTCTGCAGGAGCTCTGGGATTTACATTTGCAGATAAAAGCACAGGGAATGACAACTGATGAGAAGGACTACATCATAGGGGGGTGGGGAGATTGGGGGGAGTTTCATTTGCACCCCCCCAAAGTGATGGGAAGGACTGGGACTACAAACTCACTCACTGCAAATTACATTTCAAAAAGAAAAACAGAAAAGAAAAAGATGTTTCATTTATCTAACAAATGAAGCCCAAGTTGAAGATGCCAAGCCCTGCAGATAGCGCAGTCACAGCAAGAGGCAGTGTTCCACCAACCAGGAGGTGGCCCTATCCTGAGGCCTGCCCACCCCACGTGGGTGGGATGCTTGCATGGATGAGGGGTGTCCCGACAGCAGAGGAAACCTCTCCTCAGCCAGGGGCATCAAGGAAAGATGAAACAAGTTCTTTGAAAAAAATACAGAAGATAGATATACATACATTCTACACACACACAGCTGTAGGGAGCATTCCTTTCTTTCTCTGTGTCCCCCCTCCACTCTGAAACCAAGAGTCAGGCTTTCACTATTCCGTTTTGCAATTTAAATGTGGTCAATGAAACGCAGATCATGGTGGATGTGAATTTGGGGTAAAAATGCAGTGTTTCGGTCCTGGTACCAGGGAAGGAGAGCTACACAGCCAGGGACATCTGGGGAAACAGCTATATATCTAAAATGGATAAAATCTACTCGGAGAAAATAAGAATTTATTTTAGGAATTTTTAATACATTTAAACATTTCATTTCCACAGAAGAGTTGGAGTCATTTAAAAAAAAAAAAAAAAGACTGTTCCCTTTCTAATTCCCTTCTAGATTCACTGTCAAGGTCTAACACTGTACCTTCTTAAGCCAAGTGCACTGATGAGCCCAAGGCCAAGTGCGCCCCCTGTAGTCTCTGCGGTGACCCAAAACCACCACTTGGCCCTGACCTCCTAAAGGCAACTCCCATTAGGAGTAGTCATGACAGAGCTCATGCAAGCTGAAAAGTAAGCTTCACTGATTTAAGCTTCTACTCCCGCTCAGCTAGGCAACATATGCATGTATCCACATTCTTAGAGGCTTCCTGAATTTTCCCTTAATCCCTTAATTTTCATAAAGCAAACCCGTTATATTAGAATGATCTCACAGGTAAAATAAAGCAATCACCTCATATAAATAGCATTAAAAAAAAAAAAAAGCACCATTCCTGCAAACGAGGTAGGTCCTGGGAAAGGAGCAGGTAGAAGAAATCTGCTCCCAGCCCGGGGCCTCTGAATATTGAAAACAGATGTCTGATTGGTTCTGAAACCCCAGGAAAAGGCTGTCACACCTTTTTTAAGCACAGATCTGGGTTCTTGGGGAAACTTCCAGGACATTAAACCCCAGTTGTCACTGTCAACCTCTGGCTACTACTACAGCTTTCTTCCTGGGCCACCGAGGAGGCCAGGGGGAGTTAGTGAGGGGGACAGGGAGGTCGGTGTGGGGTGGGGGATGGCGACAATGCAGACACACAGTGGGAAAGTGCTTGACCACCTCAGATCTGTCATGGGGGAAGATGAGGTTTGGAGTTCACACTTTCAAAGGTTCCTGCTAACCGGACCCGCCAGGATTGGGAATCCCCCATCCCACAGACTGCCAGTAAGGGCCTTTGAAGTATTCTTAGTGTGGCCCAGAGGTCTCCCCAGCCAGGGCCAGGATGGAGCAGCACAGTGTGCTGTCATTTACCCCTCCAGGGTCGGGGGGGTGGGTGGGGGGGAGTGCTGTCCTCATGCAGGAGAGTGCCTGGCATGATTACATAATGACCCGGGCGGAAGCAGGCAGGCTGCACGAGCTGTAATTAAGACTCTCCGTATCAGCCCCTCTGCTTTTGGAATCACTTAAAAATAAAGCAGCCATGCATCAATTTAGCTCACCCCATGAGATTTCCTGCTGTTTTCTTCACTTCTAATAACATACACATAAGCATTTAACATTCAGACTAGCTCCTAGCTTTTATATATGTGTATACACATATACAAAATGTGTATACACATATACACATACGTCTGTGTTTGTGTGTATATAAGATTCTTTTTTTATAAGATTTTATTCATTTGAGAGAGTGTGAGAGGGCACACGAGTTGGGGGGAGGGGCAGAGGGATTGGGAGAAGCAGACTCCCCGCTGAGCAGGGAGCCAAACAAGGGGCTGGATCCCAGGACCCTGAGATCATGACCTCAGCCAAAATCAAAGTCAGCCACTTAACCGACTGAGCCACCCAGGTGCCCCATACATCTAAAATTCTTAAAGAGGCTTCGGCAATGTTAAACAGTTACTTGTCTTTTGAAAAACAGGAGTGTAATCACCCTCACTCCGGATTGAATTCCTGAATTAAACTAACAAGTAAAGAAAACCTAAAACAAGGCTCACAGTACTCTTGCAAGGACGGAGCTAGCACCTTGAGCTCTGTAAGCATGACTCTCTGACCCTAGGCCTGCTGACTCTGCCACCTGAGCTCTCGATGGTCCCGGAAGGTTCAGCCAGCCTAGAAAGGCATTAAGCAAAGGGTATCTCACAACTCTCCTAGTGACTAAAGCAAGTCACGCAAGCATCTGCTGTGGGGAGAACATAGGAGCTAAACAAGAAGAGGAGCCACTGAAAGGAATCTTCCTTAGTGAGAATGTCTACAACAAGAAAGAGCTCCTCCAACTGCCCTCCATGCAGGAGAAAGACAAAGGGACCTACATGAGTATTCCACTAAGTGTGTTCGCTATCTCCATCTCTACAGAAAAGATGGGCCAATGATAGGTTTGATGGCTGAAAAAGCTACCCACTGTCACTCAAGTCTTTGCATTCCCATGTTCCAAAAAGTTGGCAGCTTCTTCAAGCTTTCCACAGGGAAAGAATGCAGACCACAGACACAGACATTTTGGATCTCTTAGCACTTACATTTTTCATGGCAAATTTAAAAAGAAGGGTTATATATTGGCCTCTTGTTTGGTTGGCTAATGTTGATAATACCCAAATGGCAAACTACATTTTCTAACAGGATGGGGCATTTCTGTTGTCACAGCTATGCCCCAGTCCCATTTGGTCTTCCCCAGTATGGTCCCGCCAACTCTCCCACTGAGAGGAAGGGTTGATGACTTGTCTCCTTGATTCCGAGTCATCTCATGACCGCAGGATCAATAGAACACAACAGACACACATGATGTGGCTTCCACGAGCAGGTCTTGTAGGTGACGTATCCTTGGCTGCATGCGGGACTAGAGCCCTGTGACTCCAAGTAACAAAGACCCCGAGGCCACCATGCTGTCAGGAAGCCAGGCCACATGGAGAGGCCCTGGATGGAGCTCAACTGGCAATCTTCGTATCTGAGCTGTCCAAAGCCAGGCATCAGAATAAACCTTCAGACTGTTTCAGTCTTCCCAGCTGGGGTCCTAGACTTCATGGAGCAAAGACAAGCCATCCCCATCATGCCTGGTCTTAATTCAAGCTTAATGAAAAGGTTCTCTGAACTGCTAACTTTTGGGACTATTGGCCATGAAGAGTAGTGATCAGAACACTGGACTGGATCAGCTGTGGTATGTTAAAGCTATGCAGGGGTGACAGCTGTGCTCTGACCCCTGGCCTTCCCAGGCACCCCCAGCTTTGTGAGACCATACTTGGCCAGCTCTCTCCCCTGAAAGGCATGGTCTTGCAATCTCATACAAATATATTTTAAAGCCTGACTATGCCAATGTGTACATCATTTAAAGGCAAAATGCACCCCAGGTCTATCCTGGGTCAGCTAGCACCAATCTCCTCTCCCCTTAAGCTCTGTCAATGAGCATTTGTTGTGACTGTGCACCAGGAACCCAGTGCCTGGCAATGCCTGGACCTCACACAGTGTTTCCATCCTCAGGGGCACTGTTGGTTCTCCAGCTACAGTGGGCCACTTACCTCTGTGAGTGAGGCCACTCACCTCACCCAGCTTGAGGGCAACTCATTAGCATTATCCTATTGAGGGGAATTTTACTGCCCCCAACTATTTAGGACAGATTTCAAATAAGGATGACCATCTTCCCATATAAATCTATATATTGTATTTTTAGTCATTTCCTCAGGAAAGATTCTTTTTTTTTTTTTTTTAGGATTATATTTATTTATTTGACAGAGAGAGACACAGCAAGAGAGGGAACATGAGCAGGGGGAGTGGGTGAGGGAGAAGCAGGCTTCCTGCCGAGCAGGGAGCCCAATGCGGCGCTGGATGCCAGGACCCTGGTATCACGACCTGGGCGAAGGCAGACACTTAACAACTGAGCCAGTCAGGCGACCCAGGAAAGATTTTTAAAAGTAGAATAGTGAAACATTACGCATTCATTTTAAGGACCCTGATACATACTGCCTGTTGGTTTTTCGGGGTCCAATTCCTCGTGAAGGTGAATAGTTTTAAACTTCATTGGTCACTTTTATTCCTCTTTTGTGAACTGTTTGCTCCAGTCCTCCGGCCGTTTGCGGGCCTGTGTCTTCTCACTGACTGTTAGGGGCTCTTCTGACATGCCTGCAGACGTACAGTCATTGAGCCCGCTCCGTGCCTCTGCACTGTGCTAGGTGCTGGGGATGCTGCGTGAACAGGCAAAGGGTCAGAGGTCACAAGGGCAGTAGGATGACTGGCAGAATGGCAGTGACAGGAGGAAGAGGGTATTTCTGGAAATAACTTCTCAAGACTTCATGATGAATTGGCTGTGCTGAGAGAGAGTTGGGTGCTACACATGACTCTAACATCTCGGCAAAGCTCAGGAAGGAAGATGTCATTTGTGGAAATGGGGGAGCTGAGAGGAGAAGCATGGCGGGCAGGCATGGTGGAGCGCTCCCTCAGGCACCCCTGACTGTAGGTGGTGTGAGGCATTGACATGGAGATGTCCCAAAGGCAACTGGCAGACTGGCCTGGAGCTCGGGAGCACATTCTGCCTGGATGTGTAACTTTGGAGATCTGCACACAACTGGCAATTAAAGCCATGAGGCTTGAGTCCCCCAAACAAGAGCTGAACTAAAAGACAACAGGACTCAGGGACTCAGGCTTCCAGCTTCCCACAATAGGTCAGGTAAAGAAGGCAATAAGGACCAGTGAGTGAGATGGAAAAGGCATGGCTACTGAGGTGAGGAGAAACCAAAAGGCCGAGGCATTCTAGAAACCACGGGAGAAGAGAGCTTAGAGAGGACTAGGAAGAAAAGGGGTGCAGCTTTCCCCTCCTGCGAGAAGCCAGAGGAAATGTTTAATTGGAGTTTAGCCCAGACACCTGCTGTGGGCCAAGTGTGGATGGGGCAATACCCCCACATGTTGGGGCAGGATCTTCACGGCCACGCAGGAATTAGTCTCAACACCCTTTCAGGGGCTCCACAAGGTCAAAGCTGTATGTGTCTTTTCACTGTGTTGACGCTGATGGTACAAATGCAACGGTGGGTAAAAGTACCAAGTACCAGTGGTCTTTGGATTCCTCGCACCAGTCAGTTACAAAAACAAAAACAGAAACAAAATAAAAAACAAACAGAAAACAAATTAATTTAATGATGTCCCTGCACTCAAGCCATTTAAGCCAC
Organism: Nasua narica; assembly: GCA_028533885.1. Lineage (NCBI taxonomy): Eukaryota > Metazoa > Chordata > Mammalia > Carnivora > Procyonidae > Nasua > Nasua narica. The sequence goes on from CM052797.1 coordinate 18,449,739, forward strand.
GAATTAGCTGTGTGACTTTGCACAAATGACATAACAATATTAGGCCTCAGTTGTCCCACATATAAAATGGGGAGAATGGCATCTTCCTAGTAAGGCTGATTGGAGGACTGGATGATACTCATAAAGTACATACAACAGAGCTGGGCATAATAAGCACTAATTTAGTATTAGCTACTATTATTATTTTTAAATGTTGTTATCTAGTACAGCAAGGTCTCTATCCACCAGCTGTACTTCTTTCTAAATCTTCCTGTACAGTTAAGGCAAAAAGGCCCAGAGTGTGGACAGGATGCATTTATTCCTAGAACCTCTTCTTAAGTGCATGGGGCAGACCAGGGGGAAAGGGGAGGGGGTGAGTGTGTGGGAGCAAGTGTGCGACCACGCTGGGGTGTGTCGCAGGGGCTGTGGGTGTTGTGGTGAGCTGTGTGCAGTGCCTGGAAGACAGGTGACAGGTGCATGGCTCTCTATGAGCACAATGCTGTGGGGTGTACCACTGGGCCCCACGGTCCTAGGGGCTCTGCTCCATCCTCCATAATCTCACCTCATAGCTGCACAGGGTGGCTGCAAAGAATGTGCCCAAGAAGGAAGGCAGAAAAAAAAAAAAAAAAGAAGGAAGGCAGATTTTGAGCCCTAGAACAGAGATTTCCAGTAGAAAGGTATTGGCTCTGAGAGGGGGAGGTCTGGGAGGCCTCCCTTAGGAGCTCTGATGGGGCAGCTACCCAGAATCATAGCACCCCCAGAGCTCTGACTAGAGCCCCATGGTGATATCAGAGACAGATTGCAGCTACCTCAATCCATCCCACTATGAGTGTGATGCCCCCCCTCTCTAAAAGAAGTCCTCAAGGAGAAAGAGAAATGTTTTACATCGAAATATCAGTGTTTAGCTCTAGAGATGCTTCTCTGGTAGGGAAATCTAAGGAGGACGGACTGATTAGATCTTGCAGGTAAAAACCCATGACACAGAGATCAATGACATGCAGAGATATGGCCATGTATGTTCTACAGGGATGGTGGGGTTTAAGACCCTCCTCCAAAGAAGCTATACCAGCATGTGATCATGGAGAACTATCAGCTTAGTTCAGTGTAGGACGTCATATTTCTGAGCCACATGAGATCCCCTGACTGGAGCCATGAAAAGGCCCTTGATGGTTGTGAGGGAAAGAACAAGAAGACAGTATATGTTGGCTCAGTGAGTGGAGGTAATGGTTACCTTGAAAATTAGTTCTTAAAAGGAACAACAAGGGAGTATTTGGTTCTTTAATAGGAGTTACAGATTTTCCAAATTTTTGGTGAAGATATGCACTAATCATATTAGTGATTATGACTATGAAAAAAATGTCCACTTAGAGAAAACATAATTCTCCTAATCTGAATCAGAAAATTCATATGGAGGGAAACTCAGTGTCTATAAGGAATGTGGCAGGCCTTTAGTCGAGGGGGCAGCCTTATACCACAGTGGGAAGTTCAGGTTGGGAAGATACACCCTGACTGCAAGGCATTCCGTGTACATCAAGGACATGCTAAACGTCAGGGCACTCACATTGCTGAGAAGCCCTCTGAATGTGGTCAATGTGGGAAGTTCTTTAGACTTAACTCAAGCCTCACAGTACATCACAGAATTCATAACGGTGAGAAACTCTTTGAATAGAAACAATGCAGAGGTATACAGAAATCGCAGGCAATGTCACACGTATCATAGACTTCACAGCAGTGCAAAATCCCTCCAATGAATAGAATATGGAAAGGTCTTTAGATAATGGTTCATTCCTTAGAAGAAATCAAGGGGTTCATACTGGTCCAAGACCCCAGGAATAAATCTCATGCCGAGTGGTGTCCAGTAATGGCTCAAGCCTTATCCAACATCAAAGAACTTGTAATATGCTTTATTTAACATGAAAGCCTACTGTTATATAATTATCTTGTAATTGACCACTTTGTTGAATGCTCTCCTAATTCTAAGTCATTCCACAAGGCCAGAGCCTGAGTACCACTCAAGAATTAATTTTTTGAATAACTTGGCTGAATGAATGGATCCTCTTAAATTTTCTAAGTAAATTATCATATTAGTTGCAAAGGCTACTAGTTTTGTCTCTCTCTTTCCAATATTTATACCTATTTTTCCCTTCCTTGCATTAATGCATTAAACCACAATTTCAGATGCTGAGAAACGGGAGAATATTATACTGATATAACTGATGAGGCTATCATGCCAAAGGACTCTTTGGGTGGCAGATACAGAAACCTACATGAGTGAGCTTAAGCAAATAAGGGGAGGGCAGATGCTCCAAGGCCAGAAGAGATCTGGGCTTCAGACTGGACAGCAGTGCTATCAGGTAGCCAAATGGCTACCGATGATCATAAACAGCAACCTAATCTCTAGGTTACAGATGATGGTTTCAGAGATGACTCTCCTGAGGAACCATTTTCAAAGTCCCAGAATAAAACAAAACACATTACCCTTTAGATACCCCTCGTTGGGGTCACCCATAGTCCACAGTTGGAACTGTGTTGGCCCCACCTTGGGTAAGCCACTTGCTAATCAACTGTGATAGTGGGAAAGGGGTACCGGGGGCCAAGGCTGTTTCTACACAAGGCAACGGTGTGGGTAATGAGGGAAAGGGCCTCACAGAGGTGTTGAGAAGGTGACCCCCAAAGCTCTCCACAGCATAGAACAAATACTTGTATACCTCACTGTAGTTTACAAAGAACATTTCATATTATCTCAATGGCCCACTGTACGCATGAATAGAATGAGGCTCAAGGAGGTTCAGTGACTTTTCCAAGGTCATATAATTCCTAAGTCCAGGGACCCAAACCCCAAATTCTATCCTCTCTTCAGTCTCTCTGGCTGTTGTCATATAGCTATTACCATAATTTTATACCTAGTTAGGTCTGTAGCATCATTAAAGTCTTAAAGAGGCTAGTAATGAATTTCAATTTTGTGATACTTTCAAGGGAGGATACAGCCCATTAAACACTGTATAATGGATGCTCAGAAGATCTACCAGCATTTACTATAAGCAACACTAAACATCTCCAAGCCATGCGTTTCTTCACATGGGGGAGAAACTAAGAATCTGCTGAGGAATTAATTTGTAATCAGAGTATGTTCAATCTCACGTTCAATCAAATGGGAAAATTTTTGTTTCCTTCCTTACTGTGGTATCTCCCAAGAAATACAATTGATCTCAACATGTCTGAAAGTTCCCTACCAAAACTCTAATGCTCTAAATCTCTAGCACTGTTAATTTTAGATATAAAAAATGAAGTCAGGCAATTTTTTACATGAACTCGCTGGGCTGAAAAGATGTAGCAATAAGGACAACACATCTATCTTAGTCCATGATTTTATTTCCCAAACCTAAATTCTTCCCACTTAGTTTGGTGTTACTGAGGCTTAACATCACATACCTCAAAAATCCTGGACCTTTTTGCTCATGCCCTAATTCCAATTTCAGCAGATGGCACATCCAAAAGAAACACAACTCTCTCTGCAAGAAAATGTGTAGCATATGCCTTCACTGACGATCACCTAAGAACAGGGAATTGTGCCACGTGACACGAGGAACCTGGGTCACTTCTTTTTTTTTTAAGATTTATTTATTTATGAGAGAGAGAGAAAGAGAGAGAGAGCGCAAGCAGGGGGAGCTGTGGACAGAGGGAGAAGCAGGCTCCTTGGTGAGCACAGAGCCTGAATCTGGGCTCCATCCCAGGACCCTGTGATCATGACCCAAGCCGAAGGCAGATGCTTAACTGACTGAGCCACCCAGGCGTCCCAGCCTGAGTCACTTCTTTTGTGCTTATGCGATTCCCTAAACCCCCATATTAAATCAGCTGCCCTATGGCTTCCTCACCCACCCAGCTGCAAGCTCTCCTCATGTCCACTCCTTTGACCGTTCCAATCTTCCCTTTAGCAATCGCTTTTGTCTCTTTCTAGCATAAATTATTTCAGCCTCTAATTTTCCTCTCCTTATCAGATCCATCTATTATCCTGATCATCCCAACTGGCCCCAGAGCAGAGCCCCACAGAGGAAGGTGGCTCAGAGAAGCCGATGGGGAAAGGGGAGCAGAAAATGCCAATCCTTCTTATTCTCATCCCTGTCACAATTATATCAGCAAAAAGACACCAGGGCGGGGAAGAAAGAGGGAAAAATCTGAAAAGCCAGTGCTGCAGTTTAGCCCACCGCCCCTTGTTCTACCCACCTGCTTCTTCCACCACCACTTTCCTGCAGTCTGAGCTAAGAGGTGCCAACACTGAGACCACCAGTGCCCACAGGGTCTCAGGATTCTCAATAGCTAGAGAAAGGGTGAGGTTTAAACTCCACACAGCTGAATCCATCTCTAGATTCCAAGATCCTGCCATGCGGAGGGACAACCGTCACTGCCCTATGAGGTCAGCAGTGATGGTAGCATGTCATTCGTCCCAGACGTACCAGGGACGAGAGCCAAGAGCTATACCTCTAACGCCACGCCTCCCGCCCCGGGGCAGGTGTCCGAATCCCAGCAGGGTCTGTGAAGACAAGGTGGCTGGACCCACCCCCAGAGACTCTGAGTCAGTATAGCTGGGGTTGGGGGCGAGAGAACGTGCACTTCTAGCAAGTTTCCGCGTGACTCTGATGCTGCTGGTTGTGAGAACAGCCCTGTTTTATCCCTGAGCCCTCATTTCATGCAGGAGAACCTTGAGGCCCTCAAAGGAGAGGTTAGTGCCTGAAACCCAGGCCTCTTGATTCAAAGGCTAGAAATCCTTTCACAAGAATGAGAGGTTAAGAAAAAAATGGAGAGGGAAGGAAAACATTAAATAGATGACCTTAAGAAAAAGAGGAGAGAACACAAACAGCTCCCTGAAATCTGAGTGTGTGGAAAGAGGGGCACGGGCCCACCCTAGAATCCTGGGATGCTAGGATTTCCAGAGGTACAACTGGCCTGTGACCCCAGTTCTGGCACCTGCACTAATCTCCTTCCAACTGATGACCCCATAGGAACTCAGACCTCAGAACTGCCTCCTGTGGTCTGCAGACCCCCCTGGGCCCATCCCCCTTGAGCACACTAATGGCAGCCTCGAGGGCTGGAGACACTGCTTCATGATGCTGCAAGCCTGCAGGAGGGAATAGCCTTTTCACACGAGTACCGGAGAGAAGGTCTCAAGGAGACAGGGTCAGAGGTGCAGGTCCACTTTCTAAGTCGGGATAAGATTTGACAACTAAAACAACTACTGAAGTGACATATTTTTTTCCAGAATATTCATCGCAGAAACAGTGAAGAGGCAGATGTGTTGAGTTCTAGGCTTGACCTTACAGCTATAATCTCATGTGAGTTGCCTGGTCTCTAGAAAGTTGGACTTTGTTACATGTGGAAGGTGATTTTCAAAAGAGCTTCTCACGGATCTTTAAAATTTTCTATTGCATCATTCTACTTTCTTTTTTGGTTTCCTCGCTATGGACCTTTTTGTGAGTAAGAGGGTCGAAGAGATGCCTACATTCTATTTTGTAGAATAGTAGAAGCTTAGTTAACTAAATGGGTGTTCATGCCATAGGCATGTGAGAGGGAGTGAAGTATAAAAGATCCCAGACCAACCCCAGGACCTAAAAGGCTCTCTCGTCAGCTTTGGGCTCACCGGTCCGACACGTGTTTCGATAATCTGCCAGGAAGGATGCTTTATGTTCACTAGCCTTCAAGAATATTCTACACAGCTGTCTGCTCACCCCTTCTGAAGTACTGTCTTCCCAAGGCCTTCCTGCCACCCACCTTCTCCAGGTCCTCTTCCTTCCTTACCAGGTTCTTTGCAGCCCTGCTGACAAATGTCCTGGGATGCAGGACTCCACCTGGACTGCTTCTAGTCTCTGTCTCCACTTACATTCTCCCAAAATGCATTTGTTTGTGAAAGCCCTAAATAGGCCAGTCACTAGAACTCTGGACTTCTATCTCCAACTGCCTGCCTGACATTCCCATTCACCTTAAACCCAACATCGCCCTGATAGAACTCTTGATTTCCCACCCTGCCCCTTCCCAAACTTGTCCCTATTCCCTTCTTCTCTGCTTAATAAACAGTACCAGCATCCCCTGGCTTCTAAGCCAAAAATCTAAGCCTGCCTTATTTCTTCTTTTTCTTGGCCCCACATCCAATCAATGGGAAAAACCAGCACATATATCAAGTCTCTCCACTTCTTATCTCTCTGTCGCCACTTTATGTACTTTATAGCATCTCTTGCCTGGCTGATGTCTCCCGACTGATATCCCAGCATCCACTGTACCTAATTACAATCCAGGCCCCAACCAGCAGGAGGTGGTTTCCTAAAAAGCAGAAACCGAATGTCACCATCCCCAATTTAAACCCTCCCAACAACTTCCCATCACGTTTGGGCTGAAATCCAGACCCCATGGCCAGACTCCTAAAAGCTCCCCCGGCTCTGGCCCTGCCCCCTTCTCCACAGCATCCAGCTGCCTGGTTTCTCCACCTCACTTGGGTCCCACCTTGAAAGGCTTCTCCTCTGAGACCCTTAGGCTGAAATAGCTCCCAGTCCCTTTCTACTACATCATGCTGTTTTAGTTCTCTGCACAGTGGTTTTCACTGCCAGATCATTTTCTTGTTTATGAACTTATGTATGGTCTGTCTTCCCACAAGAACACAAGCTCTGAAAGCTGGCTTCATCTGCTTGCCCACCACTGCAGCCTCAGAGCCCACGGTTGTGACTGACCTCCAATGCAGCCTCAGAGCCCACGGTCGTGACTGACCTCCAAGAGTGCTTGGTAAACACTCAATGGGACCTCAGTGACTTGGCGGTGACAGGGCATCATCAGGGAGCTCTTCCATGCAATCCCCAGGCGTTAGCCCCAGGGGTCACAGGGATGCAGACTCCTGCCAGGTTGTCTTGTCCAGCATGCCTGGAAATTCTAAGTAATCCTACCATGTAGTCCGGCAAGACTGATGTCTACCTCACCACCATCCACAGAGAACACACATATCTTGCCCCCAACACAAAGTGGTGGATGGCATGTGAACACTGAAAATGACCACAAAATCAGCTCACCTTACCACCCCCACTATCTGTGAGGATGCTCAGGGGACCTGTGCTGCTTTGCTTCCTAACTCTTCTCAGAACCTCCCCAGGAAGTGGCCAGGAATGCTCTTTCTGATGGATAGGGCAGAGTCTGTCCTTGTCTCCCTTGTCGGTATCCATTGGGGGGAGGGGTGGTCTTTGGTCTCTTCAGTTCCCACATTCTGGACAGCTACTGATGGCTGTCATCTGCCTGGATTGCCCAACCAGAAGTGAAGAAAGTATGGGAGCAGCTGAAATGTGGGGGGCAAGAAGGGTGACCAGGGACATCCTCTTCTTTCCCTCCAGCCTCTATGGTTTCCCACTGGGCCAGAGGGTCACTTCTTGCCTGACCTGGTCTCCCAGTGGCTTCTCTACTCACAGAGTCTTCCATCACCCCTCTATGGTTTGCTGTCACCTTCTTCCTAGAAAGCACCCCAACTCGTGCATTTCTCTGCATCTTATGAACCAAAACTAAACATGGTTCCTTCTCATTCTTTGTTATTACTAAACCACAGTCTGGAAGTGGTAAGGAGATGCCATTTTCTTAAGTCTTTGGTTTTTGTGGGCAGAGTTACCAGTGGAAGCCTCAGGGCAGGAGATCGCACATTTTCTCTGTTATTTATAAAAGGCCATTCAATTGTTCTCCAATGCATGCCTCTCTGATTAAAAATGACTGGGAGCATCTTTTCATTTGCTTTTTAGCCTTGTGATTTTCCTGTTATGTAAAATGCCTGATTATATACTTTGCCTGTTTTCCCATCTGGGCTCCTCTTGGTTGTTGATTTAGAAGAGCTCCTTGCATATTGTTACTTGGTATTGCTGATGTTTTCTTCCAAGCTGTCATCTGTCAATGCTATCCAAGGTAGCCTCCATTGATTAGAAATTCTCAATTTTGGTGTGATCAAATTAATTAATCTTTGCTTTATAATTTATACTCTTAAAGTTTTATTTAAGAAGTCCTTCCTATACCTAAATCAGAATTTTCAACTAACTTTATAGTGTTTCACAGTGAAGTATGTAAATTTTGTATGTAGTGTTTGGGATGAACCCAGTTTTATTTTTCTCTACCCTATATGGAAAGTTTCTATATAGGAACTTTCCATATTGATTTGTGGGTCTACCTAAACATATACTAAGCTCCTGTTACATGGAAGTCTGACTCTGAGCTCCCTATTCTGTGATGCAGAGTTATTTGCCTGTACTTGTACCAAGACCACAATCTTTAATCACTATAGATTTGTGGTATGCCTTAATGTCTGGTAAAGTAAATTTACACTGACAGCTTTATCTTTAAAGATATTATTTAATAACTCTTTCACCATAGAGAACACAATGTGACAATCTCAATAATATAGACAAATATTTTGATATAAAATTGTCACTTCTTATTTTGTTGAGTGTCAATCATCATTGGTATAATACAGGGGGATTGTAGAAAACTCTAAATTCATAAACAAATGATTTATTCATTCCATATATCTTTATTTAGTTCCTACTAAGTGCTAGCTGGCATTATTCTAAAGGCTGAGGATAGAGCAGTGACAAAAACAATTATCATATGGTTTCATGCATATGTGGAATATAAGAAATAGTACAAAGGATCGTAGGGGAGGGGAGGGAAAATTGAATGAGAAGAAATCGGAGAGGGAGACAAACCATGAGAGACTCTTGACTCCAGGAAACAAACTGAGGGTTGCAGAAAGGAAGGTGGTTGGGAGGGATGGAGTAAATGGGGGATGGGCATTAAGGAGGCCATGTGATGTGATGAGCACTGGGTGTTATATGCAACTAATGAATCACTGAACACTACATCAACAACTAATGATGTACTATCTGTTAGCTAATTGAATTAAAAAAAAAAGACAAAAAAAACCTCACATGCAATCCCAATCGAAATACCAACAGCATTTTCCACAGAACTGGAACAAATAATTCTAAAATTGACATGGAACCCCAAAGACCTGAATAACAAGAGCAATCTGGAAGAAGAGACAAAGCTGGTCATGTCACAATCAAAGATTTCAGGATATATTACAAAGTTGTAGTAATCGAAACAGTATGGTACTGGCATAAAAACAGACACGCAGATCAATAGAAGAGGATAGAGAGCCCCTCAAATAAACCCACACTTATATGGTCAATTAATCTTCAACAAAGGATGCAAGAATACACAATGGGGAGAAGACAGTCTTTTCAGTAAATGATTCTTGGGAAAACTGGACAGCCCTGTGTAAAAGAATGAAACTAGGCCACTTTCTTACACCACACACAAAAATAAACTCAAAATGGATTAAAGACCTAAATGTGAGACCTGAAACCATAAAACTGTTAGAAAAAAAACATAGGCAGTAATTTCTCTGACATCAGCCATAGCAACATTTTTCTAGATATGTCTGCTCACGCATGGAAAACAAAAGCAAAAATAAACTATTGAGACTACACCAAAATAAAAAAGCTCTGTGCAGTGAAGGAAACCATCAACAAAACAAGAAGGGAACTTACTGAATGGGAGAAGTTATTTGCAAAAGATATATCCAATAAGGGGTTACTATCCAAAATATTTATTTATTTTAATTTAATTTAATTTTTTAAGATTTTATTTGAGAGAGAGAGAGAGAAAGAACAGGCAGAATGGCAGGTAGAGGCAGAGGGAGAAGCAGGTTCCCCGCCAAGCAAGGAGCCTGATGTGGGACTTGATCCCAGGGCGCTGGGATCATGACCCGAGTCAAAGGCAGCCGCTTAACTGACTGAGCCACCCAGGCATCCCCCAAATATTGAAAGAACTTATACAACTTATCACCCAAAACACAAGTAATCCAAATAAAAATGGGCAAGGACTGTAATAGACATTTTTACAAAGATATAGAAGTGGCCAAAAGAAATATGAAAAGAGGCTCAAGATTACTAATTATCAGAAAAATGCAAATCAAAACCACAGTAGGATATTACCATATACTTTTCAAAATGACTAGAATCAAAAGGACAAAAATAACAAGGGTCAGCAAGGAAAAGGAACACCCATGCACTCATGGTGGGAATGCAAATTGGGGCAGCCACTGAGGAAAACAGTATGGAGGCTTCTCAAAATATTAAAAATAGAAATACCATATGATCCAGTAATTTCATCACTGGGTATTTACCCAAAGAAAACCAAAACACTAATTTGAATAGATACATGCAACCTTATGTTTATTGTAGCATTATATACAATAACCAAGATATGGAAGCAGCCCAAGTGCCCATAAAAATAAAGATATGGTATAAATATACAATGTAATGTTACTCGGCCACCAAAAAGAATGAGATCCTCCCATTTGCAATGACACAAATGGAGCTAGAGAGTATCATGCTACGTGAAATAAGCCAGAAACAGAAAGACAAATACCATATGATGTTACTTATATGTAGACTCTAAAAATCAAAACAAAAGAACCAACAGAAAATAAAACAAAAACACTTAAATACAGAGAACAAAGTGATGACTGCCAGAGGGGAAGTGGGGGTAGATGGGTGACACAGAGAGAGAGGATTAAGAGATACAGACTTCCAGGTGTGGAGTAAATGAGCTAGGGGAACAGGGTGGGGGGTGCAGCATGAGAAGTCTAGTCAGTAATATTGTAGTGGCACTGTCTGGTGATGGACCAATGGGATGTGCACTTACTATGGCGGGCAATGGTAACATGTGGAATTGCTGAGCTGATATGTTGTACACCTGCAACTATTATAACATTGTATGTGAACCGTACTTCAATTAAGCAAACAAAAAACCCCTCCAGTTTGCAAAGTGACAACAGTAAAAAAGAGAGATTAGAAGAAAAGGGAAGGGAAGGGAAAGGAAGGGCAGGGCAGGGAAAGGAAAAGAAAAGAAAAGAGAAAAGAAAGGAAAGGAAAAGAAAAAAAGAAAAGAGAAAAGAAAAGAAAAAGAGAAAAGAAGTCCTGCCTTGACAGAACTTATGTTTGAGTGTTGGAAATCAGGAAATCACTTCCTGATTAATCTTCCCCCTCCCACCACCCGAACCAACTGTCTAGAGAGTGTCCTGTCCCTTTACGGGACCTAGGAAGTAGGAGCTCCCCGGGTGTCTATTTCATGAGAACAGGGCCCCATTCTAACCTACAAATGCATAAAACATTATTGTTTCTTCTCAGCTTTATACATAACCCAGATATACAAATTAATTTACTGAAGATTTAATTTAAAAACGAAGTCAATGCAATTAGGTAAAATGAAATAACAGGTAATTTCTTTTATCTCTACAGTTTAGTTATTGTTCTAATATTGACTAAAGATCTGTAAAATTGAGGATTAAAAATACCTGCTGCCATAAATCTTTTAAACAATAATAAAAGTTAGTTATTTTTATTGAATTATTTAAGATTGAAAATGAGATTATCTTCTGCAGAAAGCAATTCAGGACCAAAAGAAATCTAGACAAATTCAAATCTGCGCTCCCATCCTGATCCTAAGATGAAGAGTTAACGCAGTTCATCTGAGATTAAGTGATAGGCACAGACTTTTCTGTAGGAAATTTCTCTCTCAAGCCAATGGATCCTCACAGGATGACTGAGGTCTTCATTCTACCAGATGCTCATCTTAAGGAAGGTTGGCTTGCGTTTCAAGCACCATGGTGATTGCACCTTCTTTCTGCTCCGATACAGTCTCAGAAACCCCGTTCAGACACCCTCAGTGGTTTTACTTCCCTAATATCAGAGGGCTCACCTGGGGGAGTTGTGTTTATACTGCTCCAAAGAGGTGTGGAGTGAGAGAGAATTGAGGTGGGAGGATGAGAAAACATGAAATGTGCAGCTAGCGGTTATAAGCTGAATGTGCTCTTTACTATTTCTGGGAAGTGAAAACAGTGGGCTGGAATTCCTGTGAATTTCCTATGTCCTGCCAGGTGAGGCCCACCGAGCGTGGAGCAGAGTGGGCTGTGGGAGTGTGAGGCTCTCGCTTTGCACATCACGGGGCTGGGAGCACAGCCGGGTGACTTGGAGCAGCCTGACCCCTCTCCGGACTTCAGTTTCCTCTTTGTGAAGCAAGGAGCACACTCAGAGGGAGCCCTCCCAGGGCACAGAGGACAATGAACGTGTTTGTGTGTGCTGAGTGCCTTCCCTGGAACCTGGCTCCTGGGAGAATGCTCTGACTGCTTCATCTCCTCGAACCCTCATGATAACCCTGCGAGGATGGAGCACTGTTCTCGTTTCATCACAGGCTACGTCGAGGTGTGAAGGGCCTGCCCGAGATGCAAGAAGCTCCAGAACAAGGATCACGACCATGTTTACTGAACCCGAGTGTCTGCACGAGTCAGGGCTCTCCAGAGACACAGAACCTGAAGACGGTATATGTGTGTCTTTACATCTGTGTCTACCTCCATCTACCCATCTGTATCTGTATCTATCCACTTACCCACCTGCCTATCTAGGGAGATGGGAGACTGATCTGAAGGAACTGGGTCACACAGTTGGGGGGTTTGACAAATCTGAGATCTGCAGGTAAGCTGGCACGTTAGAAACTTGGGGAAAAGTTGATGCTACGGCTCACGCCAGGGGCACTCTGAAGGCAGAATTCCTTCTTCCCAGGGTCACCTAAGTCTGTCTTGGAAGGCCTTCAAATGATTAGTTGAGGCCCACCTTTAAGAAAGGTGATCTGCTTTATTCACAGGTCTACTGATTTAAAATGTTAACCCCCCCAAAAAAATAAATAAAAATAAATAAAATGTTAATCCCATTTGGGGTGCCTAGGTGGCTCAGTTGGTTAAGTGTCCCACTCCTGATTTCAGCTCAGGTCATGACCTCAGGGTCATGAGATGGCGCCGGACATCAGGCTCCATGGTCAGCACAGAGTCTACTTGAGATCCTCCCCCTCTGCCCCTCCCCCCACTCGTGGGCTTGCTCTCTCGCAAATAAACAAAATAAGTGCTAAAATGTTAATTACATTTTTAAAAACACCTCCACAGCAACATTCAGACATCTTTGACCCAAACCTGGATCCTATGGCCTAGCCAGATTGACATAAACTTCCCCACTGTGGTCTCTATGATTGTTGGACACACCATTCCTGCAAAACAGCCATAAGAACAAAAGTAAACCTCCAAGTAAACTATGACCTCATATTTCTATATCACTTCTAGTTTTCCTTCTATACCTCTATTCAGGCAGAGGTTTCTTTCAGCTATCACTCTGGTGCAAACACAGCTCTGATCAGGGCAAGGGAATGTCAGCTTGTGGTCATTTCTCAGGGACGAATAATCCTTCCAATTTAATCCTTCTAATATAAAATCCTTCTAATAATTCTTCTAATATAAAATCTACGGGCTGCTCCTGTGCCCGTCTTCCTGAGTCATCCCTCTTCAACACAATCAAGTGTAACCCTTCCAAAGACATTTTAACTGGCACTTCAAACTCAACACACGCAAAGCAGCAACACCACAAATGGCCGTGGCCCAGTTTGCACAAACATGGGCTGCAGTGACCATAGTCGCTGTCTGGACCTGGGGGGTGGCACAACTCGCCAAAATTTGAGGGGTGATAGCATGTGGGGGAGATGTGAGGCATCGCTCTGACTCCTATTACTACTGTTCCTACACTAGAGACAGAGAATCTTCAAACATGGCTGCCACGCCACCCAGGACCACACTCCTTACCCCAGGGCTGGAGAGTCTGCAGACAGCTCCTCAGTCCCCCATCCTTCCCCTCATCTGTGCTTCATTAGTCTATCTGGGCCTGCCTCCAATTCCTGAACACAGAGCCATTAACACTAGGCACTGCCACTCAGGCATCCTCCATGGGGAACAGAAGACTCAGAGGAGGTGGAGGATGGTCAATGGTCAGCTTTGGGGGCCATGAATGTTTTTGAGAGTTATTTATGCAGACTCACCTCATGAGTGTGAAACAACCTCCTGGGGATGGGAGGGAAACAAAATCACCCATGTTTACCTAATATATTACCTTTTTATGAACAATATTTAATTTCTAGCTGACATATCATTATTTAAATGTATGTTGTTTCCCTCATTGACAGGCTGAACACACAGCTCAGTTTTCCCAGGAGAGAAAATTGTGAGCATTAGTTCTTCCCCTCTCCAAAGTGTCCCATTTTGGACAGTCCCAAATCTATAAGGCTAGAAACTCTTGAAGCCAGGATCAATTCACGGATGTACCTCAGAATCATCTCGCTGTATTCTCAAAGGACTCATAATTAATGTGTTTAATTATATTTAAGCTATACTCTGAAAGCAAAAGTCTCTCCTCCCCATTCTTCAACCAGTTCCCAAGTTTGCCTTTGTGGCTGTCTGGTGTCAGAGCAGAAGGCAACAGCTCCACCAGGGACAACCTGAGTCTGGCTGCTCTGATCACATTCTCTCTTTCCTTACAATGGGGACCTGAGCGTGGGCCATCCCCTGGCACAGCTGGAAGGAGAGCCTTGCTCCTCCGACTCCCAGCTGAGCACTCCTCCTCTTTCCCATGTCACTGCAGACCATGCTCCTTAGGCTCAAGGCAGTTCTGGGGTATATTGGTTCAAAGCCAGTCTTGGGAGCCATCCACGAGAACTTCAGTGCGATCACCCTGGTTTTCCACTCCATATTACCCCCAGGGAGCTCTTCCTTGTCTAGCTGTCTGAAATCCCCTGGGCTCCCTTCTCGCCTCCCTGGATTTGCTCTCAGTGTCCTCTCCCTAGGGCCTCTCTGTCTCCATGAAACCAGAGCCTTCTCCTCTTCTCCACCACCGCCGCCGCCGAGCCCCCAGCACGCCTGCGATGTGTGAAAAGCCCTACCCCATAGGTTATATCCGCAAATCACAATTATACTTGGAAGTGAGCTACCTGCCTTAGGGCCCACGTTCTCTCCCAAACTTGGATTCAGGTTTATAAAAGTTAAAGTAAGTGAGCAAAATCAGAGGTTTGCTCCTATTGCCACAGTTCTAAGGAATAGTCCACGTGTGTGAAATGGTTGTGGAGACATTGCAGATTTGGTAACAGGCCACCACAGTAAAGTGAATCACGATGAAGTGAGCCAAATGAATTTTCTGGTTTCCCAGTTGCATATAAAAGTTATGTTTACACTACACTGGAGTCTATCAAGTGTGTAACAGCATTACGTCTACAAAGGTAATGGACATGTCTTAATTAAAAAATACTTCATGGCTGGGCACCTGGGTGGCTCAGTTGGTTAATCGTCTGCCTTTGGTTCAGGTCATGATCCCTGGTCCTGGGATCGAGCCCCGCATCAGGCTCTCTGCCTGGCAGGAAGTCCGCTTCTCCTTTCTCCCTCTGCCTGCCACTCTTCCTGCTTGTGCGCTCTCTCGCTCTCTCTCTCTCTCTGTAATAAAATCCTTAAAAAAATACTTCATGGCTAAAAAAAGCTGATCATCTGTGGTTTCAGTGAGTTGTAATCACTGACCACAGATCATCACAATATAGTAGTAATGAAAAAGTTAGGAAAAGTTGCGAAGATTCCCAAAACAGGACGTGAAGTGAGCTAATGCCAATGGAAAAATGGTGCTGACAGACTTACTGGATGCAGGGGTGCCGTGAACCTTCAATTTGTAACAAAACAAAACAAAACAAAATGAAACAGCCAAAGAAACACACAGTTGTCTGTGGAGTGCAAGAAAGCAAGGCATGCCTGCATTTCTTTACAGCCTGCCTGCTAGGGCTGCCGTAACAAATCACCACAGACCTGGTGCCTTAAACAACAGAAACAGATGTTCTCACGATTCTGAAGGATGGATGTCTGAGATTATAGTGTTGGCAGGCTTGGTTTTTCCAAGGCCTCTCTCCCCGGCTTGCAGATGCCTTCTCTCTATGTCCTCCCTGACGGTTTCTCGGTACACACACATACTTGATGTCTCTCCCTCTTCTTATAAAGATGCCAGTCACATTAGATTTGGGTCCCGCCCTTATGACCTCATTTAGCCTCAATTGTCTCCGTAAAGGTCCTATCTCACACTGGGGGCTAGGGTTTCAACATATGAATTTGTTGGGGGGGGGGGCAGGGGGAACACAGTCTAATCCATGACAAACATGACCTTCCCGGAAATTCTGAGATGGAGGTGGTCACTGAGATAAAGATGGTCTCCTGAGCTACCTGCTGTCATGCACACAGTTCATTGTCTCCTTCAGCAAGGGCTTACTGGGTGCTACCTGACACCCTGTTTGGGGCTGCTGTTCCAGGTGTCCAGGGTGTGGCTGAGGGCATGTCAGAGAAGACTCCCATGTTTCTGGGTTGGGGGTTATGGGCAGTGGAGGAAAACACTCATGCTGGTGAGTATGATGGAGACGGCTAGACAGGGTTAAGAAGAGAAATAGAGAGTATGAGGCCTGAGATTTGATTTTTCTGCTAAACACTGCAGCCATCTGTCAGGGAAAAACCAAACCTCATAGTGCATGGCCAGAAGGAAAGTTGCTACAAGCTACCAAAGCAGACAATGAGACTTAATTCACCCCAGCAAGACAACTGGCTACCCCCAGCACAGCAAACAGCACTGGCCTCTGTATTCTGTTCCCTGGTCCCCAGGGCCCGTGAGGCCTGTGGAAGGGTTCAAAAGGATGCCATACCCAGTAGGATCCTGTCACAGATGAAGAGCCTTGCATTTCGAAATCGAGAAGAATGTAAGCCTGCTCTGTGTCTGGGAGGAGTTCTTATCTCAGCTCTAGAGATCGCCAATTTTTGTAAATAACCCTGAGACAAGGCCTGAACAAAAAGCAGTCCCACAGCAGTAGATGGGAGTTAGGGACGCTGGGTCAGCAGGCCCAGCAGAGGGGCTGAGTGCCGAGGTGGTCATGGAGGTCAAGAAGGAGACATGGTGCTGAGGGCCTCATGCCGAGGATCTGGAGAAAGAGCTTTCTGAGTAGAGTGAAAATCAAATGCAAAAGTTGTAAGCCAGGAGAGAGTTTCCGGTGGTTCCTTGAATAGGGTGGGCATCCACAGTGGCTGGTGTGGACCAACAAGGAGGAGGTGATAGAGAGGCCCCTGGACAGAGACAGAAGGCCAGGCTGTGTGGGTCAGGCTGTGTGGGAAGCCCTCAGGCCAGGGGCTTCATTCTGGGCATGATGGGGAGTTGCTGGAAGGGCTGAGCAGAAGAGAAGCACAATCTGGTATGTGTGACTGAAGATCTCTCTAGCCGCGGTGGGACCCGGAGTAGGAACAAAATTATGGGTCAGGTCCAGTGAGGCAGGAAAGGCAGTGTGATTGGGCCAGCGTGGCATCCCTAGCAATGGATGGACGTGCTGGGTTCAGGGCAGAGAGGGGCTCAGAGCTCATGGACAGGGATGTGTGACCATAACGATCAGAGCCGGTATCTGCAACTACCCGCTGATATTTCATGCACAGCCAACATTGGCGATTTGCACAAACTGTCCCTTTTGACCTGAGATAGCAGCCTCGGAGCTATGTTTCCATTCTCAATTTGCAGAAGAGAAAGTATAGCGAGAGAGAGAAGTAAGATGCTCTATTCCCTGGCCCCTGAGTGGCCGGCTTGGGCTGGAATCCAAACCCTTCTGGCTCATGTCAGTTTCTCCCAGGGCTGCTGCTAAATGCAGGAGGTGGGGCTTCCCTTCAGCCAAGGCATCACAAGCCCGTGGGGGCTGGAGGCCCAAAGTGAAGGGTGGAGAGCCACTGAGTCAAGGATCGCTTCACACGCAACCAAAAGTTCCCTTCAGGTCAACCGGGGTACTTGTGTGATATTCTAGTCACAGGAACCACACCTTAGACACAAAAGCAGGGAGGGTGTTTATTATAACAGAAACTGCAGACAGGGAGTAGGCTGGCAGGAGGTGGTTACTCAGAAATCTGTCCTTGATAGTAGGAGCATATGTCCCATTGGTGGCTGGATGATTGCTAACGACACAAGGCATGCAGTGTGCACTGAAATCTCACCCTGAACAGGAATGCAATAGTCTTGCCAGGAGTGCTGGGTTATCAAATGGGGGCTTCAGGTATGAGACCCAAGGAGTCCTGCCTCTTGTGAATGCGGAATGTCTCAGGGATCTGCTGTTCCATAGGTCCTGCAGGTCGGTCAAGCACAGTACAACAACGTGGTTTGCACTCATGTAGCATTTAACGCTTTATAACAACCACTGACTAGGGTAAACCAGGGATGTTGGGCCTCAAGCCTATTACCTTCCCCAAGGATGGGAGTCACCAGGGCTCTGTGGAGCCATTAGGACGTGTGTTCAAGGTCATAGTGATGGAGCCAGTAGGGACACTGCTAGCTGGCTCATCCAATGGCCAGCCCCTGGGAGCAGCTTGAGCTCTCATGGCCCTCCCTAAGGGCCCACATTCCCACTGCATGGAGCCAGGTCCAGGGCTGAGTCCTCCTTCCCCATTCATGGGTCCCTCATGAAATACTAACTTCAAGTTCCTCCTGTCTTTCATCGAAAGAAACTGGGAAAGTAATCCTACACCCGCTTCACAAGCCAAGAAGAATGAGGCCCAGGGGGTACTTTGATTCATCCTAAGACTTCTGACCAGTGGGTGGCCCAGATCTCTGCTGACGGGAGTCACAGCGTCCACAACAAATCCACCCTTGCTGTGGGTTGCCTGGAGTCCCTGCCTGTGTGCAAGGCCCTCACGGGAACCTAGGCTGTGGACCCCTCCACGAGTCCTGAGGAATAGTCTCAGAGCTTGTCGGGACTGAGCTGCAGGAATGAAAAATCCAGGCAACAACCACCACTGAAAGGACACACACACACACACACACAGATGAAAAATCCAGGCAACAACCACCACTGAAAGGACACACACACATACACACACACACACAGAGCTTAGTGTACAGCATTATCCGCAGCCCCATTATTTAAAAAGAACAGAATCAGGTTTCCACAAATTGTTCTGGAAAGCAGATACGGCCAGAAATTCCACCCTGCAATTAGTTCTCCTAGTGAATAATCGCTCGAGCATTCACCACTCAACACGAGCGGGACAGAGCTTTGGCAGGGCCCGCAGGTAGGGCTGAAGCAGCCTCGTGCTCCAGGTGACAGGAGGCCAGGTGCAAGGACAGACCCCCAGGCTCTCCACCCTGGCAGGTGCTCTCCTCCCCCTAGGGCTAGGCAGGCCCGCAGGATGAGCAGGAACATGCAGGAGTGGCCCTGACCCCGCCGTCCAGGCCCCAAGCTCTGGGCTGCCTCGGGAAACAGGACTCCTCCAATCCTTGCCCTTTGGGGGCTCAGCACTTTGAGGTCCTGTGGCTGGCCCTCTGGGCCGCCGCTCTCCAGGCCAGGAGGGGCGTGGTTCCATGGATATGTGAGACATTTTCTCAAGGTACGTAAAATTGCATATTTGGAGAAACAGCAACATTTTTCAAGTTTTATTTTGTTTTTTAAGATTTTATTTTTAAGTAATCTCTACATCCAATGTGGAACCTGAATCCACAACCCTGAGATCAAGAGTTGCGTGTTCCACTGACTGAGCCAGCCAGGAGCCCCTGAAGTCTTTTTTTTTTTTTTTTTTTCAATCAAGCAAATTAGAGGAAATATCATCTACTTTGCAGGTGCTAAAATTTTCTGAGGATAAAATATGTCCTGGGGGGGGGGGTGCCTGGGTGGCTCAGTGGGTTAAAGCCTCTGCCTTCGGCTCAGGTCATGATCTCAGGGTCCTGGGATCGGGCCCCGCATCGGGCTCTCTGTTCATCAGGGAGCCTGCTTCCCCCCACCTCTCTGCCTGCCTCTCTGCCTACTTGTGATCTCTCTCTCTCTGTCAAATAAATAAATAAAATCTTTTAAAAAAATGTGTCCTCTGTGTGTGTGTGTGTGTACAAGAAGATGAGGTTCACTATTCAATCCATGATTAAAAGCCCAAAGAAATCAGAATGGCTTTAAATATTGAACCTATGCTATGTGGCTAATGGTTCTTCATATAAATACGAAATAGAATAAAATAACAAATATACACATCCATGTTATATGACAACAAACGCAAAACCAAATACATATAAATACATGAAAAATCAGTTGCACAGCAAGCATGTGTGTCCATATATTACACTAAAGCAACACTATGTTCAGGTCACAGAACTTCCGTGTACCGACAGTGGTGCTTCTCTTCTACTGTCTCTGGCTTTTACTTGAAGTCACAAAATGAAACACAATAATACCCAACCGCATATTAAACTTAATTATGCTGATATTCATATTAGAAGTAACTCTTTAGGGGATAATCTTGATGTTATTAAAATTCAGTGCCGATGCAGCCCATCTGAAATGCGGGAGATAAGTAGACTCAGGTACATTCATATCTTACATCTTTTTTAAGGGACTTATATGATATATATATATATTTTATATAGGAAGTAAGATAGGAAGTCACCATTCTTTCCTTTTATTGGTTCTTCGAAAGGCAGTCATCACCTCTTTGATACAAAAATACTTACTACATGGACTATTTCAGGTCAAAACCCTTCAGGCCTGAATTGAACACCAAATGGGAGTCGTAAATAGGGGGGGGTGGATTCTACAACTTTCCAGAGTGAGAGGGACCCCCAGAAATCACCATCAGGAGGCTCTCTCCCAGGCCTTCTGATGCCCTTTTGACTGAGGGAAGGAGGAAGGATCAGTGGATAGGCCTGTCTGTTTGCTTTTGTGGGTAAAACTTCATTTGAGCAGGGCATTCCAGGGCAAGTGAAAATAACACAGCTGAAAACCACTAACTCACACAATCAGTAATCGTGTTCTAGAGAAAGAGACAGAAGCTCAGAGTCGCCCAAGTCGCCGGGTCACTTAGCAGCCCAGTCTAGATCGGGGGCTGGCATTTTCAAATTTGCAGGCCAAAAATATCTTGCCCTCATTCTGCCCTGCCTGTTGTTCAGGGCACAGGAATAAAAACATCCTTCTGCGAGATCACTTCAAAATCCTTAAGAAGAACTGGGTAAAAATGTCATTTTTCTTTATTTCATCCCCATTCACAAAACATTCTTTAAAACTGTGTATCTAGGGGCATCTGGGTGGCTCAGTCGGTTAAGCATCTGCCTTTGGCTCAGGTCATGATCTTAGGGTCTGGGATAGAGCCCCACATCGGGCTCCCTGCTCAGCGGGGAGTCTGCTTCTCCCTCTCCCACTCCCCTCTCTGCCTGCTTATGCTCTCTCTCTCTCTCCCTAATAAACAGAAAATCTTAAAAAAATAAAATAAAATCGTGTATCTTAAGTTTATTTCTTACTGTCAGCTCAGATTCCCTGGCAAGTGTGCCACTGACACACCTCTTTTCTGTGTTTGGGAAGCAGGCTTCCAGGGAAGTGAGAGGACACCACTGTGCTCGTCTTCTGGGGGACACTGGAGGTAGTCTGCACCCCTCTTATTTTCTTAAAAATATCTATCTATCTACCTACCTACCTACCTACCTATCATCCGTTTTAAAGCCATCTTGTCCCTCAGCTGGCTGGAGTTTCACAAGGAACAAAGACCGTATTTCTTTTCCATAGGTGCTACTGAGCCCCCTGGCTGAAGTCGCAGTGTTTTAATTGAAATTGAAGGACTGGCTGTCTGAGGCCTGTGGCCCATTTCTCAGGCAGTTTCTGTAATTGCTGTGAGTCACAGAAGTGCCCTCTTCCATGAGGATCTTGAGAGCAAGGTTCTCATGCAGCTGATGTCCAGAGCATGCCTGCCGTTGGTGAGGCGAGGACCAGGCATAAGCCCATGGGAGCGACCCCCATGAGTAGACCCTTCAAGATGCACTCTCAACCCACAGGGGCATAACCCGACTCAACACATCTGCCTAAGGACAGAGAAGCTTCCCCACCACTAGTTGAGGTAGTGACAATGGGTGATGAGCTTAAGACCTTGACTGGAGGGTGACAGAAGCTTTTCTAAAGTACAGTGGAGTAGAGTGTCGCAGGGGTAGGAGACACATGTTATTTAGTCTTGCTGGACGTGAAATGAATTCATTCAATCTAATTAAATCATGGTACAGTAGGTGGCCTTGGCCTACATTCACTCCAAACCCTTTTAGGAGCAGACCCTTTCTTCAGATGAAGTTGCACAAACATCATTTCAGGATGTAGAAAATGCAGAGTGGGTGGTGGGAGAGGTACCCTTCTCCCTGCATTCCTCCCAAAGCATGCCGGAGATAGCCCCAGGATGGGATCTTAAGCACAGCTCTCATGGGGCTCCCGCTTTTGTGGTATATGGCAAATACTCAGGTCCCGCCTGACTCTCTGAGTGAGAATCTTCCCAGAAACCTCTCCCTTCTTGAAGCTCAGGGCTGGCTCCTTCTCCTGCCTTGCCCACCTCTGTCCTAAGAACTCTCCACCCTCTCCTTTCTAGCTCCCAAAGACAGGACATTGGGATGCTGCAATGCCAAGAGTCATTTCTGCGTCACCGCCACCACCCCATCCCTGCCTATCCTCCCTCTACTTCACAACAATTCTGTGTCTGTGCGGTGAGCTGGGCTTGATTTCAGAAACAGAGCTCAGGGGCGCCTGGGTGGCTCAGTCACTTAAGCAGCTGCCTTCAGCCCAGGTCAGGATTCCAGGGTCCTGGGATCAAGTCCCGCATTGGGCTCCCTGCTCAGTGGAGAGCCTGCTTCTCCCTCTCCCACTTCGCCCTGCTTGTGCTCTCTCCTCTCTTTCTCTCTCTCTTTCTCATGTCAAATAAATAAAATCTTAAAAGAAAAAGAAGAAACAGAGCTCAGACATCAAGAAGACCTCCCGTGTCCTGGGGTGGGGCGGGGGTGGAGGGAGCTGTCGGACCCCCCCTAGAGAGGAGCAGTCATAGTGGGGCTTCATGAACACACACTCCCCCAAGGCTGAATGTCACCTGCGGACACACACACCACAAGGGATGAGTGTGAGCCATTTCAACCCAGCCTACCTGGGAAAAGGTCAAGCTCACGGTGGTAGAGACCACTTTGGTTCAAGCACTGGCTAGATAATTTTGTTGAAATCTAGAATTGCTCACAAAATCCACAAAAGAAACTGTGAAGGGATTACCAGACACTAGAAATACATCATTGCCCGGGGCCCCATATTGAGGGGCTGGGAAGAAGACAGGCATCAGAAGGCAGCTTTGTGTGGCAGCTCCTCTGCCCACAGGCATTCAGACCGAAGAATCAGAAACCGCCCATGAACGGCTCTTGGCCTGTGCCTACCCGTAAACTGAACTGAAGAAGGAAATGCTTCCCAAGACCACCTGTTAGAAGGTCCATGACTGCTGCACCCCTCACAGCTCCTGAGGAGGAGTGGGGTCCCGGATCAGTTGGAAAGTGGGAGGTGGGCCCAGCAGAGGCTCTACCAGCCCTGAGGCCAGATTATTAAGCCTGGTCTTTAATGAACCGAAAAGGATCACT
Source organism: Nasua narica (assembly GCA_028533885.1). Lineage (NCBI taxonomy): Eukaryota > Metazoa > Chordata > Mammalia > Carnivora > Procyonidae > Nasua > Nasua narica. Next base: position 18,473,051 of record CM052797.1, read on the forward strand.
CAAGTGTAGGCTTTCTCGTAACCTAGAGAGCACAGGCAGCTTAGCAATGAACCTGCACTGGCAGGCCCTTGCCAAGACGGGCGTGGCACGGAACAGGCCTGGACTCCTCCTGCCTCTCCCCTGGGGCCTGCTGCCCTCCCTGATTGCTGAGAATGACATTCAGAGGCCTCTGTGGCGAGGAAGGGCAAGACAACAGGGACTATCCTGGTGTCTGGGAGGCTGGTGCTCAGCACAGGATACATGTTCCCCGACTTCTCCCGTCTCCGTTTGCAATGGGCAGGGATGGCTGCCTCTGTCCAGAGAGGCGCAGGGCCAGGTAACGGGGAAGCACAGCTTCCAAAAACAGCCCTGCAACTTAACAAAAGGTCACCTGAAGCCAGACGCACACGCAGGAACTAACAGTTATGTTTGGCAAAATCCAAGGACTGATTCATCATACTCACCACCTTTACTTAAGAACACAAGTGTATTAAGAGAGTAACAGGCTCTGGAACAGGAAGAGGAGGTGTGGTCTCAACTCAAAGTCCCCAGGAAGAACGGCCCCTGTGGGCTTCCTCTAGGAGGCTGACAGCTAAGAGACAGCTTGGGGTCTCTTGAGATCTCCCTCCTCCAAAACCCAACAAAATGAACAACAAATGTCTACATTTAATTAATGAATACAAATCAATTAAAATACACCCTCAGCTACCAAGCTTGGCAGGGGACCAGAGGGAGGCGAATGTCTCCGAGACTCTCTGACTTCCCCAAACTGCCAAAACATCTTATTATTTAAAACACATTCTAAGAAAGTTTCTATGTGACAATAGACCAAAACAGTTTACAAACTTGGAAATTTCCTACAAGCTCAGGATGCCATTCCAACTAATCTATCGTGATCATGACCATAAATCTGTAAACTGCTTTATGCAAAACTACTGTTGGCTTCCAATCCCTAAACCCTTCGAGGTTCATTCTGTCCAGGGAACTAGGATCATTTTCTGCTACTTAAAGTCTGGGTAAGATTTTTTGCTTGTGTTAAAGCCTTTCCTGAGTCTCATTCAATCCCAACAGCACATGGCTCGTCTTACAAGAATCAGTGCATCTCTGAGCAGGAACTTTCCCAGGGCTTTCACTGATGTACCTTTCAGAAGTTCAAAAAACCATGTTTGCACCAATGAGAGATTTTCCCCATGACTCAGGAAGTCTCTCAATTCTCTCAGCAACACATTTAAGAGGAGACTATCCAAGCCAATCTCTTAAATGCACTGGAGATGACTCAAAGATCCATTTAGTCTGTTAAATATTATACTAGGCATTCAAGGCCCCTATGACTAAGAAGACCTATTCAGATTTCTACTGACACTCCAGCCTTCCTTTCAGACCCTCCTGGAGGGCCTAGTGAGGGGATGAGCCCTCCCAGAGCCCCCCCAGTGACCACAGCGGCCTGCAGCCAAAGGCTAGTAGCCCATCTACCACTCCTTCAATACCAGCTCCTATGCCTCCTGTCTTAAGATCATGTAGAGAAAGCAATTCCTTTTATCACAATGAGAGAACTTATCCAAATATGCAATAATTAAAAGTGACCACATAGCACCTTATAGTCCAGTATAAAGGTTAAACCAGGAGAACTGAGTTTCTCCTGGAAAGCTATTGCAGCCATCCTAGCCCTGCCACTAGAGAGCTGGCTGTGCACGTGGCCTACCATCCTGAAAGATGGCAAGGGTCTACATAGCACACAGATACTGTCAGCATCATGGGGATGTGGGCTCACTTACTTTCCAAGAAGGAAGGGGGGTGGCCTTTGGCCACTTGTGACACCCAACCCCACATTTCTCTCTCTTGCTTGTAGACTCAGTAATACTGTGGGTCACTTCACTTCTATTCAATTCAATTGTCCTTTACTTGCCAGTTCCTATGAGCCAGGCAATGTACTAGACTTTCTATAGCATCACCTCATTTAATTCGCCTCCAGCCTCAGAAGGGTCAATACAATCATTCCCATTTTACTGATGCAGCTCAGTCTCAGAGAGGCTAAGTAATTTGCCCACAGTAGCTATTGTTCATAGTAGGTCTCCCCACCATCGAATTCCAGGCTCTTCATTGCTGCTGCCCCAGACACACAGTCCAGTAAGGAAACAATTATGTGCACACACCCTCACATACACACATGTATATGTGCATTCACATGCACACATGGGTCTGTGAAAAGATGTATGACAAAATCTGTGTGAGTTACTATGAGTGGCTACAAGTCATTATGGTTTATGGATATGTTTCATTTCTTTTTTTAATTCTATGTTCCTATTATTAAGCTCTTACATAATGCTTTTTCTGAGTATCTCCAGATTTCACTCTGATTTGGTCCAAGAGATGCAGCAAAAAATGAACAAATATTTCTTTTTTTTTTAAAATTATTATTATTATTTTTTTTTAAAGATTTTTATTTATTTATTACAGAGCGAGAGACTGAGAATGAGAGGGGAGAAGGTCAGAGGGAGAAGCAGACTTCCCGCAGAGCCGGGAGTCCGACATGGGACTCGATCCCGGGACTCCGGGATCATGACCTGAGCCGAAGGCAGTTGCTCAACCAACTGAGCCACCCAGGCGCCCGAACAAATATTTCTAATATCCTATCTGGGCTTAAAATGATTAGGGTGCTGCTGTGGAAAAGCCATAGCTCTGGTATTGACAGGATCCTGGGGCAAGAGTTTGGAAATGCCCACTGTGGACTTGGCGAAGTTGGGAGGCCTCCCCAGGCACTACAGCTGTGCTTAGGAACACCTTCCCTCCCAACAAAGTTTAAACGTGAGCAGAGCCCATTGGAGTTGGACTCCCAGTAATGAACGTGCTGTATTTGATGAGATGCTTGCATTCTCAAAAAAGCAAAATGGAGCTGAGATCACAGAGCAAAGACCCAACAAAAAAAAACACTGGGAAATTACCTCATGGGAGATGGTCTGTCTCATGATCTATGTCATTTCACTTGAATGCTTCCCAAAAATTTAGGAGGAAACCATCCAGTTCAGAGTACTTCTACTGAGATGCTGTTTTGGCATTTAATGGTCCAGAGACAATTTCTCTACCTGTAGTTGCCATTTTTATAATTCAAGTTTTTAAAAATTAATAATGGGTGTCATTTCATTTGTCAGTTGACCCCTCAAAACATGTAGTACTTTTACATAAGGAAGGCGTCTGTTATGGGCTGAATGTTAGTGTCCTGCCCAAATTCATGTTTGAAATCCTTCCCTCCAAAGATGATGAGTATTAGGAAATGGGGTCTTCGGGAAGTGTTTAAATCATAAAGATAGAGCTCTCCTGAATGGGATTAGTGTTCTTATAACTGAGACCCCACAGAGCTCCCTCTGTGTTCCACTATGGGAGGACAACAAGGTCTGCAACCCAGGAGAATGCTTTCACCAGAACACAGCCATGCTGGTGTTGTGCTCTCAGATTCCCAGCCTCCAGAACTGAGAGAATACAATTTCTCAGCCCCCTAGAAACAGCCCAGTGTGGTATTTTGTTATAGCAACTAGCACAGACTAAGACAGGGTCAACAGAAAGAAAATCCAAACACATAATATTTTGTTCCATAACTGAGCTAATTAATAAAGGTTATGATATTGTGATTTATAAGAAATAGGTATTCGGTCATTCAGATAACCAAAAAACTTCCCAAATATATTTGGTTTTTGTCCAGGGTTCCTGGCTCATAGCTCCTAAATCCCTAGGAAGTTCTTATGATTGGGCAATAAAGGTGTCTTCTTATGTTAATGTAGACAACTTGTGGAAGGGAGGGGAGAGAGGCTGGTGGTTGAACAGGTCAATGGCCAAAGACTTAGTCAACCATGACTATACAATGAAGTCCTCATAAAAACCCAGAAGGATTGGGTTCAGGGAGATTCCATGTTAGTGAACACATGGAGATATAGGGAGAGTGCCCACCCAGAGAGGAAGCTCCCTGCCCTTTCCCTATACCTTGTCCCGTGTTCCTCTTTATCTGGATGTTGATTCCCATCTTCGATCATTTCCTTCCTTCTCTTCCTTCCCTTCTCTCTCTCTTTTATTTAAATTAAATTAACATATAGCGTATTATTAGTTTCAGAGGTAGAATTGAGTGATTCAACAGTCTTATATAACACCCACTGATTATTTTATCACATCCTCCCTTAACGTCCATCACCTAGTTACCCCATCCTCCACCTTCCTCCCCTCTAGCAACCCTCAGTTTGTTTCCTATGATTAAGAGTCTCTTATGGTTTGTCTACCTCTCTATTTTGTCTTATTTTCTCCTCCCTTCCCTTATGCTCCTGTTTTGTTTCTTAAATTCCACATATGAGTGAGATCACATGATAACTATCTTTGATTTATTTCACTTATTTCACATAATACCCTCTAGTTCCATCCACATCATTGCAAATTGATCATATCCTTTAATACGCTGATGAATGTAAATGTTTCTCTGAGTTCTGTGAGTCACTCTAGCAAATTAAAAGAACTCAAGCAGGCGGCACCTCCAATCTGTAGCCAGTAGGTCAGAAGGACAGGCAACAGCAGCCCGAGGCTTGCTATAAGCATCTTAAGTTAGGGATGGGAGAAATCTTGTAGGACTGAACCCTTAAAACAACAGAATCTGATGTTCTCTCTGGGTAGACAGTGTCAGAATGAAGTTGAGTCCTCAGACATCCTACTGCTGTCTAAGAATTGTATGGTGTTGTATGTGAGGGAATTTCCCCACACTGGAATTGGGTTTAGGAACCCCAAAAGAAATGCCTGTATATGATGGGGTAAAAGTTTTATACCAATAAAAAAACCTCAAATATTCTTCACAAATATTCAGTTAAAACGTAATTCAAGAATTGCCAAATCATCAGCAATATACCAGGATAAACTTTCAAAGCAAAGAAAGCATCTTCTTATTGAACAAAACTCTGCCTCTCTGTTATAAGAGCCCCAAGGGAATGCATACATTTCTCAAAACACAGTCAAGTATTAACAATAATACCTGTAGGATTGTCCCAGCATGCACCCCATTTGGATGAGCACTTACAGGAGCATGAGCTGGGGAAAAACTCAGAGAACAGACTATTTGGAAACAGAAGAAGGTGTCTGACCCAGAGGTCCAAATTGAGCTTTGTTGTGCCATCCTTCTTGACCCTACCTTCTTTTTGCTCAGAACAAGCCTCAAGATCACCATCCACATTTATCTAGGACCTTCCTTTATGTTTTTAGAAGTCAAAGTATAACACTTCCCTTTTAAGAGACACCAAAGTGTGGCATTAGGTTCTCTTTCATGTTTTTCGCTGTTGGGACAGCATGACCCAAGGCCTTGCCAGGCTTTGCCCACAAATGTACTCACATCAGTGTGAGAACAAACAAAAGACACACATTGCCATCCTGTGACTCACAACTGCTGGGCAGCCGTGCTGACCTCCTTCAGCAGAGAAGGTGCCCAAAGGAGCCTGGTTCTAGTCTCCCTGGGGCCCACATGGGTTGGTTGAGGTCTTGGTTTCTTCCTACAACATTTAACATTATTTTTTGTTTTTTGATTAAAGACTTTGAAGTAGAACCAGTATCACATTTTTAAACTTTTTGCACAATTGACCAAAGTGACGATTGAATGAAAAGTAAAGCCAAAGGAAGTCAAAGGACCAAGAGGTACATGGGGTAGAGTAAGAGATACCAACAGGAAAGAAATCAGGCATAGAGTGGAGGGCAGAAGACCAGGTGCAGTTGATGGAGGGCATGCCCAGGACCAGTTTCCAACACCTGCACACTGCCAAATGAGACTCTTATCTGACCTCAAACTAGCTTAAACCCTGTTTTCTATTCCCATCTCAGGTGCTACCATGGGCAATTCTGAATCCCAGCTCTTAGGAAGTAAAGTATATCCTATAAGAGCCACACTTTTTTCTTGCTGTCTACCTACTACCCATTCCTTTCCTTCTGCCTTACTATCCAAACCTGATTTTGGTGATGGTGGTGGTGGTAACTATGCCTGGCCTCAGGTGATGGATCTTGGTTAGCATAAGCCAATGGTGACAAAAGTATTTCTGCATTCCCTGCCTCCCTTTGAGCTAGTGGTAGCAATGTGACCCAGTTCTGGCCAATAAAACCTAAGCAGTAAACTACCTGGCAGACTTCCAGAAGATCTTTGCAATCCTGATAAAAGGGAATCAGACAGTAACCGACACTGGCCCCTTTTTCTCCCTTGAACTAGGACATTAATGCTTAGGGCTTCAGCAGCCATCTTGTGGCCATGCAGACAAGAGAATTACAGAGGTGTCAACCAGATGGGTCAAATTTCTAAACCAAATAGTAACCCTGGGACTCCTCCTTAGGTATGAAAAGAAAATCACTAGCTGGCCAGTTTTCTGTTACTCAGACTTGAACAGATTCCTGATACTGAAACATTTTATTTATGAATGTCAGTAATTCAGTGATAGCATCTATAATAACTTCTTTCCTGTGTATAAGCATTTTTTAATCTACTAAAGATTTGCACAGTGTTTATTTAACTGGGCCCACTGACATCTTATTACTGGGTGAATGTGTTTTCCCCATTTCTGAGATAAGAGCACAGACTTAGAGAGGTAAAGCGGTAAGTCCAAGGGAATGTCAGCTAAACCCTCTCCCAGGCTTTCCATGGAATCACTGTGATATACCAGGTTAAAAAGAAGAGCACAGTTCATCAGGCAGCAGGAGAAGGGAGGTCATTGCAGCAGACGAGAGTGCCCCTCTATATGTGACATGCTGGCTTGTCCATGAACCCACGTTCAGAGCTCCAAGGATCTGGATCCACTTACACAGAGGGTACATGCAAGGACAAAGGGGGGACAGCAAAGCCTAGCTGAAACTCCACCACTGTCATGAACTGAACAGCATGCCCTGCTAATTCATACGTTGAAGCCCAAACTCCCACTGTGATGTATTTAGAGATGGGGCCCTTGGTAGGTAATCTCACAGGATCATCATTCTTATGAAGAGGAAGAGATACAGAGATGACTTGCTCTCTTTCCCTCCTCCCAACACACAGGAGAGGCCATGGGAAAACCCAGCAAGATGGCGGTTTGCAAGCCAAGGGGAGAGGTCTCATCAGTGCTCGATCTCGAGCTTCTAGCATCCAGAACCATGAAAAAATAAACAGTTGCTGTTTAAGCCGCCCAGTGTGGTGTTAAAGCTGTGCAAGCAGACTACTACAACCTCAAGAGGTATTGGCAGTGGCCTGTACATTCACTGTAGGTGCATCATTTTTGCGATGGTTCTGAACCAACCCTTGGAGCCTGGGTGCTCCAAGGACTAACTTGGTCCCTTCTAGAATTTCTCACAAATGCCAGTCTCTTAGCTCTCCAGTGTCCGCCAGCTCAGACATCCGTGCCCAGGAAGCTCTGAATCCTAAAGGATACCCAACAGGGTGAGGCCAAGGGCCCTCTGATGAGAAAGTCCCAAATCCATCAGGCTGAACCGTGCTGCTGCAGTCCCATACTGTGTGCCCTTGGACAGAGCGTGCCTCACTCTTGTCTCCAGAGCATGGTCTGAGGGTTTCCTATTGAGAAGGGAGGGCAGAGCAAGTTGAAAACACATTATACATGGATTGAGCACTGCAGGGGCAGGGGCCCCTCATGGATTCAACATCCTGTCTCAGTCCCTACCATTAAGAGCAATTTAAATTACATTTGGAGGAAAAGATAATGATATTTTCAGTCAGGGAGAGACAGTGATGTCTGCAACCAGGAGAGAAGAATTGGAAAGAGGCAGACCGAGTACGAGATGTTTGGGGAAATGAATTATGGGACCTTTTGATTGATTTGTTGTGTACGTGTGGAATAGGATGGTATGTGTTGTGTTTATATGGTGTATTTGTGTCTACAGGGTGTGTATATATGGTCTGCATGTGGGATATGTGTGTGGTATGTGTATATGCGTTATGTGGGGTGTGTGGTATGTTTGTGTGTGGTGTGTGTATATATCCGTAACACACAGGATGTAGGTGTGGTATGTGGTACGTGATGTATGTGTGTCTGTGTGGTATGGTGTGTATGTGTGTGTTGTGTGTAATATGTGGTGTGTGGAGGGATGTGTGTATGCAGTGCATGTGCGATGTGTGATATATGGTGTGTATTGTGTGAGGTATATGGTATGGAGGTGTGTGGTATGTATGTGGTATATGGTGTGTGTTTGTGGTGTGTGTATGAGTGTGTGGTGTGTATGACTATGTGGTGTGTATGTGGTGTGTGGAGGAGGTGGTAAGTGTATATATGGAGTGTATGTGGTGTGCTATATGGTGTGCATATGTATGTGTGTGTAGTATGTTGTTTGTTTAGGGATATGTTGACAAGGACCAGCCTCCGGAGGAACAGAGACAATCAATCCTCATCAGCAACAGGGGTCTGGCCCATTGTTTTTGGTATGTGGATATGGGGTGTGTGTCTGTCGTATGTGGAGTATTATGTGTGTAGTATATAGCATGGAGTGTGTGTGGTGTGTCGTGTATGTGTGGGTCTATGATGTAGAGGTGTGTGTGTGTGTCGGTATGGTATATGTGTGTATTATGCGTGGTATGTGGTGTGTTTCGGGGTCTGTGTGTATGTGGGGTGTATGTGTATATATGGTATGATGGCGTGTCTGTGGCATGTGGGGTATATAGTGTGTGTGGTATGCGGCATGAAGTGTGTGTGGTGTGTGATATAAGGTGTGTGTATATTGTGTGTGTGTGTCTGTGGGATGTAGGTAGGATGTGGGATGTGTGGTGTGTATGGTATGTGGTGTGCAGTGTTGTAGTATGTATGTGGGGGGTGTGGCATATGGTACATGTGTATGGTGTGTGCATGTGTGGTACATATTTGTATTGGGCGGTGTGTGCACATGTGGTACATATTGTGTGTGGTATGCATCTGCTGTGTGCATGTGTGTATGCGTGTGTGGTATCTGTGTGCGTGGTGTGTCTATGACATGTGTTATGTGGGGCATATGTCTGGTCTCTGTGTGGCAGGAGGAGATAAGCAGAAGCAGTGGGAATAACAAGATTCTCTCCACCAGCACTAGGCTCTGGGCTCTGATAGAAAGGGCTGCACATGGTAGCCGTCTACCCTCACAACAATGGCCTCACTGTCCTCACTCCACAGTGAGGACACTGGGACACAGCAAGAGCCAGCCACCTGCATGGTGCTGCAACCAGCCAGGGCCCCACCTGCAGGCAGTGTGACCCAGCCAGAACGTGATGTCCCTTGGACAAAAGCAGTATGCTTCCTCCCTACCAGCCTTTCAGGGCTGCACACAAGATGCAACTGCGCATTCATTCATTCATTCACTCAGTCATTCATTCCATCCACAAAAGCGGCTGAGATCTAATCATATACTGGGGTAATGGGTATTTGGGTACATGGCACCTGCCTGGGACCAGCTTTCGCGAGGGAGGAAGATAGGCCAAAAAACAAACAAAAGGAAAGAAACTCCAATGACAATAGTAGCAATAAACACATGCTTTGGGTGCAGACTGACAGATGAGCAAATGACTCTGGGAGGCGCTGTGCAGAACACGGGGCAGGGGCATGAGGACCACTCCAGACACGTGGCTAGGACTTCAATGGTGAGAAGGATGGAGTCACAGCCCAAATGAGGAGCATGTCCCACCTGGGAGGCAGGATGTCAACAAGGATCAGCCTCCTGAGGAACAATCAGTTCTCATCAGCAAAAAGAGACTGGCCCATTGTGTCCCAGCATGGGGACTATGGAGTAAGAAGAGTGGTCCTATTTTCCATGAGCTGGAGGGAGACATGGAAGGTGACTAGTAACCTCAGAGGGGGGTGACAGCCACCATGGGAGCAAAAGATCCCTGATGACAGCCTGAGGATCAGGACAGAGGTGATCCATAGGAGGCAAGGTCTCGTGAGTGGGGCTGTAAACAATTCTGGCAGGTATCCATGGGGAAGTGGGGTTATAAGGGTCCAGCTCCAGCAATTTCAGCATGAGAGGAATCATGTGGACAAGACTAGGGACTAACCACTGATGGCTGATGGCTGTGCAGAGCCCTTGCCTCTCCTCCAGAGGAGATCTAGACTGGGCTTGTCATCTGTGTCCCAGGCCACAGCATGCTGCATTTCAGGGGGCCTAGAGGGCACCTGGTAAGTCCAATAGCCACCACTAATTGGGTTCATCACCCCCTTCCTTCCCACCCATCAATACAGACCAAGGAAATTTACCACAGGACCCCACCAGCTCCCCTTCCACCTGTTCAAGGGGAAAATGCACATGGACCTCATTTGCTGGAGAAAGTGTTCTGAAGAGGAACCAGAAATGGATTTTTCCCCCCATCTCAGCAAAGGTAGAGCCAGAGAAGTTCATACTTAGAGGACTTCTGTGGGGATTCCTTTTATGACTGTGTGTATCCCAGCTCAAGATAATAAAACAGTCCTCCCTTTATTTTACCCACACATTCCTGGACCCAGCCTGCCATCCACACTGTGCTTCTCCCATGAGCTATCCTCAGGCTTTCTCCTGCTAAGCACCGGAGAAACCCACACAAGTAGTTATGGGGCAAACATAGACACAGTCTGTTCACAAAAGCAGGTGGGAAGGACCCGATCAAGGGCTGCACTTTGGGCTGTGTGCTGTGATGCTCAGAGGAAAGTTCAGGCCAAGATGGGAAAGAGTCCAGACAGGAAAGAGAGAGCAGAGCATAGGAGTAAGGACAATTCAAGGAGGGGTTAATAAAGGTCTCTTCACAAAGGTGGGGCAAAGGACCACTGAGACCCACATGGGAGAGTCTAAGACCCCACAGAAAGAGAGATGAAGGAGAGAGCTACATGGACCATATGGGCCAAAATAGGCTGGAGCAGAGTGCTGACCTCAGGAAAGAGGGGAGGTGGAGCCTCACCACGCTCCTGCTGGACTTCACTCCTGTCCAACTCAGTGGAAAGCCAGAGACTGCAGAGCCCACTGAGGAAGCCCCTGGGGGCCATGGTGCAGGGGAAAGGTGGGTCTGAATCTGGAAAGGCAAATGCAGACCCTTGCCCAGCCTCTGGCAGCACAGGTACCCCTGAACGCCCTGTAATATGTCCCAGGAAGCTTGGAGCATGTACAGTCCTGCACCCACCTGCGCCCAACCACCCCTCAGTCTGGGAGTGACAAGAAGGGCTAGTGGGTTTGCACCTGGTCTCACACCCTCTCCAGATGCAGCGCCAAAGAATCAATACTTATTGGCGACTTGCACCTCCTACAATCTCCCACGTGGGTGGAGAGCACAGGAAGGCAGTCAGCACATGTGCAGGATCTTGGGTGAATCTTCTCCTTCACTGTGCCTCTTTATCGAGTCCTGGCAGACTACCGATGCACGATTACGACAATACATTTCATTAAAGGGGACAAATGCATACCCTGGAGGTCAAGCTCTTTCCTCAAGATGAGGAAACTGGGCTCAGAGCCATGAGGTGGTTTGCCCAGGAGGCAGAGCTAGGTGGGGAGAAGCCAGTCACTCTCAGGACTGCACCACGAGGTCCTGGGTGAAGAGCTTCCCCTCGGTGGCCTGGAGACAGACGTGAACAGGAAAGAGACCCCCTCAACAAGACCTTTGCAGAGTGTGCTCATAGGGAAGAAGGTACCAGAAGGGTGCTGGGGCCACTATGACAGAGAGTCAAGAAGGACCTCCTGGGATGTCCCCACGGGCCCAGACCCCATGGATGCTCCACAGCCACTCTGGGAGGTGTGAGAAGGGGGATTCCTGTCCGAGGAGCTGCAGATACCTGAGGCAGGACCGAGCGTGGGCTTGTAAACAGGATGTAGATCCCGGGAGATTCTCACACTTCTGAAGTGAGAAGCCTCGGTTGGGGGCGGGTCATAAGCAGAAGGGTAAAAGGATTTGGCTCACGGTATTAAAAATCACTCTGGTAGCTGTGTGGAGCAGATGCAGAGAGAGCGGTCAGGAGGTTAGGCTGGCTCAGGATATGCTTTGGGGCTGAAGCAGATGAGCTTTGGTGAGGGACTGGGTGGAGCACAGAGGACAAGGACAGGCTGACAGCTATGAGAGGTCTCGGGCCCAAGGGAGACCAGGAACTGCAATGGGAGAGTGAGACCTTGGTGAACAGGATGTGTGTCCACGTGCCCATGTGTGTGTGTTAGTTGTGTGTGTACATGGGTCTGCACGCATGTGCAGATCTGTGGCATGTATGTGCAGGGGTGTGTGTCTGTGTGTGTGTGAACACATAAGAGTGTATGTTGTGGTTTATGTGCACATGAGGGAGCGTGTTTTCTGTTCCTTTGAGGGAGATAAGAAACCAGAACACAGTGTTGACATATAAAGGAAGGTGGGCACAAGGGAGCAATCAGCCCATGGATGTCCCCGAAGCTCATGGCTTAGAGAGAAGAGGGCCCAGCCCTGCAGGTCTGGCAGCTACCATGTGGGGTGTAGAAAGGTCAGGAAAGGGGTGGGGGCTGTGGCTGGGCAGCAGGACGAGTGAGTGCTAATGGGTCAGCTTCACTCTCACCAGTATCTGGACAATACAGCCCAGAAGAGACCTGAGAGAAGGAGCAGAGCAAGGACGAGGAGGCTGGGTCCCATGGACTCGTGCTCCCAGTCTGCACAGGGACAGAGGAGGCGCTGGCCTGGGTCCCCCTGAGCTGGCCCTTTATCCACGCTCACAAACCCAGGGCTGCACAACCCACTCACCTGGGGACGAGTAACAAAGGTGCTCTGAGGGTGGGGCCTCAGATTCAGTACAGCCTTAAGCTTCCCTAAGGTACCAGACTCGGTGCCCCATCAAACCGGAATGTTCCCACTGACCTTGTCCCTGAGGAAGCCCATCTGTCTATGCCTTCAGGACTCTCCCTGGAGGCCCCGTACCCCGGACTCTGATCTGCAGAGATCAGGCGGTTATAGCATCAGCTGGCAGAAGGCAATTCCTTCGAAAGGGCCACCCCAGCCATCAGCCATTGTGAAGTAATCCGAATATAAAAGGGGCAGAATTTAAATTACAGACAGTTGCAACCTATGACGGTTCAACTCATGTTTTTCGACTTTCTGTTGGTGCAAGTACTGTACTTCAAATTTTGAGTTTTGGTCTTTTCCAGGGCTAGTGAAAATGCAGTACAATAATCCCTCGTGATGCTGGGCAGCAGCAGCGGCTAAAGCTCCCAATCAGCCACGCCATCTCTGGGGTAAACAACCAACACCCTTACAACCATTCTATCCCCTACAACCATTCTGTTCTTCACTCTCAGTACAGTGATCAATAAATTCCATGAGATATTCAACATTTTATTATAAAATAGGCCTTGTGTTAGATGGTTCTGCCCAACTGTGGGCTAATGTATATGTTCGCAGCCCATTCCAGATGAACCAGGCGAAGCTATGATGCTCCATTGGTTAGGTGTAGTAAATGCATTTCAGCTGAGGCTCTTTTCAACTCACGATGTGTTTATTGCAACGTAACCCAATCATAAGTCAAGGAAGATCTGTACTCTCCCACCTTTGCAGGTACCCTTCCTAAAAGAGAGAAGAAAATAGCCTTGGGGGAGATTTAGTGACATTAATAACAGCCACCAAGGAAATGGAAGCCCTTAAGCCATTTCATGGGCTGATTAGAAGAGCCAGATTTCTCTCCTCCGTGCCTGAACAAATTCCAGAAGAACTGCCTCATCAAAGGCTTCAAGAACTCCCGCACCAGGTTGATGGCTGAAATGAAAGGCATCCAAGAGGAAGAACAGCCAGACCAGCTGCCATGGAGCCCCCTCCCCTGCTCCCACGCCCGGCTGTCTCCAACCACACCACCCTTTACTGTGGCACCCTGTGGGCGATCAACCACAAGTGTGAAGGCTGGATTCATCAACTGTGTAGCAGGCTTCGCCGGTCTGAGCTACAGCATTGTCATGGATGATGAGGCTCAGCTCTCTCCCCAAGGCACAGGCCCCCAGCCCCACAGCAACCACCTTAGTGACCTCTCCACTCGATCCTCTGCACTCTGGGCCTTAACCTGCAAGGAGTAGCCTCCTCTAAAATGCAAGAGTTTATTTATTTATTTGTTTGTTTATTAATATTATTTTTTAAAGTTTTTTTTTAATTTATTTATTTGACAGAGAGAGAGAGATCACAAGTAGGCAGAGAGGCAGGCAGAGAGAGAGGGGGAAGCAGGCTCCCCGCTGAGCAGAGAGCCTGATGCAGGGCTCAGCCCCAGGACCCTGAGATCAGGACCTGAGCCAAAGGCAGAGGCTTTAACCCACTGACCCACCCAGGTGCCCCTAAATGCAAGAGTTTAGCTGTCACTTCCATAGGCCACAAAGCTCCTCAATACACACACGGGTATGAGGCCTTGATATATCCCTAGGGCAACCCTGAGACCCTACATCCTGGTCCTCAAGGCTGGAACCTTCAGACCGCTTTTAAAACCTGACCCTGAACCAAGAGAAAGTGAGAAAAACGTATTTGGTGCAACACTTCTCAAATACTGGGGAGCATGGGTATCGCGTGTAGTGTGTTCTCCATGCAGATTCCCAGATCCCATGCCGAGAGGGTCCCATTGCGCAGGTGATGGTGCAGGCCAGGGATGTGCAGGTCTCCAAGTGCCCTCCCGTGCTGATGCTTGGGTCCATGGACCAGATACAGATTGATCTACTCACCATCCAGCATAGTTAGCCTTGTATACAGCTGGAGCTCAATAAATTGTTGCTTAAAAAGGAATAGAAAAGAAAGTAACTCTTAATAATGTGCACCATATCACAATGATCTCCCACATGACGCATCATGTAGCTTTTGAAGAAGCACGATTCTTTTGTGCCAAGGATCAGTAAATTCTGCATTTCACGTACTAAGTTTCCCATAAACACAGGATGTATGTGGGATTGGGGGTAAGGAAAGTTTGAGGAAATTTGGACTCCCCTTGAGTAAATGATTCTTTACTGCAGGGCTTCTCAGAGCCTTTGGCATGCTAATGGGCAGTGTATATCTTTAAAAACAAATGAAAGCATCTAACACTTCCCAAACTTCTTAGATCAAGGAATCACTTATTTTTCATTTTAGCATCATGAAACAAAAATGGGGAAATCTCCAGTTTCACTATTTCACAGAGCTTTCTAGCTTCCAAAGCGCCTCTGTGAACACAGACCTCCTGGAATATCCACGTCCAATTCTTGCCTCTGCAGTCGAGAGGCTGCATTCCTGTTTTGTTGAGAATGCCTGAAAAGATTCCTTACTGGCAAATCTGGAAAGCAACCAGAGGAATGATCATATTGCCTTCATTTTAAGACACAGGTTCAGTCTGAAAACAGCTTGTAAAGAAAAAAGAAAAAAAAAAACCAGTGAGAGTATCAATCCCAGCTAATACCCTGGAGGCACATACCCACTGTGGCTCATTTCTTGTACCTGCTGCACGGTCACTGCAGGCCAGCTGGGGCTGTGTCCCAGAACCCCCAACTCTGAGCGGCAGACAACCCCAAACATTACCCATGGCCATGCAAAGAGCAGGAGAACTCTGAAGATTAGACTCCGGCAATTAAGTATCCCAACCCAGAAGTGACACCTGTCACTCCTGCTGACAACTCATGGGGCAGCATCAGCCCCCTGGGCAGCCCTGCCTGGTGCACTGAGATGCTTATTACTTGACAAAGACAAAGAGCTGGAGAGACAGTCAACAACAACCCTGGGTGACAAGCCTGCTTCAACCGTCATCTAACACATCCAAACTCCAGCAATATAAAGATGTAAAGAAGGACCCTAACTTTTAAGAAAGTGGTATTTTAAAGGCATGCTGAAGTTCTAACCAAGTTTACTGAGCAGCCCATGTCTGCGCAGGTATGAATCCATGCACATACTGGCCAAGTGTCTCTTTGTTATACAACAGCATAGGGTGACCCGTCTGCCTTGCCAAGGTCGGAATGAACCCCCAGATCCTCCAAGCTACCTGCCCTGACTCTCAAAGAGCTACAAAGGAGGCAGCTGGCTTTTCTCAGCATTTGTTCCTAGCCCCTTATCGGAGGCATGCGCGAGAGCTCTGAGCCCTCCTGTTGTCCCCGCCCCAGGCCCTCGTTAGGACATATCTATATGTGCCATTGCCCAAATCCATGCAATGTGCACATGTCCCTCCCAATGCCCTCTGCCAGGACATCTGTGACGCTGTGGCAGTGGGGAGCAGTTCTTTACAGATATCAGATTCTAGCAGGCAGAAGCAACATACCTGAGGAGAGAGCACCTTGCTACAGGAGTCAGGATCCCCTTCAGCTCCTTGGCCCCAAATGTGGGTGACCCCTCACATCTGTCCTCCATCTAATCATCATGGCCATCCCTCAAGGGCATCAGGGTGACGTATAATCATCGTCTCTTACAGATGAACAAACCCATCCATCCAGCAAGGAACTAGCTGAAGGTCACTTGGCTAACGTGTATCCAAGGACACTGAGTATCTAGTGCTTCCAGCCCCTCTGCCACTGGTCTTCCCCCATGGCCCATGAGGAGACGATGCATTCTACAGGAATTCATTTTGAGAAGATCCTCAGAACCTGGTCTGTACCGGAAGGAACCTAGTTGGGTTCATTCAGGAAACAGAACACCAGGATATGAAGAAATAGGGAGACAGGCTGAGGTCCTCTCCACAGGGAAAAGGGACAGCACTCCTTCCCCTGACTCCTATAGGCAGTTGTTCATCAGTGGTATCGTGATGTGCAATCTGTAAGAATAACGAACTAGAAGGTTCCCCAGGGACTGGGCAGGCTCCCTCTCCCTGCCCACAGGACCAGGGCATCTTCAGGGAGAACTGGAGCTCCCCCATTTCTAGCCCACAGGGCAGGCGGCTGATGCTGTTAGCCCTGCTCCTCCTCCTGACAACAGTGACTGACCGGGGTGCCACATGTCCCACGTGGGCCCCCACAGGCCTCCAGGGGAGAAACTGCTCCTTGCTGAGGTAAGGACTCCGCTTTGAGCACTCGGCTCCTGTCCTCTCTCATCAGAAGATTACGAGTGACATGCCTCCAGAGAGTCTACTCATTGAATAAATGCAAGGTAACGTTAAGCCTTGGGTGGTGGGTCCAGATGCGGACATGCCCTTTTTGGACTACACAAAGATCTTTTATTTTTTCCTTGTAAGGCCAGAAAAGAGAAGGAAAAAGAAAAAAAAAAAAAACATCTCAACCACAATGCCATTTTTTGTGTGTTTTTGTCTGTTTTACTTAACCGATCCTATTATATTACAGAAAATTATTTTAAAAATTAGAATCCTGTGTTAAATGTACATTGTGATGCTTATTACTTGAAGGAATCCTAGAGTAAATCCTTTGGCAAGCAAATATCCAGCAGATATGTTAATATCAGATATGTTAATTTATAACTGATTTAAGTGCTTTTTTTAATAAACAATGAAGGACATACGTGAAATATGAAAAATCAAAACAATATACATCTATTAAGGCAGGTGCGGAGAAGGGTCAAGGGAGGGTCCACGCGGGTGGAAATGAGGCCCCCACCCTCAGGGAGTCACGGTGGGTGATGGCCAACAGGATCCGCCCACCCAGGAGGGATGCTTCAGAGGGAACTTGAACCTGAAGAGCAAGAAGGCATCCGTCATGTGACAACACATTTATAAAGACAGACTAATACACAAACAAAAATCCCCCAAACACTGCCCTCGACTAGCTGAGCTCAGGATGTCAGCAGAACCACAGAATTATCTGTGGTTATCTCGGAACTCAAATCAGAATAAAACAAGAAAGTGATGCCTCTCGGGAATGTTTCTGAACTGAGGCTGGGAACATCCTTGCTTCTGTCTGGGAGCAGGGTCTCCCTGGGTCCCCATGATGGTGGCTTTTCCAAGCCCTGTCTATCTCAAGGTCACTCAGGCTGTGGCCCAGAGTTTTATTATCGAATTTAAGTCATTACATTTCCTCCTCTTTGTATTCAGACCATTCTAACTAATTTCCCCATCACCCACAGCTTACCAGTGAGATTTTGTTAGAAGTCTGGAGAACTTCTCTGTTGTCAGGATTAATAAAAGAACTGAATTCTAAGGAAGGCAGTTCCCATTTCGCAAATGAGAAATCGAATACCGGGAGATAAGGAGCATTTTAGTCACATTTTTTCTGTTGTGTCATGCTTTATCCAGAAACTCAATATAATTTACAGACTAGAATGAATTCTATACAATGAATGTCTTTCCTTTGCTGATCTATGAAAAACCCAGGGTTTTTGTTCTTCTGTGGGCCCCACAAGTCAGGACACATGAGTAGTTTCTGAAACTGCACTGGCACTGGCTCTGGATGGCAAACTGCACTTTCTGGGATTTTTGGTAAGTCCTGCCCACAGCTAACAAGATAGTGCACTGCCCCACCCTCTGGTTAAGGGGCAAGTGGAGTCACCACCACCTCCAAGCCACATCCCCAGCCTGGGCTGCAAAGGGTACTGCCTTATTCACGCCAAGCTGTCACCCACCTGGCAAGCCAGCACCTGCCTGCTAATCTGTATGTAGAGATACCATGTGGGGTCGCAGCAGCCTTAACACCAAACATTTTAACACAGTAAGTCTAGGCTACAAATTTATACTTAGAAAAGAA
Organism: Nasua narica; assembly: GCA_028533885.1. Lineage (NCBI taxonomy): Eukaryota > Metazoa > Chordata > Mammalia > Carnivora > Procyonidae > Nasua > Nasua narica. The sequence continues at coordinate 18,491,555 of CM052797.1, forward strand.
AAGGACAGGAGCAAACAGGAAGTATGGAGGAAAGGAGAAAATGTTTGTTGCATTTGTTTATAAGGAGAAAAATGAAAGCTAACATTTTATTTTACTTGTGTATTTATGTATTTATTTTTAAAGATTTTATTTATTTGAGAGAGAAAGCAATAATTAGCATGAGTGGGGGGAGGGGCAAAGGGAGAAGCAGACTCCCCGCTGAGCAGGAAGCCCATCTTGAGGCTCAATCCCAGGACCCATGACCCAGGGTCATGACCAGAGCCAAAGGCAGACAGAAAACCAACACTTTAAACAAGAGGATGTTGTGGTTGTCCCTGGTGCTACTAACCAAGCACAGCTGGCTTCCCTCCTTCGGTGATTGGTGACCGCAGCTTCCCTGACCCCAGGCATGAGGCCAATGGCCTTGCTCGGCTGATGAAGAGTGGCAGGGGGACATGCTGTGTTACTTCTGGGTTGTACTCTTTATTTTTTCCCCCTTGGCCACCTGCAATGTTTTGTGAAGGGGCTGCTCCATCAGTCTGCAGCCCAGGGGCCCCTGCTGACTGAGGCCGGACACAGGATGGGAATAAGAAACAAACTTATAAGCCACTGAGATTTTGAAGTTATGGACTATTAAGGCATAAAAGAGTTTATGATAATTGATATGGAAACGGGTATCTACTCATGGGCAGCTTTTGTGTAAAACATTTTAATTTATGTAGATCTAGCCTCAGGGGTTGGGCAGAGAATGGTAAGGACACTTTTATCTGAGGTTGGAAAAATGATGAATGAGTCATTAAAACGATTTCCAGTGAACACCTGGAGGGTAGATCCTGCACTCAATAAGGGGTACAAGGCAGAATGTCATCGGCGTATTGGGGAGAGGTGTCACTTTTCGCTGGGTTGGGTGAAACAAAAAAGGGTGAGCTCGGAAAAGAACCCGCTAATTTGCAAACAGTAATGAAAAGAAACAGAATCCATAAATTCAGGAATCCACCAAGTGGGAAGATGAAACAGCTTCTAATTTTCAAATAGTAAGAGATTAAACGAAGGATTTCAGCTACAGAACTAAATTTTAGAAGCTAGGATCTAATAAGGGGTAGAGCTCTCTCTCTATTGTTATAAATCATAGATGGATTTAAAATCTAGCAATACTTTTTAGCTGGAATAATGGCTTAGGAGAAAAAAATAAAACCTAAAAACGAAGGCTAAGAAGACTGTGGAAGCCTGATAGGCTGAAGGAAGCTGCCAATAAGCTGAGTCTTAGGACATAAGTACTATTTTTACAAACTTCTGTAAGTCTAAAATTATCTGAAAACAAAATAAAACAAAACAAAATCTTGAAATGATGATACAAACCCGTATCTATTAGCTCACAAGGATATTTAGCAAATGTTTAGGGAAAAGAAAAATATGACTAGCCTGATCCATACCTTTGTACAGCAATAAATAAATAAAATCATTCCAGATAGACACTAATAGTTGTTGTTTGGGAGACTGGAATTTGGAGATTTCAATTTATTTCGTTTATTTATAAAGTCTTTTATGGGCATAATTTAAAAAACTCTTAAAGATTTTATTTGTTTATTTTAAAAAGATCATGCATGTGAGCACTCTAATGGAGGGAGGGGTGAGGAGAGGGAGAGAGAGAGAGAAGCAGACTCCCCACTGAGCAGGGAGCCACCATGCAGGGCTCAATTTCATGACCCTGAGATCATGACCTGAGCCAAAAATCAAGGGTCAGACGCTCAACCAACTGAGCCACCCAGGCACCACCCATAATTCAAAATTTTCATTTTCATATAAAGCTATATTACTTGTACAGTATATATAAGTATATATAATATGCATATTACAGACACTGTGATTATTAAGATTATGATCACAGTATTTATGGCTTTGTGATTGTCAGATATCCAGATATCTGTTAAATATCTGTTCTCCTTTCCTCCTTACCTCAATGCCGTGAAGTAGGTACCATTCACATGGTAGACAATGAAACCTAAAATGTCGACTGAAGCTCTTGCTCTGAGTTTCAGACACAAAGGTTCATTATGGAAAGCTCACTCCCATCCCACTGCACCCCCATGCTTGTTATTCGCTTCTGTTGGCAACCCCTGAATATATAATATTGGAGGCAGCAACAATGGAAAGTTAATGACAATGCAATACAGACAGAAACCTGTAACAATTCTCAGGCATGCAGGCAATGGAGTCAATCAATTACAGATCCTTTTCATTCTTGGCTTTATCTTCAGGTTCCTGGAGGTTAAGTTCATTACTCAACTATTTTTTGAGCTTTGACATATGCACTAAATCTTGCCATTCTTCCAGGAGCACCCTGACACCTACGTGGCCATTACTATCAGCACGTAGGGTGTGCCGGGCTCTGTGTTAGGTGACTCACATGTAGTCATTCATTTTCCTCCTAATATCACTCCCTGAGGCACACACTAGTGTGGTCTTCACGTGCGGATACCACTCTTCTCTCTACTCTGCGCTCTGCCTCCCTGCTTTGTCAGGTAATGGTAAGTGAACCTCATGGTAACCATGTTCTTACACCAGGATCCAACTTGGGTCAGGGGTTGGCCCCCCAAAAACTAGATCAGGGTCCTTTCCCAAGAATTTGGAATCAGGATTTAATAAAGATTCTTTTTATTTTTTAAGTTTTTTGTTTGTTTGTTTTTACTGAGCATTCAGATATAATTCACTGACTAAACAGTTTATCTATTTAATGTCACAATTCAATGGTTTTTAGTATATTCAGAGTTGTGCAACCATCACCACAATACAATTCTGGAACATTTTCACTCCCCCAAAAGAAACTCTGTACCTACCGGCAACCACTTGCCATTGTCTCTGAGTTCCCTAGCTCTAGACAACCATGAATCTATGTTCTGTCTCTATAAATTTACTTATTCTGGACATTTCATAAAAATGGAATCAAAATATGTGGTCTTTGGTGATTGGCTTCTCTTACTTAGCATAACATCTTCAAGGGTCATTCATGTTGTAGCACATATCAGTACTTCAATATTTTTTTATTGCTGCATACTATTCTGCACCATACACTACAATATACAGTATGCCACAATATGCTATATCTTATTTATCCATTCATCAGTGGACATTTGGGTTGGTTCTACTTTTTGGTTATTATAAAAAGTGCTAATGAATAATCATGTAGAAGTTCTTTGGGGACGTAGATTTTTATTTCTCTTCAGTATATACCTAGGAGTGGAATTACTGGGTCCTATGGGAGTTATATATTTAACTTTTTGAGGAATTGGCAAACTGTTTTTCTAAGAGGCTGTGCCATTATATACTCCTACCAGCAATGTGCAATGGTTCCAATTTCTCCACCTCCTCACCAACACCTGTTTCTCCTGGTTTTTGTTTGTTTGTTTCTTGGTGTTTTGGGTTCTAGAACTCCTGGTGGTTATGAATTGGTATCTCACTGTGGTTTTGATTTGCACTTCCCTAATGACTGATATGTTGAGCACCTTTTCACGTGCTTGTTGCTCATGTGTACATCTTCTCTGGAGAAACACCTATCTGAGTTTTTTGTCTGTTTTTTTTATTGGGATATTATTCGTCTTTTTTTTTAAAGATTTTATTTATTTGAGAGAGAGAGAGAGTGAGAGAGAGCATGAGAGGAGAGAAGGTCAGAGGGAGAAGCGGACTCCCCACAGAGCTGGGAGCCCGATGTGGGACTCGATCCCGGAACTCCAGGATCATGACCTGAGCCGAAGGCAGTTGCTTAACCAACTGAGTTGCTTAACCAACTGCTTAACCAACTGAGCCACCCAGGTGCCCCTGTCTTTTTTTTTTTAAATGAGAGAGAGAGAGTGCACTTGAGCAGGGGGACAGAGAGAGAGAGTCCATGCTCAGTGTGGAGCCCGATGTGTGGCTTGATCTCACAACCCTAAAGTCATGACCTGAGCTGAAATCAAGAGTTTGATGCTTAACTGACTGAGCCACCCGGGTGCCCCAATTTGTCTTTTTATTACTGAGTTGTAAACATTCTTTACATATTCTGGATAGGAGTCCTTCATCAGATATGATTTTGCAAATATCTTCTCCTGTTCTGCCTCTTTGAAAGTATTCTTTGTGGTACAAAGGTTTTTAATTTTCATGTGGTCCAATTTATTTATTTGTTTGTTTGTTTGTTTATTTGACCTATTTTATTTATGTATGTATTTATTTATTTAACTTTAGTTGCTCCTGGTGTTGGAGTCATAGGTCATAGCTCTCTGAAGTGAGGGAGCTGATGAGACCGTGTGCCCCCTGTGTGAATGTGGAGACTTGGGAGGAAGCCAGCTAGTATGGAGAGAGAATGACAGTCACATAACAGGAAAAGGAGCTGTGTCACAGAGATACAGGCTTGGGCTCCCCACCGCACTGCCTTCTGGAGCCAGCATGTCCTGAAACCCAGCTGAATCTGACTAGGATTCCTCAGGCCTCCAGGGACCTGCTTTCCAACGCTATCCAGTTTTGATATTTTCTAGCCAAAGGACAAAGAAGCAACAAAAACAAAGAAAACAAGAAATTGGACTAGTGTACCCCGTTTAGAGGTGATTATAAAGAGGCTCGGTGATTATAAATTGTCAGGTCACAAAGCAGGTGCCATCTAGGGACTGGGATTCAAACACTGGCTCATGCCCCAGCCTGGCTTCCCAGCCTCTCCATGGGCAGTGAATGAGCATCACAAACAAGCAGACAAGCTTCTCTTCACTTGCAAAAGATTCATGGAAAACTGTTTAAACAGCACACTGTGTCAGTTATCTGAATGTTATTACATAATAAAGATCGGGAACCAAAGAGTTAGAAGAGACTCGATCTTAAATCTAGGAGGCCAACAGCCTTTTTAGGGGCAGTACTCATGCCCTGCTGGCCAGGCCAGTACAATCACTCAGAAAGGAAGAGCAGGCCATCAGGACCAAGGGGGCAGATCCTGGGAACAATGGGGTCACACACGTGTCCAGGAAATGCATAGTTGCAGATAGGATGTAAAGGTAGTTGGCAAGACTCGCCCCTAATGGAAGCCACCTCCAAATCTCCATAAACCATAGCGATCAAGACAAAACATAATTGTATAGATTTTCTGTATGGAAACTCTGAAATACCTATTGTTTCATATATAAACTAAAGAGAGGGAAATGGGGCAAAATTCTCAGTCAACAGGATATAGATTTCATGTTGAAAAACACTGGTTCAAAGGATGTTCCAGCCTGTGTTTCAAAGACAAAAATAACTTATACATAGAATACCATTCCTGGGACTTCTCCCCGCCACCTCTGTGTCAGTGATCTCCCACTAATCTTATCACACTGGAGATCTAGGGTGGAGACCATTTTTGCCCCCCTCCATCATGGGGTTTAGACTCAGAGCACTCCACATATAACCAGTATATCACAGTCAACTTAAAATAATGAACCTGTGTATTTGTTTGTAAAAATGCAAATCCCCACCAAGCAGAGAAGATGCATTTATTTTAAAGTAACTAAAATGACTCATTACCCTGCTTTCAAGAGTCATCATAATTGAGATTTCAATATCCATAGGGCAAAGAATAGATGAGCATGAAGTGAGCAAAGGTAGTATTGCTTCCAGAAGGTCCTCCTGAACCTGACAGAAAATATCTCAACTTACTTTCTTCTCAAATAAATACAGATGAGGATCTTGGCCATGAATTTAATGTCTCCGACTGTACGTGTATCTTAGAACCTAAAGTCTTAAAAGACAAATGCACGTGGTTCACCAGAGGATGACAGAATATTGAACAGTCTGGTTTCGTGGGCCGTCATTAGAAGCCTAAATCACATGCTGTAAAATCTTTCCAAAAGGCAATCTACTCTAAAATTATTAAACTTTAGGGGTGCCTGGGTGGCTCAGTCAGTTGGGGGTCTGCCTTCAGCTCGGGTCATGATCCCGGGGTCCTGGGATGGAGCCCTGAGTTGAGCTCTCCGCTCAGCGGGAAGTCTGCTCTCCCTCTACCCCTACCCACTCACACTTGCTTGCTCTTTCTCTCTCAAATAAATAAAATCTTTAAAAACATATTAAACTTTAACATAAAAAACAGCTAATGTCACAAACTGTGATATGCCATTAATCTGACATTCTCAAAGAACCCACTCATTCATTCATTCATTTATTCATTCATTCATCTAGCTTTCCATATTCATTGAGCATCTTCCAGACAGTCTTAAAACCTTAAAGCTGGGGCACCTGGGTGGCTCAGTGGGTTAAAGCCTCTGCCTTCAGTTCAGGTCATGATCTCAGGGTCCTGGGATCGAGTCCTGCATTGGGCTCTCTGCTCAGCAGGGAGCCTGCTTCCCCCTCTCTCTCTGCCAGCCTCTCTGCCTACTTGTGATCTCTCTCTCTGACAAATAAATAAAATCTTAAACACAGACACACACACACACACACACACACAAAACAAAACAAAAAACAACAACAATCAAAAAAAACCCTTTAAAGTTGAATAGGCAAAACCTAAGACACAGTAAAGGCATGAAGAGTATGGTAGGGACAGGATTATGCAGTAGACTGACCATCTGCTGAAGTACTAACAAAACAGGGGACCAAAACAAGGCCTTTGTTCTCTTTCTGGAACAGACCTCTTCCTGCTCAGGATAGTGCCCTCTGCTCCCTAGCTGGGCTGCCTCCCGCTTAGGATCTTAGGATGCTTAGGACCTTACCTAAGCATCTCGGCAGAGAGGACTGCCTTAGCCACATCTCATCTCTGATTCTCCATCACTTCACTGGCTTCATTTCCACAGCAACACTTATCACCTGTTCATGAGTGCTAGCTTACCAGTTATACCCAACCCTCTACAGCACACAGAGCATCTGGTAAACAGTAACGACCAAAAAACAAACAAATAAACAAACACGTAGGTAGGTGGTAGGTAGATAGGTAGATAGATAGATAGATAGATGGATAGATAGATAGACAAATAAATCAGGAAGGAAAAATGTGATGGCAAAACAAATTCGTAGAGTTCAGAGAAATGTTTCTTCACTGTAACAGATGGCTTTCTAAAAGATTGCTCTTAGGGTAACAAAAATATGAAAACTCTGAAGTGAAGAACCCTCATTTCTTAAAACATTTTCAACTCAGTGACTATTGATTCCTCTGCTAAGAAAGAGGACATGAGACAAACGATGAGAGACTCTTAATCTCAGGAGACAAACTAAGGGTTGCTGGAGGGGAGGGGGTGGAGGGATAGTGTGGCTGGGGGATGGTCATTGGGGAGCGTATGTGCTATGGTGAGTGCTGTGAATTGTGTAAGACTGATGAATCACAGACCTGTATGCCTGAAGCAAATAATACATTATATGTTAATAAAAAATAAAAATTAATAAAAAAGAAAGAGGACATGGTACACTTGCATATCTCCTCCCTTCTCTTACCCAATGATTTTCCTAAGTTATCTTACCATTTGTAAGGTTTACATCATTTATACTATGTGCTGCCAATAATTCACATGGATGGCCAATCTTTCTTTTTTTAATATTTAAACAGATTTCAGGTTCACCACTCATCTTATACCAAGCTCTGTACTTCTATTCACTTCTATTTTGGATGGATTTCGACATTCAATAGTTTTATTCAGAACCCTTAATCAAAAGGGCTCACAGCAGCTAAGCGTCCCGATTTCTGGCATGCTTGAGAATATCTGTCCATTGTCTCTCTCTTTATACTTACAGCAATTTGATTAAATAAGAAATTATTGGGACACCCTTTGTTCCACTCAGAATCTCTCAGTATCTTTTCAGAAAGTGTAGCTTGGCAGAGGCAGAACTCGAGTTCCATCTCACCTATGTCCCTTACCTTTTCTGCCTCAGTGCCAAGTGATGAGTACCAAGGAAATCAAGAAAGTCACTATGACTCACTATCATTTTTTCTTTTCTCATTTTATCAGTATTCAGTATTCCCTACTTCCCCCACCCACCCAGCCCCTGGTCACCACTTCTCTACTCTGTCTCTCTCTCTTTCTTTTTTTTTTTTTAATTTTACTTATTTATTTGACAGAGAGAGAGAGAGAGTGAGAGAGCGCAAACAGGGGGAGCAGCAGTGGGAGAGGAAGAAGCAGGCTCCCCACTGAGCAGGGAGCCTGATGTGGGGCTTGATCCCAGGACCCTGAGATCACGACTTGAGACAAAACCAGACAGATGTATCACATCTTCTTTACTCATTTATCTGTTGACAAATACTTAGGTTATTTCCATATCTAGGCTACTGTGAATAATGCTGCGATGAACATGGGAGTACAGATATCTCTTCAAGATCCTGTTTTCATTTCCTTTGCATATAAACCCAGAAGTGGGATTGCTGAATCCTAGGATAGTTCTATTTTTAATTTTTTGAGGAACCTCCATACCATTTCCCATAGTGGCTGCACCAATTTACATTCCTACCTAGAGTACCCAAGGGTTTCTTCACATCTTTCCCAACACTTATGTTTGGCCTTTTTTTTTTTTTAAAGATTTTATTTATTTATTACAGAGACAGAGAAAGTGAGAGAGAGCATGAGAGGAGAGAAGGTTAGAGGAAGAAGCAGACTCCCCACGGAGCCAGGAGCCCGATGTGGGACTCGATCCTGGAAGTCAAGGATCATGACCTGAGCCGAAGGCAGTTGCTCAACCAACTGAGCCACCCAGGCGCCCTGGCCTTTTTGATAGTAGCCATTCTAATGGGTGTGAGATAGTATCTCATTCTGGTTTTTGATTTGCATTTCTCTGAGGATTAGTGATACTGAGCTCCTTTTCATGTACCTGCTATTTGTCTATATTCTTCAGAGAAATGTCTTTTTAATTCCTCTGCCCATTTTTTAATTGGTTCTTTGTTTTTTCTATTGATTTGTGTGTATTATATATTTTGGATAGTAACCCCTTATCAGATACATGATTTGCAAATGTTTTCTCCCATTCCATAGACTGCCTTTGCATTTCCTTTTTTTAAAAAGATTTTATTTTTTTTTTTTGAGAGAGAGAGAGAGAGATCACGAGTGCGTCCAAGCACAGAGCAGGGGAGGGGCAGAGGGAGAAGCACACTCTCCACTGATCAGGGAGCCCCACCAGGACCCGGAGATCATGCATGACCTCAGTCGAAATCAAACACTTAACCAACAAGGCCATCCAGATGCCCTGCCTGTCCATTTTCCTAATGGTATCCTCTGCTGTGCAGAAGCTTTTAGCTTTATATAGTCCTACTTGTTTATTTTTCTTTTATTGTTTTTGCTTTTGGCATCAAATCCAAAAAGCCACTGCTAAGACCAATGTCAAGGAGTTTACACCCTACAGTTTCTTCCAGGAGTTTTATGGTTTTTAGGTCTTAACATTCAAATTTAAAATCTACTTCGAGTTGATTTTTGTGTATGTTATATAAGATAGGAGTCTAGTTTTGGTCATTGTTTTTAAGACGTACCTAAATGCCATAATTCCTTGTGAATGATCGAGTCAAGTCTGGCCTGAATATTTACACAGTTTTCTTTTACCATATACTTAGCTTTCCCCCTTCTTTTCTAAAACTCTTTGTTAAGAAATCAAATTATGGTAATACTGGGTTCCTTTTGTGTAGTTTCCTGAGGCTGTCCTTCATTGTATTTTTCAATGAGGCTTCCTATTTTGTGGCTTCTGAATTAGTCTTTGTGTCTGTATCATTTTTACTTTCTTCTTGTCTGCTTACTTTGGCTGTGCATTCTGCCAGCTTTGGCCTTGATATCTTCTGTCTCAATCACTCCTCTGAATCTTCTATGCTCAAATCATGCCTCAGAGATCATGTCAGCATTTTCTTCGAGACTCTGAGAACCTACTTTTCTAAACTCCTGAGCTGGTCTCTGAGCCGGTCTCTGAGCCATCTGCATTTTTCCTCAGACTTTTGTTATATTTTTCTTTTACTTTCTTCGTCTGTCAGGTTTTTCCACATGCTAGCTCTTATTTAGTTATTTATTTACTTGTTTATTATTTTTTCTTCAAGTGTGATTAACACACAGTGTTATATCGATTTCAGGTGCACATTATAATGATTCAACAATCCTACATATTTCTCAGTGCTCATCAAGATAAATGTGTTCTTAATCCCCCTTAGCTAGTTCTTTTGTAGTCCTTCATCATCTCGGAATGAAATCTACGATTCATTGAGAGGCATAGGGTGGAGTAAACTGGGGGGGGGGTGAAGCTGAGAAAGTGTAAGGCCTTGATTCAAATTTGTCTGGAATATTTTCTCACCCATCTGTCCTGGGAACCTGTCTCCTTGAGTTTTTGGACTGCAAGGGCAGGGCTGGGTAAAAACAAAGCATCTATTGCCATGTGCCCTCTGGGTGAAGATCTATCATTGCTGCCTCCCACACTTCTCTCTCTTACTCACCTTGGGTGGGTCCCTAAGCCAGGAGTCAGACCGTACAGGGCACGGTCCCTTCTTCACTGCCAAGCCTCTGGATGTCTAGTGGCATTAAGCTGGCTCCACCAGGGCAGGAGAAAGTGCTCACTCACTCCTGCACTGTTATCTCTGGTCCATAGTACAGGCTCAGTAAGTATCTGAGTTATCTTCACTTAAATGAAGAATCACTATGCCAACAAGTAACTCAGATGAAGAAAACCAAGGAGAGCAATAGAGAGCAGGGCATGACCAGCAAGACAGCAAACTGGGAGATGGTAGCAAGAGAGCCTGCAAGTCAGTCTAGAGGCACGAAATCACCCCGTTTCCTCCAGGATAAGGCAGGGCTGGCTGATGTGTTTGTACTTCCTGCAGCTCCAGAAAATTGTGACTCAGGCTTGGCCTGGAATTATCAATACAATAAGGGAAGGTTTCCACACAGGGAGATTTCAAACACTTAATCCTTCATCCATGCCAGCTTTGTTCTGGAAATTACAGCCTGAGGAGACAGAGGAAGGCTTCGCTCTTGGTTCCATGTACTGCAGGGATGGGGACGACCATGGAATGACAGAAGGACACCAGAAGTCAGGTTGTCACCATAAACATGGCAGACATTCCTGACCTTTGCCAGGTCCATAGTCTGTAAGCACTGGGCCAGCAGGAGCATGAACACTCGAGGTTCATCTGGGTGTACCAATGTCCGTTGCCTGAGGGTGGCCATCCTCCCTTGCAGATCACCCTCTTTTAGTTTCAGAGATCCTCTAGCATGAGCCAGGGAGGCAGAAGACACCCAAATGACAATGGCACAGGGTTTGTCAGCCTGGCAACATGGAAGCTCAAAATCCAAATCTAAGCAGACTTACAGTCAATGAAGAGGGCTGTTCCTTATTATCTGAGCTGGCTGACTGAGGTCCAGAAACACTTATCCTAAAACTGTCCTCAACAGTCCCTAAATCCACTGCTTGGGCTCCAAGTGACCCCAGCAATCTCTGCCTCCAGGGAACCACTCCTTACCCCTCTCTTCATCTTCCCCCCACCCACTGATACCCTGCTTGAGGCTCTCATTCTCCTTCTTAGTCAAGGGGTTAAGGGATTTTTCCAGGCATGACCCCAAGAGGCCTGGATGGCTTGAGAGGGGACAGTCAGTCACATCACTACCCTTGGTGCTTACTCAAGTCTGAGTGTCTGCATTCCACAGTTGCTATTTCTTGTTCAGACCCACCTTGCTTTGGGTCTTAAATCAAAATCTCCAAAAAGGCCAAGAGCTTGCTCTTGGAGTCTATAAACACTTCTGGTAAATGATTTTAAATGTGATGTTCATAAAGTGTGACAACAAATACTAGCAGAGTCTCAAATATACTCTGTTATCTCTGGTCCTTGAGAAAATCCTGATAGAAACAATTACTTTAATGACAATGACAAAAATGAAATAGGTGACAAATTAATGATGTGAGTCTTCATATCTGAGTCACACCCAAAAAATGGAAAAAAAATATCCCCTGACCTAGAATGTTTCAGTCCCAGTGGAGGAAGAATGGGAAGGATGTCTGTTTATGCTGTTAGAATGTTTTATATCCTACAAAGTGGTTTCACATGTCTTAACACATATGTGTCTGACAATGAGCTTGGGAGGGTTCTTTTTTTTAAAAAAGATTTTATTCATTTATTTGACAGAGAGAGAGATCACAAGCAGGCAGAGAGGCAGGCAGGGTGGAGGATGAGAGGCTCCCTGCTGAACAGAGAGCCCAATGCAGGCTCGATCCCAGGACCCTGGGATCTTGACCTGACCCAAAGGCAGAGGCTTTAACCTACTAAGCCACCCAGGCACCCCGAGCTTGGGGGGGTCTTATCTTCATTTTATGTAAGAGAAAACTGAGACTCTGAGAATAAGCTATGAAAGATTTGAAAAGGCTATAAAACAAAATAACCAATGTCAACACTCAAATTAAGTAGACTGTAGCTTAGTTTTTCTCTCTGTCCCAGAATCAAAGATTGTAATTAAAATAATTTCAGCCCGTTGCTCCTCTACTGGCCTACCAACGATACATCAGAGATGCGGTGAGGGTACACAAATGGTTGAGCCACTCACAGAATCAAAGGGAGAGAAACGCTTCCTGAAGGTGTCCTGTGTATGGCACTGTGCCAGATGTCACCACAGGTAATTCACACAGTCCTCACCTTCACTCAGCGGTATCTTTGCTATTTTACACATAAGGAAAGTATGTGAACAAGCAATGTTAACGTTATCTACCGGATCACTCTGGAGCAGAGACACAAAAATGTGATGGGTACAAGTATAGGCTGTTAACTATAAAGTTATAATAATCAAGGTCATATGATATTGGCATAACAATACACAAATCAATCAATGGATGAGAATAAAGAAGCCAGAAATAGATCCTCACTTATCTGACCACTTGATTTTTTTTCTTTAAGAATAAAGAAGCCAGAAATAGACCCTCACTTATCTGACCACTTGATTTTTTTTCTTTAAGATTTTTATTTATTTATTTGACAGAGAAAGAGAGAGAGAGCAAGCATGAGCATGGGGGGGGGGGGGCAGAGGGAGAGGAGAAAGCAGGCTCCCTGCTGAGGAGCCCAATGTGGGGCTTGATCCCAGAACCCTGGTTCATGACCTGAGCCTAAGGCAGATGCTTAGCCGACTGAGCCACCCAGGCGCCAATGACCATTTGATTTTTGACAGAGGTCCCGTTACAATTCAACATGGATAGGATGGTCTTTTCAACAAATGGTGCTAGAAAAAACTGGATCTCCAGATAGAAAAAAATGAACCTCAACCCCTACCTCACCCCGTACCTAACAATTAATCAAGATGAGTCACAAACCGCACTGTAAAAGCTAAACTAAAAACTTCAAGAAGAAACATAGGAGAATATCTTCACAGCCTGGAATAGGCAAAATGCTTTTCAGGACACGGAAAGCAGTAACCACAAATAATGCTAAGTTAACTTCATAAAAGTGTTAAAATTCTGCCTATCAAAAGTCATAACTACAACTCAGTAGTGTAAAGACACAGTAGTAAAAAATGAATAGAAGAGCTGGACACTTCAGTATCACCAGTTACCAAGGAAATGCTCATGAAAACCATAGTGATAAACCACTACACTCCTACTGGAATGTCTTGAAGGAAATAAGGCCGACAGTGCCAAATGCTGGCAAGGATGGAGAGCAATCAGGTACCTCGCACCTTACGGGCAGGAGCATAAAATGGTCTGGTGGTGTTTTAGAAACCTGCCCTAGGATCCGGTAATTCCACTCCTAGGTATTAACCTAAGAGAAATGGGGGCAGCTGTCCACAAAAAGCCTTGTATCCAAATGTTCACAGCAGTCTTATTCATACCAGCCCCAAACTGGAAGCAGCCCAGCCGTTCAGCAAAAAGAAAGTAGCCAAACGGCCCCTGGCACGGTGAAACAATGGAATGTACACAGCGATGAAAAGGAACAAGCCACAGATAAAGCAACAACATGGATGAATCACAGAAACATGAAGCTGAGTGGAGATGAATACCTACTGCCTGATTCCTTTCACAGGAAGTCCTAGAACAGGCAAAATTAATCTCTAACGGAGAAATCAAAAAAGTGGCTTTGCCTGGAGGGCCCTGGAGGCAGGGCAGGAGAGAACTTGCTGGTGTAATGTTAATGTTGCATATTGATAAGGATATGGATTATGAAGACGCATACATTTGTCAAGACTCATCTAAGAGTATACTTAAATTTTGTGCATTTCATTTTAATAAGAAAGAAAGAAAGAAAGAAAGAAAGAAAGAAAGAAAGAAAGAAAGAAAGAAAGAAAGAAAGTTAGTTGGGCTGGCAGGCTAAGAACCTCCTCCCTCCCACCTGAACTAGAGGTGTTCATTCATTCTGCTCCCACCACTGGTGCATCCTTGACCACCCCAGCCTTAAGGGATAGGGAAGCAGGACAAATCTATGGAGGCTCAGGAAACAGTGACCTGAAATAGAGCCTAACGGGCTCAAGTGTATGTAATCCCCAGTAAGAAATGGTCCCTTGATCTCCAGACAGACAAGCTTTTTTTTTTTTTTGAGAAAGAGTGAGAGCAGGCACAAGCAAGCAGGGGGAGCAGCAGAGGGAGAGAGAGAGAGAGAAGCGGGCTCCCCACCGAGCAGGGAGCCTGAATCTGGGCTTGATCTCAGGACCCTGGGATACTCACCTAAGCCAAAGGCAGACATTTAACCAACTGAGCCACCCAGATGCCCTGACAGGAATCCTTAACACTTTTTAAAAAGTCTGCTGGAATATACACACACTTAAGCACACTCCATGGCTCAATCTCATGACCCTGAGATCATGACCTGAGCCAAAATCAAGAGTTGGACTCTTAACTGACTGAGTCACCCAGGGGCACCCTTTCTTCCTTTCTTGCTTTCTTGTCTTCCTTCCTTCCTTCTTGATAGTAGCCATCCTAATATATGTGAGATGACATTCTTAATACTTTTTAAAGAAAGAAGCAATTCTATGCTTCTTTCCCAGAAGAAAAATAGCATGATTTCCCAGCAGAGCACTGAGCTTCACGGTTAGGAACTGAGACAACGAAGTTCCAGGTAATTAAAACAGGGGCCCTGTCTCCTCAAAATGCCCAACTCTGATAAGTTCCCTTGTATATCTGCACACAAAGTTTGGCCAATACTGTATATATGTGATGAAAGTATGTGGATAATTCCTAGTTGTTAGAAACCAAAGAGATTTCATTATGTTAAAGCATTAAAGTTAAGAAAGAGAAAATATTTACAAAAGAAGCAATTTCCACTTGGAAAAATCTTTATTCAGGTTTAATTGCTATAGAAACATTCTCAAAAACTGAATAGAATTACAGCAAACTTTTTTCTCCTTATCTCACATCAAGATTATAGGAAAATATCCATTCTGCCCACTAAAAGACCAATTCTTAGCAATATATATTTATGTAGATTGATCAATAAAACATATTTAAGTCAATACAAAAATGTTATTCTTTGAATTCTTTGAAACTTTCAGAACTGGGCCAGGCTTAAATATCCTCAAAATTCCAGAGTTATTAGCAATTATCAAATTTCTTACTCCTATATTTTGAGTGAATAAAATAGCCCATCACAAAGAATAATTTTAACCTGTATCCTAAGTGAATTTAGTTGGAAATTGTAGAAATCTGAGAATCAATCACAAACTTGATATTATCTAGGTCAGTTTTCATAAGACATGAAGAAAACGATACCAGAAGCAGCCACTTTGCTTTTGGGGAGTGGACCCTGACTTAAACCCATCCAGAGCCCCTCATTCTTTGGATTTACAAATGAAACAGGAAGGTCATGGAGGGCCTTCATTTTAGCTGCTTGTAAAGTGCTGCTAATTTTTTTAAATTTTTATTTAAATTCAATTTAGTTAACATTTAGTATTATTATTAGTTTCAGGGGTAGACTTTAGTGATTCACCAGTTGCATATCACAGCCCGTGCTCATTACATCATGTGCCCTCTTTAATGCCCATCACTCAGCTATGCCATCCCCCCAACCCACCTCCCCTCCAGCAACCCTCAGTTTATTTCTCAGAGTCAAGAGTCTCTCGTAGTTTGCCTCCCTCTCTGATTTTACCTTACTGCTTTTTTTCTGACTTGACATTAAAAGATATCTGGCCTTTACGGGAGTAATATTCTTCAGCATTGTTTTTCACCACAGCTGTAGTTCTAATGGCCTTCAGGGCCCTAAAACTAGCCAGAAATACAAACAAGAGTCAGGGGGAATTTCCTTCCTCTGGGTCTAAACAAATTCTAACAGATATAAAAACATTGTTCCCAGCAAAGTAGTTGAAGTTCATAGTGTGGTTTTGCCAGCTGCCTGGAACAGAATGAACATGAAAGGGAACAGTACAGGGAGTTCTAGGGACCAGCACTGCTATCAAGAGAGACAGCAGAATGAGCTCCATAAGCCCTCTCCCAAGCAAACCGCCTCCTGTTGTTATCTGAAACCTCAGGGTGTTGACAGAGAAATTCTATTATGTCTTCTTTAGGCAAATCATCCAATCTGGGAACTACAAATAATGTCAGAACCAAGCTTACCATGGTAGATCATTTAAGTAAAGCATGCTATGGATAAACTCTGTTTCTACTTATATATCTGACCCAGGAAGTATGTAAAAAAAATGTTATGTATCTGTAGTGTATGGACACTAATTTAGGCAGCATTCTAAAAGGATAATTGCAAATAGGACTGAGGTGCGAATGTGTGGATGAGTAAGAAGCTTTTTGAATAATTAGATGCTGGCAAGAGACATGAAGTGAGATCACTGCAAATAGAAAGTGTGAGTGGGCATTGGGGGTGTGGGGCTCAAATCAGCACTGGGAGGGGCATAACCCCTGCCCAGGGGCTGAACACCCTACCCTGCTGCAGGCACCCATAAGAGAACAAATAAACATTATACAAGGTCTGCCATCATGTGCCCCTGCCAGGAAAAGACAGCTGTCCTATATAAAATAAAACAAACTGCTACGGAATTCTGACATTTTCTCTAACTTCTTTTGCTTTTATCTTGAATGAAAATGAGCATGGTTCAAAGTACGGGTAAAAAAAATATGGAAAAAAGTGAGGGTTGCTAGATAAAATAGAGAACGTCTGCTTAAATTTGAATTTCAGATCAACAATGACTATTTTATATAAGAATGCCCCATGCACTATTTGGGACAAACTAAAACTAGAACGTTATCCATTATTTATCTGAAATTCGGATTTAACTGGGCACCCGTGTTTCTGTTTGCTACCTCTGGAAACCATAGAGGAAGCACAAATTTGTCTGACCTTCCTAAGACCCTCTCTGCTGGTCACTGTATAGAATGCTAAAACAGCATGGAACAAGGCAGACCTGTCACTGAGTTGTCACTGCAAATGGTAAGCAAGAGGCAGCCAGGACTGGCCATCGACCACAATAAGTACAGCTACTCTGTTTTCATCAATTTTTAAAAACGATTTTATTTATTTATTTGACAGAGAGAGAGAGCTAGAGACAGATAGAGAGAGCACAAGCAGGGGGGAGAGGGAGAAGCAGACTCCCCGCTGAGCTGGGAGCCCCATGTGGGGCTTGATCCCAGGATCCTGAGATCATGACCTGAGCCAAAGGCAGAGGTTTAGCTTATAGAACCACCCAGGGACCCCTGTTTTCATCAATTTTTAAGATTATATTTACCTCTTTGTTCTCTAAACTGCCCTATTTTTTTGGACCCAGATTTAAATATTACATATGTGAGTTTAGGAAACTAAATCAATAGTTAAAGTATTTCCCCATGACCACACCACCACAAAGCCAAAAAAAAAAAAAAATCCTTTGGTCCCCGACCTCCCCCCGAAACTCAACACTGTTACATAATTTGCCTCTTATTCAAGACACATGTTTCGATCAGACTCCAAAGGTGATAAAATGTTTAGATCCTCTCTCTAATGCAGAACCGTAGGTTTTCACAATTCTCTCTGGGATGGGCCATTTTAGAACCTGGAAAGGGATGCTTGCATTACTTAATTATTTCATGGTTCTTCTGAAGTATTTTTTCCCCTCCTGTTAACAGTTCTCATAAACATATTATTTTAGATTGAGAATACCTAAAAAAATTTTTACAGTACAACATTTAATTCATGATTCCTTTCATAAAAATGCTTCCTAAGAATAATATTTTCCCACCTCATTTTATGTGGCATACTACCATGATACCAAAACCAGTCAAAGATACTAGAAAGAAGTGCCAACATCCCTCGTGAACAGAGAGAGACAGAAAAAAATCTCAACAAAATATTAATAAATTGAATCTAGTGATACATAAAAAGAATTATACATGATGATCATGCAGGTTTTATGCCAGGGATGCAAGGCTAGTTTGATATTCAAAAAACCAAGCAATATAATCCACAGGCTAAATATTAGAGAGACATGATCATATCAATTGCCTCAGGAAAACATCTAACTAAATCCAACATATATTCATGATAAAAATCACTCAGCAAACTAGGGATACAAAGCAACTTTCTCAATCTTATTGGGCATCTTTGAAAAACCTATAGCTACTATCACAACTAATGGCCAAATACTGAATGCTTTCTCCGTAAGATCAGAAACAAGAAAGGATGTCTACTCCCACCATTGCTATTCAACAGAGTACTAGAAGATCTAGCAAGTCCAGTAAGGCCAGGAAAATAAATAAAACGCACAGAGACTGAAAAAGAAGAAATAAAGCTATTTATAGATAATGTAATAGTCTACCTAGAAAATCTTAAGGAATATAAAGGAAACCTCCTAGAACTAAATGAATTCATCAAGGTCACAGGATATAAGACCAACATAACAAAAATCAACCCTGTTTCCACATACTAGCAATGCACAAATGGAAGCAGAAATTAAAAAACACTATAATTTAAAAAAAAATCAAAATAAAATTCTTAGGTATCAATTGAGCAAAACGTATATGGAATTTATAAACTGGAAAAAAATCTGAAAGAAATCGAAGAAATCTAAACAAATGGAGAAATGTACGACGTTCATGAATTAGAAGACTCAACAGAGTAAAAGATGTCGATGCTTTCCAAATTCTTTCTGGAATCTCAGCAAAGTGTTTTTGTAGACATACACAAGGTGATTCTAAGATATTTACAGAAAGGCAAAGAAACTGATAAAGGTCAAAAAAATTTCAAAGGAGGAAAAAACAGTCTTTTAAACCAACAGTGCTGGAGCAACTGAATATCCTCAGGAAAAAAGAAACTGAAATGTGACCTAAACATCAGACCTGATAAAAAAAAAATGAACTCATATGGATCATAATTTCAAATGTTAAATATAAAATTATAAAATTTTAGAAGAAATCATAGGAAATCTTCAGTACCTAGGCCTAGGTGAAAAGTTCTTAAACATGACACCAAAAGTTAAAAATAATAAATTGTCCTTCATCAAAATTAAAACAAAACCAAAAACTTATGCTCAGCAGAAAACCTTTTAGCAGAAAGTAAAAGCTTGGTCATCATCTCCAGCTCAGGAATAGCCACCCCCAGGGGGTGAGGCCAGAGACCATGCTGTACACAATCCTTACCTCTCATTCAACCCACCTAATCACATTGGCCCCCTACTCCTCCTCAGTGATCTGGAGGAAGCCACCTCCTTCACAGTGATTTGGAGGACCTCCTTCCTCCAGAGTGATCTGAAGGAACCCCCCTACTTCATAGTGATCTGGAGAATCTCCCTCCTCCTCAGTGATCCGGAGGAACCCCCTACTTCACAGTGATCTGGAGGATCCTCTCTCCTTCTCAGTGATCTGGAGAAATCCCCCTCCTTCACAGTGATCTGGAGGACCTCCCTCCTTCACAGTGATCTGGAGGACCTCCCTCCTTCACAGTGATCTGGAGGACCCTCCTTCCTTCTCAGTGATCTGGAAGACCCCCCCTCCTCCCCCAGGGATCTGGAAGACCCTCACTCCTCCTCAGTGATCTGGAGGATCCCCTTACACTTACTTACCTACTGATCTGGAGGACCCCCCTCCCTCTCAGTGGTCTGGAGCCCCCACTACTCTAACTGACCTCTTATAATTAATAGGGCCCCTCTTATAGTTCACATAACACCTAGAGGGACTTTGCCAAATGCACCTCTGACCATGATCCAGTCGTTATTGTTTGAGATCCCCAAACATCAGAACAGATGTAATGGATTGGGGTGAACCAACCAGAGAACTGGACTAGGGTGGGGGCTCTTTGATGCTGGTGTGCTGCTCTCCCAGCCCATAGGTCCACGGCACTCCCACAAGAGCAGCTGTGGTTCAGAGCATACTTTTAAGAGGAACACTGAGGCAAGGGACATCCTCCCTCTACCTCCCCCTTCTGGGTCAGCAGCAGCCATAGGCCCCAGTGACTACACTGCTTCCCACAGCAGGTGAGGGTTGCCCTCAGCAACCGGATGTCACCACCACACAGTGGCATAGCCACCAGAAGGTGGTCACTTTGGGGAGCAGGACCCTCTTGTTTCTGCTCCTCCTCCTCCTTCCATTTGCTTGCTGGCAGGACTGCAAGTACATTGAAGATTCTTGGACCAAATGAAAAAGAGAACTTAGGGTGACCAGCAGGATGAAACATAATTTTAATCTGAACTCTAAAGGGAATAGATCTTAACTGGGGGCTCTAATGCACTGGAGCCAGATAGAACCTTCCAAAGACGCACCTCCTGCCTCAAGTTTGTACTGGTATCCACTCAGCAGGGGTGCAGGAACACGGGTGAGGGCAGGTCTGGGGGGCACAGTGCATGGCTGGACACCTCCTCGCAGATGCAATACCTGAGGAGAACTTTCCATTGCCACGACCGCATTTCACAACGTTAACAGCTCATCGATGTGAAATTCAGGGCATTTGGTTGGACCGAAAGTGCAAGGAAAAGTTCTACCCTGGGCTCCTGTAGCCAGATTGCTAATATGCAGGGTCTCATCACCAGACCAAGGAGCTGACACGTGTGAGGGGACACAGACAAGCTCCACGGAGGTGTCTCCACCACAGGACTCTTCGGTATAAACAACAGCATCTATCCCGTGATAAAAGCCATGTTGGGGGGGCTCTGGGATGTAAACACTCACATCAAAGCTGGGATTCTTAAACAATCTTAAAAATCATAACCATTGGGGTGCCTGGGTGGCCTAGTGGGTTAAAGCCTCTGCCTTCGGCTCAGGTCATGATCTCAGGGTCCTAGGATCGAGCCCTGCATCAGGCTCTCTGTTCAGTAGTGAGCCTGCTTCTCCCTCTCTTTAAAAAAATCTTTAAAAAATAATAAAGAGCAAAAAACAAAACACCAGCAGCAACAAAAACCCCCCAATTTTTTTTAAGTAGATAAGGCAACTTCTTAACTGTGTCATTTACGTTTGTGTCTGTACAAGTGACCCCCTCACAACATCTCCCCAGAAAATGATTATGATTTTTTTTAGATTTAGTTCTTTCAGTGTATTTTTTCTTAAGATTTTATTTATTTATTTGACAGAGAGAGAGAGGGAGATCACAAGAAGGCAGAGAGGCAGGCAGAGAGAGAGGGAGAAGCAGGCTCCCTGCTGAGCAGAGAGCCTGATGCGGGGCTCCATCCCAGGACCCTGAGATCATGACCTGAGCCGAAGGCAGAGGCTTTAACCCACTGAGCCACCCAGGCGCCCCTGTTTTTAGCTCTTCAGTTGGGTTAGAAGTGAACTAAACTATTTGCCCAAAGTAAAATCTCTCTGGATAGTAGAAATATTACCTCTTTTGGCTGGTATTCCCCATTAATGCTTCTAAGACGCAGGTAGTAGAAGAAGAAGAAATAACTCTTCAGGATGTTATTCAATGAGAGCTCAAAGCTTACCCTCCATACAATAGCAGCCTGTTTTCAATTAGAACGATCAAAGGTAACATTGAACCTTTGGACGTTATCGAGCTTCCTTTAATGATAGACATACCTTGAAGTTAACGAGATGGGTTTTTTTTTGTTGTTGTTGTTGTTTTTTTTTTTTTTTAAAAATCAACAGTTTTGGAAAACCCATTTTTAAAGTTAATTCTCATGTTTCAGAAAATACCACCCAGGAACAGGAACCATTAAGATCTATACTACCTCCCACCCAATGTTCTCTCGAAGGTTTAGATTCCATATTTCAGATGACCATTTCCTCAAATGATGTTTTAGAATCCGTACAAATGAGCACATCAAGGGGATACCCAAGGTCAACAGGCTTGTGTGGTCTCATCCTGACAGGAAAGTCTGCTGGACAGTCACGTCCTGTTGCCGAAGAACATTCGCCATCATCTGTGCAAGACGGGGGCTGGAAAGGCAAAGCTCCACTAAGCCCAAAGGGGCCGGTCGCTCAGGAAAAGGTATTAATAGGCACCGTAAAATAGAACGCCACCTTTATTTGCCTGCTTGGTAAAGAGAAGAGGGAGCTGTTGTGTGGCAGCTTGTCATGAGGTCTGTGGCCAGAAGACGTGAGCCAGGGCCTGTCTTTCTGAGGCATGCTGAGACACCCCCTGCCCCCGGGGCAAAGTACTGAACTTGAACTTCAGTTTCATCATCTCTGACAGGAGGGGAACACTGTCCCTGCTCCTCCCTGCTTCCAAGGGTATGAGAGGTGACGCTGTCGGAAGCTCGGCTTCAATCACGAAGTGCCATGGAAGTGTGACCCATGGGAGTGGAAGGTTTCCTCAGCTCTGAGGGCTGCTCTGAAACGTCTCTTAGGACAAGATGTAGCCTCCGGAGCCTCTGTGACAAACCCACAGTGACAGCTCGGCAGTCCGCTCTGCTTCTGCCCGTCTACAGGACCCATTCCGAACCCCCGACCCAGAGTCGATTTATCAGGACGTGCTCTGTGGGCGGCTGACATCATCTGAGCACACTGAGAAAGTTAACTGAGTTGCACAAGCCGATGTGGGCATAAAAACTCTTCATTTAAATGCAGAATTGGGCTCTACAAAAACCGATTCTCTTCTCTCAGATTTCTAAGAATCACTGCTTACTAAAGCGCCCTTACATTCTTGCTTGACTCAGGATCAATCCCCGTTTTTGCTGTTGTTGACTTTATTGACTCTACCTGAAAAACCTCACTTGCGCTTCTACCTGGCTGGAATGAGTGTCGTATTTCTGGAAAGCGAAAGCTCTCTTGTATGCTGAAGCTAGGAATCCCCGGGACCCAGCAATTGCCCTCCTAGGTATGTGCCCAATAGGAAGGCAATCCAAATGTTCAGCAAAAGACATGTGCTTAGAAGAGCCCAAACTAGAAACTACCCCCACACCCATCCATGGTGAATAGTGTGTATTTTCACACTGAGACTGAATGAACTCCGGCGACACACCAGGACTCAAACTCTGCCAACACGCGTGGGGGTGAGAGGAGCCGGAGAAGCATGCACACTGGATCTCACCCTCAGAAAGCACGAACAAGCCATCCCAATCTATGGTGTGAGAAGCGATGCCCGCGCTTACCCCAAGTGGGCTCCTGGGGGGCTGGCATGTTCTGCCTCTTGATCTGGGTGCATCCAGGGTACGTTCAGTTTGTGAACATTTCCCAAGCTGTACATTTATGACGTGCACCTTTCCAGGAGAGGTCAGGCTTCCATAAAAAGATGTAAGCCAGGGAGAGAAAATGGTTCTCTTATACTGATTCCAGGACTTGGTTTTTCCTACAGTCAAGTAGGCAAGAGGACAGAATTTCCTCAGTCAGTGCTGAGGGGGAGTCCCTTGTGGGCCCAGCAGGTACCCAACCCTCTGAGGACTGGTTTCACTGGAGATTGTATGGAGTGTGTGTGTGTGGGGGGGGGGTAAGAGGACATCCTGCCGGCTAGAAATTAAGGCATGCTATTTAACTAGATTGCAAATGCACTCTGAATTCTGACAAGATTCGTGACTCTCTCCAAATTTACGGTGACTCACCTGTGATCTCGTCAAAACCGTGACAAAACCCTGACCTACTTAGTGCTAGGGAAGTGCCTGTAAATGACATCGCTGCTTCCCTATTTAAAGTGTGTCTCTCATGACTTAAGCAAGAGCAGACCAGAAGAAAATCCCAAATTCACTGCACTCCAAAAGATGGTTTTACGTTTGCTACTTGTCCCTGAAGTTCCCAAATGCAAATGCGACATGCATGGTAATTAATGTCTCAGGTACCCCTAAGGCGAGAGCAGAAGGTGTGGGTGAGACACTGCTGAGCCCTGGGTCTGCACGTCCACTCTCACACCACTGCTATGCGGACCTTAGTCCCCACTCCACAAAGGAACAAGAGGAAAGCCAACCAGGCAGGCTTTGTGGCCGGAAGACTGTCCCCCTGGGCCACCGTCCTGATGGCTGAGGAGGACAGCACTCTCTAAAAGTACTTGGAAACAAACCTTTCATCCAGCTCTTGGGGGGTTGCTCTTGGAACTTTCATCTTACATGCGACAAAAATGTTTTGAACGTTTTTCTCAACAATAAAAATTCCAATCAAGCCTTCATTGATATGATCTCTTTAAAACATGTTCTGACAGTGTTTTTTTTTTCTACCTGTGCTATGTCTCCAGTTCTTCCTTTAAAAACTTACAACTTTAAAATTAAAGTCTGTACCATTTTCACCTTACAGGGTTATAGCAGGCCATGCCCACGTTTCCTGCAAACATCTGTGGCGACAGCATCTCAGATGAGTCCTTGCTGAGCTCGGTGACATGCACAAAACCTAGCTGTGTCAGTTATTCTTTTTGGCATATATATATATATATATATATATATATATTTTTTTTTTTTTTCCCCTGTTCTATGACTCAAACCAAATAGTTTAAGGACTGGCAGAGCTTGCCTGTCACATGGGGTATGAGGCTTAGGAACACCCCTCCATCCTCTGTGGGATGGGCTATAAGCTCTGCACTCTGCACCCAGTCTTGGATGGTACACAGCGTCTGGGAGGACTGGCTTCCAACTCCCGCCCCCTGGCCCAGGACAGAATGGCCATGGCCTGGAGGGATTGGAGACACACACTGGAGCATTCAAATTGGAGTTTATTCATTGCTAAGTCTACCCAAAGTTCCAAGGACATATTCACTTTGATGAGGAATTTGAAAATCAGGGAAGGACGAGGATGACCCTTAATCACTCGTCATTTGAAATGCCTTCTACAACTTTTCTATAAATAAGTTGGTTTCTTGCCATCCAAATGCCTTCCTAGTCACATCTTACTGTTTATTTTAAAATAATATAAAAAAAATTAAAAAATAGTAATTTGGGGGCACCTGGGTGGCTCAGTTGGTTAAGCATCTGGCTCTTGGTTTGGCTGAGGTCATGATCTCAAGGCTTGATCTCAAGATCAAGCCCCCACCTCAGGTTCTTCACTGGGCATGGCGACTGCTTAAGGTTCCCTTTTCTCGTTCTCCTTCAGCCCCTCTTCCCTCTCCCTAAAAAATTTTTTTAATAAATAAAATAAAATAATGGAAATTTTAAAAAGCAGAATTGGATGTGCCAGCTTTCCCCATCTCGCATGGCACCAGCCATTCCCTCACTGGGACTGGACTGTATACACCCATTTTCCTGATGTCTATACACACCCTGTCCCATGCCCTAAGCCTGTCTATCTCAAGGAGAGGTGAAATGAAAGAGGCTGCTGAGCCTCTGGTTCTCTTGCCCTTGCTCTGACCCAGCCTTTCCAAAAGCTGAGGAGACACACAGGCCCTTGGTAGCCACGTGACAATGCTGGCAGGTGCAGCCTTCTTGCTCCTCTGCCCCCATGAAGTTGGCTGCATTCTAGCTCTGCATAATGTGCCCCGTGGGGACAGGGCAGGAGACTCCCTCTCAGCATGAGCCCCTCTTCACAGGGGAGATCTCAGTGAGCATGGACAGGTGACCCTGTAGGTGGAAGGCCCAGGATGGGGCCAGCCTGGGGCATCCTTGATCGCCCAGGGCTCTCCCTAGCCCCTCTGGAGATACCCCTGCCCTTCCTGCACCTGCTACACCTCCTCCAATATCTTCTAGGACCCCACATTCTAACCTGGACCTACACACAAATGAGGAAAGGCCCATGCAGGTCTGGAGAGGCAAAGTGCTCTGAGTGCAGCATTAGAGGATCAGCAGACCCCATGGAGGAAGAGGAGGAGGAAGCGGAGGAGGAAGAGGAGATATTGTTCTGGGGGCTCCACAGCACAAGTGGGCCCAGGGACCTAGGGCTGCCTCCGAGGCAGTTCTCAGCACCGTGGCCCCCAGGGTGCAGGATCCCAGGTGTTCAGGTGTTCTGGGGGCTGTTTCCTCCTGCTGCTCCTCTCTCTGCCTTGGACTGGCTTGGATCCCCTACAAGTCCTGGTCTCAAGAATCTGATCCACACAACTCCTTCCTGGTCAGCGGATCAATTCCTACAAGGCCAAAAGCAGTCACTGTTCTCTCTGGGGCACAGCCTATCTTTTAGCTTTCTTTGCTGGAGGTTTGGAGAGAGGAGGTGGCATCATAAAGTCTGTGAGCACATCGCTGCTGACAAAGTTTAGAAAGCTGGAAGGAGCAGAGACTCTTGTACTACTGCCGAGGGGGCCGACTGAAACCAAGATAACAGGGATGAAGGGAGAGCTCTGCCAATGGCACTCAGGAGCAGAAACCGGCAGGAAACACGGCTCTCCAGGTTGTGGTGATCCGACATGCCGCACTGGAACTATGTGCGCGCTTGACCTGGTGCCTGTCCATGGCGTGGCCACGGAGCCCCGCCCTCGACACGCCGCACTAGAAGGAGGCACCAGCTTGACCTGGAGCCTGGCCACGGCGCGGCCACGGAGCCCCGCCCTCGACACGCCGCACTAGAAGGAGGCACCAGCTTGACCTGGAGCCTGGCCACGGCGCGGCCACGGAGCCCCGCCCTCGACACGCCGCACTAGAAGGAGGCACCAGCTTGACCTGGAGCCTGTCCACGGCGCGACCACGGAGCCCCGCCCTCAGGGAGCTCAGGATCAATAGTCCCTCCACCACCCACCACTGAGGCAGGGCCATGTGGCCACAGAAACCTCAGCTTAACAGGAATATTTAATACTGTGGAAAAGGCTCAAGAAATCATGCCAGGTGAAGAGGGAAACAAAACTGGATGAAACCTCCTTGGCACACACGGTTACCTCTTTTCCAATGGGTATTTTCCAGGGTCTTTTCTACTTTGATGAGGGAGAAAATGTGGAGACAAAGTGTCTGTTGAATGAATGAGTGACAGGAAGCCAAGGGCAGCTCATTTTCACCAACATGAAATGTAGGAAGAGTCAGTAAGATGCTGAGAGTTGCCCGGCCCTTCCTGGTGCAGAGGGGACAGTGGAGACTCCCTCTCACCCTCCCTGAGCCCCAGCAAGGAAGCTGGACGCCCAGTGGGTCTGCCATCTCTGTCATCTTCTGGGTGGATCAGGCGGCATGGAACGAGTGCTGAATGTCAGGCTGTGTTCAGACTACAGAAAAAGCTGACATAACAGGGGGACTCTTGGAGACATGTTACATAAACTCATGACCACGTCAAACCTCCTTCCACGAGTCAATACAGGTAACGGGCGCTCTGTGTTCCTGAGACTATCCCACCTCATCCCTAACATGCAGAAGAACAGCACTCAGAACAGGACCAGGCAGACACCTGCCCGAAGTGAGTACAGACAGGAACGGACAAAGGGGTAAGTAACACGACAAAGGGTAAGACAAGGGCTGTCCAGGGCTTGGTACAACTCATGGTGTCCCCCTCAATTACCAGGAGAAGGAGGCTCGTTGTAAAGACTTCAGGTCATAGTGACATGGTAAGAACTCTACACTCCAAAGAAGAAATAAAGGGACTTCAGACCCCAAATCTACTGGGTGCATGTTTTTTGGGGGAGATGAGGTACTGCAAGGCTTTTGGGGGGCATTAATGGTGCAAGTGAGTGCAATACAGATAATTACTTTCTTTTGGAAATCTAAAGAATTTTTCCTATGCCATGACCATGAAAGGCACCATCCACCATAAGGGAGGCAACCCGTGAGTGAGATTTATGAACACATGAAGATTTGCAACCTGCCCTTTGGGAGCTAGGACCCTAAGAGCTAGGACCCTAAGTGTAGAGTTTCCAGGAAGGCACACACTCTGTGATGTGACGGCATAGTTTAAAGGTTCAGTGATTGCAGCAATCTGGGAAATGTCTTCAGAAGGGAAACCATAAAAGATGTCATGGGAGAAGTAGGGGTGCTTGAAGGGCAGGCCCCTTAGGTAAGGGGCAGGGAAAGGAGCAGCCAAGATCAGAGCAAGGCAGCCACGCACTGTGGTGTAGCTCAGTTGAAGGAAGCTCGGGTAGATAGTCTGCCTGGGGGCAGTGTCTAACCTTGAACTTCAAGTAATAGTTTCCCAGTGGTAAGCAATACTCTCAATGGTTCTATGCACTTTCTTTTTCTTTTCAAGTTTCCTACAATCAAGCTTGTAAAAGAAACCTCAGTTGCATATTGTCTGCACAACAGGTTCAAGAATATTCCAGCCATTAAGGTATGGATTGCTTTCCTCCTTTCTCTGCACAGACCCAGCACTCATCTCCTGAAGTACTATGTGCTCTTTTATAATCAAGCTTTGCATTTTCAATCTTGTTGATATGATAAAAAAGAAGCAAACAAGTAAACTTCCAGAAAATACAACACACTCAGTTGCAAAGGGTCAGCCAGTACTTTGCCTTTGAGCAGTGTACAGAGTCCCCCAGTGCAACCAATACTGTTCCAGCCACGACTGAGCAATCAGTCAAGAAAAGTGCTCCCTGGGCTTTCCTAGGCCTGTCCTTCGGTGGCTCTATTTCCCAAGCTGTTTGCAACTTCAGGGCAACCATCCATCAACACATCCACAGTGTCTGTGGCATGTGGCTAGCTCTGTCCTGACCTCCATACTGACTACCTCCCTGTGGCATACAAAGCATTTCCACAGCTCTCACCACAGGCTGCATGACTACAAATAAAGGGGAGGGGCTCAGAAGATCTTCAGCTCAGACAGCCCACAGAGCTACCAAAACCACCCACCCAAGAAGCTAACATGCAAGATGGCCCTGGGCTCACAGCAGTCCTGGGGGCTGGAAGAAACAAATACAACCTCCCTGGCCAGATGTGCCCACCCTGAAACCAAGCCAAAGATGAGGCTGTAATCAAGTGAGAAAATGAAACAAGCAGCAGCTTCCCAAAACAGGGACCAGCAGACCCAGCGAACAATGAGACCAGACACCCCCTCGGCCACCACAATGTTCAGGGAACAGGCTATTTTTCACAGACTATAACATACTGTTTTAAGTGATGGAGTCAAACATTTTTTAAAGTGATTAAAACCCTCAGTAAACAGTATGACACTTTTTAAAAGACTAAGGATGTAAGAAATGAAGGGAATTCACAGAAATGAGTAATACAGAAACAAAAAACCAACTGGCGAGGTTTTCTAGTGAATTGACATGCATCATGTGAAGGGCAGATTCATGAAGACTATCCAGAATGAAGTATAGAAAGCTAGAAGGAAGATACTGTGAAAGAAGTCTTAAAAAATAAGAATGGAACAAAAAATACCAATAAATGAGTAACCGGAAAAGAAAAGAAAGGAGAGAAGTGGTAACAGGCCATCTTTGAAGAGCTAGTGGCTAATAATGTCCTAGAACTGATGCCAGCCATGAATTGTGCCCAGTGGGGAGGGTTGTTGGGGGCGCTCACAGAAGTCACTAGATGGAAGGCTCATTCCCTTATCCTCCCAGGTATCCAAGAAAGCTTCTGGAGGGCTACATTCCCCAAGATCTCACACATTCTGATTGCATAGCTGAGCCCAGGACGTGGTCCTTCCCAAATGCCAGGTATGTTTTTCTCTTTGTTTGCAGTTGCAAAGGCACAGTGATGGTGTTGATCATTTCTGATCAACTGGTTCTTGGGTGCTGCTGACTTCTTGTCTCTACAGGGATGAGGGGCTCAGCCCTGCTGGCTTCTCTGAAGCCATGGTCCACTGATTACTCATTCCTATGACTGAAAAACCCTGTGTACTCTATAAACCAGTGGGAAGGCAGAGAAAGAAGAAACATATTTAGAGATTCAGCCTACTATCATTTTGTGCATGGTGGATGTCCCTGCTAAGCAAGTGAAGATGGGGAGTGTGTGTGCTTTCCTCCTTCTACACCACATGGCTGGCCGGTGCCACAGGAACAACAGGCTGAAGGAGCTGTACATAGGACAGCCTGCAGTGGGTCTGGCTGGGGCAAAATCCTCACCAACTCACATTCCTTAGGATTTAGGACTGCCCGATTTTAAGTGCCCATGGCCTTAGCAAGATGGAGAAACTCTGCAAAACTCTGCAAAATTTAGTATAATAATTAAAATGGAATGTTTATAACAAGCAACTATATCTTAGATTACTTCAAGTAAGCTGTTCCAAAATATACTTAGGTCAATGGATTTGCCCGCACAAAGAGTTTGTAAGAGAATGCAAAATGTTCCCAAGCTTCAATCAACCCAACAAAGCAAGGGCCCACCTCCTGGGTGTGAAGAACTAGTTGGGCTTCCTGAGATATGTGACTAGCAAATTGTGTGCTCTCCTACTTGGCTCATCTGAACAGGGTTACCTGCCTCCCAGAGTGGCTGTGAAATTTAAACCAAATAAAGTCAATAAAGCACATGACAGTCAGTGACAGCTACTCTTGCTGCTTAGGGATTACAGCATTACTTTAATATTCATTACTGATTAAAGCAGGAAGTATTCATTCAAGTCTTTATTGATTAATGTCCAAAAGGCCATGCAGATTTCCAAGATTTGGGCCATTGGTCAGTCCAAGGCCAGTGAGACACAGCAGGTGTGGGAGGAGGCCATACAGGCAGAGGAGGCCTGGGCCAGATGTCCAGGGCAGTACTGTCTGCATCCTTCCTCCAGGCTGCTGTGCCGGGGATGGCCTCAAGGATGCTAACTCTCTAATACAATAGCTTCTCTCCTCTCGCAGTAAGGCTTTTGTGCAGAAGTGTTCCGGAGTCAAATGAAACCTCTTCTTGGAAAAGGAGTCCCCAAATTCCAGACACTAAATAATGTTTAGCTACCATGAGAGAAAGTGACCTGTCTCTCTAACTCAAAGGATAAGGAGTCCCCTGAAATTATAAGCAAAATCCCTCAGCATCTACAGAACCATGGTGTGGTGAGACAGCAGCTTCTCCTGAAGGGTTTACTTCTCCATACTTTCTTATGGGCTCTTATGGAGCCCCCAAAACAGTGAAAAGGAGAGGAAGCACGATAAAGAGAAA
This sequence comes from Nasua narica, assembly GCA_028533885.1. Taxonomy (NCBI): domain Eukaryota; kingdom Metazoa; phylum Chordata; class Mammalia; order Carnivora; family Procyonidae; genus Nasua; species Nasua narica. The sequence continues at coordinate 18,522,622 of CM052797.1, forward strand.
TATATTCCGACTTCAGTGAATGAAAGAGACAGACACAAGCATAAAGCACAAACCATTGAGTATACCAGAACCTACGTAGTCAGGAATGCACACAGCAAGCGAGTGCCTACATGATGACCCACCGGGGGGGTGGGGAGGTCAGACCCTGCTGGGAGAAATGGCCTGGCATTGATAGGACTCGTCATGAAAGATCTTATGGACATGGAGACGGAGCCCCTGCATAAACCTCCACCTGTGGACTTGGCCTCGTAGAGAAAAGAAGGCAGCAAATATGAGACATAAGGTCTACTCAGAGTCACACCCAAATTAACCAGGATAATCTGGGGAACGCAGCCCTACTGGGCAAAGAAAACCCATATGGGGAAAGTATATTCCAGACCACAGACTTGAATCAAGCATTCACCTGCCCCAGCATCAGCCCCAGGTCTGTTCGTCAACAAAGAACTGCCCATACTGAACTGCCAAGTAACCAGCAAAGGACTCAGACATAGACATGGGGATGGAAAAGGAGGGCAGATGGAGATGTGTGAAGAAATACTCATAAGGAAGCAGGTGAAGAGCCTTTTTGGTAAAATATCTCCCCCAGTCTATTACTGCTATAAAAAAAATTACAACAAGTGTGATGGCTTAAAACACCAGAAAGGTCCTATAGACATTCTGGAGGTCAGAAATCTGAAATGGGTCTCACTGGGCTAAAAGCAAAGTATTGCAAGGCTGTGTTCCTTTGGGAGGTTCCAGGAGAGAATCTGCTCCCCTCTTTTACAGTTTCTATAGACCACCCTGTTCCTTGGCCTACGGTCCCCTTCTGGGAACTGCATCACCCAACCTCTGTTTTTGTCCTTACCTCTCTGACTCTGACCCTCCTGCCTCCCTTGGAATTGCAACAGGTCTACTTGGATAATTCAGCATAATATCCCCCCTCTCAAGACTCTTAAACATACTGGCAAAGTCCCCTCTGCCATATAAAACCACATATTCACAGGTCCTGGGGACTAGGACATGGACAACTTTGGGGGTCACTATTCTGCCTACCACAGGAAGAACCTTTTTCTTTGCCTTTTCCAGCATCTAGAGGCTACCCACATGCTCTGGCTCATAGTCCCAGGCCTAAAACAACATCGGGACAAGTCTTTCTCCTTCTGACACATCTCTTGCTCTCCCTCTTCCACTTTTAAGGACCCTTCCGATTACATTGGGCCCTCCCAGTAATCCAGGATAAGCTCCGTAGTTTAACATCTGCTGATTAGCAACATGAATTCCATACTGAAATTTATTTTTTCTCAATTCCAATTCTCCTCTACTATGTAAAGTAACATAATCACGAGTTCTGGGAATCAGGAAGATAGTGACATTTTTGAGGGACCATTATCCTGCCTATCTTACTCTCCTAAAAAGATTTAAGAAATTGAAGATAATATAAACCAACAGAAAAAGAAGAAGATCTTGGGAAAGAAATGGAGAAATAAAAAATAAAATAAATGGGCTATGGAGGAAAGCCACACTAGAAACAAATATAGAATGAAAACAATCAACCAAAGAGACAAGCAAATGAAACGTGAAAGGACATGAAATATCAAGTTGATTAAAGAGATGACAGATAGGACACAGAAGAAACAGTACTTACATAATTAACATTTGTGAATTATTAACAGAAAAAGGTCAACGATAGAATAAAATAAAAGTTCTGACATAAAGTGTCTTGTGTGCCTCAGTTGAAAGGGTATATTTTGCTTCTTTAAAGGAAAGTGACACAGAAAGATCAGCATCCAGAAACAGCCCCATGAAATGACTGAATCAACAGAATCATACAAACAACTAGGCTGAAAACAAGATGAGTTCAAATTTCTCCATAATCATGCTCAATGCTGAAAGACAGCAGAAATATTTCTATATAGTTTTAAAGGGTTAGTGTGACTCAAGAATTTTATAGTCACATAAACTTTCAAGAGAACTGGTCTTTTTTTAGTTTTTATGAGATACTTTGAAACTGGCAAGAATTCTGCAGGTGGGTGACATGGGCCATGCAGGATGGGGACAGGGGGTCTAAACAAACTCTATAATGAACTTCAGATCATTGAAAGAAGAATTTAAAGAGAGCCCTTGAGAATTCCTCTAGAATTCCTGATAAAAGGACTGATACTGTGTGATCCTAGAATCCATGTAAATATTGCACTAAGACCAAGTGACTGTGCAAACTGAGGTTAACTAAGAGAGGGCAAACGGGGCGTGTGTGTGTGTGTGTGTGTGTGTGTGTGTGTGTGTGTGTGTCTGTGTCTGTGTGTGTGTCTGTGTCTGTGTGTGTGTGTGCGTGTCTTGGCGATGAATGGGATTTTAACACCAGCAAGGGAAGACAAATGGAGTGGGGGGGATGTCTGAAGACAGTGTGGCCATGTGATTTCCTCCTCTTTCAAAGCAGAAGGGAGCCAGCTGATACCAACTCTAAACACAAGGTAGAAGCAAATCTGTATCCCAGTTTTCCCTAACTTTACAGGAACTGAATGAGACTACAGCTACTCCCCATATCTGCATCCTCTTTCTCCTGGGCATCCTCTGCTCACCCACATGACCTGTGCCCAAGGGATGGAGGCTGGGCCCTGCTGCAGGAACCACCACCTGGGAGGGCCACTGGGAGATCTGGGGCTGTGTCGGTAACCAAAAGCTGACCTACTCAACCAGGAGAGAAATGTTTTAAGAACCTTCACACTCCAAGAAATAAGATATTTAGCTTAAATTCAGTAAATCCTTCATTGTTAAATAAAAACAAAATTTAAATGAATGCTTATGATTTCACTTACATGTGGAATTTAAGAAACAAAGCTAATGAACACAGGGGAAGGGAAGGAAAAATAAAATAAGATAAAAGCAGAGAGGAAGCAAACCATAAGAGACTTTTTTTTTCCATAAGAGACTCTTAACTATAGGAAACAAACTGAGGGTTGCTGGAGGGAAGGGGGTGGGGGGATGAGGTAATTGGGTGATGGGCCTTAAGGAGCACACTTGATGTAATGAGCTCTGGGTGTTACATGCAACTGACGAATCACTAAACTCGACCTCTGAAACTAATAATACACTGTATGTTCACTAAATTTGAATTTAAGTGAAACTTTTTTTAAAAATTAAATGAATGCTTTTTCAAATAGCATATACTAAAGACTAAAAATGTAATAATCTCCTATATGATCAAGTGAGGAAAAAGGAAAACAATGGTACTGTATGCTCCTATGTTTAAATATGAAAAAAAAGATGTTCACGTCTTTTCACAGACATTCACAGAATATTTCTAGAAGGATACACAGAAGTAATTAACAGTAGTGCCTCTTGGAAGAGAGATTAGGGTCTGGGACCTGAAAATAAAACATGTTACTATATATTTGTCTGAATTCTTTTAACTTGTGCAAATACTTTCATAAAAAAAAAAAAGATTGACTAAGCAAAGGGAAAAGAAAAGAACACAAAAACAGTATGGTTTATTTTTATGGATAATATCCAGGCTTCCACCTCTCTGCATGCACAGGAAGCATGGTGACACTGGGGGCAGGGCTGGGGAAGTTCTGCACTGGTTTTATCTTTCTATATTTCAGTACTTCTTAAGGAACATGTTTTACAAAAAGTTTCTCCAAAATAGATTGTTATATTGGGGTGCCTGAGTGGCTCAGTGGGTTAAGTGCTGGCCTTTGGCTCAGGTGATGATCCTGGTATCTCTGAATCTAGCCCATGATGGGGTGGGCTCTGTGCTCATCAGGGAGCCTGCTTCTCCCTCCTCTCCCTCTGTCCCTGCCCCCTCTCATGCTCTCTCTAGCTCTCTCTCTCTCTTTCTCAAATAAATACTCTTTAAAAATAAATAAATAAAACAGATGGTTATACTCAAAACACCAAGAGCAAAGTGGAGTTCACTCAGGGCTGCTTTCTCAACTCTCCCTCCCCTGACACATTAATTAAATTCATCAATAGTCTGTTTAAAAATTAATGTCAGTGATGTAAACTGCACACAGGTTTGAACGATCCTTTGGTGTACCGCCTCATAGGAAAGCACACAAGTGAATTCTGGTGGATGCTCAAAGGAAAGGTCCAGATTGTTCTCTCCAGCTCCAGGCTATTTTCTGCCTAGAGCCACCTGTGAGCTCATGAAGGTGCCTGCCGGACCTCTCTGGAGCTCCTGGACAAGCCCCTCCCTTGCCCAGAGGCACATGATGACGGGTCTCTGTAGACCTTGCAACACTCCTATGAGGTTCCTCCTCTCAAAGTCACTCCAGGATGAGGAAACAGAGGCTCAGGGTAGTAAGAATCATTGGCAAGGTCCCCAAGATCTCCAGCGAAGGGACAGGCCTTTCCCCAACCCCACTGGGAAGGAATTAATGCCCAAATGGTTTGAGCTCAGTCTTGACTGAAGAGGGGCAGGGAGAGAAGCCATGGGAAGCCAACATGTCCCCTGGACCTGCTGTCACCTGTGAGACAAGGGTCAACTATGGAGACCCCGAGGCTGGGGAGGATCTGACACATCCAGGGACTCATCGCAGGAGAGGCAGCACCAACAAAAATAGAACCCAGTGTGTCCAGGCCCAAAGCACAGCCTGTCTTGGACTCCAGCCCCTAGGTGCCCCCAGGGGCTGGAGTTGTCTCACCCAAGCCAGCCTGGGAACTCAGATGCCCCTGTGCAGACATTAAGATGCCCACATCCTCCCCTGTTGATACTCTAGAAAGCGGAGCATGCTGGGGAGGCAGGATCCCACAGAAGTAGCTGGGGAGAGCAAGTACAAGGCCACTGGGCAGTCAGAGAAGGGCTGACATGGACCCTCTGTGCTCAGTGCCCTAAGTGTGGGGGTCCATTTAATGGACACTTATGGGGCTGGCCTGAGCCAAGTTCCTAGAAATACTCAGGATAAGCAGAAGGGTCAAAAACAGGCTCCTCGAGTCTCACGAGCCCAGGGATTTGGGGAAAACAACAGTCCACAGGGAGGACACGGGATGGCCCCAAAGAATGGGGTGGCAGCCTCCCGCCCACACAGTCCCCGCAGAAATGACCTGCAGCCTGCTTTCAGCCCACGAGCCTAGATGCGCCAACAGCAAGCATCTGCTGGGACACTCTCTATGAGCCACTGGAAGTCATGTGATGACCATGCCAATATCAACAACAACAACAAAAATGCTTCTTACATTTGTACAGTCTTACACAATTTATAAAGTACAGCCTCATGTGCAGATGAAGACACTAAAGCTGGCATGTGAAGGGCTCTGGCTCCCCTGAGAATGTGCCCCCTGCCCATGCTCTCCCCATGTGGTGCCTTCATGTGTGGCCTCCCCACCACCCAGGTAGCTGCCCAAAATTGGTGCACTGGCCGAGTCAGCCTTCTGTCACTGATGCTCAGCCCAGGCCAGCACTCCAGGTCCTTGGGGGAGCTCCCTTGGGGCTGCCAGATGTCCATTTCAGAGGACATGAGTGCTTTCTCATGTCCTTCTCCACTGGTCATGGAATGCCACCAGGAATCCACGGTAAAAGGCCACTGCCTGCTCCTTGGGACACATGAAGAACTGACAGGTAGGGCCATCAGGAACCTGGGGGTCTGCCCTGCTGCAGGCTGGGCAGCTCTGTGAATGGAGACAGCTGGTCCCGTCACACTGGGGAGTAGGCAGCCAACATGCCTTCCTAATTGGAAACCATGCCCGCCTCTCCTGCCTTTTAGGAAGAGTGGGACAGGAAGAGCACACTTTGGGGGCTGGGGGTGTGGCTCATATTCTGGACTCTTCACTGCACCTTAAACACTTGACTTTCCCCTGTATGGTACCCTCTGGTACCAGAGTCTCGTACACTCCTGCACCACAGAGGGTTGATACAAGGTTGCATTCCTTTTCGTGGTAATGCTCATGCTTTGCTCCCTCCAGGTTGCCACACCTGGCTTCCTGAACCCACTGCAGGTGTACCCTGTGGGGTAAGGAGGAAGGACCATGGACTTCCCATTCTGATAAAGGGCTTTTCAAGCAGCATTTATCTGTGGGCCCTCCCATTATCATCATGGATACAGTGGTTCCTTCTTGGGCCACTTTGGCAGGAGTAAGAACACTGAAAGGGGACAATGACAGAAAAGGGTAATTACTTGAAAGAAAAATTTCCCAGCAGTGCTTTAACCAGAAGTGTCGTTTCCCACTCAATACCTTAGGGAAAGACCTGTATATCACAGTGGCACAGCTGGGTTCTGTTACCACAGGTCGGGTCGATCTTACTCTCCTGCCAAACTGAAATAACATTAAGGCAGGTGATAAGGAATCTCTCTCAGTGGCAGACAGTTGAGGTCCAAGGGCCCCTGAAGCCCCATGGGGACCCTTTAGAGAGGGAGATGAGCTTATCAGAGAGGCAGAGGCAGGCAGCAAGAGGGAAGGGACGAGCATGGACAGCACAGTCGCTGGCCCCAGTCTGCAGGTAGTGGAGTGAGGCCCCAAAAGAAGAGTTAGCCCCTTGTTCTACAGCATGGATAACATAGAACACTTCATTTTTCTCCGCTTCTCTGCAACCCCAGACAGGGAAAAGTGAAGTTGGGAGGAAGTTTTTTAAAAACTCTATAGAGTGGGACACCTGGGTGGCCTTAAAGGTCTGCCTTTGGCTCAGGCCACGATCCCAGGGTCCTGGGAACAAGCCCCACGTCAGGCTCCCTGCTTAGGGGGGAGTCTGCTTCTCCCTCTGCCTGCTGTTCCCCTGCTTCTGTGCACACGCATGCTCTCTGACAAATAAATAAATAAAATATTTTTTAAAAACCTCTAGAGTATAATAATTTGTCTTATCAAACAGGTATAGTTAATATTCCCTAGGACTGTATAGAATATAAGTGATATATGTAGTGGAAAGGGGTGCCTGTATGTCTCAGTCAATTAAGCATCTGACTTCAGCTCAGGTCATGATCTCAGGGTCCTGGGATGTAGCCCCAGGTCAGGCTCTGAGCTTACTACGGAGTTTGCTTGTCCCTCTGCTGCAACCCCTGCTCTCTTGCTCCCTCTCTCTATTAACTCTATAAAATCTTTAAAAAATATACTGGTAATTATGAAAGTATAACTCCTCTCAGAATGTACCCTCTGCTGAGTGACAAGCAAGTCCCATGACAGTAATCAGTAAATAATGTAGGCTTAGTTTATTTTGCATGCTAGCAAACTGGGGGCTACAGTTGGGAAATGTTTCAAGTTTTATGTGAGCCACATTCTCAACTACAGTGTTTTTGAACTCATGGGAGCTAAGAAATTCTGGAAAGAGTATTTAAATGTCTAATTTTAATTCCCACAGGACTTTTAAGTGCATTTAACAAATACGAGTTGAGAGGCTCTTCTGAACAAGGTACGTCAGAGATGTCTTCCAGGAGCTTACTGGTCAGGAGGGGGAATGCTGTCCACACAACTCATTTCTAAGGACACATACTTGTGAAAATGCTCTGTATTGTCCTCCACCTGAGAAACGGATACACATATTCTGAAGAGACATCAGAATTTTCCTACCTGTTCTGTCTCAGCAATGAGCTGGGTTTTCTTTGCCCTGATTAGTCAGAACTGGAAATTATTCTGCACAGAATCATGGAGTTAATGGGATATCAGAGATCAGGCAGCTAAATTTCATTCTACATGTGAAATTAGACCTCAGGAATGTGCCCAAAGTAGAGGCGAAAGCTAGACGGAGGCCACTTCTGGGCTGGGAGTTCTCTCCCCAGCAGGTGGGACCCGTCTTTCACCAAGGCAGCTGGTAGGCCACACACAGATGCTTACTCATGCCATGTTTGTAGCCTGGCCCTACAGTCACTCCACGGGGATGGAAGGAGTCTAATTTAAATGCAACTGTCCACTAATCTTCTACTAATGAACCCCAAACGTTAAACTGCAAAATTCCTCCTCCATGTTGACCCCTCCCAAGGGGGGGGGTCTTGTAGCCTTAAATACCCTTTGTGATAATGCTTTTCTGAATATACTCTTGGCCAGACTGTCCACAGGATAAATCAACTTGTCTTTATTTTTATTACAGAAGGATAGTTGGCATAGAATGCTATATTAGTTTCAGGTGCACAATGTAGTGATTTGACAACTACATACATTACTCAGTGCTCACCATGGTGAAATGTAGTCACCATCTGCCGCCATATAAAGTTATTACAATATTATTGACTGTATTCCCCACTCTGTGCTCTTCATCTCCATGACTTACTTATTTTATAAGCAGAAGTTTGTGCCTCTTACTCCCCTTCCTTATTTGGCTCATTCCCCCAACCTTCAGGTGTAAGTCAATTGTGGCAGAAGAAACCTATCTGCCTACCTCACCCAGTGCAGTCAGACTGACAGCACACACCACACCTGATAACCCAGGGTTACCTGGCCACTCCCGGCCAAGTAGACCTGAGGACTTAGTTCCCAATCAGCACCTCAGACAAGACAGACTTTGCAAAGAGAATAATCAAGGGATGTGTATGTGAACTGCAATCCATTCCTGCATTTCCAGGTCACAGGTACCCAAGAGATTCAGTCTGGCCTTTCAATTTGCCTACCAATAATTGCACATCCATGGTGCCAAGTTAAATAGCCACAGAGCTTTCAATCAACCTAATAAGTGGCAGGGCTTGCAAAGAAGCTACTTCCTCCCCCACAGGCCTGCATTATCCTGAGGTGGCACAGAGACCTCAGGACCCTTCACCATGGCCAATGTCAATGACAAGGGTGACTCCATGGTCTCAGATCCCAAAGACTTGTTCTGGGAATGCCAGCAGGTCCTACAAGGGAGCACTTTCAGGGTGGGGTGAGTGGTGTAGACACTGATCTGGCTACACCCTCTTACAGGGGTAAATGCCAGGACCTGCCATGCTGGCAAGGTTGTAAGTCATAGTCACTGCCCCTCACCGACACTGATGGGCACAACTCCACCTCTGGAATGCTCTTCTCTTTCCTCTCCCAACCCCAAGCTATTCGTGCAAATAACCAATCTTTCATCAATTCCAAGAGTAAGAAAATGTGCTCTGTAACCCTCTGATGCGCCCTTGGGAGCTCAGCAGCATCTAAGGTACAGGAGGCACAGCCCAATTTGGGGGAAGTTTGTGATTTATTTGGATTTAGAGGAATTCCCTTTAGTATTTTTTTTAAAGATTTATTTATTTTAGAGAGAGGAAAGAGAAAGGGAGAGCACACACATGCACACCAGCTGGAGGAGGGGCAGAGGGAGAAAATCTTCAAGCCGACTCCCCACTGGGTGTGGATCCAGACACGGGGCTAGATCTCACAACCCTGAGATCACAATCTAAGCCGAAACCAAGAGTCAGATGCTTCATCCACTGAGCCACTCCAGTGCCCTTTCCTTTAGCATTTTTAACAGAGAGGCTTACAATTTTATTTTATTTTATTTTACTATTTTTAAAAAAAATTTTTATTTATTTATTTGACAGAGAGAGAGAGAGATCACAAGCAGGCAGAGAGGCAGGCGGGGGGAAGGGGGTGGGAAGCAGGCTCCCCGCTGAGCAGAGAGCCCGATGTGGGGCTCGATTCCAGGACCCTGAGATCATGACCTGAGCCAAAGGCAGAGGCTTTAACCCACTGAGCCAGCCAGGCGCCCCAGGGCTTACAATTTTAGATAAACTGTAAGAATCACTAAAGCCATAGGAAGTCATCTATCCTTCTTACCCAGGCTTCCTTCTTCCTCTACAAAACAAGACAAAGCAAGTTCATTCAAGCAATGCCTTGAGTTACAAGTACAAACTGTAAATCCATCAACTGACAAGAGAGAGAAACAGGCTAGTGATGAGTGAGACAGACATACTCAATCTCCAATTCCTTTTTCTGGAACAACCGATGGCTCCTTAGGATTTAAGAACTCACTGCACATACTCCCACCTACTCCTCCCCCAGAGCCTGCAGGAAGGCTAGGGCAGATATTCTCCCCTAAGGGGCTGTCTGGGACTGTGCCCAAGGTCACACAGATCATCACCCCATCCAAGTCAGAGATGGCAACTTGTCCCATTCATTTTTACTGCTTAGTGGTGATTCTTCTAAGAGATAGCATGATATTATTTAAAAGACTGGCAAAAAAAATCCAATTCTTAAATTTTAAAAAGAAAAAGTTAACTATGTATATCTTGGATTTGGAAAGATCTTTTTTTTTAAGACTTACTTTTTATTTTAGAGCGAAAGAGCACAGGAGCATGCACACAACAAGCAGGAGGAGGGGCAAAGGGAAAGGAAGAGAGAGAATCTGGAGCAGAATCTGTACTGAGCGCAGGGCCTGTTGTGGGGCTCAATCTCAGGACCCTGAGCCAAAATCAAGAGTCAGATACTTAACGCAGTGACCCACCCACATGTCCCTGGAAAGGTGTTTTTTATAAAGGCATAAAATATTACACAAGCAAATGTGTTGCCCATACCTCAATAATGCATACTTTTTTTCCAAATTTCAAATCATCACTAGAGGAACTTTGGGGAAATGGATTGTCACCATAGCCTTTGGACCCTCAAGATAAAGGGGTACAATTCAGCTTGGGGTGGGAGTGGTCTGCAGAACAAGGGGCACTTCATGTCCCATGACATGGTGCATTGTGTAGTCTCTTGCATGACAGGGACAAGCCAGATCAACCCTGAGCTTACTTTAAGAACCAGGAGTGGCCCATGTCATGGACAATTCCTAGAATGGAAGCAAAGAGATGACGGCGGTAAATCATAGGTGTGTCAGCCCCAAGGGCAGCAGAGCAAGGTCTTCCCAGAAGCAGCAAGGCTCGGGTATCTGCTTCAGCTCCACACATCTGCCTTCTCTGGGGTGAACTACTAAGCTCTTGTCTCAGTAGCTGAGAAATTTAATCTAATCTCACTAAGGGGTGGGTGGACGGTTTAGTCACACCAATCCTTACTTAGTGCCATGTGAAACTCTACAGTAATCTAATAAAACAATTGAATGAAACACCAAACAGAAAAGGAAATTAATTTCAAAGTTCTCATTTTATATTTCATAAAAGTCAATACAACATCTTACTCATGCATATTCATTCAGACATCAAATTATCGTTATATTTATAAGGAAAACAGTGTAAGATTAAATTAAGTTCAAATAGAAAATAATTCCCTGGAAGGAGGCTCAAAATCCTTCAAACCTAGAAAATGAGTTTACTTTAGACTTATCTGCTCAAACCAAGAGAGATGCCTTTAGAATTTGCATCAGCAGTAATGCGCATTCGACGTCTCAGAATGTGGGCTGGTGGATAACACAAATCTGTAAGGGCAAGGACTGGGGTTTCACGGAAGAGAGTGATTTTACTAGATAAGGCCTTGGAGACATAGGAAGCTAGCTCTCTCCTTTTCCCACCCGGAACCTAGAGCATGACCATGCCACGTGTTGTGCAGGGCGGTGAGCTGTGGCTGATGCAAGTGGAAATGCCGTCTTTATCCACTTCCTGGTCCAGAGATATAAAATGCCCGAGCCAGCCAGCCAAACTCACCGCCACTACACAGGAGGGTAGTGAGGTGGCGTCCAGCCCATCTCTCAATTTCAGAATTTTTTTTTAAGATTTTATTTATTTATTTGACAGAGAGAGAGAGGAGGGGAGAGAGAGAGAGAGAGAGAGAGAGAGAGATCACAAGTAGGCAGAGAGGCAGGCGGGGGGGGGGGTGTGGGGGACAGGCTCCCTGATGAGCAGAGAGCCCGACGCGGGGCTCGATCCCAGGACCCTGAGACCATGACCTGAGCTGAAGGCAGAGGCTTTAACCCACTGAGCCACCCAGGCGCCCCTCAATTTCAGAATTTAAAGACTTATTTTTTTTAAGATTTTATTTATTTATTTGACAGAGAAATAGAGAGAGAGCACAAGTAAACAGAGTGACAGGCAGAGGCAGAGAGAGAAGCAGGCTCTGCTGAGCAGGGAGCCCAATGAGGGCTTGATCCCAGGACCCTGAAATCATGACCTGAGCTGAAGGCAGCCGCTTAACCGACTGAGCCACCCAGGTCAACCACTTCTTCAGTCTGTTACTATGAACGGTAAAGAATCTATCCCTAAAGTGCGGCAGAAGTGGCTCCTATGTTGTCTGCTTTGTCTCATCTGTGTGAAGGCCATTTTATGCTTGGGTTGACATATAGACTATTTGGGATACAGCAGTATCACCAAGGGCAAAGAAAATTCTACCTCCAACGTTGAAGGGTAAAATATTTTCAAAGTAGATTACTGGTAGGAACTAGCATGTTTTATTTCCACTTAAATACCTGTGGATCTCAGGGCTCCCTTTGAATGAGATGTTCTGTGGTCATCCTCAGGGATGGACATCTTCTAAAAGGATGACATGCCACCTGTTATTTTATCAAGTGGCACATTCCCCTGTAGCCATTCAGAGTGCTCCAAGTAAACAGGGTGCTTCAGCACAAAGCTGAAAAATTTTTTTTTCCCATTTGTCCCTTTGAAATCAATAATTTGGTTTTACATGCATTTTTGATGGAACAAGAAGTATCAAGAAATACCCAGTCATAGCATTTAGAGAGTTCTCTAGCAGAAAATCTATTCCCTTCTAAGGTATTATGTTTCCCTTTTGCATGTGAGGTCCACGAGGGGCCTGGGGCAGAGGGAGGAGTGTCTGGTGCTCAGCACGACTCTAGACACGCAGTGATCATCCAAGCCATCCACCCATCCCAACTGACAAGATGACCCTCCATTCAGGAGCTCAGTTCCTGTAAGGGGAAGCCTCACAGGGAACTTGCTGATGATTTAGAGTCAGATTAAGCACATGTAAGCAAAAAGCACAGTTGCCTCTTTTCTCCTGTTTTCGTTTTCTATGGGAAAAGAAATACAATGTGAATAAACATTTGCTTAATTCCATCAGAGAAACCCCAAGGCTAATAACCCTGGTAAGGCAGGCAAATAAACCCTTCGGGAGGTGCCACACAGAGTCCCACGGTTTAAGTCAACAGAAGTCGAACCCAGGAGGAAACTTGACAGGACACTGGCGGCATTTCCCCTGGCTGTCCTGGGTGGCAGTCATGCCCTCCCCAGAACCAGGATGCAGGTCAGCAGCTCCTCCCCAAGCCAACACTCCCTTCTGCAGTTTGAGAAGGCATGGAGTCTTCAGACTAGAACCAAGAGCCACTCTCCAAAGACCAGGAGCCCTTCAAGTGAGAACGATCACAATGTCACGTTGAAGAAGGTGGGAGTTCTGGAAGCCACAGCTTCTGGCTATTCAAGTAATTTGCCCATCCTTCCTTCAGTTTCCACCCCTTGGGCGAGAGGCACAGGGAGGTGCGGTGCACACAAGCGCGTGCGTGCACACACACACACACCCCCCCTCTCAACTTGGTCATCCCAGATCCTCTCCCAAGGTAGCTCAGGTAGAGTGGACCGCCAACCCGCGTTTAGCACGCCCCCTGCTGGCCCTGCGGGAGCTGACTCAGCCTTTACTCGGGGCCTAAGACACAAGTACATGACCTTAAGATCTGAAGAGAATAAAAAGAAAAGCAAGGCAATTTTGGCTTCTTAGAAACGGAAGACATGATACCCTAAGCATACAAATTGGATGAAGAGGCTTTAAGGTGCTTGTTTTTGAAATGTTTTAAGAAATAAATGAATACCTAAAGATTTGGTGGAAACACATTTCTATTTTTATAAGTACTGCAGTGAGTTAAATAAAAAAAAATTAAGGCGAATATTTTCACAGGTCTACAGGTTAAAAAAAAATGGATATGTGGCCAGAGTGATTTCTCAGTCTCAATTTCTGAAGAGTTCATAGCCTGGAGCCTGAAAAAACAATTTTCATACTATTTCACACAGTACTGGGAATACTTCAATTATAGACAAATCTCAGCCATGACTTAAGATATCGAGTTCCAAAGCAACTACATGCAGTGGGACCAAAGTCACCGAAAGTCGGAAAAGATTCTGCTACCAGGCTTTCTGTCTCATCCAGTCTTGCCATTGTGAATATATTTGGCAACTGCAAGAGGTGCGAGGCTGTGTACACATTGCTTGCTTCAGTGCGAGGTACACCTCTCCTTCTCTACGAGGTGAGAACAGACAGTTTAGCTTCTTGACAACTCCACTGCTGGCCTCCACCAAGACTGAGGGCCCCAGCAGTTACTTCCTATGGAGATACCTGCCATATCAGATCCACAATGAGACCCAGACCTAGCAAGATTCCATGAAGCAATGGGTTCCATCCACTGCCACCGTAAACATCACCCTAAAGTAAACCACTGCTTCCCCATTTTCTTCGCTCCACTCCAGGGGTTCCAAGCTTCGCATTCCTGACCAGACTCAAACTTTTACACGGCATATGGTATTAACTTCTTTACAGACTCAATATGATCACACTAATAATTTAAGGCATGCTTATTTTAAGCAATTAGGGGTGGTCATTAATTATTAAATACAAAAATGTCAATACTTTTGTCCCTTATTGAATATCCTTTCGATATGATAGGCTTAAGTAGATATTCAGACTGTCTTGGGAACTTGCTTACTTTTGTTCCCATAACTGTACTAATGGAACACTCACACACACAATAATGATGGCTTTGCTGCTTACATTTGGGGGGAAATTCCCGCAGAACTTGGTGTACTGTGCAGGTAGGTCTCCAGGCTCTGCACTCTGTCCACTCTCCCTGGGTGTTTAATTGGCCTAGAGGATGGTGAGACACACCAGCTGCTACAGTAAGAAAATGAAAGGCAGGGAGAGCCCTACAGAAGCAGCCACTCCTTTCCCTAGGGCAGGCTGTTCCCCGACCCATCCTGGAGGTGGTGGGGGTGCTGAAGGAAGAAGACCTACAGATTTTCTTGAAGCAATCAAGGCCTGTAAAAATTTAGGCCACACTGTCCACCTTTTCCTGGACATATCATGTGCCATATCAAATACAATATCTTAAAATTTTTTAATCTCACAGCTCACTTTCATTTATAAAAACACTTTCATTTATAAAAACAAGGCAAGCCAATAAGCATGCAAGTGTCACGCATGACGCTTTCCTCTGGATCCTTGTGGTGTGGATGAAGCGATTCCCAGATCCGCTGGGATCTAACAAGTTTTCTTTCAGCTACTCTCAAATCTATTGATTCTCAGACCAATACATAAAAATAAAAATCGTTTTCACTTGTGCAATGCTGTTGAGTTTAGAAAGCAAAGGCAAATCCATTTTATTACAAAGATTCTCAAAGGGCTGCGATAGCTGCACCAGGAGGAGGGTACACTTGAGCGGTTGTGTCCAATGAAGGAAAGTTTTTGTTAATGATGACATCACTGACATCTCTCAAATTTAAAGGAGCACTTAAAGCACAGCAGATGCAATTTTTTCCCCTCCAGTGAGAAGATACTAGGGAAGGCCTCCGGGTTCACAGCCAAATTGCATTAACGGTTCCCCTGCTGTCCAGCCAGAGCCAGAGGAGCAAGCGAGCGAGCTGTGCGCCGGGGCACAGTGGCCCACGCAGCCACAGCCCGGGCACCCGGCTAGCGGCCTCACGCGCTGCTCCTGGGCCCCGCGGTGCCCGGGAGTCGGCAGGCGCCGCGGGACCCCCGGCGCGCCCACACGGACTGGGGGGCCGGTTCTCCCACGTTTGTCATCACGTTCCAGTGCAGACAGCCAAGGGGCCGGGAGGAGACGCCGGCCCGGACCCCGCCGGAGCGCCGCGCCCTGCCTGGGAGACGCGCGCCGGGCCGGAGCCGGCGCCCGCGACGCCCGCGGGGTCCAGAGCGGAGCCCGCAATGCAGCGCGTCGCGATCCCTGTGCGGGGCCCGCGACCCCCGCGCCCCCTGTGCCTCCGCGCCTTGGCCAAAGGGTCACCCGGCCTTGGCGCCCACCTGCGTCTCCGCGAAGCGCGGAGGGACCCGGCGCCCGCGCTCCAAGAGCGCACCTGCCGGGTCCGCGGCCCCAGCCCCGCCGCCGCCAGCAGCACCGCGGCCAGCGCCGTCTCACCTGCCGCGCCGCGCCGCTCCGCTCGGCCAGCCTGCAGCGCCGCAGTCGCCGCTACCCGACTTCCATTTTCTCTCGCTTTAAAGGAAAATCAGATCAGCTGTTTTGCTCGCGCTCCGGCTCCTCGGCCCCCTCCCCAGCTGCCGCTCGCGGTCCCGGGGGCCTCTCCTCCCCCGCCTCCTCCCGCGCTCCGCTCCGCCCCTCGCGCCCCTCCGCTCCGCCCGCGGCAGCGCGCAGCGCCTGCCTCCCGGCTCCGCCCGCAGCCGCCCGGCGCGCGCCCTGCCCTGACGTCACCGGCCGCAACCGCGCCCCGCCCCCGCCTCTCGTGGACGAGCGTGCGCCGCGCCCCGCCCCCGCCCCGCCGGAGCCAGCCTCAGAGCGCGCGCACCCGTGGCTACGACCAGCACCGCGGGCGGGACCTCCGGGAAAAGTGCACTCTTCCCCCGCACAGGAGTGCTCGCTCTTCGTGGTGCTCCTTGGCACCTGCTTCGGGGACTGCAGGAGAAGCCGCTTAAATAGCCTGCCTTTGCTTTCTCCACCCTCGCACTTTGTGCGTCCACCTTTCTCATTTCTTCCCCCTGCTCACTCTTCCCAAACTTTCACCCATCCTGTCTCGGCTCCATTTCCAAGCACTGCTTGGCCAATGCATCACTTTAATACGAAGTTGCTCCTTTTGCTTCCTAAAACCGTGTTCTGACCTTCCCCATTTCTTGCCTTCCTCTTCATGCCACCACTTCCAGTGGTTCCTGTTGCTGATACCAAGGCCGGTCCACTGCTTTCTGTTCACTTTCACATCACTCACTCTCTGGGTTAACCACGCCCTTCCTTCCAAATAAATGCGTTATGTTACAGGTCAGTTAATACCATCCTCATGTCTTTCTTATTAATACCATCCTCATGTCTATTTTACTTAGTTTTGAACTTTCTGCTTAGTTTTGAACATTACGTATATGTTTGGTAATTGTTTAGTAATTTATTTGACTTTTTAAAATTGATATACAGTAAAATTGACCTTTTGAGGAGGGAAGGGTTTAAACACTTGTTTGGATTCTTGTAGCCACCAACACAATTAGGTTACATCACCCAAAGAATTCTATCTTGTCCTTCAATAGCCACACCCTCTCCAAACTCGAATACGCAACCATTGACCATAGTTTTGCCTACATCACAGTGGGTTTGCCTTTTTGAGAATGTATGTACATGGAATTATGCCATATGCAACATTTGATTTTGACTTTATTCGTTCACTATGCCTTTGAGATTCACCCATGTTGTTGTGTGTATCAATAGTTCTTTTTATTGTTGGATGCTATGCCATTCTTTGTACCACATTTTGTTTATTCAACCACTGAAGGGTATTTGGGCGATTTCCAGTTTTTGGCAATTGTGAATAGATATTCTTCAAACAGTTGCATGCAGAGCTTTGAATGCACAAAAGTTTTCAAATTAGTTGGGTAAATACCTTTGAATGTCAATGGAAAACTAACTTAACATTATAGGAATTCTACAGTTTTCCAGAGTGTACACCATTGTCATAACCACTAGCAGTGTAGGAGTCTCACCTTCTTGCATCAATGATATGATATGATATTTGATATTTGTGTATAATTTATACATATAAATGTATATATATGGATATATGGCATTTGCAGTTATAGAGGCATATGTCATTGTCATTTTAATTTTCAATTCCCTAATAAAAATGATGTTGAGCATCTTTTCATATGCTTATCTGCTAGCTGTATATATTCTTTGATGAGGCATCTGTTCACATCCTTTGCCAATTTTTAATTTGGGTTTTTTAATTTTCTTATTATTGAGTTTTAAGAGTTCTTTGTATATTTTGGATAAAAGTACTTTATAAGATATGTGTTTTGCAACTATTTTCTGCCAGTGTGAGGCTTTTTTTTCCCATTCTCTTAACAATGTCTTTTGCAGAGTAGAAGTTTTTAATCTTAATAAAAGTCTAACTTAGCATTTTTTCTTTCAAGAATCATACTTCTGGTATTTTATTAAAAAATCAAATCCAAGGTCTCATAGATTTAAGTATGTTTTCTTCTTCAAATTTTATACTTTTACATTTTACATTTAGGTGTATAATCCATTTTTCTTTAATTTTTGTGAGGGTATAAAGTCTATATCAAGATTTTTTTGTTTTGTTTTTGTTTTTGTTTTTGTTTTTTGTATGTGGATGTTCAGTTGCTTCAACATCATTTGTTGAGAAAACTATTCTTTCCCCACTGAATTACCTTTGCTTCTTCAGCAGAGATCAGCTGACTATATTTATGTTGGTATATTCTGTTGCATTGATCCATATGTTTATTCATTGACCAATAATATCAGACTGTCTTGATCACTGTAGATTTATAGTAAGTCTTGAAGTTGGGTGGTGTCATTCTTCTGTATTATGTTGGTTATTCTAACTCTTTTGGCTTTTTCATACACACTTTAGAATCAATTTGTAGATACCTGCGAAATAGCTTGTTTGGACTTTAATTGGGATTCCATTATCTGTAGATCAAGTTTGGAAGAATTTATGTCTTACCAAGATTGAGTCCTCCAATCCATGGATATAAAATACCTATCCATTTATTTAGGTCTTCTTTGAATTTTTCAGCAAAGTTTCATGGTTATAAAGTTCTATGCATATTTTGAGTTATATGTAAGTATTTTTGCAGTTATTATAAATGAAATTGTTTCTTAATTTCAAATTTCAATTGTTTATTGCTGGAATACAGGAAAGCAGTTGACTCTTGTATATTAACCTTGTATCTTGTAACCATGCTATACTTGCCCCAGGAGTATTTTTGAGGATTCTTTGGGATTTTCTACATAGAATATTGTCATCTACTAATAGAGAGTTTTGTTTCTTCCTTTTCAATCTGCATAGATTTTATTATCTTTTCTTGTTCTCTTGAACTAGCCAGGACTTATAATGTGGAATAGGGGCAATAAAAGAGACTATCCTTCCCTTGTGCCTGATTTTAGGGAGGAACATCCAGTTTCTCACCGTTAAGTATGATGTTAACTATAGGGTTTTGTGTGTGTGTGTGTGTGTGTGTGTGTGTGTGTGTGTGTGTGTGTGTGTGTATTCTTTATTAAATCAAGGAAGTTTCTATTTCTCGTTTGCTGAAAGTTTTTTTTTTTAATGAATGGGTGTTGAATTTTGTCAAATGCCTTTTCTGCATCTATTGATATGATTCCATGATATTTCTTATTTAGCTTATTGATGTGATGGATTACTTGTTTGATGTTTGAATCTTGAGTCAGTCTTGCATAAGTGCATTAAATCCTACTTGGTTAGGGTATATAATTGTTTTTATACAGTGCTGGATTCATTTATTTAAAATGAGAGCGAGCATGAGAAAGAGCATGAGCAGGGGGAGGGCAAAGGAAGAGGGAGAAGCATACTCCCCACTGAGCAGGGATTCCCCATGCAGGACTCGATCCCAGGGCCCCGGGATCATGACCGGAGTTGAAGGAAGACACTTAACCGAAAGAGCCACCCAGGTGCCCTGCAGTGCTAGATTCAGTTTGCCGTTTTGTTATTGAAGATTTTTATGTCTATGTTCATGATAGATATTGGTTTGTAGTTTTCCTTTCTTGTAAAATCTATATTTTGTTTTGATATTAGGGTAATGCTGGACTCATAGGATGAGTTAGGAGTTGCTCCTTCTGCTTCTACCTTCTGGAAGAGATTGTAAAGAATTTGTATAATTTCTTTCTTAAACCTTTGGTAAAACTGACTATTGAAACCATCAAGGTCCGGTGATTATTTTGGAAGGCTATTAATTATTGATTCAATTTCTTTATAAATACAGACTCATTTAGTTTGTCTGTTTATTTTTGCATATGTTTTGGTAGTTGTGTCTTTAAAGGAATTGGTTTATTTCTTCAAAACATTCGCATTTGTGGGTATAAAGTTGTTCGTTGTGATTCTTTATTATTTTTTTAATGTTCATGAAATCAGGTGGGATGAAATCTCTTTCATTTTGATATTGTTACACTATGCCTAGTATCTTTTTTTCTTGGTAAGCCTGGCATGGTTTTACAAATTTTAATGATCTGTGCGAAGTACCAGCTTTGGGTTGTTTTTTTTTTTAATTTTCCCTATTGTTTTTCTGGTTTTCATTTTTTTTAACACCCCCCCTCCCCTGTAACCATCATTTCTTCTGTATAGTTGAGAGTCTGCTTCCAGGTTTGCCTATCTTTTTTTTTCCCAGGTTTTTATTTAAATTCCAGCTATTACATACAGTGTAATAATAGTTTCAGGTGCAGAATTTAGTGTCTTAAACATACAACACCTGGTGGTCATCCCAACAAGTGCCCTCCTTAATACCCATTACCATTATTGTTTAACCCATCCCCCACCCACTTCCCCTCCAATAACCATCAATTTATTCTCTGTGGTTAAAGGTTTGTTTCTTAGTTTTCCTCTCTTTTTTTTCCCCTGTATATCCATTTGTTTTGTTTCTTAAATTCCACAAATGAGTGAAATTATATGGTATTGGTCTTTCTCTGACTGACTTACTTCACTTAGCATAATACTCTCTAGCTCCATCCACATTGTTGCAAATGGTGACATTTCATTCTTTTTGATGGCTTAGTAATATTCCTCACATCATACATGGAAATGAATTCAAAGTGGATTAAAGACCAAAATGTGAGACAGGAAACCATTAAAACCCTAGAGGAGAACACAGGCAGTAACCTCTTTGACATTAGCCACAACAACTTCTTATTAGATATTTATCCTGAGGCAAGGGAAACAAAAGCAAAAATAAACTATTGTGACTTCATCAAAAATAAAAGGCATCTGTACAGTGAAGAAAACAATTAACAAAACTAAAAAGCAACTTACAGAATGGGAGAAGATATTTGCAAATGGCATATTAGATAAAGGGTTAATATCCAAAGTCTATAAAGAACTTAGAAACTCAACACCCCAAAAACAAATATTCCAGTTAAACAATGGACTGAAAACATGAATAGGCATTTTCCCTAGGTAGACATACAGATGGCCAACAGATATGTGAAAAGATGTCCAATATCTCTCATTATCAGGTAAATACAAATCAAAACAACACGGAGATATCACCTCACATCTGTCAGAATGGCTAAAATTAACAACACAGGTTTGGTAAGGATGAGGAGAAAGGGGAACCAAACTTCTTGTACTATTGGTAGGAATGCAAACTGGTATAGCCACTGTGAGAAATAGTATGTTCCTTACAAAGTTAAAAATAGAACTACTCTAGGGCACCTAGGTGGCTCAGTTGGTTAAGCAACTGCCTTTGGTTCAGGTTATGATCCTGTAGCCCCAGGATCGAATCCCATATCGGGCTCCCTGTTCTGAGGGGAACCTGCTTCTCCCTCTGACCTCTCCCCCCTCATTTTTTTTCTCTCTCTCTCCCTCTCTCTCTCTCTGTCTGTCTCAATAAAATAAAATAAAATAAATCTTTAATAAAAAATAGAACTACTCTAAA
Source organism: Nasua narica (assembly GCA_028533885.1). NCBI lineage: Eukaryota > Metazoa > Chordata > Mammalia > Carnivora > Procyonidae > Nasua > Nasua narica. The sequence continues at coordinate 18,543,985 of CM052797.1, forward strand.
TCCAGCAATTGCAGTCCTAGGTATTACCCAAAGAATATAAAAATACTAATTCAAAGGAGTACAAACACCCTGATGTTTATAGCAGTATTATCAACAATAGCCAAATTATGGAAAGAGCCCACATATCCATTGACTGATGAATGCATAAAGAAAATGTGGTGTATGTATATACATAATAGAAGACTGTGTTTTTCTTCTTTTCTATGATGACTTACAAGTTTTTATTGAAATCCAGACATAATGTGTTGGGTGATGAGAACTGAGGTAAATTGTCCTCTACAATGAGGATTGATGTTAATATGGATAGGATTGAGGCTTTGTTTTATGGCTATGGTTATAGGTACCAGAGGCTTCAAATTCTTCTGTTGTCCTTGTTGCTGTCTTCTCTCTTAACTTTGGGCCTCCCTAAAGACTCCTCCTCAAACAATCTGTGTTATGCAGCTCTTTTATTTGTTACCCACTGTTAGTATCCTGGAACCCTGTCAGTATAGTGGTAAGGTATGGATGAGGGATAGTGTTTCATAATCTTCCAATTATATTGAGTCTTTTAGCATACATGTTTCTCTGCCCTGTGACCTTGACAGTTGTTTTTTCTTTTATGAATTCCTCTTCCCCCATGGCTTAGATAAGACAGGCAGGCTACAGAGGGTGGATTGAGAGGACTATCCTTTCTTATGGTAATGGGACAGGGTTCCAATAAAAGCTTTCCCCCTGGAAAGTAGGCCTCTCTTATGGAAAAGTCTCTGGTATATTTCACAAGGATTAGTCTTCCTCTCGCTGCTAATGCCAAAGGGAATCTTCTTTGGGCCTGTGAGAACCTGGCAAGGTTTCTAGAGGTAATGTACACTAAAGTGTGGGAGTCCTCCTAAGATTGGGCCCCAAGGAGTTTCAAGCTGGTCCACACTCAGCCTCTTGTAATTTGTCAAAATTACCTTTTAGGTGTTCTACCAGTGTGTGGCCTCAGCAGCTTCTCCAGGTGAGCAGACCTCAGTGTGACTTTCTAGATTCACCTGTCTTTTCAGATTTCTAGGTGGTAGTTTGTCCTTCAACACTAATTTTCTGAGGGGTTCAGGAAAATCACTGCTTTTCCATTTGTCCAGTTCTTATTGTAGAGACAACAATTCTATTTACACACTAGAGCCCAGATGTCTCCCTATCATTATGGTTGTAACATGTATTTTCCTAATGATTAATGATGGTGAGCCTCTTTTTATGGGCTTATTTGCCGTCTTTCTATTCTTTTTGGTGAATTTTCTGTTCAAGTCTTAAATTAATTTTTATGGTATTATTTTCTTTCTGTTAAGTTTTGAGGGTTCCTTACATATTCTGGATACAATACAAGTCCTTTATCAAATATATGATTTGCAAATATTTTCTTCCATTCTGTAGCTTATCTATTCATTCTATTAAGAGGTTTTCTTTTTCATAAAACAAACATTTTCAATTTTGATAAAGTCTGATTTAGAGTTTTTTATTTTATTTTATGGCTCAGATTTTTTGCCTAACTCCATGTAACAAGTATCTTTTATGTTTTCTTCAAAAAGTTTTACAGATTTGTATCTTACATTTATATATCATCTATTTTTCATTAGTTTTTTAAATAATAGGTGTGAGGACTAGGTCCAGGTAGATTTTTTTCCATGTAGATATGTAATTTTTTCAACAACATTTGTTGAAGACTTTTCTTTTTGCATTGAATTACCTTTGCACCATTGCCAAAAATCAATTGTGTGGATTAATTTATATATTTTATGTTGCATTGATTTATATATCCCTTCACCTTCTTTGATTACTATAGTTCTATATTAATTTTTAAAATCAAATGCTGTGAGTCCTATGACTTTGTTCTTTTAAAAAAATTTGGCTATACTACTTCCTTTGCTTTTCTTTTTTTAAAAAAGACTTCATTTATTTATGAGAGAGAGAGAAAGCACAAGAGAGAGCACAAGAAGCAGGGAGAGGGAGGAGCAGGCTCCCCACTGAAGAGAAGCCAGATGCTGGGCAGGGAGCTAGATGCAGGGCTCAATCACAGGACCCTGGGTTCAGCTTCCTGCCAAAGGCAGATGCTTAACTGACTAAGCCACCCAGTTGCCCCCTTCCTTTGCCTTTCTATATAACTTTCAGAATCAAGCTAATCTGTTCTACAAAAACACTTGATGAGGTTTTGATTGGAATGGAGTTAAATCTGTAGATGAGTCTGGGGAGAATTGATATGTTAAATATGTTTCCCAATCAGTGTACATAATAAGTCTATTTCTTTGATTTCTTTCATCAATGTTTGGTAATATCAAAATACTTCACATGGTTTGGTAAATTTGTAAGTATCTCAAGATAATTTTGTAAGTATCTCAAAATAAGTATCTCAAAATAATTTGTAAGTATCTCAAAATAATTTTTAAAGGTATTGTGAATTTTCAAAAATTCTCATTTCCTTTGTCTATTGCTATTATATAGAAATATGATTGACTTCTGTGTGTTGACCTTACATTCTATAACCTTATTATTTATAGGGGCTTTTTCATAGATTCCGTTGGATTTTATGTATAGATAATATTATATTCTGTTAATAGGAACAGTTTTCTTCTTCTTTTCCAGGCCATATGCCATTTTTTTTTTCTCACAAATTGCACTGGCAGGAACTTCCAGTAAGAAAATGAATAAAAGAGATAAATGTGGATGACCTTGCCTTACTTTTAATCTTTGGAGCAAAAAAAAAAAAAAAAGAATCAATCTTTCAACATGAAGTATGATGTTAGCTGAAGGCTTTTGTTGATGCCCTTGGCAGGGCTTGGTGTTTGGGGCGGGGGGGTGTCACTTTTCGTCTTAGTTTGCTGAATTTTTGTGTTTCGAGTGCATATCAAATTTTGTCAGGTGTTTCTTTTGCATCAGCTCAGAGGATCATGTAGTTTTCTTCATTAGTTTCTTAATATGGTGGATTATGTTTCCTGTTTTTGAAGATTGAACCAGCCTTGCATTCCTAGGATATATCCTGCTTTGTCATAATGTTGTTTTTTTTTTCTTCTTTTTATGGTTTGTTGAAATCAATTTGTCAGTACTTTGTTGAGCAATTCTGCATCTATCTTCATAAGAATATTGGTTCATTGTTCTCTTGTACCATCTTTGACTTCACTTTGGGATCAGGGGTAATGGAAATCTTATGAAAATATCCATTTTCTGGAAGTCATTGTGTAGAATTTGTACTGTTCCTTCTCTGAGTACATGGTGGTTTCACCAGCAAAACTGCGTGTACATGAAGGGTTTTTTTATTTTTATTTTTAACTAAAAATTCAGAGTTTTGTTATTTTGTTATAGATAGATAGGGAACTATTCAGGAATTCATATACAACTTTATGCGTTTACTCTCTTGCTTGCCCTTCTCTTCAGTCTTCTTCACTCTGTTCAACTTTCTGTGATCTTCCTTCTTGGTCTTCCAGCTGGAAAACTAGGTCTCTAATTTCCCCACTCTGCCACACACTTCTCATAACTACATCTCCATTCAGGGCCAAGTTGCAGGAGTATAGAAAAATGAAAAAAAAAAAAAAAAGCAACAGAGACATTCTACACACTCTTGAGAACATATGTCTTCTAGTCAGAGAGAAGGGTCATTTATATCAGCATTTTAGGTACCTGCCTGGCCTCAACTGCCTCTGCTGCCACCATCACCATGGTGTGGTATTAATTGAGGGTTGGGGTAGGAAAGAGGGGCCAAAAGAATTGTAAAATAATCCCCAATTTAAAAAAATGTAAATAAATAATTTCATGTGAGTGAAATATCCTAGGGGGTGAGGAAATAATACATACCCTCTCCTATCTCAATGTGTTAGAAGGGACAGAGATACAACCCTGCATTGTAGTCATCAGAACAGGAGAGGTCATGTATAGATGTCACTGACAGGTGTGTCTTTGACTTTTTGACCCTGGGCACCTAATAAAAACTACCAGGTAAGCAGAGGAGACTGGGAAGAAGTCAGCAGTACTTCAGGGAATAATCTCCCTAAATCCCCTGATAAAAACAGAGCAACTAAGATTGTAAACTGAAAACACTTGCAACCAGTTTAGGAGATAAGATAATGTCACAAATACCGTGTCAGAAAGGGTGGGGACAAACCATCAAGAGATAATACCCCAATGCAATTTTAGGAACTATGAGGAATTGAAGGAAAGATAAAGGTGGCCTAAAGTTTAAGGTAATTCCTTCTATTTCTTTTTGTACTAAAAGTGTTTATCATTCATGACTTTTTTTTTTTAAAGATTTTATTTATTTATTTGACAGAGAGAGAGCGAGATCACAAGTAGGCAGAGGGGCAGGCAGAGAGGGAAGGGGAAGCAGGCTCCCTGCTGAGCAGAAAGCTAGTGTGGGGCTTGATCCCTGGACCCTGAGATCATGACCTGAGCTGAAGGCAGAGGCTTTAACCCACTGAGCCTCCCAGGCACCCCTATCATTCATGACTTTTTAAAACAGTCTTATTGAGGTATGATTGAACTAAAATTAACTGAACACATTCAAAGAGTACAATTTGACAAGATCTGACATATGCATATAGTTAAGAAACCATCACCATGACCAAGATGATTAATATTTCCATCACCTCTAATATCCTTGTGGCCCTTTGTAGTCCCTTCCTGGTGTCCTCCCTGTTCTTCCCTCTTCTCTCCCAGGCAACCATTGGTCTGCTTTCTGGTGTTGACATTTAAAAAAAAAATACCTTTTCTGTCTTCATTGAATTTGTTTTTCTCCTTTAATGTGAAATAGCTTTCCAAATGTTAACCCATACACTGTTAGATCTCTTTTACTAATGTTTTGTTTAGGATAATGGCATCTATGTACATGAATGAGATTGACCTGTAATATTTCTTTCTCATGATATCCCTGTTTTCAGTATCAAAGTTATACTAAGTTCATAAAATTAGTTGGAAGGTATTCGGATAGGCTGGGTTATACGACATAACCAAGGAGGCTAAAAATCTCAAGGGGTTAAATACAACTGTAAATTTCTGGCTTTTGCTATATCTCAGGACATCTATGCTCATCCTCTCTGTCTTTCTGTATGCTGCCCTGTACTCAAGGCAAAGCCCATCTTTATCAAAGGGCTTCCTTACTCTCTAGGTTCCCATTGGGTTTGGCCAACAAGGAGAACTGGTGAGAGAGGAGAGGGAGAAAATCAGGTAAGAATGTTCCCTGTCTGTGGGATTGCCATAAGTTGGCAAACTAGCATAATCTAGCCTGATTTCCAAGGTGGTAAAACTTGCACTCCACCAAGTACCTGGAATGAGGCTATTTGTATAACATTCATGCCTACTCCAAGACATGGGGACTCTATCTGGAACAATCTGAACAAAATGGAAATTATTACTTATTACATATTTAGCAGAATGTATTATTAAGCCATCTGGGGCTTAATTTTTGTTGCTGTTGTTGCTGTTCATTTGTTTAACTTTTACACTTTACATATAGTATAAATACTGTGCTGGTTCATACATACATGGTTCAGTGCATTTTGCCAAATGTATAAACCCATTTAACCCACATCCCTATCAAGAAATAAAACATTTTTATTTTCCTGGAAAATTCTCTTTTCTAATTAAAGATTTTATTTTGCCCATCCTAGGTCTTTTGCATTTCTTTATAATTTAAGAATCTATTTGTTAATTTCTACAAAAATACTGGTGGGATTTTTATTGGAGTTGCCTTTAATTCTACAGATTACTTTGAAGGAAAAAAATGTCATCTTAAATATATTGAATCTTCCAACCCATTAATATGATATATAATGTATTTATTAAGGTCTTCTTTAATTTCTTTCAAAAATTCTATATAGCTTTCAGCATATATATCATATACATATTTAAAAAAATTATCAATAAGTATTTATAACTATCCCTAACTACTGTAAGTGGTGTATAAACCTTAATTTTTCAATTGTATGTTATTGGAATTAAGAGGACACTTGATTTTGTATATTGACTTTGTGTACTGAAACCTTGCTAAGTTCGCTTATTAGTTTTTGTTGTTGTTATTGTTTTTTTCCTTCTTGTCATGGATTCCTTAGGATTTTCTACAAAGGTGATTGTGTCATCTATGAGTAAAGGCAATTTTATTTTTTTATTTCCACTTTTTATGCTATTTATTTCTTTTTCTTTTTTGTCTTAATACACTGGCTTGGAAATGCAGTATTATACTGAATTAAAGTGGTAAACATATATTTTGCTTTGTTCTAGCTCTCATGATGCCATACCCAGTTTATTCATCCCTCCCTTCCTTCTGACAACTACCAGTTTGTTCTCTATATTTATATGGAGGTTCTTCAAAAAATTAGAAATACTGTCTGATCCAATAATTCCAGATGTTATACTTCTTATTATGTAATTTTTTTACCTTACAAAGAGTTTCATCTCTGTTGAATTTGTTTGCAAAAAAATAAAAAGAGTCAATAATATTTCCTTATTATCTCATTTATGTCTGTGGGATCTATAGGGATGTCTCTTTCCTTACTGATATTAGTAATTTTTGTTTTTTCACTTTTTTTTGTCTTGATCTATCTCACAGGGGTTATAATTTTTAAAATCTTTCCATAGAGCTAGGTTTTTCCATTGTCCATTTTCTGTTTCATTGATTTCTGCTCTTATCAGTTTTGTTCCCTTCCTTCCACCTAATTTAGATTTTATTTACTCTTTTTTGTAATTTAAAAAGCACTTTATATAATATTTAAACTGATTCATATTATTATAGGTACATACTTAGCAGTAATCCCCACATTGGGATATACTGTGCTTTCATTATCATTCATTTTTACTTATGAGTTCATTTTAAACACATGAATTACTATAGTTCCTATAACTACAAACTCAGTTTTCTCTATTATTAACATCTTATATTAATGGACCATTTCTTATAAATAAGTAGATATTGGTGTATTATTTTTAGTTGAAGTCCATAGTTTATTTATTTATTCTTAGTTCTAGGATTCCATCACAGGATCACAGGATGCCACATTATACTTAATTTTCAGGTCTTCTTAGGCTTTTCTTGCTTGTGATAGTTTCTCAGACTTTCCTTTTTTTTTTCATGACTTTGACTGTTTTGAATACCAAGTATTTTATAGCATGATTCTCTATTGCAACTTGTCTGTTTTTATTTTCCTTCCCAAATAGAATGGGGTTATGGGTTTTTGAAAGGTAAAAGCACAGAGAGATAAAGTACCATTCTCATTATATCTTATCAAGGGTACATAATATGAACATTGTTTATCACTGTTAATGTTGATCTTGATCACCTGGCTGAGCCAGCATTTGTCAGGTTTCTCCACTAAAAGTTACTATTTCTTTTTTCTCTCTCTTCATAATGTACTTTTTAGAAGAAATTTACTATGTACCATCTACACAGAAGGAGTGGAGAGCTATACTTCACTTCTTTGATGTTAGAGTATCTACATAAATTATTTGGGAATTCTACATAGAATATTTTTCTCTTCTCTTCCAATAATTAATTCATTTACATCTGTGTGGACACATGAACACATTTTATATGTTTGGCTATAATCCAAAACTGTTTTGTTTCTCTAATTGTTCCACTTTGGCCATTGGGAGCGCTTTGTGTTATTTTTATGAATAGAATTTTGTTTTCTTATTGAGGAATAATTGAAGTATATTAAAGTACATGTACTTAAAATGAAAGTAAAGTATACTAACACACATGTACTTACAGTTTTTTTTTTAAGATTGTATTTATTTGTTTGACAGGGAGAGAGCACAGCAGAGAGGAGCATCAGAAGGGAAAGGGAGAAGCAGGCCCCCACTGAGCAGGAAGCCCAATGTGGGGCTCCATCCCAGGACTCTGGGATCATAACCTGAGCAGAAGGCAAACTCTCAACCAACTGAGCCAGTCAGGCACCCCTTACAGTAAGGTTTGACATAAATACATACACCTATGAAACCATAATCTTAAATAAAATAAAAAATTTCTCATTATCCCCAAAATTCTCTCTCCATCACTATCCCCATGCAACCACTAATTTCATTCAGTCACTGCATAACAGTTTGCATTTTCTTGAACTTATATATGTATTTAGAATTTTCATTTTACCTTGCTTTTTTCACTTAGCATAATTATTTTGAGATTCACTTGTGTTACATGAGTTACTGAATAATATTCCACTGTATAGATATTCCACAAATTATTATCCATTCACTTGTTAAAGGGCATTTGAGTGATTTCCTGTATTTGGCTATTATAGATAAAAATGTGGTATATATTTATCTGTAGATGTTTGTGTGAACATATGATTTCATCCCTTTTGGATTAATAACCATAAGTAGAATATTGGCTCACATGGTAGGTGTATGTTTAAATTTTAGGGAAACCATCAAATTGTTTTCCAAAGGAGTTGTATCATTTTATATTCCCACCAGCACATGAATATGTCAATTTATTCATATTCTCATAACAATTGACAGAATCAGTGTTTTTTAATTTTAATTTTTTGTTACAACATTTACTGATTTTAATGGTGATGGAGTGATATCTTACTGTGGCTTTGATTTATGTTTCCCTGAAAAAAATAATATTATTGGCATATTTTAAGTACTTATTGGCTATTTATATTTTTTATTTGTAAAGTGTTTGTTCAAATATTTTTCTTATATTATTACTAGTTTGTTTTTTGTTATTGTTTTGTGAGAATTCTTTCTTCTGAATACAAGTCCTTTGTCTGATACATTTTTGCAAATATTTTCTCTCAACTTATGGCTTGCCTTTTAATTTTCCTAATAATTTTCTTAGCTCTTTGGAGAGCAAAATTTTTTTGTTTTGGTTAAATTCTATTTACTTGTGTATTTTTGCATGCATGCATATATGTATTTATATTTTACAACTTGACATTTTGTGTTGCATCTAAGAAAACTTTCCCTACCCCAACACCAGATAGATTTTCTGTTTTCTTCTAGAAGTTTTATAGCTTTGGGTTTTCATTTTAGCTGTGTAATCCATTTGGAGTCTTTTTTTTTTTTGTAGTGTGAGGTAATGGTTGATGTTTATTTTATTGCTAATGGTTTTCCAATTGTCCTAACATCCTTTATTCAAAATATTTTTTCCCACATTTAATTGTCTCAGAACCAGTATCAGAACTCAGATCTGTTCTATACACATAGATATAGATTGTGTTCCCTTTATCTACTTGTCTATCTTGATGCAAAAGCCACATTGCCTTAATTAGTGTATTATATGAAGTCTCAAAGTCTGGGAGAACAAGTCTTCCAAATTTCTTTCTTGTTTAGTTTTATGAAAGCCTATTGTATTTTCATGTAAATTTTAATATTAACTTGTCAATTTCTTTTAAAAAAGCTTTCTAGAATTATTTTTGGAATTATATTGAATCTATAGATCAATTTGGGGATGTTTGATATCTCTTTTTTTCTCATTGTCTTTGAGCAGGTCTTTATTCAAAATTAGCTGTCCAAAAATGATTTGACTTTTATGGAATAAACAGATGTAAGTTTTTAGGCAGCAGGCTTCTTGTCTTACATAGTGTATTTCTTTTCTGAAGCCTTCTTGTCAGCTGCTGGTTTCTTGGTAGTTGTGACTTTTTTTTCCCTCCAAACGTTTCTTCTTCTTCTTCACACCAGTAGCCTTCTTTCCTTTCTTCCCTACCACAGGCTTCTTGCCTGGAACTCCCTTCTCATCTGATTTGGCTTCTATGTTTGCTGCTGCCTTATCCATCTGAAGTTTGTAATTCTTTGCCTGGCAAAGAATGGTGTTCTGGCGCATGGGATCTGCATATGGGTTTAGCTTCAACATGTTTCTCAGGTTCTACAGCAGATTCTTCTTTAGGACTCTGCCATGAATCTTCTTGCATGGTGCTCAGAGGGCTCTGAATCTCTGGGCTTTTCAAGATTCTGCTAAGGTCTGTATTAAGCATCTAATGCCGGGGAAAGTTGTAGGTACTCTTGAGGGAGGCAGCCTTACACCAAGTGCCACCAGATCGTCTAACTTGCAGAAAGCTCCTTCGGTCCAAATGCAGAAATGTCCCACATGTCCACCAGGAGCAAGTTTCAAAATGTTCAGTTTGCTTACATTAAGTAAAGTAATTCCAGGGATATTTTTGAAGGTCCTGATGATACCGTTGTCTTCATTGTAGATGATGCAGGGTCCCCTGCACTGGGTACAATGATGGTTTCTTGTTTTGCCCTTGACAGCTCTCATTTGCTGGGAGGCATAGACCTTTTTGATATCATAGACCATTTTTATATCATTCCATTGATATCATAGACCTTTTTGATATAATTTAAGTTTCTTAAGAAGCAAAACAGCCTCCTTGGTCTTCTGGTAGCCTTGTAGCCTTCAACTTTATCTTCAATCATGAAAGGAAATTTGGGAACTTCCTCAATACGATGACCTTTAGACATGACCAGTGCTGGTAAGGATGAGGCAGCCAGGGCAGAGCAGATTGCATATCACTTCTATGTTGTGTCCACTCTGCAGTGCCAATGGCATGAGGTTTTGGTTGGTGTAAACATGCGGTCACCATGACACATATTTCCAAAACCATTTTGGCCTTTTTAAAGTTGGTTATTATTACTTTCTTTTTAAAATAGCTTTATTGACGTATAATTGACATTTAATAATATGAATACATTTAAAGTGTACAATTATATATGTTTTAACATATGAATACACCTGTTAAAAATCATTATAATTAAGATTGTGGATATATATGACATCCCCTCAAATTTTTTCATGCCGCTTTATAATCATTTGCTCCTTCACCTCTCTAGTCTGCCCCATCCATAGGCAACCACTGATCAGCTGTCCCTATATACCAGTTTGTGCTTTGTAGAATTTAAATAAAACTCTGTTTCTTTTACTTGGCATAATCATTTTGAGATTCATTTATGTTGTTGCATGTATCACTAGTTCATTCCTTTTTATTGCTGAGTAATATTCCATTGTATGAATATAATACCATCTGTGTATTCAATCATTGATGAGGATTTTGGATTTTATAGATTTTGGCTTTTATAAATATAGCTGCTATAAAAATTAATTTACATATTCTTATATGGATATATGCTTTGATTTCCCTTATTTATTTATTTATTTATTTATTTATTTATTTGACAGAAAGGTGAGAGATCACAAGTAGGCAAAGAGACAGACAGAGAGAGGGGGAAAAGGAGGCTCCTCGCCAACCAGAGAGCCCAATGCAGGGTTTGATCCCAGGATCCTGGGATCATGACCTGAGTCGAAGGCAGAGGCTTAACCCACTGAGCCACCCAGGTGCCCCTTGATTTCTCTTGGGTAAATAAATACCTAGGTGTGAAATGACTGGATGCATGGAATTTTAATTAAGTGATTTTTAGATGTTAAATCAACCATGAATCCAAACTGGCCATGCATTTGCTCTCTTTCGCATGTTGATTCAATTTCCTTTTATTTTGTCCAGGGATATTGTGTTTATATTCTAAAAGACATTTCTCTATAGTTTTCTTTTCTTGTCATGTCTTCTCCTGGTCTTCATATCAGAGTAATTCTGGTCTCATGGAATGTATTGGGAAGTATTCTTTCCTCTTTGACTTTTATGTAAGAGTTTGTAGTTTATGTAGAGTTATTATTATTTCTTGCTCAAATGCCTCAGTGAAGATATTTGGGTCTGGTGGGCATTTTTTCACTTGTTTGCTTTTTAAGGATGTTGAGAATAATTTTAATTTCCTTGCTAGAGGACAATTCATGTTATCTGTTTCTTCTTGAGTGAGCTTTCTAGTTTACATATTTCAAAAAGTTATCCATTTCCTCTAACTTGGTCAAATATATTGATAAAAATTGTTAATAATAATCCATATATTTCTTTGAGCCTATAGAATCTGTAGTAGTATCATGTGTTTCACTCTTAAAGGTAGTAATCTGCATCTTCTTTCTTTCTGATCAGTCTGGCTAGCAGTTTATGAGTTTATTGAGTTTCTAAAAGAGCTGACTTTTGATTTCATTGATTTGTTTTCTTTTGGTTGGTTTTCTGTTACATTAGTTTCCACTTTTAAATTCCATTTCTTCTGTATATATTCCATTATGTTTACTCTTTTTCTTTCTGGTGGACTCTGTGGTCATTGATTTGAGACCTTTTCTTTTTCTAACATAATTGAAATGGAAACTCACAAATTTGACATTTTCCATTTTCATTTGCATTTAGTTCATAATACTTTCTAATTTCCATATTAATTTTTTCTTTGACTTATATTTTATTTATAAACATCTAAATTAGTTTCCAATATTTAGGGATTTTTTTTCCCCCAGAGATATTTCTATTATTGTCTTCTAGTTTAGTTGTTTATGGTTACAGAACATACTTTGTTTGACTTAAATCCTTTTGATTCATTGAGACTTGTTTTAGAACCCAGAATGTATTCTACCTTGGTTAATACAATTTCTGTTGCACATGCAAAAAATATTCTGATGTTGGTTATTGGAATATTCTGTATGTCAATTAGGAAAAGTTGGTTAACAGTGTTATTAAAGTCTTCTGTGTTGTTACTAAGTTCCTGTTATTTGTTCCATTAATTATTATTTTTAATAATCTTTTATTAATTTTAATAATCTTTTATTATTATTTTTAATAATCTTTTATTATATTTTTAAAGATTTTATTTTTAAGTAACCTCTACACCTAATGTGGGTCTTGAACTCAGGACCCCAAGATCAAAAGTCACATGCTCTACCAACTGAACCAGGTAGGCGCCCCTCTATTAATTCTTGAAAATTAATAAAAATTAATAATTATTTCGGGGCGCCTGGGTGGCTCAGTGGGTTAAAGCCTCTGCCTTTGGCTCAGGTCATGATCTCAGGGTCCTGGGATCGAGCCCCACATCGGGTTCTCTGCTCAGCAGGGAGCCTGCTTCCCTCTCTCTCTCTGCCTGCCTCTCTGCCTACTTGTGATTTCTCGCCCCCCCTCTGTCAAATAAATAAAATCTTTAAAAAAAAATTAATAATTATTTAAATCTCTGACTGTATCTGTGGATTTGTCTATTTCTCCCTGTAGTTCTATCATTGTTTGGTTCAAGTATTTTGAATTGGTGGTTGCATACATATTTAGGATTGTCATGTCCTCTTTAATTGACCCCTTTATCATTGTGAATTAAGCTTATTTTTGATAGCAACATTCTGTGATCCAAAATTGACTACTTCTGATATTAATTGAGCAAATTTAGTACTATTTAGATTATTTTTAATGTGGTTTACAATTTTCTATCCTTTTTATTTTAAACGATTTGTATCTTTATATGTAAAACATGGTCTCTGTCTTTGTCTCTCTCTCTCTCTGTCTTTTGTTTTGTTTTGTTTTATTTTGTAGACAGTATATGGTTGGATCTTGAATATTTTATCTAATCTACCAATCCCAAACTTTTAATCAGAGTCATCAGACCCTTTAGAATTACTGTGAAATTTGACATAATTAACTTTAAATTGCTATTTTTTTCTGTTTATCTCTTCTGTATTTTGTTCCCCTTTTTCCTAGTTCTTTTGTCTTAGGTAAAATGAGTGTTATTTATGATTCCACTTTAACATCTGTTGGCTTGGGCGCCTGGGTGGCGCAGTTGGTTGGGCAACTGCCTTCGGCTCAGGTCATGATCCCGGAGTCCTGGGATCGAGTCCCACATCGGGCTCCCAGCTCCATGGGGAGTCCGCGTCTCACTCTGACCTTCTCACTTCTCATGCTCTCTCTCACTCTCTCTCTTTCCTAATAAATAAATAAATAAAATCTTTAAAAAAAATCTGTTGGCTTATTAGTTATAGCTCTTTGTGTATTGTTTGGTGGTTGCTTTAGGATTTATAGAATATATCTTTAACCTATCACAGTGTATCTTAATGTGATCTTATGACATTTCAAGTACAGCATAAGAACCATACAACAGTATATTTTTTAGTTATCCTGGCCTTTGTGCTACTACTGTTATCCATGTGATTTTATACATTTTATAAACCCCACAGTACATTACTATTAATGTTGTTCAAACAATTTTCTTTTAAATGGATTTAAATAATAAGAAATAATCTTGTATATTTACTCAATGTACTTACTATTTTTGGTCTCTTCATTCTGAGTGTAGATTCATATTTCTATATTTCTTCCGCCTATTAGATTTCCTTATTTTGTGATAATTATTATTTTGGCTTTTATGTATGAAAATGTCTTTATTTTATCTTCATTTTTGAAATGTATTTTATATAGAAATCTAGGTCAAAAGTTTTTACTTTCAGTGCTTTAAAGATTTCCCAACTTATTGCTTTCCTTGTTTATGTTTATTTGTTTGCTTTTAATGAGAAATTTATCATCATCCTGATTTTTGTTCCTGTGTATATCACAACTTTATTTTCATGTCTATTTTTAAGATTTTCTCTTTATGAGAGGTTTTGCGAAATTTTATTATGATTTGCCTTCGTGTATTCTTTTTTCATGTGGCTTGTGTTTGGAATTTGTTAAATATCTTTGATCTTTGGCTTTATAATTTTTATGAAATTTTAAATGTTTTTGGCTATTATTTCTTCAGATACTTTTTTCTGCCCTTTCCCAATATGAATATCAGTTACACATATATTAGACCACTTAAAGTTTTGTTCCACAGCTCACTGATTCTTTTTTCATTCATTTATTGTTTTTTTTCCTCTATGTGTTTGTTCTTGGATAGCTTCCATTGCTGTGTCTTCAAATTCACAAATCTGTTTTTCTGCAATGTCTAACATGCCCTTAATTTATGTAGTATATTTCATTTTTTATCTCAGACTTGTCATTTACATTCTGAGAAGTTTTATTTGGGTCACTTATCTATTTAAATTTTTTTTTTGAACATCTGGAATAGAGTTGTAATAACAATTGCAATCCTCTTTTCTGTAATTCTAATGTATCTTTCACAGATCATTTTCCTGCTTCTTTGCATGTCTGATTATTTTTAATTGTTGTCTGACATTGTGAATATTGTCCTGTTACATAACTGACTTTTTATATTCCTACAAATATTCTTTTTTAAAGTAGTCTCCATACCCAATATGGGACTTGAACTCATAACCCTGAGATCAAGAGTTACGTGCTGTACTGACTAAGCCAGCGAGGTACCCCTACAAATATTCTTGGGTTCAGTTTGCCATTAGACACTGTGATCCTTAAGGGTTCTGCTTTAAGATTTGCTAGACAGGATCTAGAGTTCAATAAAGGGTTAATTATGACCCATAATTGAGGCAAGTCTGTTCTTAGGATTCTACCCAATACCCTATAAATTATCCACCAGTGTGGTTGGAGGAAAATATATGATTTTTGGCCCATGTAAGTGCAGGCACTGATCCTTTCAGGAGGCTCTTTCTACAACCTCTGGTAGTTTCTTCACATGCATGACTTGATCATATTCTGCTGACCACTCGAGGACTTTTTGCAGCTCTCTCCTCTCTGGTACTCTGTTGCATGTACTCTATGTGCCTTGCTCTGGAATCTCAGTTCTGTCTCCTCTATTCAAGCAATCTTCTGGGCTCTGCCTTAGTTGTACTTCTCTGTGTTGTGATATGGAAACTTAGGGATTGCTCCTTTCATTTCCCATCTCTCAGGGATTACTATCCATTGCTGTCTCATGCCCAGTGACATAAAGTCATTGTTTCATTTATTTTTATCTATTTTTTTAAAAGTAGTTGTTTCAAGCATGAAAACTTTTTTGCTCTATTTTATCTGGAAACTTAACTATTTTTATTTCCAGAGATAGTCCTCCCTGACCCATTATGTGGACTCTTTTGTCATTGTGATCAGTCACTCCAGCTTTCCCTTTTCTGCTTGACCTCCTTCCTCAGCCCTTTCCTTGACCCCAGATCCTGGTAGAATATTTCTGCAGTGATAAGGATTTCAGTGTAACTCTGTAAAATCCATGCTCTAGTTTACAACCTTAAGTAAGTCTCTCATGTAGCTCTGTTCATTATTATGAAAGGTATCTATTTATTTTTAATTAATTTTTTTTCTAGACTGTAAAGTGCAGGAGATAACTTGTGAGGAAGTCTGTGTTAGAATATTGGCAGATATTACAATCAATCTTGTAACACTGAAAAATTAAAATAAACATATTTGGGGAGAAGAAAAAAAAAGAATATTGGCAGATGTGGTGAAGCATGAGGTGTATGCTCAGCCTCAGATCCAGTCCTCATGGGAATTCAGATGTTCATTCAAGATCCTACAGAATTTCCATAATGTTCTCACAGGAGGAGTGTGTGTCAAGTCCCTGAGAGGCTTTTGGCTCTCTGTAAAGTCTGGTGTATCCAGGGTTGCATCGTCCTATAGCACAATGTTCAGGAATACTCCAGATAAATGCTTCTCAAAGCGGGGCAAGGACTTAACTGCACCTTGGGATCCCATGGAGGTCCAGAATGATGCCAGTGGTTCACAATAATGTTTTCCGTGAGTACTTGTTTTGCAGACATGATTTCTAATATTCCCATCCATGCAGAAGATATATCACTTCCCCTGTTTTCCCAGTGAGGAAATACTGACTCAAGGAGGCAAAGTGACTTGCTTTGTCTCAACCAGTGGGTTACAGAGGCCTACTTCAATGCCGATGTGTCCAATTTCATTCCTGAATATTTTTCAGTGCACCTTCTAACCCATTTTATTCATACCGTTATTTTGGAGACAGCAGATAATGCAATGCTTTCTTGTTTTAAGTCATGAAGTAGCAGAATGGGTCATTGTTCTGAACTGCACTGTGCCCTCCCCATCAAATTCCTATGTTGCAGCCCTAACCCCAATTAGTTATATTAGGATATAGCACCTTTAAAGGGGTAATTAAAGTTAAATGAGATCATAGAGTAGGACCCTAATCCAATGTGTCTGGTGTCCTTTTGAGAAGAGGGAGAAACACCAGTGATAGACACACAGGGAAAAGGCCATATAAGGATGCAATGAGAAGGTGAGAAAAGGAGACAAGGAGAGACAAGCCAAAGAGAGAGTCCTTAGGACAGACAGTCCTGCTGACACCTCAATCTTGGACTCCCACCCTCCAGAACTGTGAAGCAAATAAATGTTTGTTGTTTAAGCTCCTCGATCTACAATACTTTGTTATGGCAGCCCAGCCAGAATAATGCAGTCCTCAACACCAAAAAAAAGAGTCAAAATCAAAGATTTCTGCATTCCTTTGCAAAATCTAACATTTTGTGGATTGAGGATGTTTGACTCTCTCATCAGTCAGATATCTTGACTACACGGAGCTTATACACCAACATCTTGTTTAATAATTCAACCATCCCTCCAAACTCCAGGGAAAATGTTCATCACACCTTCTGGGAGCTGTGTTTGGAAACCATTTTTTTCACTCGGTGAGGGTCCCTACTGAACAGTGGTTACCCAGGTTTCTCGGGATAGGTGAGTACAGAATAGGGCTTCTGAAAGTGGCATTTTCTGCCACAGGAATCAGTATGGACACTGTCCCTAAGAGAATCCTTGAGTCCAAGTCAAAAGCCCCAGATCCAAGCAGCAAGAGGAAACCCTGAAGGACTTGTATAGTGCCATTGGGCTTTGTAACAACCAGATTAGTGTGTGAGGCACACATAGTCACACAAAATGGCCCAGCGAGGTGGGGGTGCTGTGCCTCTGAAAACTCACATTATGGACCCAGGTTTTTGTTTGTTCATTTTTAATATTCTAAGTGCTTGTGATATTTCCCAAATTCCATAACTTCATCCACACTTTTCTTGCTCCTATATATTCCTTCCAAATATCAGACTTTGTTAGCCCAGAGACCATCAAGCCTTACTCATTAGCATCCACTCTCTGTATTTCTATCTTCCTCTTATAGAGGGAAGCATGGTGATTTTGGCCATTCAGTGCCAGCCCGAAAAAGCACAAAAGAGCTGTGATGTGTGACTTGAAGGCGGAGTCCAGAATGTCCTCTACCAACTGTAGTAGAAATCCCTTCCTTAGGGGAGGTGAGTAAATTCCACACGTCCCAAAGTGAAGATGCAATCCCAGCCTGGAGCCGTGGTAGTTAAACTAGAAACAATCCAGCTTAAATTATTATATCAGGGTAGTTCTGAAAAAATAAGAGGAAAAAAAGATCAATATTGATATCTTTATTTAAAGGGAGTGGAGGGGTGAGGGCTACATGTATGTGGGCAGAGTGAAGAGTTTAGAGACCTGGATCCAGGTAAATCAGCCATTGTCCCCAGCTCTGTCCACACTAGTCTCTGGAAGCCCTGTATAGGGAGTGTCCAGAGAGGCCGAGAATGCCCTTCAGCCTCCACTGTGCCTATTTTCTCCTATATATTATAGCAGGATAAGGAGGAGACAAATGAGGAATGCACTCATGCCGTGTGATTAAATTACCAAGCCAAATTTTTCCAAGTCTCGCATTTTCCTCCACACAGACCCCTGGGACCATGCTGCCAGAGGAGTCCTCAGGGCAGTTGTGACCGTACTGAGTGTCAGGACTGAGCACTCCAGACACCATATCTCAGGCTTCTCCCACAGCTCCTGGTGAAATCTGGTCTCCTAAGGTTCCCCGGCCTGTGATCTTCAACACCTCACAATTCAGGCATTATTAGCATCACCAAGGAATCTGATAGATGCAAAAAGCCCTTTCCAGATGGCATTTAAATATTTATGTGTGCAGTGGGGTAATATTTTATAGAGAAACAACAAATTCTTTTCCCATAGTACTTCCAAACATCCTTTGGTCTTACCCCCAGTGAGGCATCAGCCAGGGTATGTTGTGTATAAAATTCACAGCAGAGTGGATGGGTGTCAGGGGGACAGAGAAAGAGGGTGGGGCAGGGGGGAGAGAGGGGAACAGAGAGAAAGAGAGAGAGAGAATTTGCATTACACAATCTTTTAACATCTCAAAACTAGACTTTTGAAAATCATGTCTGAAACCATAGCCTGGGATGAAAGAATTTTGAGTTTCACAGTTCAAGCCCTGACAAACAATATGTGTTCATTTTGATTCAGTTTTTTTTCTCATCCTGAAGAGTAGATCAAGTTTTCATGGGCTGGAGAGGAATGGAAGAAGTTGGAGAAGAAAAGGGGAAATGTGGAGTCATGAAACTGAGCAAGATCCTAGGGAACTCCCTCAGAAGTTAGAGCCCTAGCAGAGAGAACAGGTGGAGATGACCAGAGGGCAGGGCAGAATCCAGATGACTCAGGGAATCTAGAGTATAGAAGACCCACCTGCTTGGAAAATCTGAGTGCCTTACCCCCATCCCAGCATAGACAAGGTCCTGGATCTGTGGTCACATAGGCTATCAGATACCTACAGCATCATAGAACTCCTGTTTACTCCAGAGTTGCCTGAGAAGCCCATGTTAGGAGTACCACAGAAGAGTATCTGACTCCTACCCAGTTCCTGAGGCTCCAGGATGGCATAGCTCTGGGAGGCTACTTCTAGGTCCCAAGAGTAGCCTAAAGTCACTGGGAGAAGGTTGGACTGAAGGGTCCCTACATTCAGAAGTGAGAGGCGACCAGCAGCCTGCACACACCAGAGACTAGCTATGAAGATGCACCTCTCGGGATGGCAGATTGAAGGTGACATAACAGAGGATAGACACCCATCTCCACCCAGTTCTGAGGCCATGGCACCAAGGAACCATATAAAACACAGCCACAGCCTGGCATAAGATTGGAAGAAGAATGCACATGTGGTGTGCGTGTGTGTGTGTGTGTGTGTGTGTGTGTGTGTGGCCTGACCTGTCTAAAATTTCATTTTGGCCACCACTGGAAGGGGGCTTAAAAAATAAATTATGGTATATAAACATAAATCAGCATTTCTTGAAAACTTCTAGATTCATACTTTGCTACTGCATTTTATTTATCTTTTAGAGCAAACTTTAAGCACATAATAAAACAGAGATATAGATGGGAGAAAACTTTATTGCCCGGGATTTAAACTGCAAATAGGTGTAATCCTACCTGTGGTTGAAAAGTTCTAAATGGCATTATTGAGTGAATATTTTACTGCTATGGGAACTGCTAAAAAACAAAGACATAAAATTGCCGAAGTTTTTTTTACTCCTATGACAAAAACATACACAAAAATTATAAATCCATTAGTCTTTCAAATCACAATATTGTTGAGAACAATTTTCTTTTTCTGTACTTATAAAACTCCATATAAGAAGTGATCTCATGTAAAGGAACAGGTGATAGCAATTCACCTCCTTTGGTGTGCACCCTGGCATGAGTGTGGCAGCTCAGATAGAACCAGCTATGAAAGCAAAGCTTTAGTTAAGAAGAACAGGGTTAGATCAAAACCACCCATGTGGAAAGGGATCCCTATCGAGTAGCCCACAAATCACTAGCAAAAAATGAAAAAGCAACAATAGCCATGAATTGAATTGTGACTGTGTACTAGGAGTACTTTACATGTCTTAGTGACATAGTTCCAGCAATGCCCTTCCCTGTGAGAGGCCTGAACCAGGCTCCATTTATTATTACCAGACCCTCAGGTATCCCCATTCTAAGAAAGAGCCATGATGATGTTTCAGGTCCCCAGGTGTCACTGTCACCTGAAAACTGCCCCTGCACTTTTATGTTCTCTGCAGACTTGCCTGCCATGGGTCTGGCCCAGGTCATAGCCTGTAGTCCAGCTTCTGTGGGTAGAGAACAGAACCCTTCAGGCTTCTGCCATTGAAAGCAAGGCCCTGCAGCTCCAAGACTAATATTCCAGCACAGTGTCTGTAAGACAGCTTAGGCTGTCATAACAAAATACTGTGCACTGGGTAGCTTATACAATAGACATTTATCTTTCACAGTTCCAGAGGTTAAAACTCCAAAATGAGAGTGCCAACATGGCTGTATTCTGGTGAGGTTCTGCTTCTTGGTTTGCAGATGGTCACCTTTTCACTGTGTCCTCAAATGGTAGGAAAACAAAACAAAACAAAACAAAACCAAGCTCTGTGGTGTCTTGTTTTAGGTGACTCTAACCCATCATGGAAGCTCCAAACTCATGATGTTATCTAAACCTAAACATCTTCTAAAGGCTCCTAATACCATCACACTGGAGGTCAGAGCTTCAACATGTGAGTTTTTGTGGGATGCAAACATTTTGTCTTTAACAATCTCCAAATAGAAGCAAGGGTTTCAGTTGCCCAGTAGTCACAAAACAGAAGGGAAAGACCCCAAACCTTATTCATCACAGCAAGGGCTGCTCCCTGGGTTATTTAACTCCAGAGGCCAGGATGTCATCTGGCACGTGATGCTGCTTCCAGGGAGCACTGAATTGTTAGAAATTCAGGGAGTGTTGGGGATGTCAGGATATGGCGGGTGTTGGAAGTACTGGAAATGTTGAAAATTTGGGGGGAATTAGGAGAGTTGTGGTTAGTGAGATAGTTGGGGATAGTTGGGGATTAATGAGAGTTGTGGGAATTTTGGAAATTTGGGGAGTGTTGGGAATATTGAGAGTGTTGGGAATGTTGGGGGAGTGCTGGGAATTTTGGGAATGTTGAGAATGTTGGGAGGTATTGGGAGTATTGAAAATGTTAGGAGGTATTGGGAGGTATTAGGAATGTTAGGAGTGTTAGGAATGTTGTGAACTTGGGGGTGTTGAGAACGTTGGGGATTTGTAGGATATTGGGAGTGTTCCAAATGTTGGAAATGTGTTTTTGGGGTGTTGAAAATGTTGGGAATTTGGAGGATATTGGAAGTGTTGGGAAAGTTGGGAGTGTCAGCAATATAGACTCTAATCCTCAAAGTGTTCAGGTTTCCTGCTAGTGGTGGCACTTCTGCCATCAAGAAGTACCTCCATAACTAAGGAGTCCTTAGTTGCAAACTTATCCTTTCTTACTGGCTCCCTTGCAACTGGGAGCTGAGGTACCAATAGGCATTTCCCATTCCCTGACATGTAGTGTGCACTCTCACTTCAATGCCTTTGTATGTGCTATTCTCCCCTTCCAGCACAGCCTCCCCACATTGTATTCCTGGCAAATGCTCACTCACTTCAAAGCACTGGTTCAAATGTCACCTCCTTGTGAAGACTTCTACCACGCACTAGGCAGTGAAAACTTTCATAATTCTAGCAATTTATTTTTACTATTTACTGCTAATATTTTGCTATGATTATACATTCTTTTTTACTATAGTCTGAGCGCCTAAAGATCTAGACATTTGCTTTATATCTATTCCATGGAAGATGCTACTGGTGCCCTGCCTGTGCCAAAGACTGTTTGCTGCATGTGCCTGAGGTTCCTTTCCTGAGCACTTGTGTTCTCATGTTGGGAGTATACTTGGACTCACTCACAGGACAAGCCAAGAATAGCAGGATGTGAATACCCTGAAGCAGCCTTCAACCACGGAAGTTTGTGGGGGGTTGTGAGTGAGAACCCAGCAACTAACCTCGGTTGGGATGGCTCTGAACATGTTGATAACCTCATCTCATAGTTCACTTCTGAGAACCTCGACTCAGTTCCCAGAATTTAGTTCAATGCCTGACTTCAGTTAGGTTCTTAATAAATTTGTGATGAACAAAATCAGCCCTGAAGTGGATCAGAAATTCATTCACTTACTATGCATGCAATGAACATTTCTGGAGAACATATCAGGTTTTAGAAACTGTGCTACATGAAACATGGTGTACCTAAATGGTCATTTTAAGGAATCTAAAATCTAATGCAAGAAATAATACATGCAAATACATAATCTTACTAATTATAAATTTTAGTGTAACAGTTACCCCAAGATTTAGCATCTTAAAACAACAAACATTTGTTAACTTGCACAGTTTCTCTGGGTCAGGATCCCAGGGAAGCTTGACTGGGTACTTCTCATTCAGGGACTCCCATGGGGTTGCAATCAGGCTGACGGCTCTGGCTGCATCATCCAAAGGCTTGGATGGGGCATCCACTTCAAAGGCAGCCACTCACACGGCTGGAAAGCTGGGACTAGGTGTTAAAAGAGGGCTTAGATCCTCCATGGGACTCTACAGTGTACACGTAGGATTCTAAGTAACTAAAAAAAAAAAAAAAAAAAAAGAGTCCTCTCGGCTTTCAGCTATGCTGAGTCACCCTTTGGTACCTTGAGTTCAGCAAGCACAATGAGCAGCATTTTATATCTTTCCCTGGCTGATCACTAACTAGGAGGTTAAAAATTCTCTACACATGTAGAAGAGAGGGTTAGGCGCACAGAACCCTCCTCATTTCCTGGGGTCATTAGTATTCCTTGGAGAGCCAGCGAGGAGCCCTCCTGTGCTCCATCCTCCCTGTGCCAGCTCTGAACCCAGAACATGGCTGATCGTCTGGTGCTAAACAGTACGAAGTGGCTGAAAATGTGAGTTCTGGCTTCACTTTGGGGAAGTACATGGCCTCTCCTTGCCTCATTTTCCTTATGTGCAAATGAGGATGATAATAGTAGCTACCACATGAAGTTGGCGAGAGATGAAATGGGTTAACACCCATGGAGCACCAAGTGCCTGACATGCAGAAAAGACGAGACACAGCTGACCTTTACTACTTCCCTGCTGGACCTTTTGCTTTCAGGCAGAATTCTGCCACTGCTGTGATAGGTCATCCAGCCAGACACCCCTTAAAAAAATAAGAATCAAATTACTGAACTGATAAAATATAGACAAAGTATGTTATGGGCTTCATAATAATTGTGCTTTCAGGTAGACACACGACCTGCTTCCTCTACCTGAAAGCACAATTGTAAAGCCCATGATATCATTTACTTTATTTATAAAATCATCACACACACGCACACACACACTCACATACACACGCATGCATGCACACATGGACACACACACACACAAAGACTTGCAACAGTGTGATAGGCTGTCATGTGCAATAGAAGTGGTCAAATGAGGTAGAATAGAATATTTCTTGGGATCAGAAGCTGGGTCCCTGGATGAGGCACTTACTTAGTGTTTCAGCAGTGGTGAGGGGACAGAGACCAGCCAATTGTGTTTTGGGCACAGGAACAGCATGGACAGAAGTGTAGAGGGAAGGGAGTTCCCCAGGGCTGTCTGGGTCCCCCCTATTCAGGAAGAGAAGCTGTGATAACCACTCCTGAAGAGGTTCCTCCAAGCTCATTAGGGTTTTGGTTCTCATGGTTATCTTCCTTGAAGCTATGGAGATACCAAAAAAAAAAAAAAAGGTGTTCTTGGATTAGATGTCCAGCCTGCTCTGAGGCAGGTCTGGGGGCAAATGAAAAGCAAGGCTGAACTGAGATGAGCAGATGACATTGCTGAAGAAGTCAATTATCTAAAAGGCTTGGAGTGGGGTGGGTAGCCAACAAAAAGGAAAGCAGGAAAGCAACTCTCCAAGAGAAGAAGCCAGGGGGCCATTTTGGTTTCCTCTGAGGAGCAGCGGCCTTGTCCGGGCTTCCTGTTGTGTGGGGTGGTAGGCAATGAAGAACCAGTAAGAACAGATTAGAGTGGTGGCTTTGGCCTGAAAGATTGGAACAGGTAAGGGCTTGAGACCACAGTGCCATTGTAGTTTTAGGAATTGGGATGGTGTTGGTGGGCTCAGAGGGGACTTTAGTGGTGTTGCTCCAATACCTCCATGTAGGGAAGACAGCTGGGGCTAGAATAAGACTGTGGCCAGGAGCCTGATGGAAGGGGAGGGTCTGGAGCAGCGTCCTGAGGAACAGTGCACAGTACACTCTTTTTGAGTCAAACGTTCTTCCCTTCAGCACCAAGTCCCTACTCCAGTCTGTTCCCAGTGGCTGATGCTCATCTCAGTGTTTCATAACTGCTGCTATGCTCTGTCTTTCCTCTTTCCCACTCACTCCTTCTTCTGGGAAGATGCTGGCTCAGCCCCCAATGTGGCCCTTGGCTTGCGGAGATGGGAAGCAGCGGGGAGCTCTCTGGTTGTCCCCATGGACCCTCTAAATGGATGTTGGCTTCTACCCTGAGCCCATTTCCTCCTAGCTTTGTGCTGTCAGGAGGCCATGGTTCTGCAAACCCATGTTTTCTTTTGGCTGAAGCTGATAAAACACTGGAGTCAGTTTTAATTTTTGATGGTGTGGAGGTTTGTAGATGTGCTCCAGTAGTTCCCATCACTCCCATTCTTCTCACTTCATATCACTCTGTGGGCAAAGAGAGGGCTAGGGAGATAGATCTGCACCCTGGCCCCAGGCTTTCAATTTGGGAGGCTTAAGTGTATTTTCTTGCTGTGAATGCTAAACCAATAATTGTAGGTATAAGCTACTTTCTGTCAAGCCAAAGATGATTTTTCTTCTTAACCTAGTGTTCTCTGAAAAATGGGGACTTGTTGATTTTATCTCTGCATGTGTTAATAAGGAGCTTCTTTCCAGTTGCATGTGAGACCCAGCTCTGCAAGTTCTGTGCCACACCCTCACCTGTGTTGTCTTGAGACTAAGCTAGAGTAGGCTGTGGGACTGGGGGGGGGGGGGTAAGAAGCCTGTGCAGCTCCCCAGTACTTAAACTCGTAAAAGTGGGTAGGGGTTGATGGAATGGAGCTCACCTATTGTCTCTCATTCCACTTGTTTTTCTTGTTATTTCCTCCATCTTATGATGTCTTTTTTCTTCTATTTTATCTTCTTTTAAAATTATCTTTTGGATATTTTCCCAAGATAGGTATATGGCTTATAGACTTGTGGCAGACCTTCCAACAACTACAGCCAACAGATAGTAGGCATGATGATGAAAGCAGGATGGAATCCTGATGACATTGTTGTTCCAGGTCCTGGACCTCTCAGCTTTATTAGCCAATAATTCCCTTCTTGACTCAAGTTAGTTTCATTTCAGTTTATTCAACAAAATAATCCAAACTATTGCTACACACACACATACACACACATGAATTACCCTGCTAATTTACTACATAGACATTAGTCAAACTTCTAGTATGATTATAGAACAGTACTAGATGCAGGAGGAGATGTGAATTAATATAAGATCCATCCATTCCTTCAAAGAAGTTATATTCTTGTTGGTGAGGCAAGACATATCTCAGATTATATAATACAAGATTCAAGTAACAGATCAAACTAGAAGAGGGGATCAGTGCCACAATATGAATCTTTAAACAATGGTCTTTTCTCTTTGGGTTTTAGGATAACAATGGCTAGTTCCAGAGAGTGAGACTTGAAATCATTTTTCACTTAAAGTATTTACCCAGCGGTCGAAGAGACTCAAACATTCTCATTTTTCTGCTGAAGAAATGAGGTCCCGGGTAGAAAAGATCCAGGCAAGATTCACTGTAAATTGTTAGCAGATCTGGGACCCAGCCCTGGCCTTCTTATTACATTAAAATGTGGCACCGCTCTACTTTGCTTTAGGTTTGCATTTTAGCTGTTCAGATATAATCCAAGTTCCCCAATATAGGTATCCAGCTATATCAATGACAAAAACATTGCTGAACATTTATATTTGCAATTCTCATCATCATCATCAAATAATTACTGAGTACTGAATTATGCAAATTGAGTCCAATCTCTACATTACAAATTTGCAAGAATATTAAATCAATTATGATCATTGTATTAATTTGCTAAGGTTGGGCGCCTGGGTGGCTCAGTTGGTTGAGCGACTGCCTTCGGCTCAGGTCATGATCCCGGAGTCCCGGGATCGAGTCCCACATCAGGCTCCCAGCTCCATGGGGAGTCTGCTTCTCATTCTGACCTTCTCCCTTCTCATGCTCTCTCTCACTCTCAATCTTTCCTAATAAATAAATAAATAAATAAAATCTTTTAAAAAAATTTGTTAGGGTTCCCATACCAAAATACCACAGGCCAGGTGACTTAAACCACAGAAATGTATATGCTCACAATTCTGGATGCTGAAAGTCTGAGATCGAGTTATTAGGTTGTGGGTTTCTTCTGAAACCTCTCTTCTTGGCTTGAAGATGGTCACCCTGTGTGTCCTACATGGTCTTTCCTCTGTATGCATCTGTGTTCTGATATTTTCCTATAATGACCTTAGTCATAATGGGTTAGGGCTCATCTGAATGACCTCATTTTAACTTAACTACCTCATTGAAAGATTCTATCTCGAGTGGTGCCTCAGTGGCTCAGTCATTGAGTGTCTGCCTTTGTCTCTGGTCATGATCCCTGGGTCCTGGGATCCAGCCCCACATTGGGCCCCCTATTAGGAGGGAAGCCTGCTTCTCCCTCTCTCTCACTCCCCCTGCTTGTGTTCCCTCTCTCGCTATGTGTCTGTCAAATAAATAAATAAAATCTTAAAAAAAAAAAAGAAAAGGAAGATTCTATCTCCAAATCAGTCACTTTCTGAGGTACTGAGACTTAGGACTTCAACATATGAGTTTTAAAAGATTTTTATTTATTTATTTGTTTATTTATTTATTTATTTATTTGACAGAGAGAGAGAGAGAGATCACAAGTAGGCAGAGAGGCAGGCAGAGAGAGAGGGGGAAGCAGGCTCCCCACCGAGCAGTGAGCCTGATGTGGGGCTAGATCCCAGGACCCTGAGATCATGATCTGAGCCAAAGGCAGAGGCTTTAACCCACTGAGCCACCCAGGCGCCCCTTCAACATATGAATTTTAGCGGGGGGACACAATTCAGCCTATAACAGTCACTTAAATTTTATAAGACAATATAAAAAGAAATAAAAGAATATTAAGCATCAGGAGAACAAAAGATTCCCAACTTAAGGGGAAAAGTAAAGGAGACTTCATCTTGGGTCCATGTATTACAGGGCTTCATGTGCTGAGGCTTTCACCTGTGCACAGACAAAGGCCCTCCCCCATCTGACCTAAACCCTTCAAGCTGCAGCCTGACATCCCTTCCCTCTGTCAGCCTCCAGTCAAAAAGAACCCGGCATCACTCATTCACAGAAGCTTAGGAGCACAAGGAAGTCATAAGGCATCACATAGCTGAAACCATGATAGGCCACAAAGCATGTGAGACCCCTTATTTCCTCTAATATGGTTTTGTTGTTTTCAGGGAATACTAATGTATGCATTAATTAATGTATGTATTAAATTAATAGATTGTATATTAATTATGTGCTGATATAACTAATAATTTATAATATAATTAATAATTACAATTAGCATTACTTATAATGTTTTAACAATAAATATATAATATAATTATTAATATAAGTATAATTATGTTTTTATATTATATTAACATAATATGTTATGTTAATATATAATTAATGCTTTTATTTAATATATAGTAATGACATATTACATACAATGCACATTAATATGCAATAGATATTTTCATATAATATGAAATATTAATATAATATGTAAAGTTATATGTTAATATATAATATATATCTTATATTATTTTATTATTATTTTATTGTTTTTATTATATCGTATAGTTACATTTTATATTGTATTATATATAACATACAATGATTTTATATATCTAATTATAAATTAATATATTATATTTAACACATGTAACACATACCAAATATTATTTATTAATAATTAGCATTATTATGTTACATTTGATATAAAGATATTGAATATTTAATATATTTAATATACATTTAATATATAATTATATTACTATATATTTATAGGTATATACTAATATATCATGTTTATTATATTGGCATATTAGCATATATTAATTTATAATGCATAATTATTGTGTGTTAATATATACTATAAGTTATATATTACACTGTATAATTACTATATATCAATTATGTAGCCAGGTCTTTAAACACTATCTCTGTATCCTTGAATGTTACTATGTTAACTAGCAACATACATTTGATCCTGGGTAGGCACTGAGATTTTCTGAGCCCCAACTTCCCCATTTTCAAAATGAGGACAATACACATGTGACTCTTAGGAAGAACAACTGTGACAATGGTGGATGTGACACAAGGATGAAATCTATAAAATACCAATCACACAATAAGAATGATTGCCTACCCAGAGGTCGCTGAGGTGGGGCGCTGTGGCAATGCCAGGGCCATGTCTCTGCAGAATCCTGGCTCCATTTGTTGCAAAGGGACCATGATAGGTGCCACTTGCAGAGAGTGTAGAAACTCTGTAAAGGAGAATTATAGTTTGATTACATTGGGCATAAAACTACATCTTGCTCTGTGACTCCTAAAAAACTATCAATTATCTTACATTTTGTTTGGCTGCTCATGGGGAAGGCTACTCTCAAAACTTACACCACGATGAGGTGAGTGACATCAGGTAGTTTTGTTTGGGAAATTAGAAACTTGAGGTTTGTAATTAAAACAAAAAGAGTGGGAGGAAATGTGTTAGTAGAAAATCTTGGAGAGAATTGGTAATTTCCTTGGGTGCTCCCAAGCAAGTGCTTACAAGCCTCTACACCTTCCTCTTTCCCGAGCAAGTTCAGCAGAAGATAAAACATGTTCATCTGCCACCAATGAGATCAATTATATGAATTTCTAACACAGACTAGAAATGAGGAAGATGGGGAAAAAAAGAAATGAGGGAGATGGTATTTAAACTCAAAGTCTGTAAAAATGAAAATCTCTAAAGAAAAATTGTGTGAGAGGGTCCCACTATTACATGACCAAACCTATTACTAACATAAACAATAGCAACTGGCCTCTGGTTGAGGGCATGTGTGCAGGCACTAATGGGGCCCATTTCATGTGTTGTTTCTAGTCCTGAGATTGTAGTTCCCACGTTGGAACAAGACAT
This sequence comes from Nasua narica, assembly GCA_028533885.1. Taxonomy (NCBI): domain Eukaryota; kingdom Metazoa; phylum Chordata; class Mammalia; order Carnivora; family Procyonidae; genus Nasua; species Nasua narica. The sequence continues at coordinate 18,573,558 of CM052797.1, forward strand.
TTGAGCTCACATAGGTTACACACCTTCCTGGATGCCTCTGCCTCCCCAGCAGCCAAGTTAAGTGCAGGCTTGAAGAAGGGATTGGATAATACCTTGGGTCTAAATGGGGAGAAACTGGAACTTTTCATTGGTGTTAGAATTATTTGGTTTGTTATCTATTTTGTGCTGAATTTAAAAAAAATAGTAACTTACTTAATTTAAATAAATATTATTTATTATATGCATATTTTATTTTAATATTTAAATGTATACATATTTGTAAGCATTTAAAACACTTTGTATTTGATCATAATATATTTTATAAGATAGTTATAAAGCAAAAGAGGCAAAAAACAGTATTCGCCAGTTACATTTGCCCCTTGATCCCATGACCCTGCTGTGTTCTTTCTTTATTGGTAACGTGGATTATTAATGTCTGTTATTTACTCTGTTTTACAGAGAGGAGAGAAGGAAGGAAGACAAGACCCTCTACCACTGCCTCCTGTGCACCAAAACGTGGTCACTACCATGTGGGAAATATTTTGGCTATATAGTATCACACATTATTAACTTTAAAACTTTTCTATCACTTTCCTCTCTATCAGAGTTTTCTTGAGTATTGCAGAAAGTCGGTTCCGGGAAGCCAGAGTGAGAGCAAGTGTATGGGCTGGATGCAGCACAGGCTTCCAGAGTGGGAGAAACTAAAAGCAAAATGTAATGACAGCCCTGTTGGAGCAATAAGGACCTCCAAAGACCTAGTGATAGCCATTTTCATTCGGCCCTTGAGAAAGGTTTAAATCCAGTATCCACAAAACACTAACAACCAATGCTGAGTGTGAACATGGTTTATATTGCCACGTAAGATGTACATTTTTGACACCTGAATACATTGACTCTACCATACGGAATATTCGGGTCTGGAGAAAATGTCACTCACCTATGCTGGTTGAGCTGGTCCAGAAGACCAGTCACATGGAAATGACACATAGCACATTGTAGGCAAGGCTACCCATTCTTGACATCCGTATAGACCAAATAAGCAATGATCATGTCACCGACGGGGGACTTTTTGGTCCTAAGTGCATTGGGAATAGTCAACAGGCCTAAAAGATAAGGTTACAAATAGCATATTTCCATAACTGAACATCACTGCTTTAAATTCATCTCTCAGTAGAGAACTTCAAAAGTAGATTTATTTAGAGATTTTTTTTGTATTAATGTATTTCTTCTGCTGTAGAGAAATAATATTAAATGCAGCCTATTGGCACTGCAGTAAGGAAACAAAATATTAGGGAAAAGGAAAATCCAGAATGGAGAATAAACTCAGGGTGTTGGGATTCTCAGATGAAAAAAGAGAGAGCCAGAATCTCCTTTTTTGAGAGGTATCTGTCTGCATCTGTTTAATCTCATCCTTACAGTGATATTTAAAGAAAAAAAGAGCAAGTCCATGGTAATAGGACTGGACAAAAAAGCCCTATCTAGCATGGCAATTTCCTCAGGTTGGGTTGTGGGGAAAATATTCATTGTTGCAGTCGGTTAATTTATATTTTAAACATCTGCTAGACTATGGTGAAATGACTCCCTCTTAATCATCACTATCGAGAATGAATAAATACATGCATTTATCTTGCACACAGTAATTGGCTGCAAAGCATTCAGCAACCCTTTCATTAGGGTGATGAGATCCAAAAATAGATGCCAAGTATGTTTATTGGAAACTAATAGACCCACCTGAAGAGTAAAAATTCCTGTAAATGCAGTGATTTGCAGAGATGTGTGTGTGTGTGTGTAGGGTGCACATGTGTGCACAAGCATGCATATGTGTTTTAGGGGGAGCAATGGGAAGGAAGAAAGCTATAATTCATTCTTTCATTCTTTCATCGCTTTAAGTTCTTCTCTGGAAGGAAGATACGTATTCAGTGTAATTCACCTCCTTTGGTATAATCATTGAGTCAGTTTCTCCACTCCTTCCTCTACTGTTTGAGTTTGAGATCCTACCTAGTAGTCTCTGGTTCTGTGAGCTCCAATATGGCCTGAAGGCATGAGTGGGCTCCCCTTGTGAGCCATATAGGAAGTGTTGCATCACTGTCTTTCTCCTTTCTGCATTTCAGATTAGGCTTTGATTAATTATAATTGTAATTTCAGAGCTCTCACTTGGATCTTACTAGGAGTGATAGTGCAGGCGGCAGGATTTTGGTTTTCATGACCCCCAATCCTCACCATCAGATGTTATACCTGTGAATATGTTACTGCAGCAGCAGCAACAACAACAACAACAACAAACACAGATTTCAGTCCCTGGAAGTGAGGTACTTCTGTAAGAAACACCTAAAAACATGGATGCAGCTTTGAAATCAGGCGGTGGCCAGAGGCGAGAAGGATCTTTGAGGATCCTGATATTAGTGAAAGTCTTGACTGCCTTGGACAGACTGTTAGCAGAGATAGCAGAGATAAGAATGTTAAGGATTCTGGTAGCAAGGACTCAGAGGAGGTGAAAAGCTTTGTACAAAAACCCCAAGTTCCCTCAGAGGATGCCTAAGCATCACAGACAGACTGTCAGAAATACTGCGCTTGAAGCCGGCTGCTGGTGGGAATGCACAGAATAGACTTGGGGAATGCTGCACCTGAAGGCTGAGAAGAGAGTGAGGAAATGTGACCGGAAACTGGAGGATGAGAATCCTTATACTGGCAGAAAGCTTAGTGAAATTGTGTTTGGCAGTTACGCAGAAAATAGAAATTGTAAATGACAAACTTGGTCGTTTAGCTGAGGAGATTTTCAATCCCAGTGTTAAAGGTACAGCCTGTTTTCATCTTGCTGTTTATAGTAAAATGCTAGAAGGGAGAGATAAATTGAGGGAAGATCTGCCAAGCAAGAAGTGAAAAGGACCGGATGGCTTAGAAAATTGGCAGTCTATCCAGACAGCAAAACACTACAAAGGGGAAATTCACTGTCAGGAATGTATCCTCTAGAGACAAGCATAGTGTGACTGTTCAGATTTTTGCTAGTGCTTCGGAAGGATCGAAAGGCTTGACTTTATGAGAAGGCGATTACTCATTCTGTGACACAATAGACTTTTGAAAGTGATTGAGAGTGTGTGAAGTCAGTAATTTCATCAAATTCAGGAGAAGAAAGTGCAAAAAACTAATGTGATTGTGTCCATGACAGTCAAATGAGTGAAGCCCACAGTACAACTTTTACCGAGCAGAACTGAGGGCCCAGTCAAGACCAAGACCTGTCTCTGTCTCTCAGTTGTCCTGGTTTTGGTTCTTTCTTTGTGTTTATAACGTTGTAACATGAAAGACTATGTGCAAATAAGAGAAACTGAAATCAAAGCAGAGCCAACCAGAGCTAAAAAACTCCATCACAGGGAAAGGAATTTGAGGGAGTTTGATGCAAAAAAAGAAAAAAAAGAGAGAGAGAGATGATATGGGATATGTGTCAAAGGATCACATTTGCCTGCAGACTCAGGGAACTAACTCATGGGTACTGGTGATCTCTTGCCTTTCTTAGGATTTGATCCTGGTGAGTGTAAGAAATACACATCCACATCTTTTTGCTTCTTCTACTTTCCAGCAGTGCATGCTGCCAGGAAGGACCTTGGCTTGCAAAAGACAAAGGCTCATTCTACTGGTGCCCCATGTGAATCATCTTGGGATTGATGCTGCTGGATAGTTGAGGCTTGTAATGTGTTTCTGCTCCTGCTGAGAGGATTGTATAGTTTCTTCTTTTTATTCTGTTAAGGCAAATTATATTGATTGATTTTTGAATATTGAACCAAATTTATATTCCTGGGATGAATCTTACTTGATTGTAATGTATTATACCTTTCTATACTGTGCTGACTTTGATTTGTAAATATTTTTTGAGGATTTTTGTATCTATGCCCAAAGAGATATTAGGGTAATATCTGGCCTATGGGTAAGGGGTGGAAAGTGTCTCCTACTTTTAATTTCTGGAAGCTATTTAATAGAATTAATATTTCTGCCTTAAATGGTTATTTAAGGCTTGGCTTTTTCCCCTCTTTGCAGGAAAAAAAAAACCTTCTGTTTCAAATATTTAAAAATTCACTTATTTAGGTTATTTACATCTTGCCTGAGTTTTGGTACTTTGTGCTTTTCAATAATTAGTCCATTTCATCTAAGTTGCAAATTTACGGGTATAGAGTTATTTGCAACATTCTTACATTGTTTGTTTTTTTTTTATGTCTGTGAGATCAACTTTAAAAACTTTCCCTCATTTCTGATATTGGTAACTTATGTCTTCCTTCTTCACATTGGTCAACTTGAATATTATTCTTCACGTGAAGAATATCCTTCTTCATGTTGGTCCAGAATATTATTAACTTAATTGTTCTTTCAAAGAGCCAACTTTTGGTTTCATTGATTTTTATCTAGTTCCTTTTTCATTATCATTTATATCTGCTCCAATCTCTATTATTTCCATTATGCTCCTTGATTTGAGTTTAATTTACTCTTCTTTCTCCAGTATCTTAAGATGGAAGCTTATGTTATTGATTTCAGATTTTTCTTCTTCTAGGATATAAGTACTTATTTATGTAAATTTTCCTCTAAGCACTGCTTTGGTATATCCCACAAATCTTAATGGGTTTCATTTTCATTTAGCTTAAAATGTTTTAAATTTCTCTTGAGACTTCTACTTTGACCCATTTCTTTTTTTTAAAGAAGTGTGTTGTTTAATTTCCAAATATGTTGAGATTTTCCAGCTATCTTTCTATTGACTTTTACTGTAATCCCATTGTGTTGTTAAAATAACTACGTATGATCTTTGTTCCTTTAAATTCAAGATTATTTTCTGTGATTCAGATTGTGGTCTATCTTGGTGAGCATTTCCATGTACTGTGAGAGTAACGTCTAGTATGCTGTTTTTGGATGGAATGTTCTAGAAATGTGAGGTCAAGTTTATTGACAGTGTTGTTCAGATCATCTATATTCTCACTGATGTTTTTGCCTGCCTGTTTTACAAATTATTGACAGAGGAGTGAGGAAGCCTCCAAATATAACTGTAGAGTTGTCTGTATTCTCCTTTTATTTTTTTAAAGATTTATTTATTTATTTATTTAAGAGAGGGGAGAGGGGCAGACGGAGAGTGAGAGAGAGAATCTTGAGCACACTCCCCACTGAGTGTGGACCCTGCTGTGATGCTCGATCCCGTGACCCACGAGATCATGATCTATGTTGAAATCACCAAATATTCAACCAACTGAGCCACCCAAGGTGTTCCTATAATCTATTTTTAGATCTATCATTCTCAAGCTCTGTTGATAGTACAGAAACTTTTAGGATTTCTATACTTTCTTATAAAATTGATCCCTTATGCTTCATCTTCCCCTCTGATTTATCCCAATTCACTTTTCCTTTCCTGTGGACTCTGAGAAACAAATTGAGGTTTTGGAAGTGAGGGGGGTGGGGGGATGGGTGAGCCTGGTGATAGGTATTAAAGGAGGGCAAGTATTGCATGAAGCCCTGGGTGTGGTGCATAAACAATGAATCTTGGAGACTGAAAAAATAAAATAAAAAATAAAAGTTATTACTTTTACATTAAAAAATAAATAAAATTGAACACTTTACCATCATACAATAGATCTCTTTATTCCTGATAAGATTACTTGTTCTCAAATTTCCTTAGCTGGATATTAAGGCAGATACTACCAGATTCCATCGATACTTGGGTCTTACTTTTTTATCAATCTGAAAATTTGTCATTGCCATGACTTCTTTAAGACCATTTAATTGAAAGTGATTATTAATATAGTTGGATTAAAATCTAATGTCTTGCTGTTTTCTATTTGTTTCATTTTTGTTTACTTCCATTTTTCTGCTCTCTATGGCTTAAATGAGCATTTTTATAATTTTATTTCATCTTCTCTATCAACTTATTAAACTTCTCCTTAAAATATTACATTTACCATATACATTTAAAAATATTCTGAGTCCACCTTCGAATAATATTACACAGATTCACATTTAATGTAAGGAAACTTATAATAGTGTATTCCTAATTTTTAGAGTAGTTGTAGGTTCACAGCAAAATTGAGCAGAAATTACAGAGAGTTCCCATATAACTCCTGTCTGCACATATGCGTAACCTCCCCTGCTACCAATCTCCCACACCATCACAATACATTTGTTACTACTGATGAACCCACACTGACACATCATGATCACCCAAAGTCCACAGCTTACATTAGGGCTCATTCTTGGTGTTGTACATTCATTCTATAGGTTTTGGCAAATGCATTTTGACATGTGTCTACCACTATAGTATCATACTGAATAATTTCAGTGTCCTAAAAGTCCTCAGTGTTCTGCCTATTACAACATACATTTTTATTAAGCTTTTCATCTTGAGATAGCTCACATACAGTTTAGTACTGAGATCACATTCATTTGTAGGAAATTATACAGAGAACCTATGTACCTTTTACCCTTCTCCTCCCACATATAACATCTCATAAAACTATGGTACAACGTCACAACCCAGGAAATTCACGTTGACACAGTCCACTGATCTTATCCAGATTTCCCCAGTTCTACATGTATTTATTTGTGTGCATTTCAGTATGTCTATTTAGTTCCATGCAGTTGTCTCACATGTGTAGTTCATGTATTTACCACTTCAGTTAAGATACAGAGCAACCACCACAAGTGTTCTCATCTTGCCCTTTTATTACAGCACTCATCTCTCTCCCAACCTGACCTCCTATTCCCTATAATCCTGATAACCACTCATCTGTTCTCCACCTCTCTACTTTTTCATGTAAATAATGTTTTATAAATGTAGTCCTATAGTATTTAACCTTTTGGAAATGCCTTTTTTTCATTCAGTGTAATTCTCTGGAGATTTATCTACATTACATATGTATCAATAGTTAATTCCCTTTTTTATTGCTAAGTAGTATTCCATGACATGCTTGTATCACCATTTGTTTAACCACTAACCTCTGGAAGGACATCTGCATTGTTTCCAGTCATATTTTTTTTTTTTTGGCTGTTATGAATAAAATTGCTATCACATTTTTGTAAAGGTTTTGAATGAACATACATTTTCATTTCCCTGAAACAAGTGCTTAAGAATGCACTTGCTAAGTTGTATGGTAATTGCATATTTGTTATGTAAGAACTACCAAACTGTTTACCAGAGTAGCTATTCCAGTTTTCATTCCTTCCAACAATGAATGTGTGATCTAGTGTCTCTGCGTTCTTGCCAGCACTTGGTGGTGTCACTTTTTTGTTTTGGCCCTTATGATAGTTGTACAGTGATACCTTATTCTAGTTCCATTTTACATTTCCCCAATAGATAATGATGTTAAACATTTTTTGTGTGTGCGCTTATTTTCTATCTATATATCTTCAGTGAAATGTCTGTTTATGTCTGTCTGTTTTTCAAATTGGGTTCTTTATTTTACTGCTGTGTTTTTAAGAGGTTTTTTTTTTACACATTATAGATACTAATCTTTTGTTGAATGTTTTGCGATAATTTTCTACCAGTCTGTAGCCTGTTTCTCCATCCTTTTCACAGTATCTTTTGCAGAGCAAAGTATTTCAGTTTTGATGGGGACCAATTTTTTTTTAAGATTATTTATTTATTTATTTATAGAGAGAGACAGTGAGAGAAGGAACACAAGCAGGGGGAGTGGGAGAAGGAGAAGCATGCTTCCTGCTAAGCAGGAAGCCCAATGTATGGCTCGATCCCAAGATGCTGGGACCACGACCTGAGCTGAAGGCAGATGCTCAACAACTGAGCCACCCAGGCACTCCTATGGGGGACCAATTTTTAATTTTTGTCTTCTATGCATTATGCTTTTAATGCCTAAGGTGTTTTTTCTAGACCTAGATTCTAAATATTTTTTCCTGTTTTTTTTTTCTAAAAATTATATAGTTTTAACTTTATGTCTGTGATCCATTTCAAGCTTATTTTTGAATAAAATGTGAAGTCAAGTTCCAAGTTCACTTTTTTGCCTATGGATGTCCAATTGTTCCTGCACCATTTTTTTAAAGGCTAAATTTCTTCAGTTGAGTTGCTTTTGCCAAGAAAACACAAAAATTTTGTCAAAAATTAGTTTATCACCTTTATAAGAGTGTATTTCTGAGTTTTTTATTTTGATCTACTGCTCTATATGTCAGCCTTTCCACCAATACAATACTGTCTACATTACTGTAGCTATACAGTAAAACTTAATATTGAATACAGTTTTTTCTCCCACTTTATTCTGTTTTTCAAGATTGTTTTTTGGCTATTCTGGGTTTTTCACTTTTCATGTAAATGAATAATATTGTCTACATCTAAAAAAATTTTGCTGGGATGCTAATGGGAATTATATTAAACCTATAGATTAATTTGAAGAGAAATGATCTATATTACGTTGAGTCTTCTACTCTATTAACATGGTACATCTCTTCACTTATTTTGGTCTTCTCTGATTCTTTTATCAATATTTTTAATTTTTAGTATTCAGATTTTGTACATTTTTTGTTGAGTTTATATCCAAGCACTTGATTTTCTTTGGTGTGATTATAATTGGTTTTACATTTTATTTGTTATTATTTTTTAAATTATTTATTTATTTTAGAGAGAGAGATCATGTGCAAGTGGGGGGACGGGCAGAAGGACAGAATCTTCAAGCAGACTCCCCACTGATCTGGGACACTGACACAGCACTTGATCCTATGACCCATGAGATCATAACCTGAGCTGAAGCCAAGAGTCAGATGCTCAACTGATTGAACAACCCAGGAACCCTTGGCTTTACATTTTTTTTTAAAGATTTTATTTATTTATTTGAGAGAGAGAGAGAGTGAGAGAGAACATGAGAGGGGAGAAGATCAGAGGGAGAAGCAGACTCCTCATGGAGCCGGGAGCCTGATGCGGTACTAGATCTCGTGACTCCAGGATCATGACCTGAGCCGAAGGCAGTCGCCCAAGCAACTGAGCCACCCAGGCGCCCTGGCTTTACATTTTTAATTGCAGTTTCTACATACCCCTTTTTAGCATGGTGAAATGTGATTGATATTTTTGTATTGTTACTGTATCCTGTGCTCTTGGTAAACTCAGTTCTCATTTATAGGTCTATATTTTTGCATATTTCTTGAGATTTTCTATGAAGACAATCATGCCATCCTCAACTAGAGACAACTTTATTTCTTCTTTTCCATTCTGCCTGTCTTTTCTTTCCTCTTCTTATTGCAGTAGCTAAAACTCTCCGGCTATGTTGAATAAGAATATTGAAAGCAGATACATTTGCCTTGCTCCTGGTATTAGGGGGCTAAGAATCAGTTTATCATAATTAAGTACCACATCAACTGTAGGTTTCTGTAAGTGCTCCATATCAAATTCAGGCACTTGCCTGTATTCTTACCTCACTGAGAGTTTTTATCATGTGTGGGTGTTGGATTTTGTCAACGTTTTCTTTTTTAATCTTTCTTTTTGAAAGATTTTATTTATTTATTTGACTGAGAGAGAGAGATGACAATTAGGCAGAGAGTCAGAGAGACAGGGGAAGCAGGCTCCCTGCTGAGCAAAGAGCTGAATGTGGGGCTGGATCCCAGGACCCTGAGATCATGACCTGAACCAAAGGTGGAGGCTTTAACCCATTGAGTCACCTAGGTGCCCCTTCAATCTGTTTTTAACCTATTAACATGGTAGGTTTTGTTAGTCGATGTCACATTAAATATTCTTATATTTCTTGAATAAGTCCCACTTGGTGAATATATAAAATTCTTATTATAAAATTTTGTGTTCAATTTGCTGATATTTTTGTTGAGAACTATTGCTCCAAAACTCATAAGAGATATTTGTGTGTGTGTGTGTGTGTGTTTTCATATTGCCTTTATTTTGTTTGGGTAACAACCCTCTAAAATGAACTGTGAGGTATTCCTTCCTCTATTTTCTGGCAAAGATTACGTAAAATCGTCAGTTCTATAAACATTTGGTAGAATTTGACAGTGAAACCAAAGGGGACTGTAGGTTTCTTTTTTGAAAGTTTTTTTTTTAAGATTTTATTTATTTATTTGACAGAGAGAGATCACAAGTAGGCAGAGAGGCAGGCAGAGAGAGAGTGGGAAGCAGGCTCCCTGCTGAGCAGAGAGCCCGACGTGGGGCTCGATCCCAGGACCCTGAGATCATGACCTGAGCTGAAGGCGGAGGCTTTAACCCACTGAACCACCCAGGTGCCTCTCTTTTTTGGAATTTTTAAATTATGAATTCGACCTCTATAATGGTTACCAGACTATTCAGATATCTGTCTTATGGTGATTAAGTTTTGGTAATTTGTGACTTTTAAGCAGTCAGTTCATTTCTTCTAAGTTGTCAAATTTGTAAGTGTAAAATTGTTGACAACATTCCCTTTGTATCTCTCTTTTTTTTAAAGATTTATTTATTTATTTGAGAGACAGAGAAAGCACTCACAAGTGAGGAGGCAGGCAGAGGGAGAGAGAAAATCTCAAGCAGACTCCCTGATGAGGGCAGAGTCCAATGTGGGGCTCATTCTCATGACCCTGAGATCATGACCTGAACCAAAATCAAGAGTCTGAGGCTCAACCACCTGAGCCACTCCAGTCCCCTCCCCTTTGTATCATTTGTATGATTACAGGATCCATAATGATACCCTTTGGTTCCTGGTACTGTTGATTTGTGTCTTTTCTGATTTTATTTTCATCAGTCTTGCTAGGGGGCTATATCTATTATATTAATATGTTTAAGGAAGCGGCTTTCTGTTTCATTAGCTTTTTCTAGTATTTTCTGTTTTCATTTTCATTAATTTCAGATCCACTCTTCATGATTTCTTTCTGCTTACTTTGGGTCTACTTTGCTCTTTTTCCAATTTCTTGATGTAGTAACTTAAATTATTATTTTGAGAACTTCCTCTTTTCTAACATGAACCTTTCATGTTATAAAATCCATCTCGGATTTGCTTTAGTTGCATTCCACCTATTTTGATATTTTCTTTTTATTTTTGTTCAGTTCTGTTTGCTTTTTTTTAAAAACTATCGTTTGGGCTTCCTCCTTGATCCATGGGTTATTTAAAATTGTGTTACTTATTTTAAAATTGTTTAGGGATTTTTCTATTGTTGCTCTACACCATATATTTTTCAGTTGTCATATTCTATCTTTAATATTATGATGCTTCCTTAAAAATGTAAGAAACTTACAAACATGTAAGTCTGGAGTTGAGCTCCTCCAAGGATGGCCTATAGTTGTAGTTAATTTCGGTTTACTATGGGTTTTACATACTTTGATGGTAAGAATCAAGCCCCTCTTTCAATTAGAAATTGGGATCCAAGACTCTGAACAACTTCTCATTTCTCCAGCCTCCTATAACTTGGAAGGACTCTCTATTTTATAGTTTTCCCCCTAGCTTTTTATATCACAGGATCCTCCCCAACCTCTCTCTTCCCTTTTGCCCTCTTACCCCATCCCCAACCTTCCATGTACCATTCTGTATTTGAGATTGAATGTTTGAAGGAAAGAATTGATGTGGTGTATAGATTATCCTGATTTGGGTGCTTTTCTTGATTTTAACCCATCATGATGGCCTACAGGATCCTTGAAGGTTTTTGTTGGTTCTTCTTATCTTGGCCACGTTTTATTTACTTATAGCAGGTTTATTTTTCTTCCTGCCATGCCCCAGAGATAAAAGCAACTGTGGAAACCCTTACCTTAAAAGGGCCCACCCCTTCTTGGGATATGTGCATTTAGACTTCTTTGCACTTTTAGGTCTTTAATGGGTATCACATAAGATGATTTTGGAATAAGTTGGGTTTTTTATGATTGTTATATTGTGAGCAACAGCTTCTTACAAACTTTTAGATCCTAAGAAGTAAAATCCCCATTACTCTGTTTAACCAGCAGAACCCCTCATCACCCTATATGTCACCTGTGGTAACATACAGCTCCCATAGAGATTAGGAGCTTGTGGTTTGGTTTTCTGATAGGTTTTGCAGGAGAAAAAATGTTACAGTGTCTCCCTCATGATTTTGTCACTGTCCTATCTACCTTTTCCGAAGTGCTACTCCCAGAAGAAGATACTTATCTCTATCTCACAGGCAACCCCACAAATCCAGGGAAATCAGTTAGTCCAATAGATCGAGTAGTTCTACCTTTCTCTCTCATTCAAGGCTCAAATCTAACACCTCGAATCTGGGAACTTATGTAAGTGTTACCTAGGTTACCATCTCTCCATCCATAAATAAGATTATAATATTAACGCACTAGTGTTGCTTCACAGCATGGACTGTGTAGTGCTTTCACCAAGATAAGCACTATTCTAAATACTATAGATAATATTGACTCTTTAGGTAAGAACATCTTACATTTCAACAACCTTATGAAGCAAGCCCCATTATGATTCTCATTTTAAAGCACAGATACCCTAAGGGGCTTGCCTAAGGTCATATGCTAGAAACTAAAGCCAGGAAGTGTTGATCCAAAGACCTTGCTCTTTATCCCTGAACTATTGCCACATACTGCCCCAGCTCTTTCAGACATCAGGCTGAGGTAGTCCCTTTCCAGCCTCCCACTAGCTGGCTGCACGGTTTCTTTATTCCCTTCTGCACCTGAGTTGCCTGCTAAAATTCTGTTTTAGACTAACATTTTATAAACTGTTACAACTCCCTAGTAGTTCATGTTCATTTTAATGGATAGCAAACAGGATTAAAAAAATAAATCAGAATAATAGAGTAAAAAAAAAATATTTGACTCCTCACAGACAATGGTATGTATTGTTTTGTGAAATTTGGTTTCAGATGGTGTGTGTATGTACATGCATGTGTGTGTGTGTATTTGGATGCATATATCAAGAAATAAAATATCTATCTTAATATATGTTGTGGTTTAAAAAAATTAGAAAATACAGCTGTAGGCCAAGAGGTGTCAGAATATATTCCCAGGACCAACTCTAGCTCCATGTAGATTTCTGTTTTCTTATCATTTCTGACCCCTTTATGACACTTGAGAAATTTTTATTACCTTACAGTTATAGTTAATCTCCCATATTCTCTCTTTAATCTTCATTGTTTTGCCTTTTGCATTAGGTTTATAAGCCACTTGGAATTGATTTTATGTGTACTGTGAATCAGATATGCATTTTCACTTCTTGTTATAAATATTTCATTATGTTAATGCCATTATTGGAAAGACCACACTATTTCCACCCTTCTGCAGTGACACCTTTGTCACATATCTAGGCTTTCTCTTATGTTCCACGGGGTTTTAAAAAAAATATTTATGCCAGTACCAACCTGTTTTAATTATCAAAGCTTTATATTATGTCTTGATAGCCATTAAAACAAAATTTCACATCTTGTTCTTGTTGAAAAGTATTTTGGCTATTCTTGGCATTTTGCATTTCCATAAAAATTGGAGAACTGGTTTTCAAGTGCCATGGTGGGGAAAATTAGACATTTGCCTGAGATTGCATGAAATTCACAGGTCAAGTTGAAGGAGATTTGCATTTCAACAGTATTCTCTATTCCAAACTCTGAACAGGGTATGTTCCAAGCTCTTTATTTCTGTTCTCTCTCTCTCTCTCTTTTAAAGATTTTATTTATTTGAGAGAGAGAGACAGAGACAGAGTGAGAATCATGAACAGGGGGAAGGGTAGGAAGAGAGGGAGGAAGAAGCAGACGCCCCACTGAGCAGGGAGCTTGACACAGGGCTCTGTCCCAGGATCCTGAGATCACAAGCTGAGCAGAAGGCAGACACCTAACCAACTGAGCCGTAAAGGTGCCCCTATTTCTGCTCTCTTTAATGTCTCTCAATTATTTCAGTCTTTTAAAGATAAGTCCTGCAAATGGGGCCTTTGGGAGATAAATAGGTTTAGCTGAGGTCTTGAGGGTGAGGCTTTTATCATGGAATTAGTGACCTTAGAAAAAGAGACAACAGAGCATGCTTTCTGTTTCCTACTCCCATGTGAGAACACAGCAAGAAGATGGCTATCTACAGATGCCCTCAGGAATTCAACTCTGCTAACACCTTGATCTGAAACTCCAAGCCTCCAGAACTGTGAAACAATTTATGTTGCTTAATCCACCCAGTCTGTGTTTTTTTTGTTTGTTTGTTTTTGTTTTTGTTTTTTTAAGGCAGAATCCATTATTTCATTAGAGGTTGCAAAATTGTGCAATTCTATCTTTTTTTTTTTTTCTGCATGTATTAGCTGGCTTTTTCCTATAAGAACTTTCCTTCCTCATCTATTTGGTTATGCTGAAATACAATTCATATAGGAAAGGTGGGTTAAATGTTTGATTCTTTTCCTTTATCCATTTTAGTGGTTATGAGTTGGTGCCCCAACAACTTCCAAGAGATACTTAGTTTTTCTAAAACTTTGAGCATCATTACTGATGTAGGTTTGGAATGTAGGTGAAGTCCAGAGCCGATGGCCAAGAAGAAGTTCTTGAGACATCTTTGGAGTACAAAGGTGATTTTATTAAAGCATGGAAACAGGATCTGTGGGCAGAAAGGGAAGCTGCCTGGGGTTGTGAGGGGTGACGGATTATATACTTGGGAGTTGAGGGTAAGGAAAAAGGGAGGTTTTCTAAAGGACTTTTGTATGCTGAAAAGGACCTGCAAGATACTGGAGACCTTGCCATAGTCAAGGTGAGGTTGTTTTTCTCTCTAGTGAAGCATTAACGTTAAGATAGGTGGGAGTTTCCTGGAGGAATGTTATTTATATTCTGCCCATCACAAGTCCTTGCTAGTGGGCTACAGGTTAGAAGGACATTTTATTTTATTTACATTCCCTTTTACTTTCCTTTACCACATCGCTCGGGATGGGTTGGTGATGTTAGGGCTTCAGGGAATTGAGTCTATGGGTCTCTGGAAGTTAAGCTATTGATAAGAATGTTTTTTTCTTGTAAATCACTAAGACTTTTATAAACTGAGGGAGACGCCTGTCTTGCTGGACTGTGATCTTTACTAGTGAACCATTTTTTTTTTTCCTTACCTTAGTTTCAGGGCAGACAGGAGTGCGGGAGGAATGTCACACATATCCCACCTGGGAAGCAGGGTGTGCAGAATGGGAAGGTTGGGGGGCGGTGAGAAGGGTGGAGGGCCTGGGGGGATTTGCGGGGTTTCAGCTTGTATTTGTCCTCAGCTTACCTTCTGCTCCCTCATCAATTTCAAAATAATTATTTAATATTTGTACTAATATAACTAACTATAGTTATTTTACTCTTTGATGTTCAAATTGTCTCTCTTAGGCTTTTAAATTGGCTTCTGTGTTCTTTTGGCATGGATTTATCAGTCTTCGAGAGCTGACTTGCTTTCCGGCACAAAAAGAAGTTCCAGCTTATTCTTGTATATTTTCTGCTTCAGACCTGTTGGCAATTTCTCTGAAGACTCCTGATTCACTCTTTATGGTAAATGACAGAGACCACAATTCGTGTGCCAGAGTTGCTCATTTCAACTGTATAGTCCATACTTTTAAACCTTTGGCGGACAGAATTAAGAGGTTTTTTGGTAAATAACAGGCACAAGACATGGGTTTGTGTTAATATTTATAATTCAAATTTAAGCTTATGGGATTTTTACTTAACTGTTTACTTATATTAGAAATCTTAGTATCTTATGACAGGAATAAGTTTCTGCTTCATTATACTATATATTTACATATATAAGCATTTTGAAATAATACTAATATTAATATTAAAAATTATGCCAATGAATAATATTCTTTCATAGTTCTTTACTTTTGTAAAATCACTATCTATCACTAAGGACATACAATGAAAATATTATGGTTTGGACTCACAAGAAGTAATTCTTCCCTCAGGGTTAGTCTATACAATCAGGGTCAATCCTGTTAGTCCTTACTGATGGACATTCTGGTAGCCTGCAATCTTTTGCTGGAATAAATAGTTCTGCAACAAATAACCTTGTGCATATGTCAGTACATATTTTGCCAGTATGTTTTAGGAATAGAGTCCTAGACATTTGATTCCTGGCTAAAAAATACACATTTTTTTTCTTGATTTTGTCCAATTCTCCTCCTAGGCACTGGAATGTTTTATATTCCCTCATTATCTGATTGTGAGTGTCTTTTCCCAAACTCTTATCAATAGAGTATATTCTTAGACTCTTGGAATTTGCCAATCGGATAGGTAAGAAATAACACCCCAGTGTAGTTTTAATTTGCATTTCTTAATCATGAGTAATCTTTTTATTTTATGTTTTAGGAAACATTTGCATTTCTTTTACTGCAAATTGTTTCTTCATAGCATTTGACTATATTTCATTGGGGCCGTTTGTCTTTTTCTTCCAATTATCAGAGCATTTTTTTTTTGGACGTTTTAATATTAGGCTCTTAACCTTTTGCCTGTGATTAAGTTGCAAATGTTTCCCCAAGTTTGCCCATAGTTTTACTATTTTCCTTATGGTGTTTTCTTTTTAAGCATTTTGAAATTTTAATGTGGTCAAGTTTATCAGTCCTTTCCTTTATTGCTTCTGTAATTTGAGTCATACTTTAAAAAACTTCCTACTTTCAGGTTATGAAAGCTTTCACATGTTTTTATATTTTTTACTTTATAACTTATATGATTTTAATTTCCAATCCATTTATAATTTATCCTAATTTGAATGATGGATCTGTCTCATTTTTTTAATGTGGCTATATAATTTTCCCAAAGTCACTTAGTGAAAAGGTCACCTCTTCTCACTGATCTTAGATATGACCTTTATTAAATATTTAATTTCCATTTACATGTATGTGCATATCAGGATTTTCTATGGTGTTCCACTATTTATTCATATAATGATACCATGCTATTTTAGTCATAGATGCTTTATAATATCTTTTTATATCAGATAGAAATAGTCTCGTCCCTCTGTTACTATTTTTTTCAAGAAAGAGAGCCATTCTTTCTTGTGTATTCGTTGGCATATAATGTGTAAATATATACGTATATATAATTATGTATATTATTATACTGTATTATATGTAAATGCATATATAATTATCATCCGTGTTATGTTATATTATATATCAACTTGAAAGTTTATCATGTATTTACTTTTTATTTTATTATATATCGAATTAAAAGTAAACATTTATTTTGACAACTGTCTGATTTTAGTTTTTCCTATTTAACAACTTTATATGTATTTATAGTTGTTCAAGTCAACCTTTGTGTTCCTTCAGAGTTTTTTTTTAATAGCTTTACTCCTTTAAGTTTTACACTATTTTTTGTTAAATAATAAAAAAGACATTAATAAAATATTAATGTCTAATATTTTATTTTTTGTATTGTAAAAGTGTATTCTCTTCCATTACATCTTCTAACAGATTATTATTTGTGTATGTGAAGACTAGTATAAATTTCATTGTCTAACTTTTTATGGTTGGCAAATAGAAGTATAAACAATATTTACACTTTTTTTTTGGTGAATCTATTCCTTTGAATTTTACATATGATAGTTTTACCATCTACAGGTGATAGCGGTTTCACTGATCCTTTCTTTCTTCTTTTTTTTTTTTAAGATTGTATTTATTTATGAGGAGAGAGTGAGAGAGAGCATGAGAAGGGAGAAAGTCAGAGTGAGAAGCGGACTTCCCATGGAGCCGGAGCCCGATGTGGGACTCGATCTCGATACTCCAGGATCATGACCCTAGCCTAAGGCAGTTGCTCAACCAACTGAGCCACCCAGGCGCCCCTCTCTGATCCTTTCTAACCCTTCTTTATTTCTCTTTCTGAACATATTGCACATGTTGGAACCTGCAGTATGAGTGAAAATGTGCCTCTTGCTCCTTTCACTTAGGAAAACTTTCAGAATTTCTAATGAAGGTATGTTTTGTGATGTTTCCTTTGTAACTATTGACATAATCAGTGGTGGTAAAATACACTGATTGTCTTTCCAGGGTAAGAGCAACCTTGCAATCCTGGGATAAAACCAATTTGGTCATGATTTGTTGTCCTTTCTTGTATATCGGCAGATCTAAATTTCTAGTGTTTTAGAGAATATTTAGTTAGGTAAATAAGTGAAATTGACCTTTAATTATCTTTCCCAATTTGAACTGGAAATGTTATGATATCTAGATTTTGCTGGCCTCATAAAAATTATTTGGGAAGTAGAATTTTTATGCTCTGTGACCATGTCCAATTGGTTTTATTTCTTTCCACAAGGGTTTGGTAACACTTGTGGATGAAGCCCTTCAGTCCTGTATGGTTTTCACTGGAAGGCTAATGAATCTAGACACAAGTTTTTTTGCAGTGTTATTCATTTTTTATCCTATGTCAATTGTGGTAGGATTCATTTTGGGGGGACTTGTTTGTAAATTTGCCTCTGGTGGGGGGGAGACAGGAAGTTGTTTCCTCCATTTTTTTGGGTTCTGATTATTTTTGTCCATTATTTTTATTACAATTAGTCTTATCAGAACTTATCAGTGTTTTAAGTCTTTTCAAAGAACAAGCTAATTTTCTGTATTACATGTTTGTGTTTTTATTTTACTGATTTCTGCTCTTTTATTCATAATCTCCCTCTGTCCATTTTATTTAAAATACAGAAGGACATACCATGTGCACAGAGTAGAGGACTTAATATTGCAATGCAATCCCAATAAAAATTCCATCAAGTTTCCTTACTTTGCGAAACTTGGCAAGCTGATTCTATACTGCAATATGTGTGAACAAACCCAGACAGAAATATCAGACTGAGAAATATCAAAATATATTTGCATCTGATACACTAATAATAGGCAAATAATTATATAGACAAATAATTAGTTTCCTTAATCATTCTACAGGTCAATGAAAAAACCGAACAAACCAATATTAAAACACACAAAGGATATGAATAGGTCACAGATGAGGAACAATAAACGGGTCACAAACATAAGAACAGTATTCAAATGTACTTACACTATTCAAACTGAAAATTAATACTGTAAATATGTATTACAGAATTACAACAAAAATTATTTAACCACATGTATAAAGGGAAATTTCAATGAGACAGCCAGACTAAAAATTAGTAAGGGTAAAGGATACTTAATTAGCAAGTTTGACTTAATGAGCATATTTAGAACCTTGAACACAAGAGAAGTCTGAAATTTTAGCAACATTGGAAGAAGCTAGACCACAAAGCCAATCTCAGTGAATACCAAGTAGTCTATTTAATATAGATAATTGTATCTAACAAGTATTCAAAATGAAAATCAATGATAAAATGTAGCAAAAAAAGCCATATTTCTTTGGAAATGAAAAAATGCATTGCTGAATAATTCAAAGGATAAGGAAATCACAATGAAAATGATGAAATATTTATGAGTAAATGATAAAGAATGAGTATGTATCAATATATGAGTAATGCTGCTAAAATGGTAATTAGAGAATAATGTAACTCCAAGTGCATCCATTAGAAAAGTAGAAACATTGACCATTATTGAGCTAAGTTTTCAAAACAAAGCCTATAAGAAGAGAATAATCACAAGGAAAGAGAAAAGTATAAGAGAAAAGCACAAGAGGAAAGCACAAATATCAGTGAAAGAGGAAGCAAAAACCATGAAGGTGTCAATCAAGCCAAGAGCTCCAATAAACTAAGCATCTGGAAAGATTAATCATTTTTTTTTCTGAGAAGATTTTTAATTTTTTTAATTTTTATTTTATTTCATTTTTTAAAAATATTTTATTTATTTATTAGAGAGAGATCACAAGTAGGCAGAGAGGCAGGCAGAGGAGAGGGGAAGCAGGCTCCCCGCTGAGCAGAGAGCCCAATGCTGGGCTCGATCCCAGGACCCTACGATCATGACCTGAGCCAAAGGCAGAGGCCTTAACCCACTGAGCCACCTAGGTGACCCTAATTTTTATTTTTTAAATATTTTATTTATTTATTTATTTATTTATTTATTTATTTATTTGACAGAGAGAGAGAGAAAGAGAGAGAGGGAATACAAGCAGGGGGAGTGGGAGAGGGAGAAGCAGGCCTCCTGCTGAGCAGGGAGCCCAATGTGGGGCTTGATCCCAGGACCTTGGGATCATGACCTGAGCCAAAGGCAGATGCTTAAGGAACTGAGGCACCCAGGTGCCCTCTGGGAAGATTTTTAAATTGCGAATTCAATTTTTTTTACTTCTTATGGATCTATTTACATTTTCAAATTCTTTTTGAGTTGATCTCAAATATTCATTTCCTCCAAATTGTCTAATTTGTTGGCATGATGTTGTTGATAATATTCCCTTATAATGATTTATAATAGTAATAATAATAGTAATAATTTCCTTTTCGTTTCTGTAAATTCACTAATGAACTCTCCTCTCTCATGTGGTTTTCCTAATTTTCCCTTGTTTCTTGATCAATTAAAGGGTTAGCAATATTGTTAATCTTTTCAAAAACTAACTTTCAGTTCGCTGATATTCTCTATTGTTTTTCTTTTGTCTATTTAATTGATTTCCTCTCTAATTTTTACTATTTCTTTTCTTCCTCTTGTTTTAGGTTTAGTTTTCTTCTTTTTTTGGTTTTTAAATGTGGAAGTTTATAAAATCAACTTAGATCTTTCTTCTTTTCTAATATAGTAATTTAAAGCTATATATTCCCCTGTAAGCACTCTGTTAGCTGTGTCCTTAAATTTTGATATGCCATGGTTTTATTTTGTCTGATATTAATATAGCCACTCCAGCTCACCTATAGTTACTATCAGCATAGTATATTTTTCTATTATTTTTTCTTTAATTTATGTGCATCTTTGGATCAAACTATATTTAGATTTTAATTTCTTTTTACCCAATGTAAAAATCTCTGACTTGATTGGAGTGTTCAATCCATTTACATTTAATGTAGTTATGGATATGATTGGATTTATATCTGCCATTTTGCTATTTAATTTTTATTTCTCATATCTTTTTATTTCCTGTGTTGTTTCCTTACTGTATATTTTTGGCAGCAGGTAGAAACTTTCTATTTCACTGTTTTAATTACTTTGTTATTGTTTTCTTCAGTATATTTTCAGTGTTATTTTCTCAGTGTTTTTTCCTGGTGATTACACTATGTGTCTTAATTTATCACAGCCAGCTTCAGATCAATGCTAATGTAATTTAAGTAAGATATAGGTATTTTCTTCCAATAAGGATCTATTTTCTTCCCTCTTCTTCATGCTATTACCACCATTTATATTACACACACGTTAAAACTCAATAATTAGTATAGAATTACAATTATTTTTAGGCAAATGTGTTTTAAATGAGTTGAGAAGAAAAAGAGACAAAATATACTGTCATCAATATTTTCTTATGTAATTACCTATACTAGTCCACTTTATTTCTTCATGCAGATTCAAGTCACTGTCTGATATCATTTTTTTTAAGCCAAAAGGACTTTTTTAGTATTTCTAAGGAAGATCTTCTAGCAATGATTTCTGTCCTTCTTCATTTATCTGGGAACATCTTTAATTCATATTCATTTTTGAAGGGTAGATTTGTTGAGTACAGACTCTTTGGTTGACTTTTTTTTTTTTCTTTCAGCGCCTTGAATGTGTCATCCCCTTGCTTTCTAGACTCCATTTTTTCTTATGAGAATTCTCATGAGAATAAGATATTAACTAATTGTGATTTCTCCACTAATTGTGGTTCATTTTTTTTCCTTCCTGCTGTGAAGATTTGCTCTTTCAACAATTTGATGATCATTTGTCTAGGTGTGTATTTTCTCAGTTTTTATTTCTTCCAGTTTATTGAACTTACATGTGTAGATTAATGTTTTCTTTGAATCAAATTTGGTATGTTTTTGGCTATTGCTCCTTCAAATTAATTTTTATTTAATTAATTTAATTATTTAATAAAGATTTTATTTATTTATATGACACAGAGAGAGAGAGAGATCACAAGTAGGCAGAGAAGCAGGCAGAGAGAGAGAAGGGGGAAGCAGGCTCCCTGCTGAGCAGAGAGCCCAAAGCAGGACTCGATCCCAGGACCCTGAGTTCACGACCTGAGCCAAAGACAGAGACTTAACCCACTGAACCACCCAGGCGCCCCTCAAATAATTTTTATGCCCCCTTTGAGCCTCTTCTTTGACGCTTTGTTCAATTTTTTTTTTTTTTAATTCTCTCTGTTCCTTAGTTTGGATGTTCTATTTTTTTTATATAATTTATTCTTTTATTAACATATAATGTATTATTTGCCCCAGGGTACATGTCTGTGAATCATCAGGCTTACACATTTCACAGCACTTACCATAGCACATACCCTCCCTGATGTCCATAACCCAGCCACCCTATCCCTACCCCACCTACCCCCCAGCCACCCTCAGTTTGTTTCATGAGTTTAGGATTCTCTTATGGTTTGTCTCCTTTCCCATCTCATCTTGTTTCATTTCTCTCCCCCACCCCCCAAGACCCCCCGCCCTGCCTCTCAAATTCTTCATATCGGAGAGATCATATGATAATTGTCTTTCTCTGACTGACTTATTTTGCTTAGCATAATACCCTCTAATGCATGTCATTGCAAGTGGCAAGATTTCATTACTCTTGATGGCTGCATATATTCCGTCGTATATATATATATACCATATCTTCTTTATCCATTCATCTGTTGATGGAAATCTAGGTTCTTTCCATAGTTTGGCTATTGTGGACATTGCTGCTATAAACATTCGGGTGCATGTGCCCCTTCGGATCACTACATTTGTATCTTTAAAATAAATACCCAGTAGTGCGATTGCTGGGTCGTAGGGTAGCTCTATTTTCAACATTTTGAGGAACCTCCATACTGTTTTCCAGATTGGCTGTACCAGCTTGAATTCCCACCAATAGTGTAGGAGGGTTCCCCTTTCTCCACATCCTTGCCAAAATCTGTCCTTTCCTGACTTGCTAATTTTAGCCATTTTGACTGGTGTGAGGTGGTATCTCACGGTGGTTTTGATTTGTATTTCTCTGATGCTGAGTGATGTTGAGCATTTTTTCATGTGTCTGTTGGACATTTGGATGTCCTCTTTACAGAAATGTCTGTTCATATCTTCTGCCCATTTCTTGATCGGATTATTTGTTCTTTGGGTGTTGAGTTCGAGAAGTTCTTTATAGATTTTGGAT
>CM052797.1:18597057-18636194 GCA_028533885.1 Nasua narica
GCTTTGTAATAGAGCTTGAAGTCTGGAATTGTGATGCCACCGACTTTGGTTTTCTTTTTCAACATTCCTCTAGTTATTCGTGGTCTTTTCTGGTTCCATATAAATTTTAGGATTATTTGTTCTATTTCTTTGAAATAAATTGATAGTATTTTGATAGGGATTGCATTAAATGTGTAGATTGCTTTAGATAGCATAGACATTTTCACAATATTTGTTCTTCCAATCCATGAGCATGGAATGTTTTTCCATTTCTTTGTGTTTTCCTCAATTTCTTTCATGAGCACTTTGTAGTTTTCGGAGTACAGATTCTTCGCCTCTTTGGTTAGGTTTATTCCTAGGTATCTTATGGTTTGGGTTGCAATTGTAAATGGAATTGACTCCTTAATTTCTCTTTCTTCTGTTTTGCTGTTCGTGTATAGAAATGCAACTGATTTCTGTGCATTAATTTTATATCCTGACACTTTACTAAATTCCTATATGAGTTCTAGCAGTCTTGGAGTGGAGTCTTTTGTGTTTTCCACATAAAGTATCATATCATCTTCAAAGAGTGAGAATTTGACTTCTACTTTGCCAATTTGGATGCTTTTTATTTCTTTTTGTTGTCTGATTGCTGCAGCTAGGACCTCTAGTACTATGTTGAATAGCAGTGGGGATGGTGGGCATCCCTGCCATGTTCCTCATCTCAGGGGAAAAGCTGAAAGCTAAGAATGATATTCGCTGTGGGTTTTTCATAGATGGCTTTGATGAATGTTCCCTCTATGCCTACACTGTAGACTTTCTTTTTCTTAAAACTTAATTTTATTTGTATTTTTTTTAAGACTGGATTCTTATAAATGTTCTACTGATTTGTTGTGGTCCGTCTCAGGAAGCCATAATTTTGATGAAGCTCCTTCGGATGTATCTTACTCTGCTCCCTTTCTCACCCTCAAAGTAAGTAATTAACTCAATCCTTCAGTTCCAGGAGCCATAGCTTATTCTTGGTATTTCTTACTACTCTGCCCAGTATTATATTTGCTTGTGTCTTACCCTCCCTAACTTTACTATAATGCCCATGAAACAGTGGGACATCTCTTACTTATATGTCTAAGATTGCCTTATCTCTAGCATAAAGTCTCACACATAGTAGGTACTTGATAGCTGTTAAGATAAATGGACTTTTAGCTTATTGGAAAAGCCATATTGCACTTGGCCTCCTATTCCTCATACAGGCCAAAAGACCTCATGTCTCTGAAGCCTTTTGTGTCTCTGACATTCTCCAGCTTATGTTTCTTGGGAACGTTTGTGGGCTATTAGTCATCTTATGTGGAACAAGATATATCTGTCACTTCTCTTCTGTGAAACCCTCCCTCCAGTGAGATTTATTTTAAGAACTATGTGAAAAGAGAACATTTCACAGGCAATCCTGTGAAAATCCAGTCATTTGTCAACATGTGGGATCAAGTGCCCTGAATGCCTGTCTGGCTGCCTCTGGCCCTGCCCACCCTGGGTCGCCTCTGGGGTGCAGTTCGCCTTGGTGCACCTGCTGGTTCTGAGTCTTCCATGAAGCTATGTGTCCACCAGAACATCTTTGCTTCCTTTGCTCTCTGGGGCCCCTGGACATGGTCAGGTGTAACTTCTCGTGAACAACATGGTTCAGGAGCATGCATAACACCTCTCCAAATTATAAGGTCACCTTATAAATCACTATGACCCCATGGTAGATGGGAAAACTGAGGGAATTACTAAAATATGGTCAGTCTAGGCTTTGAGCTCAAGCCATTTGTCTCCACATTAACATTTCTGTTAGACTGAACTATTCTAACCAGCAAGATCCACTGACTTTCTTTGGAAATAGCCATGAAGAAGTTGGTGGTCTGCCACTGGCTGCAGCAAGCCTTCAGTGAGTTTGGAGTTGGTGGAGCCAAATAGCTTTAGGGCAAGAACCAGAGCTCTTTGAAGAGACGCAGGAGTACGACGTTATCATCCAAACCCAGCTAGGGGCAGCCTCTTCCACTATACACCACCTTGCCAATGGAAAGAATGTGATATGTTGGCACTCCATCAGAGTTGGCCTGTTGCTCATCTTTGGCTATTGGCAATCTCTGGTCCCCAGAACAGCTGGTGACCACTCAGTCTCAAGTTCCTTAGCTTGGGGCTGAGGTGTCTGGGCACAAGGAGCTCTCTACCTTGCCCAAGCTCAGAGGAAGTAAGGTTCTCTTTTCAGTGCTGGAGTTAAACAAAAAAGGAGCAGGGTGGTTTCCTCCTCCACCCTCTAGGACAACACATATCGGGTGAGAAATTCTGGGGGCTTGATTTGGAGCTGCCACGCACAGAGCTCTAAGGCTCCTTGCATCAGCTGGGAGGATTCACACTGCATCCTACTGAACACCCCCATCGGGAGTTTCTATAGCAACTTTCTGAGAGGAAAATCCAGGGCTCAGAGATTCTGTCACAGTAACCCAGTGAAAGAAGAAAGTGTGGGGTGCATGAGGAGGTGGCAAAGGATCCATGTACACAGGTAGAGGCCTGGAGAGCAGACTGAGGTGGTGTCTGCAGAAAGGAATAGAGCTGAGTGGTCAGGAGCTCAGGTATCCCAACCCATCTGCACCAGCTCCTTCACAGCAAGCAGGTCACAAGTTTTCCTTAAGCATCTGGCTTTAGATAATAAAACAAGCCTCAAAGTGGTCCTGAGGATTAACTGAGAGAGAACTGCAGGCTTTTCATTTGATCTTTGCTGAGAATTAGGACAGGACAAGCCAGGAGTTTGATTCCAGTAGAGGGCTGCCTGTGGGTGTCTGTAGAACAGAAATGAAATTATGCAAGCAGATGGCTTGCTGAAGAGACAAAAATATGGATATAAAAGCATTCTAGCTATGGAGATGCTAATTTTTTTGACTTTTAATAATGACACAATTTTGGATATCAAAGGTGTCTTCTAGTTTTTAGATATGTTAAGACCCCTCGCCCCGCCCCTGCAAAAAAATCCTTTCAACTGGATTTGGAGCACACTGCTCCAAATCATGCATAAGCATTTGGAAGTGGAGGATCAGACCACATGCCTCTTAACATGCAAACACTGAGCATGAGCACTTTATTCCAGCAGGGCGTCTGTATTGCAGACTTACTACATACCCAGCTCTGTGCTGCACTCTCTGAGGAGCAGAAAATATACAGAGAGTTCTGCTTTTCAATTCATAGTAACCAGCAGGCAAGATAGGGCACCTTCAACCACTGTACGGAGTGCCAGCCTTGTCCAGAAGAAGACGGATGTGCCTCTGACTGGACCCCAGGAAGGCTTTCTGGGGGCAAAGGGGTTTCAGCTGTCTACGGTGGAGGCAGAACTGAGTCTGAAGTTGGGCCCCCAGAGGAGGGCAAATCAAAGCTCAAGACCACAAGAGCACAAAAGCTTGACAAGTTGGGGACAGTAGGGTGCAGAGGTTCAGCCATGGGCTGACCCCTTCTGCCTGCACTCACTCTAGCCATTACCAGTAAGCCCCTGACCTGCAAGTCTCAGCTTTTCTCCCTAGTAGAAGGTAATATTAGCTCATTTAGATGGTTCTACGGAATTATTTAAGTCAAGAATTCGACTCAGTTCCCGGCACACAGCATGTACTAAGTAGGTTATAAGAAAAGCAATAAAAAGTAAAAACCATAGAAGTTGACAGTAAGAAATAATCCTGTGCTATAACATTTGGAGATAAAGCTGAAGAGAGTATGTGAGTGTTTGGATGACTTCTCTGCTTTGGAACAATTCTCTAATTCTCTAATAAAGCTTCATTTATTAGCTCCCTCAGCCCCACCATATACTATTCTGCCCTGAGACAACCAGCATGTGATGCACTTGGAGACCTTCCTCAGGACTAACATCAAAGCAATTTTTTTTCACAGTAAGAGGTACTAGGTAAGAGACCCATTCTTTGCAGCCAGATGAGTGCAACTATCTCCTTTTCCTCTCAGCCTGCTATGGATCATTTACCCAAGTAAGCATTGGAGAAAACACAAGGAGAGGATAAATTCTGCCTTTGAGGGGACCAGTACTGGATCAGACATGAGGGGTTCATCAGAGGGGTTGCAGAGTTTGACCACTGTGGTCTAGATAACATAGTGAGGCCAGCCTATTGCTGCTTCATCCCCGGGAGATACCCTTGAACAATGCTATGCCTCTTCTCTAATGGCAGACACCCATCATACTCCTTCAGGAGACTTCCCCCATACTCCTGCTTCTACTCTGTTCCTATTTCAAAGGACATCCCCTATGGTGGCTCTCAGCCCAGGGCTGATAGTTGTAGGAGTGTGAAAGCCCAGCAAACATCTCCACACGGGATTCTTTTGAGGCATAATGTACTTTCCAGTTTCCTTTGTTAAAGAACAAAGTATTCATGACACTTCTCAAAATGGTAAGGCAGACTATTTAGGGGGACTGTTGTGATAGGTATAGTGACCAATGGGGTTTTTCAGTAGGGGAGAGGTGGAGCTCAACTCCAAACATGAGGAAAAGTGGGAATTTATAGCCAAGGAGCGGGGTGGGGGTCACTGGATGGAAAATTGCTAAGAGAAATCATCAAATATAAAGAGGATTCTGGCTAAATGACTTGACAGGATTCTTGCTGAAGATAGGATTCAGGCTGATCAGACATCACCTGGGAGATGGTGGAAGATGAAGAACACAATCACAAGCAGGGTGATCAGGTACTGAGGGTAGGGTCTGACTAAGCCACTCAGTAGGATTCTTGCTAAAACTGGTTGAGCAAAGATGGATGTGGAAATACAAAAGTTGGTGCCTAGTTGGGCAGAGGAGTCAGGGGAGCTGGATTCAAGTTTGGCCAAGTAAGAACTTTTTGTCATCCTGTGGGATCAAATCGGAAACTGCTCTCTGTGGGACTCTGCCTGAAATGTTACCCTTGCTCAAACCATCCTGTTCCCTGCCCTGCTTCTCCACCCTGGCTTCTGGTAGCAATTCCCCTCCACCCCCAAATCTCTTTCACAGAAAATATCATCTCAGAGTCTGCTCCTGGAGAATGCAACCAAAAGTAATTGGCATGGAAGTGGTGCTGGGATGCAGAATTCTAACGATAGGATTCTGAGGTTGGATCCCATCACTGGGAGGAGATGGTGTGTTGGTGGCTGTGATTCACCTCGGGTGAATTGAAACAAGGTACAGTTGGAAAACGATGTGTTGGTGTGTGCTATAACTCTGGTATTTGGGAAACGTGGGGGAATGGTGACTACATGGACCATGAAATTGGCTGGTTGTTGCTGGTACTTTGGATGTATCAAAAAGAAAAAACGACAAACTTAATTCAGCTGACTACTGACTTAAGGCACTTAAGATAGCTCCAGTTGCAGCTGGGACAGATGTGCTACTCTTACTAGGATAAATCAACATAGCTTCGATGTGTAGTATGCAGCTATTGACCTGGAAAATGCCAACTTTTAAAAAAATAGACTTTAAAAATTTTTTTAATTGAAATTCAATTAGCCAACATATAGTTAGTACATCATTAGCTTCAGATGTCTTCGTGTTCATTAAATAATCAGTTGCATATAACACCTAGTCCTCATCACATCACATGCCCTCCTCATTGCCCATCACCTGTTACCCCATCCCCCAACCACCTCCTCTTCAGCAATCTTCAGTTTGTTTCCTATAGTTAAGAGTCTTTCATGGTTTTTCTTCCTCTCTGGAAGAAACTTCTCATTCAGTTTTTCATCCCTTCCCCTATTATCCTCTGTGCTATTTCTTATATTCCACATATGAGTAAAATCATGATAATTATCTTTCTCTGTTTGACTCACTTCACTCAGCACAATACCCTCAACATAATGCCCACCAATTCCTTCCATGCCAAAATAAATGATAAATATTCATCCTTTCTGATGGATGAATAATATTCCATTGTATGTGTGTGTGTGTGTATATATATACACATATATATATTCCACTGTATATGTGTGTGTATACACACACACACACACACACACACACACACACCACATCTTCTTTATCCATTCATCTGTTGATGGACATCTAGGCATCTGGGCTTCTTCCATAGTTTGGCTATTATGGGCATTGCTGCTATAAAAATTGGGGTGCAGGTGCCCCTTCAGATAACTACACTTGTATCTTAGGGGTAAATACATAGTAATGTAATTACTGGGTTGTAGGGTAGCTCTATAAAATAAAGACTATCTTTAGAAGAGTTTTAGGGTCACAGAAAAATTTTAGGGAAAGTACAGGGATTACCCCTCTATACCCTCCCAGCCAGCCTTCTCAACTGTCAGCATCCCAAACCAGGGTGCCAGTTGGAGTGAATATATTCACTTAACTTTTTTTTTTTTACATCCCCTTACCCTCTATCATTTATATATAATTGTTTTTTTTAATTTTTAAATTTTTAAAAATTTTTATTTATTTATTTGACAGAGAGAGAGAGATCACAATTAGGCAGAGAGGCAGGCAGAGAGAGAGGTGAAAGCAGGCTCCCCGCTGAGGAGAGAGCCCAATGCGGGGCTTTATCCCAGGACCTTGGGATCATGACCTGAGCTGAAGGCAGAGGCTTTAACCCATTGAGCCACCCAGGTGCCCCTATATATAATTGTTTTAAATCTTTCCTCTATATACATTTAAAACCATATAAGACAGTATTATAGAGAGTGGCACAATTTTTGCTTCTCCTGTCAAACATAATTTAGAAACTCAATAGGAGAAAGAAAATGTATGTATTTACCACTTGTTATTTTTACTCTTTCTATTGTTCCTTCTTCTTTTTTGATGTCCCAAGATTCTTTCTTTTAACATTTTCTTTCTGTTTAGAGAGCATATTTTAATCATCCTTTTAGGGAAGGTGTGCTTTTGAAAAATTCCCTTAACTTTTCTTTATCTGAGAATGTCTTGATTTATCTCTCACTTTTAAAGGTTATTTTCATTGGGTATAGAAATATAGATTAACTACTATTTTTTCACTTGAAAAATGTTACACCACTTCCTTCTGGTTTCTAATGTTTCTGATGAAAAACCTCTAGCCATTCAATTTTTTTTCCCCTTGTAGATAATGGGTTTTTCTCTCTGGCTGCTTTTAAGATTTTATTCTTTGTCTTCAGTTTTCAGAAGACTGACTATGATGTATTTTGATGTGCATTTTTTTAAGTTTTAAGTTTGAGTTTCTCTCAGCTTCTGGAATCTGTGAATTTATGTCTTCTACCTACTTTTTTTTCTCAAAGATTTTATTCATTCATTTTAAAGAGAGAGAGAGCACAAGCAGGGGCAGCTGTGGAGGGAGAGGGAGAAGCAGGCTTCCCACTGAGGAAGAGCCCCTAAAGGGGGTTTGGTCGCAGGACCTGGGGATCATTACTTGAGCCAAAGATAGAGGCTCAAGTGACTGAGCCGCCCAGGTGCCCCTTCTACCAACTTTTGAAACATTTTTATCCATAATTCTTTGAATTATTTTTCAGTTATGTTCCTCCTTTTCTCTTAGTACTGTGATGAAATAAATATTAGATTTTTGTTATGGTCTCACAACTCTGTGAAGTTCTTTTTTTTAAATTAATTTTATTTTATTTTTTCAGTGTTCTAAGTTTCATTGTTTGTGTACCATACCCAGTGCTCCATGCAATACGCGCCCTCCTCAATACCCACCACAAAGCTCAGCCAATCCCCTACCCCCTCCCCTCCAAAACCCTCAGTTTGTTGCTCGTAATCCACAGTTTCTCATGGTTCATCTCCCCCTCCAATTTCCTCCCGATTCACCCTTCCTTTCCTTTTCCCAATGTCCTCTATGTTTTTCCTTATGCTATACATGTAAATGAAACCATATGAAAACTGATTCTCTCTGCTTGACTTATTTCACTCAGCATAATCTCTTCCAATCCTGTCCATGTTGATACAAAAGTTGGGTATTCATCCTTTCTGATGGAGGCATAATATTCCATTGTATTTATGGATCATATCTTCTTTATCCATTCATCTGTTGAAGGGCGTCTTGGCTCTTTCCACAGTTTGGCAATTGTGGCCATTGCTGCGATGAACATTGGGGTACATGTGGCCCTACTTTGTACTAATCTGCATCTTTTGGGTAAATACCCAGTAATGCAATTGCAGGGTCATAGGGTAGCTGTATTTTTAATTTCTTGAGTAATCGCCACACTGTTTTCCAAAGTGGCTGCACCAACTTGCATTCCCACCAACAGTGGAAGAGGGTTCCCCTTTCTCTGCATCCTCTCCAACACTTGTTGTTCACTGTATTGTTAATTTTGGCCATTCTAACTGGTATAAGGTGGTATCTCAATGTGGTTTTGACTTGAGTCTCCCTGATGGCTAATAATGTTGAACATTTTTTCATGTGTCAGCCATTTGTATGTCTTCTTTAAAGAAGTCTCTGTTCATGTCTGTGAGGTTTTGATCACCTTTTTAATAGTGTATTTTCTCTCTGTTATTCAGGTTGGGTAATATCCATTGTTCATCTGTAAGTTCATTGATCTTTTTTTTTTTTTTTTTCTGTTCACTTCTACCTGGTGTTGAGTCTGCCCACTGAATTTTATTTTTTTTAATTTTCATTATTGTATTTTGTTTACTAAAGTTTTCATTTGGTTCTCCTTTATGACTTCTGTGCCTTCACTGAGCCATTCTATTTCCTGCTTCTTTCTTTGGTTTCAAGAACATTTGTAGTTGTACACGGAAGCATTTCTATAATGCCTGCTTTAAAATGTTTGTCAGGTAATCTTAACATCTGCATTATCTAAGTGTTAACACATGTTGATTGTCTTTTTTTCCACTCAGATTTTTATTTTCTTGACGCTTGGTACAGTTACTGGTTTTCAAATGAAAACTGGTCATTTGGGGTAGTATATTATGAGAGTCTAGGTTTTATCCAAACCCTCTTAGGTGCCTGAGCAGCTCAGTCAGTTAAGTGTCTGCTTTTGGCTTGGGTCGTGATTCCAGGGTCCTGGGATCAAGTCCCACATCAGGCACCCTGCTCAGTAGGGAGCCTGCTTCTCCCTCTCCTCCCTGCTCATGCTGTTACTATCTCTGTTTCTCACAAATGAGCAAATAAAATATTTAAAAAAAATCCTCTCTTTTAGATGGGTTCAATTGACGTGCCTTTGGTAGGGGAATGGCAAGGATTTGCCTTGCTGCAGCTAGTGGCTGTAAGTCCAGGTCCCTTACTTGGCCTCTGTTAAAAGTCAAGTAGGGAAGATACTCCTCATAAGTACAGGTGGATTGGCTCAATAGCTTCCACTGAAATCATCCTGGTTGGTAGGGATGAGTACCTCTTCACTGTTCCTGATGTAGCCCCCACTGACACCAGTGGGGAGTGACCTTATGCCTGGGTGTTGGTGAAATTTTTGACGCTCCACCAAACCTCCTCTCAGGCACCTCAGGATGGGTGGACACCTCATCACCACCAGATGCGAGTGGAAATCCAGGCTCCTTATATCCAGGCTTCACCACAAAGGGAAAGGCACTCATTATTCCCTGGAGATGGAAGTTCCATCTCCCTACTCTGTCCTTTGGACACCAGGGACACCAGCCTGGTGTTGGGAAGGAGAATTTGGACTTCATTACAGTCTGGTGAGAGTGGAAGTCTAGACTTCCCTCTCAGCCTTTACTGGTGTAGATGTGGTGAGGCCACAGTCTCTTCTGCTATATGTGTCTAGAATTGAGTGATTTTGTCTTAAAATTTTCTATCTTGCTGGCTTATTCTTTCCTGAACCTTTGGATAGAGAGAAGACTTTTGTTGTATTTTTTTTTTCTTTTTCACCTTTTGGTGTTTCTGGGTTGCCAGCTTCATGACCTACAAGCCTTTGATATACAACATAAAGAAATCACAGCAAATTTACAATCATATTATTTTGTTAGTCCTGATATTCCCAATACATCTGCCTTCTCTCCACCTTTCAGAATCTCCTTACATTTGTTAACATAAAATATCCAGAGTGTTCAGTTGTACTTAGTGGGAAAAATTGGGAAAATTACATCTATATTGTCTTTCCAGAGACAGGGTCTTAGGAAGATATTTAAAACACATTTTACCCAGTTTTTATAGAAACATTTCCAGAATACTGATCAGAAAATTACCTAGTCCGTTATGACCAACAGAACTTGCAACCACTACTGTTTTTACACAATTTTATAAAGTGTTTTTTATCTTTTATTCATTTTTAGTGATGTGAAATGGGAGAAGGTATTCAACCAGTCATCTTGAAAGGGAAACCTTTATTCAGCATATATTGAATATGCTAGGAATTGAAGATCTAACAATGACTATGAAAAATTGCTATATTGACGGACTTACAGTCTAGGGGGTGGTTACTGACCACAGTTAGAGTGACAAAGTAGAATGTGACTTCTCCCTGAGCAGCTTTGCACTCAGAAAGAACATCTAAACGATTCTTGAGAGTAATGAAAATTCTCCTGATTGTAATGAAAATTCTCCTGGGTAATCTCCCAGATTTCTTCAGGGAAACAGAACCAAAGGGAGATAAATCTATATCTATATCATCTATATATCTATCTATCTATCTACCTTTCTATCATCTATCTATCTATATCATGAAGAATTTCCTCACACAATTATGAAGGCTGATAAGTCACAAGAACTACATTTGGTAAGCTGGAGACACAGATGAATTGATGGCATAGTTCCAAGTACTAATGTTTCAATTCAAGTGTAAAGACAGGAAAAGGATTTATGTCCCAGGTGAGGGCAGTTAGGCAAGAGGAGCTCCCTCCTCTTAGAGGGAGGGTTAGTATTTTTCCTCTATTCAGGCCTTCAACTAATTAGACGAGGCCCACATTAGAGAGGACAATCTGCTTTACTCAGTCTACCAATTCAAATGTTAACCTCAGCCAGAAACAACCTCAAAGACTGACCCAAAATATTGTTTGACCAAATATTTGGATACTTCATGGTGCAGTGAGAATGACATATAAAATTAACCATCAAAGCAGGTAATGTCTCTCAAAAACAAAGACAAATAAAAGTGAAGAAAAGCTGAAGGCCAACAGGAGTGGAGAAGGAAGAACTAATGGAAATAACCTGAAGGCAAAGTGAACCAAATCTACTAGGTGAGAAGAACATATAGTGGTAAAGAAGTACTCCCCAAATTCATGTCTACTCAGAAACTCAGAATGTTACCATATTTGGAAATAGGGCCTCTACAAATGTAATTAGTTATAACGAAGTCATACTGTGTTAGGGTGGGACCTAAATTCAGTGACTGGTGTCCTTCTATGGAGACAGGGCTGTGGAGACCCGTAGACACAGAGTGAAGGAGGCATGTGAAGATGTGGGCAGAATTTGGAGAGGTACAGCTCCAAACCAAGGAAAGTCAAGCATGACCAGCCACCACCATGTATAGGAGAGAAACCTGGAACAGGTTCTCCCCCAGAGTCAAAGCTGCTGACACTTTGATTTCAGACATCTGGCCTCCTAAAATGAGATGATAAATTTTTGTTGTTTTAAGCCACCCTGTTTGTGGCAATTCATTACAGAAGCCCTGGGAAACTAACACAGAAAGTATTTTTGAATGACTTGAGCATAAAGTGCACAGGGAGTCAGGGAGATGGAGATGGATATTCTGATAGAAAGACCACAAATGGCTTCGGGAGCCACAGAAGGATGTTTAGTCTTTATTCTGAGACCCAGAGGAAGCAGATAAGTGAATTCCAATAAAAGAATAAACAATAAGATTTATGTTTTATAAAGATCCTTCTAATGCTATTGAGCACCTGAGACTAGAAGTTGGTGCCCAACTAGAATGCCCAGTAAGAAAGCTACTGGGGTTTAACTGGTTAGAGATGATGGTAGCCAGAATTTTGCAGCATAAGTAGGAAAGCAGATCTGTAAATGGACCAGCAGGCAAAATAGAACGTCCAACAGCAAGTTTGGATGGGTGATATTAAAAATAAGGCCGGTTTCCTGGCTTGGGAAAGTCTTTTGATGGTTATACCATCTACTCTTTCTCAATGCTTCTTCATACATCCTCTCCTCCTATCCTTTTCCCTTAGTAATTTACAATACTTTTTCAGCATCAAACATGTTTTTGAATATTAAAGGGACCTGGAGAGACCTGGAAACCCCATAGGCTTTGCATCCCAAGAACTCTATGTCTTCCAAGGCAAAAATTGTGAAAAATCACAATATAAAATCACAAGATTTCTAGTAGAGGGGATCACAACACTACAAGTGATGATGTGTCCAACTCTTGGTGCAGGACAGGGCTGGATGACAGAAACCAAAAAAGGAACATCTGAACACTGATATAAAAGATGTATCATGAAAATCATTTTTTCAAGAGGGAAAGAGAGTAGAGGAGAAGGGCAGAGGGAGAGGGAGAGGGAGAGAGAGAATATTAAGTAGGCTCCAGGACAGCACGAAGCTAGATGTGGGGAGTGATCTCATGACTCTGAGATCATGACCTGAGCCGAAATCAAGAGGTGGACACTTAATTGACTGAGCCACCCAAGTGCCCCGAAAATCATTCTTAATGGTGAGAGACTGAGTGCTTTATCCCTGAGATTGGGTAGAAGGCAAGGATGTCCACTCTCACAACTTTTATTTAGCCTTAATATTAGAAGTCTTAGACAGTGCAAGAAGGCAAGAAAAAGGAC
The DNA here is from genome assembly GCA_028533885.1 of Nasua narica. Taxonomy (NCBI): domain Eukaryota; kingdom Metazoa; phylum Chordata; class Mammalia; order Carnivora; family Procyonidae; genus Nasua; species Nasua narica. The sequence goes on from CM052797.1 coordinate 18,609,647, forward strand.
TACAAGGCAAATATATTGAAAAGGAAGAAATATAGCTGTCTAAGTTTGCAGATGACACAATTGCCTGGATAGAAAATTCCAAGGACTATACAAAAGTACTCCTAGAATTAATGAATTTAGAAAATTATTTTTAAACCAAGGTAATATATGCTGTTTTGACTTTGGAAAATTTACATAGTACTCCAACATATTAATATCCTGTGAACTCCAAAAAGCTAAATAAATTTATAGTAGTATTGTTGGTTACCAAAATGGAGGGGGAAACAAATTTACAATTGTGAGAATGTGCAGATATTTCTATTCAGGCAACATTAACTCAAACGACCATTTAGTATCTGTCCCCTCAGATGCCTCCCAACTCTAGAAAGCCCATCATGACAAATGTGTCAACACACAGCACTTCCTAAATTCTCACATGTTCCTCACTTTCTGCTTTCTATAGGGGACTAGGAGTAAGAAGTTGGTCATAGGAAATGTGCCCTCCCTCCCTTGTCTGACCAAAATTTAAAGCAGTCACATCCACTGCCAGGCCAGCTGTAGCCTTGGTCTTTTCCTCCCAAGCAGTCAACTGAGGATTGCCTTCAACAAGATCCAGTGTCAACAGCAAATACCCAAAATATAGTATACAAAGTCAATACACACAAACCTATCAGCCTTCTTCATTCCAGAAATGAAACAAAATAAAGTAAAACAAAACAACAACAAAATGATACCATTTAAAATAAATATCCCAAGGTAACATAAGCTAATGGTAACAAATCAAGTATAGATGTTTAAAAAGGAGAAGCTAATAATTCTCTCTTCCTTTCCCTGCCCAGCCCTGCGTGTGGTTATTCATACTTTCCTCTATTCCCAAACAAGCAAAAAACCCCAAAATATTTATAGCTCTCTCACCCATTTTTTTACACAAATAAGATTAAATCAACATTTCAACTTGCTTTTCTGCTCAGTGACAGTATGGTAAGTATATATAGAATTAGTTTATTTCAATAGAATATTATTCTATAATGTGGCAGATTAAAGAATGTTATAAATTTTTTGCTAATCCTTTCACTGAGTGATGAAATCTAATGTCTCTCTCCATAACATCCGGCTAGACTTGCTGACTTGGCTAATCAACAGATTGAGGCAACGGTCATGCTGTTTAAAGCTTCCACTTTAGAGGCACCTGGGTAGCTCAGTCTTTAAGCACCTGCCTTTGGCTTGGGTCATGATCCCAGCATTTTGGGATTGAGCCCCATGTTGAGCTCCCTGCTCAGTGGGGAGCCTGCTTCTCCCTCTCTAGCTCCCCCGTGTTTGTGTTCCCTCTTGCTATCTCTCTCTCTGTTATAAATAAATAAGAAAAAATCTTTAATAAAAAAATAAGGCTCCCACTTTAATCTTTTGGAACTCTGGCACCATGTTGTAAGGAAGACCAAAGAACTCTATGGAGAGACCCATGTGAAGATCTGATATTTCCAGGCACAACCTGGGTGAGCATCCAGCCAAGAGTTAGACGACCTACTCCCTAACCATGAGCATGAGTGATCTTCAGAGCCTTCCAGAAGAGCTGCTGATGTTGCACAGAGTATGGATAGGTTGTTCCTGTTATGCCCCTACCAAATTGCACATACATGAGCAAAATGAATGGTGCTTATTGTTTTAAACCAGTAAGCTTTTGTGGAGGTCTGTTATAAATAAATAGATCATCAGAATGCAAAAAAAAAAAAAATAGGCTATCCAGATATCTGAATTTACTCATTATGAAATCACTTCCCTATATAGAAACATTTCCCCTGTTTTCAGGGTCCCCCCTGAACTGCTGATAATCCTGCAACAAGCATCATACAATGACTACTACCACAGGATCTGTTTCCTGTATTTGATCCTTTTATTTTGTGCTGTTGGTTTTCTTCAAATGTCCTATGGTTTGTGTTTTATGGTGCATTCTTTATCGAAAAGACATAGTATCTCGGTTGTTTCTAAACTTTCAGGCTTGCTGTACTGCTTGTCAATCCTCTCCATTCTATTTTTTCTGATGCTTTTTACTAGTGACAGATGCTGACTTTCTTTCCCACACATTAAGAAAAACATTTAGTTTGGTTTTTAACAAAATCAACAGGATGAGTCATGGTATTCTTTAAAATTTAATCTCTCTTTTTAGAACTCTTCTAATTGCTATCATGCTACCTCCAGTCTTTGCATGTTTTAGGAAAACTAGTGCAGGTGGCAAAGGTGATAACTCCTTAGGAAATGATTTTCCAGCCCACAAAGCCCAGCAGAACTTTCTTAAGAAGAATAAAAAATTAAATATGTAAAATCATTCTTCTTCTAACCTATGCACACTCAGGGACAGATGCACGATTGGACATTGAGCCTGGGTAAGGTCACTTTAATTTTGGGTTCTGTATACTTCTCTTTTCTTTCTTTTTTTCTCTAAGAAATGAATTCATGTTAACTATGTGACACCTGTTTTGATGTGTGGTTTCTCTTCTCATACCACCAATCAAGTCTCCAACACCAGTTGGGTGTCCTACAATTCAACTCCATTCTGACACTGTCTGCCTGCAGACAGATCCCAAAGGTTAAGGGCTCAGTCCCACCTCATACACCAATTATAAGTCCAGACTGTCACCTGTGCTATAGACTGAAGGTTCCATTGATCCCATCTCCAGGTTTGAGTAACTTGCTAGAGTGGCTCACAGAACTCTGAGAAACATTTCACTTACTAGATAATGAGTTTATTATAAAAGGATATGATTCAGGAATAGTCAGGTGGAACAGATGCATAGGGCAAGGTATATGGGAAAGGGTGAGGAGCTTTCATGCCTTCTCAGTGTCAATAACTGTCCCAGAATTTTCAACCCAGAAGTTCCTGGACTCTGTCCTTTTGGGTTTTTATGGAGGCTTCATTACATAGACACAGTTGGTTAAATTATCAGCAATTGGTGATTGATTCAATCCCAGCCCTTCTTCCCCAGAGGTGGGGATTGGGGTGGGGCTGAAAGTTCCAATCCTCTATTCATCAGGTTGGTTCCCTTGGAACCAGCTCTGTTCTCAGGTGCTTTTCAAGAGTCACCTCATTCATATAAACTCAAGTGTGGTTGCAGTGGGTTTGTATGAACAGATATATTTATCATTCTTATCACTTAGGGAAATTCCAAAGATTTTGTTCCAGAATCAGGAATGAAAAGCAAATTCATACTTCTTATTATAAATCACAATGCTACATGTGTGTTGTGTAAATTTTTTAGAAAGGTAAAGAAGGCACCATCTATACAACAGAACTGTTATAAAGGACCCAAATTAAATTATATACTATCTTCCAGTGTCTGGGGCATAGTAGATGCTCAGAAAGAACATTACTTTGTGAACTTAAAATGCTTTATGGAAGTAGATCAAGTGAGGTGTGATGGGCTTTCAGAGCCCTGTGTCCTTCTTTGGATCATCAAAGATCTGGCTGGGCTGGAGACTGTAATGAAGGCAGTCAGGGGTATAGTGGGTCAGGAGACCCTCCCTGTGTTGTAGAAGCCCCTAGGCTGGGTGGTTGAGGTTGCTGCCTTCATGATGGAAACAGCCCCACACACTCACCATCTGCCAAGAAGGTTTCAATTCACTTAGTCCATGAACCAGGCGTGGTCCCCATATGCACCTCTCTCCTCTCCTGCCCCATGTCCCATCTGTGTCTCCTTAGCCTGGCCACCCCTGTTGCCTGCTGGGAATCTACTCCCTGATCACCTCCTTGGTTCATTTGTTGTTAGGGGTCAGTCTTGCACTGTCTGTGGCTCCAAGCCTGAAAACACTGGTTTAGGATATTTATCCACTTTCTGGTTGAAGGGAAAGCACAGTATTTTTACTTGGTCAGAGCCAGAGGTGGCCCATGTGCTTCACTGGCTTTCCAGCTGCTCCCACACAGTGAGAAGAAGAAGGGTCCTGGCATGGCCTCTACCTGCTGCTAAGTCCACCTGAAAGAGCAGGTCGCTTGAGCTCTCAAAAAAAGAATGAAAGAGGGAGCCAAATGCTCCCAAAAAGGCTCAGTTCTGGTGCACGGTCTGCCTTGGGTCTGTCTGCTAGGGCATGGAGGAGTAAAAAGCACCTTTGCTCAGCACGTGTGGCAAGCCAGGAACTTTTTCGTTGTTCAGGAAATTGCTTTTTATTATTTCCCATATGAAGAAGCTGAGGCCCACAGGCTAAAGTCTGGCTGCCCAGTTTTCTGACTCAGGGCTCCTTCTACCTACACAGTGAACATCTGCTTTTGGCAGCTTCCTTCTGCTCCAGAACTGTGCAGTTTGGAAGGATAGATGGCAAAAGCCAGACCCAAAGCCACCAGACAATTCCTGGAGTCTGAAGTCTGCAACACCCCCAGTAAGGCTTTTTGGGCCAATATCCTAAATACCTGAGCAATTCTAGAGACCCGGATCCCCTAGTCTGGAAGGAGGGATGAGGGCTGGAACAAAATCTGGACTACTTCTGACCCTTCATTTTGGGAGATCTGAGCAGCGCATGCAGACTGAAATCTCTACTACAAACAGTGTGTGACCTGGGCCTTTAGGAAAAGAAGTCCCGGCAGACCAACTCATTGCCAGAGCTCCGTGAAGAATCTTCTGAAACCTGGGTCCTGCCTTCTAGCTTTTTCTTGCAAAGTGTCTGCCTCTCCGGCTCTCCAAGGACTCACTGAAATCACCTGCGGAGGGTCCCCCCAAGGGCTCACTGAAGACTCTTGCTGGCACTGCTAGAACTGAGGGGAGCACAGAGATCCCATAATTATGGCCTTGAGGCTGGGGATGGAGAGGTGCAGGGCCTGCCCCAGAGCACAACAAGCCTGGGCTTCCTGCCCTCCAACCCTGTGGGGCTGGGGAGGGCTCACACTGCTGCTCGGGGCATTGCTGAAGAAGGAACGTCTGTAACAGTTTTCACTCATTTGTCCATGGACTCAGCAAATATTTGCCAAGCACTAGCTCTCCTTTACAAGGGTGCCCAGCAGGGGGCAAAGTCACTTTGTCCTGAAGGGCAAATCATTCTCTGCTTTACAGTCAGCATGTTATGATTTTTTTCTATCAGGAAAGCAAAGAATTGCATGAAATTCATTCAGATCTGCTTGAAGACATTGCCACACTTGGCAGATTCTGGAGCTGCGATTTTCCTTTGGGCTAAATCTCCGGACCTTCAGCAAGAAAAGAAATCTCAGATCGCTTAAATCGTTGCTTTGTGGCACCACCTAGTGGCTAAAGTTTCAAACTACTCCTGTTAAAGCCCCTCACACTTAGGGACGGGAAGGTTCAGGATTGGGAAGGGTGGAGGCAGGGAGCTCAAGGTCAGAAGGTTTCCTGCTTCCTGAGCTTTGAGATCGGGGACGAGCACATGCACCAAATGTCATTACATCCAAGGACCCATCTCTGATTCTTTGCCTGACCTACCTCACTACAGCCATTTTGTTAGGCACAGACACTGCTGGGGGAAAAGCAAAGTGGCGTACCCTAAGGCAATAATTAGAATATCTAGCCAAATCACATGGGCTTTTTGCCCTTTGATCTAGTATTCTAGGAAACCATTCCAAAAATACGCTGGCAAACCAAAACAAAACAAAACAAAGCGAAGCAAAAACATAACAACAAAACCAAAACCAAAACACCAAAATAAGGTGTAGACGTTCCACATGTGTTCTAGCAAAGGATGCAGAATGGCTCCAAAGTCCGTCACAGGACGCTGATGACCTAAAGTCTTATACATCCACACAAAGGATACCGGCCAGAGTGGTCTAGGCTTTGCAGCAGTAACAAACCACACTGGCCCCAGTCTGGGGCATGGCTGGTCACTGAGCCAGAGGGGAACAAGGGCATGGCCAACTTGGAGCCGTGATTAAGGAGTCATCCAACTCACACTTCATTCCTCAAAGCCAGCTTGGTGTGATGACTTGGCGTATCCCCCCTTGTGTTCCCAGCGTCTGTCTCTGGCATGTTCTCACCATGTGCCTGGGGTGCTGTCTGGCTTTATGTACCCAGCACTTTGTGCCTGGGGGTGTTGGATCAGGTCTATATGCCCAGCAATGTTTGCTTGGTTCTGCGTGCCTGGAATGTGTGCCTGGCACTCTGTGCCTGGTTTTGGGTGTCCAGCATTGTGTGCGTAGCCCTGCGCGTCTACCACAGTGTGTCCGGTGTGTTTGCTTGGCAAACGTACTCAGTCTTGTGTTCCTGGCATGAGTGCTGACATTGTGGCTTCTGTGTTGCGTCTGTGCCTGGTATTGTCTGTCTAGTTTTGCAGGCCCAGTTTTGCGGGCTTGGCAGGTGTGCCCAGAATTCTACATCCCACAGTGTGTGCCCAGCATCGCTTCGCATGTCTGACACGGTGCTCCTGGGCTTTGAACCTGGCGTTGTGTCCCAGGAGAGTGTGCCTCGCATCGTGTGCCCGATCTGTGTTCCCAGAACTTTATTTTTGCAGGATGGGCCTGGCGTTGTGTGACAGGCACACAACCCAGCCTTGTGAGCTCGGTGTTGTGTTCCCAGAGACCGGGCCTGGTTTGGCATGTCTCCCAGTGTGTGTCTGGTGTGTGTTGGCCTGGGGTTTTGTGCACAGTCATATGCCAGACAGCATATGTCCCTTTGGTCTGCCACTGTTGTGTTCCCAGCACTGTGTTCCCAGAGTGTGCATCTGGCATTTTACACCTGCTATTGGGTCTGACTTCTGTGCTTGAAGATGCATCCCTCATGTTATCTTCCCTGCACCAGTGCTCAATGCTGTGCACCTAATGTGTGTTCCCGGTGTGTAGGCCTGGCACATGCCTAGGGTTGTGTGCCTATTCTGTGGGCATGGCATTGCATGCCCTGTTTGTGTTCCCAGCGTGTGTGCCTGGTATCATTCTCTCAGAGCACGTGGCAGGCAGGCCTGGCCCCATGTGGGTGCCTACGACGGTGCATCATTTTTCTGTGCTTCCTGTTTTGCGTTCGGCAGAGTATACTCAGCATGATACTTTGGTGTGTGTTACTGGCACGGGCTCTTGCTGTGTGTGTACCCGGCACTGAAGGCCTGGTGACGTGTGCTGGCATTGGATCTCTGGGGTATCTGTCAGCCTCTATTCCTGGTGTGAGTGTGAGACGTGTCCCCAGCGTGTGTGTCAGTGTGTATTCCTGGTTTGTTGGCTATCATTGCGTACCTGACTTCGTGTGCCCAGAGTTGTGTGCTGGGGTTGGGTTCTTAGCGCTGTCGGACGGTACATCAGTTGGTATGTGTATCCAACCCTGGGTGCCTGGCGGGTGGCCGCAAGTGGTCTGTGCTGTGTGCCCAGTGTGTGTGTGCCTGACACACGTCCCCAGGTTTTTGTGTCTGGTGTTGTGGGCCCAGTGATGTACACCTGCTGTGTTTGCCAGCGTGTGTTCTTAGCCTGTGCTGGCGTATGTGCCTGGGGTCATGTGCCCAGCCTGGGGCTATGTACTTGGCTGTGTGTGCCCAGCGCCCAGCAGCGCCACCGTGTGGTTTGCTTCAGAAGCACCTGGAGAACGGGAGCTGCCCGCCTGGCTGCAGGCATCCTTGTGGGGGAAGCGCGCCCAGGGCAGGGTTCAGGGCAGTGGCCTGACCTTGGCCCCCATGACAGCTCTGTGCATCACCCTCCACCGAGAGTCTTGTTAAGGAGCTTCTGCTCAGAGCTCCCCTAGGTTAGCTTCCTTGAGGGACAGCCTCCCATCTCAAAGCTCCCCATTATTTTAGGGAGTCCCAGCAGGGAAAGGCCCCTTGCAGGTGGCTCCCGCAGGCCTTGTCTCCTGGGCCTGGTGAAGCTGCACATAGAGCCGTGTTCCCGGAAAGATTCCGTGCCCTTGCAGGCACTGCCGTCCAAGCCAAAATGCCAGACCTACTCCCCAATTCTGTGTTGTCCCTACTGCAGCACGACTTTCTTTCAAATCACCCTTCCTCTCTGCCTTCCTTTTCCCATGGACTGCAGATGGAATTCTGGTGGTTCCTTGGTGGGGGGACCCCGGCACCCTCTCAGACCCCTCCTCATCTTATCCCTAGCCCCCGCAGGGGCACGTCAGCTGATACAGACATCAGCTTGGACAGGGCTCTGATCCCCTAGGGCGACGTGTGTCCTGGTAAAAGCCCCAGGGAGGAGTTAAGTTCATAGACCCTGAGGGGGCCGCAGCAAGTCCAGCTCTCCAGTCCCAGCCCCCTGGAACAGCAGCAAAACCTAGCGCCAAGAGGAAGGTGACAGAGGATGTCTGACAGAGCATCAGGCCCGGGGCTTCCCCTCCTGCCTTAAAAATGCCCAGTGCTTAAGTCTCAGTCCTGAGTGTGACCGGCTCCTGGTGCAGCCACCAGGTGGCAGAGTTCTCTCTGTCCAGGGAAACGGTCTTGCATCACCCTCTTCAATAGCTGGCCAAGGCACCTTTGCTTGTGGCCTGAGGGCTCTCTCAAACACCTTCTGCAAGGAGATGGAGAAGTAAATACAAAATACATAACTCTGACCTCCATGCAAAGAGAAGGGGTGGAGTTCATTAAAAGCAGGAAGAATTTTGGGGCGCCTGGATGGCTCAGTCCTTGGGCGTCTGCCTTTGGCTCGGGTCATGGTCCCGGGGTCCTTGGATTGAGTCCCACATCGGGCTCTCTGCTCAGCAGAGGGCCTGTGTCCCCCGCCCCTGCCTGCCTCTCTGCCTGCATGTAATCTCTCTCTCTCTCTCTCTGTCAAATAAATAAGTAAAATCTTAAAGAAAAAAAAAAGCAGGAAGAATTTTAAAATGTTCAGATTAGCACAAACCCAATTATAAAACAAACATTTAAAAAACCATTGTTTTCTTGTGCTTTTAGACTATCAGAGATCAAAAACAATTAACTTGGCTTATTGGATGCTTTAATTTTAATTTAAAGTGTGAAAGTCAGGACTTTGCTCCCCTGCTGGTGGTTGGAGATGCATCGGTCTTCCCACCTCTGGGGATGGACCGGCTCAGTGAGCTCCATTCTCTGCCACTCTTCAACTGATAAAGTAAACGAGAGACAAGCCCTCCTGAATTTTCCAGGATGAAAGCCTGATGTAGGTGCTGATGTCTGGGAACTCAGACCTACAGTACCCTCCACCATCCCAACTCTGCAGCCCTTCTTTCCTAGAGGCTGTGCTACTGTCCTTTCTCATTTTTTGCTTTTCAAAGATTCCTTCAAATTCCTGATATGCTGATGGTATTTTTCTTTTCAGTGGTGTTATATACGCATTTTCTTCTCATTTCTGAGGATGTAGAACTGAGGAGAAGGGCATGTGTCACCACCATTGCTAAGTTACACTCACTGGTTCAGTGCCCTCTTTTCTTGGAAATCCTGTACACACCCACCCCCACACTCCAGGGAGATCCCCACTGGCCACCCTCTGGATCCCGGAGGCCAGGGGGCATGCATTTCTTTCCAAGGCAAACTTTGATTTGATCTGTGAAAGTGCCTCCCAGAGGGCAAGGATGGAAGCTTGCATGTTTTGTTTTTGATTTTGTTTTTCTGGGCCAGCAAAAGTGTGTATTGAGAAAGGCTGTCAGCCTTGATAAAGAAGATGTGAGATATATCTATATGTGAGATAATCTCACATCTTCTTTATAAACGTATATACATATATATACACATATATATACACGAATATATATATGAATATTAGTAATCAGAAAGGATTAAATCTTACCATTTACATTGATGTACATGGAACTGGAGGTATTACGCTCGGCAAAATAAGTCAATTAGAGAAAGACAATTATCATATGGTTTCACTCATAAGAGAAATATAGGAAACATCCCAGAGGATCATAGGGGAAGGGAGGGAAAAATGGAATGGGCAGTCATCAGAGAAGGAGACAAACCATGAAAGACTCTTAACTATGGGAAAGAAACTGAGGGCTGGAGGGTAGATGGGTCAGGGGATGGGATAACTGGATGATGAACATTAAGAAGGACACGTGATGTGATGAGCACTGGGTGTTATATGCAACTGATGAATTACTTAACTCTACATCAGAAACTAATGATGCTTTATATGTTGACAAATTTAATTTAAATTTGAAAAGACAAAAAATTTTATATTTACATTTAAAAGTCATTTGATCTTTGGGGTGCCTGGGAGGCTCAGTTGGTTAAGTGTCTGACTCTTGGTTTTGGCTCATGTTGTGATCTCAGGGTCATGGGATTGAGTCCCAGGTTGGGCTCCATGCTTAGGGGGGAGTCTGCTTGAAGATTCCCTCCCTCTGCCCCTTCCCCAAGTCTCTCTCTCTCTCTCATATAATTAGATGTCTTTAAAAAATAGAAGTTGTTTGATCTTTGAACTTGTAGGTCAGGCTCTGAAATTGTGTATTCTAAGACAAGATGAATGAAAGATGGTTGGATGGCGAGACTAAGAGAATGACAATCAGTCTATGATAAGACCGCTGCGTCCAGCCTTCCAGTGCCTACAATTATCTGTACTGAGACTCAGCATGTGTGAGGACAGGGACATCCAGGGCTGTGATCTGCACTTACGGTGACACATGCGAAGAATGGGAACTTCAATCCTGTGATTTCTGCATCCCTCAAAGATATTGTGGGTTTGGATCCAGACCACTGCAATAAAGCAAATATCACAATAAAGCGAGTCAAATGAAATTTTGGTTTCCCCGTGCATACAGAAGTTATGTTTACACTATATTGTAGTCTACTACGTGTGTAGTAGTAGTATATCTAAAACGATGTACATATCTAGATTTTAAAAATACTTTATTGTTAAAAAATGTTAGCCGTCATCTGAGCTTACAGAGAGTTGTAATTTTTTTACTGGTGGAAGGTTTTGCCTTGATGTTGATGGTTGCTGACTGATCTGGGTGGTGGTTGCTGAAGGTTGGGGTGGCTGTGGCAACTTCTTCAAATAAAACAATTAAGTTTGCATTAATTGACACTTCCTTTCATGAACATTCTCTCTGTAGCACATGATGCTGTTTGATAGCATTTTACCCACAGTACAACTTCTTTCAAAATTGGAATCAACCTGCTCAAACCCTGCCAATACTTTACCATCTAACTTTAAGTAATATTCTAAATTTTTTGTTGTCATTCCAACAGTTTTCTTGCATCTTCACCAGGAATAGGTCCAGCTCAAGAAACCACTTTCTTTGCTCATCCATAAGAAGCAACTCCTCATCTGTTAAAATTTTATCATGAGATTGCAGCAATTCAGTCACATCTTCAGGTTCCACCTCTCTACTGACACCAACTTTCTTGGGTCCCCAGACCCAATTCCAATGTGTGTGGGGGGTATGCTCTCGAACAAAACCAAGCAATTCTAGGACACCAGCAGGGTATCTGAGAGCTCAACTCAGTTCTGATGCTGACTACCCAGAGATAGCATCAGATTCCACAGGTTCAGGGCTCAATCCTACAAGACTGTTCCACCTACGACCCCCCACTTCAGATGCCAGCCCCCAGCCCCTGGGGGCTGTTACATGTCTGTTACATGTGCTTCTGACAGACCTGCTACACATCGGAATCCCAGTGACCTCCTCCTTAGGTGCTCTCAGTTTGCTAGAGCAACTCACAAGGCTAAGGGAAACATTTACTTACATTTACCAGTTTATTAAAGGATATGTTAAAGGATACAAGTTAACAGTCAGATAAAGAGATACATAGTGAGGTATGGGGGAAGGATGTGGAGCTTCCACGCCCCCTCCAGGTGTGCTGCTCTCTCTGTATACCCATGTGTTCGCCAATCCAGAAGCTTTCTAAACCCAGTCCTCTTGGGTTTATGTTCTATAGACATGACTAAGTCATTGGCCATTGACTGATTCAACCTCTAACCCCTGCCTCCTCCCCAAAAGTTGGATGGTAGGACTGAAAGTTCCAATCCTATGATCATATATGATTGTTCTTCCTGACAACCAGTCCTGGCTCTTGGCTGGGGTCCAAAAGTCACCTTCATTAGTAACAGGACATTCATTTCATTTTTATAGCTCTGAAGCATTTTCAGAACCTCTGGATGAAAACCAAATATATTCCTTATAAGTCATTATATTACAGTTTCTAATTCTAGTTCTTTTGCCATTTCTACCACATTTGTAGCTACTTCCTCCACTGAAGTCTTAAAGTTTCAGTTTATAAAAAACAGCATCTGGGAAGTGCAGTACTTGAAACACAGTAAAGTGAGGTAGACCTGTACTCATGGTGACACATGTGAGGGACAGGGACTTTCAGTCCTGTGATCTCTCCTGATGGTGACATACGTGAGGTTAGGTATCTTCAGTGTTGTGATTTGTACCTGAGGCTAAGAGGACAGGTTGGGTCTTTGGAGAGTTCCTTGTTAGTCTGAATGGTTTGGTTGCTTTTCCACACTCTTTGCTATACTAGTCTGGGGTATTCCTTAACCTTTACTTGCGCTGAGTAACAACTACCTAGTTTATAATTCAGCACACTCTTATGAGAGTGAGATGACTAACACCATTATTGGTTGTTTGTTTGTTTGTTTTTTAGCTCCTGCTATGTGCCAGACAGTGCTATGACCTTGGAATTTAACTCGTTCCTTTAAAATGTGTCTAATATTGGTATCTGAGTGGTGTTTGGGGAGACCAACATGCAAATCTGCCATGCCCCCAAGAGTCTTTGCTGAGCAAGTGGCAGATTTGGTGCAGAAGATTCAGTTCATCATAGATGCAAAGACATATTTTGCTTCTTCCAGGTAGTTCATAGAAGTAATAATCTTGATCTGAATTTTGATTGGGGTTAAGGAATTATAGATAAACAAGGAAGATTTTTCTTTCCCCAGCAATAGGAGAAGCACGTGTCAAAGTATGGAGGTGAGATAAGCTGTAGATTTTATATGGTAGTGTAGGATTGGTTTTATAAGGCAGTGATTTGGGGAATGAGTGCAGGCAAGATTAGAAAAGGTGGATAAGACCCGGAGCCTAAGGAGTTTGGATCATGAAAGGGTTTAAGTATTTAGGTGGCTTGATTGATTTTATGTCATATGCTCACCAATCTATATGCAAATGGACAAAGATTATAGGTAATCACCATGGAAATGGAGACCTGCTGCCGAGGATTGCACTGGACCTGCAGAGATGAGGCCAGTGGGAAGCAGGAGTGGAAGGAGGTGCGGATATTAAGTCTCCTCAAAACCTGGTTCTTGACTGGTCAGGGAAAGGGAGAGAGAGGGAAGGGTAGCTGGGGCTCCTAGCATGCAGGGACAGGGAGTCCCACAGAGCTCAGATATCTCACTGGCTCTTCCACTGCCTGATTCATGTTGAATTCATAAAGCTAGTCCCATGTCTTCTTGTCTGAGACATCTTGTGCCTATGGATGAGAGGCAAGAAGATTTTTTCCCAGCTAAAGAAAAATAATCTTAATTCTTAATTCTTAATATTCTTAATAACTTTTTTCACAGCTTTTCTAAAGGTTACCATTAGATTGTAGTAAGTCAGCCTAAGGCTCATAATCTCATTAACTTGGAAATATTATTATATGAACCGAGTGCAATGATAAGCCACTTGTACAGTTTCACAGTTTGACATTTATGAATGTATTTGGGAAACATTTACCATGGCCATGTCATATTACATAGGAAAGGGTAAAGAAAGAGACGTGCCAGGGGTATCAAAAATATAAACCAGTGGGGGACATAGATTTGAAAACCTAGATATGCCCTGGTGCAATAGATCCCTTCCAAGCTATGATGTTGAATTATGGTTGAGAAGGGAATAAAGATGGTCCCAAGCAGGACTTGCCTCCCCAAGCATTATGGAAGGAGCAGAAATGCTCTGGGTCTCTTCAGGGTTGGATGTCCAAGGTTTTCACTATGGCCTGCTCCTTGAGGTCCCTATCAAACCCTATTCCTGGTTAAAGAATATTCATCTCAGAGGAATGCTGGAAGCCCAGAGACATCGATGCGGCTTCATAATAAGGGAAGAAATGCTGACAAAATACCAGCTGCAGACACTCAGGGGATCTTGGCTGGCTATGCTTTTAGTGATCAGCAGAACGGCCCTAGAGAAGTCATTAAAAAATTACAGGCTGAGGATTAGCTGAGAAAAAGCAGGAAATTGAATGAAGTCAGTGGGCACAGTGAGGCATTTTCTGGCTGTCTGCTCAGAAAGGTCTTTGAAGGCTGGCACATCAGCACGTCAGAGATGAAGTTGGACCCTGTGAACATCACCTGCAAACAGCCCATGGAAAGGAGGCAGCTTTCCAAATATGCACTCTTCCTGGAGACCTCTCTTTTCTGCGGCAATATTTGTGGCTTGCTTGGAATCCAAGTGTGCCAATCCAGGCAATTTACAGTGTTCAGAAAAGATATGCAAGGGTTCACTTAGGGGACGGCATACCCAGGTGTGCAAATCAACCAAATCACCAATACTGCCATGTGTCTCCATCCTGGAGTGCAGGACAGGCAAACCTGTTGTTGGGTCCTCCTTACCTGATGCTAGATTCCCAGCGGGAGCTTGGTCACTGCACATGGTGGCATGTGAATCTCACCAGAGGTTAGATATATGACCATCCCTGTCCAGAGAATTATACTCACATCTAGCAACAGAGAATGTTCTCTGCTAGTACAGGAACTGGAAAGGAGAAGGTTTCAGGTGAGCCCAGGATTATAGAAAAACAAAGCTTTAAGACTGTGTTTCCAGGCCTTCTGGGAGGGGCCTTGTACATGTATATGTGTGCAGCAGTAGAGGCTGGTTGCCTCTCTAACTACCCATTGCTCCTGACTCTAACTTGCCCTCCTGTATGCTCCATATACTTTCCTGTGTGCTCACAGTTTCTTCCTTTTGACTGGGAACCCTTCTTTGTTAAAATGTGTCAAAGCCACCCTCACTACACTCTCCAGGTGAATCTAGGGGGTGTCTGCTCTCTTCCTCCTAATGTGAGCTTCACTGCAGCCTTGGACACAGTGCTGAAGCTCTTCAGTTTGCTACATCCAGTACTTTCAGCCCTGAGTTTTTTCCTGTTGAGCACTCTCCCAGGTGTTGACAAAGAGTCAAGAATGTCCAAGGCAGATTCCAGAAAGTTGTGCGGCATCGTCGTAGGCAGAACAACCATCTTAGACAATCATCCTAGACAACAACCTTTCTCTGGAGACGATGTGTAAAACAAAGACATTTGGTGTCAAATCAAATAGCTGAGCAACTCTGAAAAGCTGCTTGGAAAAAAGGCTGTTGTCTATGCATGCACAAACATGTGGGTACCAGCGATGTCTGCACAGGGCTGAGGACAAGTGTTCTGTTTTTCCAATTTCCTATTAAAGGACAATATTAGTAACAGAGGATTAGAGAGGATCAGAAGTGGTGTTCTCAAGCTCACACTTGTGACTTAAACCTCGAGGCCAGGGAGACTAAAAATCTGATGCACAGCTGCAATAAACTGAAAAGGCGACAGGACTCACCTTCTAGCTTCCTGAATCCTGCTGTGAGTCCTGGGAAATGTCAATTCCCGCAGGGCTACATCAGCTGCTTTGTGAAGTTAATTCCCTCTGCCCTTCTCTCTTAGAGAGCTCTGCACAGGTTGCTGAACAGGACGATCTGGGTTGCTCCAAGGTCCACATTCCTTCCAGCCTGCAGATGCAAGCTGGAGCCAATTCCAATGTTGTTAAGGAAGTCGAATATAACCTGAAGGTCTATTGAGTTGAGTCCTTTTCTGAAGTAAAGAACATTTAAGTAGATTACAATTTGATATTCTTGGCCATTTTCTGTTGGCTGATGGAGGGATGGGAAGAATTAAATAGTAGCATCGCTTCACTGGGTAGAAAATGGCTTGTTTCCGGCTCATATGAAGTTCCATGGCTTTTGAAATATGATTAAGCAAGGTGTAAATGAAGCATTGGCTCATGTTCAGTGCAACAGCAGCCCTTTGCAAATCTATTATATACCCAGAACTGAGCTGTGTTCTTGGAACATAATGCTGAGGGAGGCATGAGCATCAAGACACTAACAATCTCCCAGTGTTGCTACAATAAAAAGATACATCTGCATATAGATGCATTGTAAAGTGGAGAGCAGTAGGTATTTCCGGGAATTGGATAGATTTGAGGAAAGCTGTAGGGAAGAGGCAGCTTTAGACTGAAGCTTGAGGCAAACCAGGTAGAGCACGGGACAGAGGGGCCAGAGGCCACTAGAAGACAGGTTGCCTGGCAGAAGTGACTGGAAAATGGAGGGGGGTAGACATCTGGGTCTTCAGGGGTGCAATGTTTTGAAGACAGGTGTAGAGTAGAAAGAGAAAGAATATGGTCAGTGTTTAAGAAAGAGACCCCCAGCAGCAGTAGGGGATTGGAGAACAGGGTTATTAGCATTAAAAGGATGTCTAGGATTTGGTGTAAAGATGCAGGACTGAGCCTCACCCTGAGCCTGGGCCTGGCTGTGTAGAGAGAGGGGACAAGAATGAGGGAGGTCTCTGCAGCAGAACAGACAGGACTGGGAGGCAGTCAGGAAAGGAGGAATTTGGGGTACACTTGCAGTCCCAGCTCAGAGGCTGGGAGAAGGATGGCGTCTCTCGGTGAGACCGGACACGTGGCAGAGGCAACAAATTTGGGAAGAAGAATATTTGCGTTCTCTTTTTTCACTTTTTATTTTAGAAGAATTAGACTTACCGAAAAGTTACAAAGGTCGTACAGAGAATTCCCATAAATCCTTCACCAAGCTTCTCCTAATTGTTGATAATTGTACAATTATCAAAACCAGAACTTTGACACAACACCATTAACCGAACTACAGAATTTAGTAAAATTTTACCATCCAATGTGCCCGTTTTTTATTTTTCTGAGCTGAGGAGCTCCCAGAGAAAGGCTGGGTCTTAGGGGAATAAAAGACATGATAAAACCTTTACTTTCTCTTTTCATCATTTTTTTAGGCATGCATCATATTTGTTTATTATTAATATAATAAATACATTAAATAGGTAAGATAATATGTAATAAATAAACAATATGTTATATATTACATATAATAATATTTATTTTTTAAAGATTTTATCCATTTATTTGATATATAGAGAGAGATCACAAGCGGGCAGAGACGCAGGCAGAGAGAGAGGGGAAAGCAGGCTCCCTGCCTAGCAGAGAGCCCGACGTGGGGCCGGATCCCAGGACCCCGAGACCACGACCCGAGCCAAAGGCAGCGGCTCTAACCCACTGAGCCACCCAGGTGCCCCTATAGTAATATTTATATGTAAGTATTTTAACTTGCTTAAATATAAATATTATATGAATATTTTATAAAATAATTATGAATATTTAATATATTTAAAATACAAAAGTATTTATACTAAGTACATGCATATTTTAAAAAGTATATTCATATTCAAATATCAAAAATACATTTAAAAATACATAAGATGAGTGATGTCTCCCCTCCCTTCCACTGTCTCAGAACTTTCTCTAATTGCAAGAGTCAAATCCAGCTACCTTTATAATAACAACTGTCTTAGAAGAGTCAGCTAACTAATGTCACTGAACACTTCCTATGTACGCACACAGCACTGTCTGGTCCATCTCATGTCAACTCTGTAGGTAAAGGCCCCACTTCAGTGAGATCCAGAGAGGCCCAGGGAGCTGAGCACAACTACCCAATTTGAGCCAGACATGAATTAGAGCTCTGCTCCTAACCAACACGTAACAAGCATTTTGTTACACTTTTTACTTTTGACCTCCTGGCTGTTTCTTTCTGTTTCTCTATTTTCCATAGAAAGATATCTTGTGCTCCTTTTCTTCCTTTAGTGATTTTGAAGGAGACATTTTCTCTATGCTGTTAGTGGTTGACTTTAAATTGATGGAACTCTCTCACGAATTCTTTTCACAGGCCTTTTCACAGGTCCACACTGTCCTATCCAGCAGATACCTGTAGACCTCATCTCCTTCAGCTCCTTAGCAGCTCTGAAGGTGGTGGACCATGCCTTCCTCCTAACAAGGTCTTCTCTGGCACTTCCCAGGATGCCACTACTCTCCCCACAGGTCCCCTGCTCTGCTTCAATCTGCAAGCTAGTTTACCATGGGTTTTGTGCCTCAGATGTTTCCTTGTCTTGCTCTGCACTTTTCCTAGGTGATCTCCTTCATTCTTATTCTAATTTTCATCTCCAATCCTCATTTCCGGTTGAGATCTCTTCTGTGAGCTTCCAACTTCTATATATGACTGACCCTACAAAGCAAGGCTTGGATGTCCCACAGGGTACCCAAACCTAACAGATTCATAACTGTACTCAGGATCCCCCTGCTATCCTGGCCCATACCCCATGTAGCCATCTTTTCCTTTTTTTCTTCACCCCCATAACCAAATCATCAGAAAATTCTGTAGATTTAAATTATATATATTATATATATTTATTATATATATAAAATAACATATAAGTCATATATATAAATATAAAAATCACACACACACACACACACACACATATATATATATATCATCCATTCTCTTCTCCCTGATTCCCCTGTCATCCACCAATAGCTCTTCTCCAAACAATTGAAAAACGTAGGTAGTCTCATCAACTTCACAAGGTACTCTTCACTCAGATGGTGGATTGGACTTTTATAATTGTAACTCAAATCATGTCACTTCCTTGTTTAAGAAAACGGATGCTTCAGCCATTGTCAATGGGAATGCAAGATGTTAAAGAGCATAATGAAAGACAAATGGGAATTTCTATGAAAATACTAAATGCACCTACCCTTTAACTCATTGATGCCTCTGGGAATTTGCCCTTTGCATGTGTTTTTACACTTACAAAGTGTTATATGTACATGCATATTTTCAGCAGTGTTGAAATAGAAAAATATTGCCAAAACTCAAAAGCCCACCAAGAGGAAGCCAGATAAATAAGCTGTAGTATATCAAACAACAGAATACTTTGAAGCAGAAAAAAAAATTGAAGCTTTTTATATACTAATATGAAAATATGTCCAGAAAATACTGTTGTATTAAAAAAGCAAGTTGAAAACGATATTTCATAGCATGTCATCTTTTATATAAGAAAGAGGGAGAATTTATATTTGCTTGAAAATGAGAGTTGTGAGATAGACAACAACAGGGGTAGAAGTGAGACTTCTCATTTTGTAATGTATTAAAGTGTTCTGATTGGTTTTTGAACCTTGTTGAATATATTATTCACACACACACACACATGCACGCATGCACTCGCCACATACTTCAGTAACTTTCTCCTACACCTAGTGGAGATCCACATCCCTTAGCACAGGCTAGGGGAGCTGTATAATCAGGTAATCAGGTTAGGACCTGATCTCCACTTGATCTGTACCATCGTATATTTGATAGGCCTCCCTTAACTAACTGTTCAGCAACTTGAGCTGTGTTCAGTTTCTTGCCAACCTCAGACCCTTCCACGATTCACGCCCTGCTTGGAATGTATATCACTTCTCTCCTCATGCAGCTGGGTCTTCTCAAGTTTCAGGGTGCAATATACATACTACTTGAAAAGAACCTTACTGACCAAGTCATACATAGGAGGTTGTCTCCTATCTTTGTCCTTACCAGGCTGTGGGCTACATTCATGAAATACTCTGTACACTTTGTAATTTCTCCATTTATTGCTAGTTTCTGTTCATCTATCTCCTACCAGTTAGTCCAGGAAAGCAGACATCATTTGCTATGACTCAAAATTTTAGACACTCAATATATTTCTTGAACAAATGATAGAACACGCTTAAATCTATGTTTATTTCATCAAAATCTTCTAGTAATGTCATGAAAAAATATTTTTATTTTTTCCCATATTCAATGAAGAATTTTTCTCACCTTTGCTGCTTTTGTTCTTCCAGCCCTCTTTTGAATATTATGTAATTGACAGTTAATATTTTAATGTTCCTTAAAAAAAGAATCTTAAATTTTGCATGCAGCTTTTTTACAATAGTTATAGCATACCCAAATCTGTATGTTCAAACTTTTTTTTAAGGAGTTTTTTAAAAAATCTTATTTATTTATTTGACAGAGAGCTAGATCACAAATAGGCAGAGAGGCAGGCAGAGAGAGAGGGGAAATAGGCTACCTGCTGAACAGAGAGCCTGATGCAGGGCTAGATCCCAGGACCCTGAGATCATGACCTGAGCCAAAGGCAGAGGCTTTAACCCACTGAGCCACCCAGGCACCTTGTTCAAACTGTTTTAATGTTTAAACACCAACTATTCCATTACTTTTTAATTCTTTATTTTCAAGTTTCTATCACTCTGCTAGAATATACTTTCTAAGATTTTTTTTTACCCCTCAGGAAGTATATGCAAGTGGTATATTTTCTGAAACCTTGTAATGTCACCTTTCCTTGTGACCCACAGCTTGTCTGAATTTTGCAGTCTCTAATACCGACCCCTTCCTCCCATACTGCAGATGCTCCAGGTGCCCTCTTCCATCAGCCAGCACTGAGGTTAGCCTGAGTTTCATTCCTGCATAGCAAGCCCGATTTTCTACCTGGATCCTTATAAATTTTTAGTTTCTTTCTTCTTAAAATTCAAAAGTACGGGCACCTGGGTGGCTCAGTCAGTTGAACATCTGACTCTTGATTTCAGCTCAGGTCATGATCTCAGGGTTGTGAGATTGAGCCCCACACAACATGCTGGGCTTAAAACCTGCTTGGGACTCTCTCTTTCCCTCTCCCTCTACCCTTTCTCCCCTCTTTCCCTCTCTAAAAACAAACAAACAAGCAAATAAATAAATAAATAAAACTAAAGTAAAAAATATTTAGGGTAATGAAAAGGTAAGAAATTGGCACTCAGAAGACACAAAGACATTATCAAAACTAAACAAGATATGGTGCAGATGTTGGAACTATCTGACAGATAATTTAGTATAATTATGATTAACATATAAAAAGATCAACAATGTGCAAGATTGGGTTGTTCAAGCAGAAAGATTAAAACTATTAAAAAAATTAATGGACAATCTAGAAATAAAAAGCTAATTAACAGGATAAAGAATGTCTTTGATCCATAAATACAGCTGTGGAAAAAAATCCTGAGCTTGTAGATAGGCTAATAGAAATTCCCAAAACAAAACAGAGAGATATACAGACAGATAGACAGAGACAGAGAGACACAGAGAAAATGAAATAGTAGGGAAAAGACACAAGAGAACAGCCATGAGGTATGGAGCAATGAAACATAATGAAATATGTGCTATTGGAATCTCAGAAAAAGAGAGAGAAAATGGAGAAGAAAATATATTTAATTAAATAGTAACAAAAATTTTTCCTGAAATTAATTAGATACCAAAACTTTGATACAAGTTCAGAGAACCTCAAGGAAAACAAATACCAATGTGCACACAATCACAAACATACACACTCACATACCCTTATGCATATGATACTCAAACTGCTAAAAAACAAAACAAAACTAAACTAAATTTTAAAAGACAGTCTGCAAAAAAGAAACAAATATAAGGAACAAAGTAGAGAATTAAAAAAATAAGAATTACAGTAGACTTCTCACTAGAAAAAGTGCGGGCTAGAAGACTACAGAATGACACTTTTAAAGTGCTAGGAAAAAATGCTATCAATTCAGAATTCTCTACACAGTAAAAATTTCAAAAATGAAGGAAAAATAATTACTTTCTCAATCAAAGTAAAATTTAGAAACTTCATTACCTGCATATTTACACCTTTTTAGGTGTAAATGTATGTAAGAATGACTAAATAATATCCCATTATGAATATCTACTCATCTTCTTTATCCATTCATCTACTGATGAACACCTGGGTGGCTTCCATAATTTGGCTATTGTAAATATTGCTGCTATATAAACATAGGCATGCACGTATCCTTTTGAATTAATGTTTTTTTATTTTTTCGGGTAAATCCCCAGTAATGTAATTGCTGGATCATATATAATTCTATTTTTAATTTTTCGGGGAACTTCCATACTGTTTTCTACAGTGGCTGCATCAGTTTGCATTCCCACCCACAATGCACAAGTTACTTTTTCTCTGCATCTTGGCCAATACTTGTTGTTCCTTGCTCTTTTGGTTTTAGCCCATCCTGACAGGTGTGAGGTAATAACTCATTGAAGTCTAGATCTGCATTTCCCTGATGATGAGTGATGTTGAGCGTCTTTACATGTGCCTGTTGGGCATCTGTATGTCTTCTTTGGAGAAATGTTTGTTTATGTATTCTGCCCATCTTTTTAAATTGCCCATTATTTGTATTTTGGTGTTGAGTAGTATAAGTTTTATATATATATATATATATATATATATATATATATATATATATATATATATAATTTGGATACAGTTTATCAGCTACGTCATTTGCAAATGTCTTCTCCCATTCAATAGGTTGTCTTTTTGTTTTATTGATTGTTTCTGTTGCTATGCAGAAGCTTTTTATTTTGATGTTGTCTCAATAGTTTATTTTTGCTTTTGTTTTCCTTGCCTCAGGAGACATATCTAGACAAACGTGCTGCAGCCAATGTCAGAGAAATTATTGCCCATGTTCTCTTCTGGAATTTTTATAGTTTCAGGCCTCACAGTTAGGTCTTTAATCCATTTTGAGTTTATTTTTGTATATGGTGAAATAAAGTGATCCAGTTTCATTCTTCTGCATGTTGCTGTCCAGTTTTCCCAACACCATTTGTTGAAGAGATGATCTTTTTCCCTATTGCATATTCTTGCCTACTTTGTCAGATTTAATTAACCCATTATTATATTAACCCATATTATCATTGGTTTATTGTATAGTATATTAACCCATATAATTGTGGGTTTATTTCTAAACTTTCTATTCTGTTCTCTTGATCTGTATATTTTTGTGCTCATTCCATAGTCCTTTGATTACCACAGCTTTGTAATATATCTTGAAATCTAGAATTTCAAGATACCTCTAGTTTTGATTTTATTTTTCAATACTGCTTAAGTTTTAGAGAGCCTTTTGTGGTTCCACACAAATTTTAGGATTATTTGGGTATATTTAGGATTATAGTTCTGTGAAAAGGGTTGTTGCTATTTTTATAGGTATTGCATTAAATCTATATATAGATTAGGTAGTATGGACATTTTAACAATATTCTTCTAATCTATGAGCATGAGGTATTTTTCCATTTGTTTGTGTTGTCTTCTCTTATTTCATCAGTGTTTTATAGTAGTTCAGAGTTTGGTCTCTCACCTCCTTGGATAAGGTTATTCCTGAGTTTACTCTTAGGTATTTTATTACTTTTGGTGCAATTGTAAATGGGATTATTTTCTTAATTTTTCTTTCTGCTGCTTCATTATTAGTGTATAGAAATGCAACAGGTTAGGGTTAGGGTTAATTTATTAATTTTGTATCTTGTGACCTTACTGAATTCATTTATTAGTTCTAACAGTTTTTCTGGTGGAGTCTTTCAGATTTTCTATATATAGGATCATGTCATCTGTAAATAGTGAAAGTTTTACTTCTTCCTTTCTAATTTGGATGCCTTTTAATCTTTTTTCCATGTCTGATTGCTGTGGCTAGAACTTCCAATCCTAGGTTGAATAAAAGTGGTGAGAGTGGACATCCTTGTCTGGTTCCTGACCTTAGAAGAACGGCTCTCAGTTTTTTTTTTTTTTTTTCCTGTTGAGTCTGATGTTGTCTCTGGGTTTTTCATATATGCCCTTTATTATTTTGATGGATGTTCCCTGTAAACCTACTTTGTTGAGGGTTTTTATCATGAATGGATGTTGTACTTTATCAAACGCTTTTTTCTGCATCTATTGAAATTATCGTATGATTCTTATCTTTTCTCTTATTGATGTGATGTATCACATTGACTTGAGAATATTGACTCATATTTGAATCTCTGAAAGAAATCTGACTTGATCCCGATGAATGATCTTTTTATTGTATTGTCAGATTTGGGTAGCTAGTATTTTGTTGAAGATTATTTCATCTATGTTCATTAGATATTGACCTGTAGTTTTCTCCTTTTTCTTTTTGTAGTATCTTTATCTAGTTTTGGTATCTAGTAATACTGGTCTCATAGAATGAATTTGGAAGCTTTCTTTCTTCTTTTATTTACTTATTTATTTTGGAATAATTTGAGAAGAATAGGTATTAACTCTTCTTTAAGTGTTTGGTAGAGCTCACCTGTGAATTCTTCATTTCCTGGACTTTTATTTGCTGTAATTTTTTGATTACTGACTCAATTTTATTGCTTTCTGTTGGCTTGTTCAGATTTTCTATTGCTTTCTGACTCAGTTTTGGGAGGTTTTATTTTTCTAGGAATTTATCCATTTTTTTCTAGGTTGTCCAATTTGTTGGCATAAATTTTTTTTCATAAAATTCTCTTACGTTCCTTTGTGCTTCTGTGGTGTCAGTTTTATTTTTCCTTTTTCCTTTTGTATTTTGTTTATTTTGATTCCTCTCTCTGTGTCTCTTTTCAATGAGTGTGGCTAAAGGTTTATCAAGTTTGTTGATCTTTTCAGAGAGGGAGGCAAACCATAAGAGACCCTTAAATATAGAGGGCAAACTGAGAGTTGCTGGAGGGGAGGTGAGCAGGGAATGGGCTTAATGGGTAATGGGGTATTAAGGAAGGCACATGTTGTGATGAGCACTGGATGTTACATGTAAGTGATAAACCACTAAATTCTACTCCTGAAACCAATATTACCTTATATGTTAACTAACTAGAATTAAAAAAAAAAACTTATAAAATACTTGATCTTTTCCAAAACCAGCTCCTGGTTTCATTGGTGGTTTAGTTTCTATTTCGTTTATTTCTGCTCTAATCTTTTTATTTCCTCCCTTCTACTGGTTTTGGGATTTGTTTGTTGTTGTTCTTTTATTTTAGGTCTAAAGTCAGTTTGCATATTTTAGATTTTCTTGCTTCTTGAGGTAAGACTGTATTGCTATAAACTTTCCTCTTAGAACCACCATTGCTACATTCCAAAGATTATTAACCACTGTGTTTTCATTTTCACTAGTATCCAAGTATTCATTGATTTCCTCTTTGATTTGTTGATTGACCCACTCATTGTTAGTAGCATGTTATTTAACCTCCACACTTTATTTGTGCACTCTAGTTTCTTTCTTTTAGTTGATTTCTAGTTTCATAGCATTGTGGTCAGAAAAGATGCATGATATGACTGATCTTCTTGAATTTGTTGATATTTATTTTGTGGTCTATTATGTGATCTATTCTGGAGAATATTCCTTGTGAACTGGAAAAGAATGTATATTCTGCTGTTTTAGGATGGGATGTTTGGAATATATCACTTAAATCCATCTGGTCCAGTGTGTCATTCAAAGTTAGTGTTTCCCTGTTGATTTTGTATTTGGATCTATTGATGTAAGTGGGGCGTTAAAGTTCCCTACTATTACTGTGCTAACACTGATTACTTTTCTTATGTTTGCTATTAACTACTTTATGTATTTGGGTGCTCCTATGTTCAGTGTATAAATATTTACAATTGTTTTATCTTCTTGTTGGATTGTTCCCTTTATGTAGTGGATTATATATACATATAATATATATTTATATAATATATATCATATAAATACATACATTTATATAGTGGATTATAATCCTATAATATAGGATTATATAGTGTTCTTCTTTGTCTCTTGTTACAGTCTTTTTTAAAGTTTATTTTTTCAATATAAATATTATTTCCCTGGGCTTTCTTTTCACATACATTTGCATGATAAATGCTTTTTCATCCCATCATTTCCTTTCTTTTCTTTTTTTTTAAGATTTTATTTATTTACTTAACTTTTTCAGTGTTCCAATATTATTATTCATGCACCACGCCCAATGTGCCATGCAATACGTGCCCTCCTCAATACCCACCACCAGGCTTACCCAACCCCCCCCAGTCCCCTCCAAAACCCTCAGTTTGTTTCTCAGAATCCAGTCTCTCATGGTTCATCTCCTGCTCCCATTCCCCCAATTCACCCTTCCTTTCCTTCTCCCAATGTCCTCCATATTTTTCCTTATGCTCCACATGTAAGTGAAACTCTATCATAATTGACTCTCTCCACTTGACTTATTTCACTCACCATTATCTCTTCCAGTCCCGTCCATGTCATCCCATCATTTTCAATCTGTAGGTGTCGTTCATTCTGAAATGAGTCTCTTGGATACAGCACTTAGATATTTCTTATTTTTAAAATCCATTCCATTACCATATCTCTTTTGATTGGAGTGTTTAATCCATTTACATAAAAAGTAATTATTGATAGTTATGTATTTATTGTCATTTTGTTGCTTGTTTTGTGGTCATTTTTGTCCTTTTCTATTCCTTTCTTCTCTTGCTCTCTTCTCTCTTGGTTTGCTGGCTTTCTTTAGTAATATACTTGCATAAATTTTTAGATTTTTTTGCATATCTATTACCAGCTTTTGATTTGTGGTTACCATTAGATTTATATTTAACATCAAAAAAAAAGAAAAAAAAGATTTATATTTAACATCTTATGCATTAGCAGTCGATATTAAATTGATCGTTGCTTAATATTTTTCTCCCCAAATATGTTTATTTTAATTTTTCACTGTTACAAGATTGATTGTTCATGCACCACACCCAGTGCTCCATGCAATACGTGCCCTTCTCAATACCCACCACCAGGCTCGCCCACCCCCCCACCCCCCATCCCCTCCCCTCCAAAACCCTCAGTTAGTTGCTCAGAGTCCACAGTCTCTCCTGGTTC
>CM052797.1:18636694-18657430 GCA_028533885.1 Nasua narica
CAATTATCTTATGGTCTCACTTACGTGTGGAGCATAAAGAAAATCATGGAGGGCATTGTGAGAAGGAAGGCAAGGGTGAATGGGGAGAAATCGGAGGGGTTATGAACCATGAGAGACTGTGGACTCTGAGCAACAAACTGAAGGTTTTGGAGGTGTGGGGGTGAGGGGCTGGGCAAGTCTGGTGGTGGGTATTTTTTTTAAAAGATTTTATTTATTTATTTGACAGGAGAGAGATCACAAGTAGGCAGAGAGGCAGGCAGAGAGAGAGGGAGAAGCAAGCTCCCTGCCAAGCAGAGAGCCCGATGCGGGGCTCTATCCCAGGACCCCAAGATCATGACCAGAGCCGAAGGCAGGGTCCTTAACCCACTGAGCCACCCAGGCATCCCTGGTGGTGGGTATTGAGATGGGCACTTATTGCATGGAGCACGGGATGTGGTGCATGAACAATCATTCTTGTAACACTGAAAAAATAAAATAAATGTATTTGGGGGGGAAACACTATGGAGGACAATCTGCTTCACTTGGTTTACTGATTCAAATGTCAATCTCCTTCCAAAACACCCCCATGTGAAAGTTTGACCTATTCCTTGCTGATTTGGATGCCTTTCACTACCCACAGATACTATGATACTCTATGTCGAAAACCTGAAAGACTCCACCAAAAAATTGCTAGAATTTTTTGATACATGAATTCAGCAAAGTCATAGAATATAAAATCAACATACAGAAATCTGGTGCATTTATATACACCCATAATGAAGAAGCAGGAAGAGAAATCATGGCATCAATCTCATTTACAATTGCACACAAAATCATGATAACTAGGAATAAACCTAACCAGAGAGATAAAAGATCTGTACTCTGAAAACCATAAAACACTTATGAAAGAAATTGAAGACAATATAAAGAAACAGAAAAACAGTCTATGCTCATGGGTTGGGAGAACAAATATTGCTAAAATGTCTCTAATACCCCAAACAATCTACACATTTAATGCAATCCTTATCAAAATTCTACCAGCATTTTTCACAGAGCTAGAACAAATAATCTTAAAATCAGTATGGAACCACAAAAGACCACAAATAGCCAAAGCAAACTTGAAAAAGAAAACCAAAGCTGGAAGCATCACAATTCCAGACTTCAAGCTGTATTACAAAGCTGTAATCTTTGATAGTATGGTACTGACACAGAAGTGGACACATTGATCAATGGAACAGAATAAAGAACCCAGAATTGGACCCACAACTCTATGGTTGATTAGTCTTCCACAAAGCAGGAAAAAATATTCAATGGAAAAAAAGACAGTCTCTTCAACAAATGGTGTTGGGAAAATTGGACAGCCACATGTAGAAGAATGAAACAGGACCACTTTCTGACAGCATACACAAAAATAAATGCAAAATGGATGAAAGGCCAGGAAACAAAGTCCTAGAGGAGAACACAGGTAGTGACCTCTTTGGCATGAGCCATAGCAACTTCTTACTAGATATATCTCCTAAGGCAAGGGAAACAAAACCAAAAATGAACTATTGGAACTTCACTAAGATAAAAAATCTTCAGGCATTTATTGCATGGAGCACTGGGTGTAGTGCATAAACAATGAACCTTGGAACACTGAAAAAATAAAACAAAATTAAAAAAATAAAAGATAACAACTTTCTGCAGAGCAAAGGTAACAATCAACGAAACTAAAATGCAGCCTGTAGAATGGGAGAAGATATTTGCAAATGACATATCTGATAAAGGGTTAGAATCTAAAATCTATGAAGAACTTATCAAACTCAACACCCAAAAAGCAAATAATCCAGGTGAGAAAGGCAGAAGACATGAATAGACATTTTTTCCAAAGAACACATCCAGATGGCCAACAGACACATGAAAAGATGCTTAACATCACTCATCATCAGGGAAATACAAATCAAAACCATGATGAGATACCACCTCACACCTATTTGAATGGCTAAAATTAACAATACAGGAGACAACAGTTGTTGGTGAGGATATGGAGAAAGGGGAACTCTCTTACACTTTTGGTGGGAATGCAAACTGGTATAGCCACTCTAGAAAACAGTATGTAGTTTCTTTAAAAAGTTAAAGAGAGAACTACCTTACAATTCAGCAATTGCACTATTAGGCATTTACCTAAAAGATACAAAAATACTAATTCAAATTGGTACATGCCTCCTGATGTTTATAGCAGCATAATCAATCATAGTCAAATTATAGAAAGAGTCAAGATGTCCATCCACTGATGAATGGATAAAGAAATGGTAATGGAGTATTACTCAGTTATAAAAAAGAATGAAATCTAGCCATTTGCAATGACGTGGATGGACCTAGAGAATATTATGGTAGGTGAAATAAGTGAGTCAAAGAAAGACAAATACCATATGATTTCACTCGTGGAATTTAAGAAACAAAACAGGTGAGCATGTTGAAAGGGGAAAAAAAGAAGAAGGAAGCATACCATAAGAGACTCTTAACTATAGAGAAAAATCTAAGGGCTGATGGAAGGAGGTTGGTGGGGTATGGGTTGAATGGGTAGTGGGTATTAGGGAGGGCACTTTTTTGATGAGCACCAGGTATTGTATGTAAGTGATGAATCACTAGATTTTGCTCTTGAAATCAATATTGAACTATATGTTAACTAACTAGAATTTAAATAAAAATTTGAAAACAAGCAAACAAAAAATGAAAACACCTTCATAGAAACACCCAGAATAATGTCCAATATGTATCAAAACTCTAGGTACCCATAGCCCAGTCATGTTAACATGTAAAATTATGCACAATATCACAGTATCCAGTGGAAATATGCACACATGTTCCCTAAAAGACATGTTCACCCATACTCATTGCAGCATTATTCATTATAACTTTACACTAGAAACAACTGGTTTTCATCAATAGTGGGTACTGGGGTATAGTACTATATTCAGATAGTATCCGACAATTAAGATGAAGAAACTACAACTACACCCAACAACATAGATGGATCTCAAACACAATGTTGAGTGAAAGAAACCAGACCCCAGAGAATATATGCTGTAAGAATCAATTGATATGAATACAAAAGCATTCAAACCCACCCTCTAGTATTAGAAGTCAGACTATTCATTACTTTGGCGGGAGAGCTAGTAACTGGCAAGGACTTTCCTGCTTTTGTAGTTAATATTTTGTGTTTTGATCTAGGCACTGATTTCAAGGTGTTTTAATTTTGTGAATTCACTGAGTGGTACTTTTAAGATTTGGGTTGTTCTTGGGGCACCTGAGTGCCTCAGTGGGTTAAAGCCTCTGCTTTCGGCTCAGGTCGTGATCTCAGGGTCCTGGGATCCAGCCCCACATCGGGCTCTCTGTTCAGCAGGGAGCCTGCTTCCTCCTCTCTCTCTGCCTGCCTCTCTGCCTACTTGTGATCGATCTCTTTCTGTCAAATAAATAAATAAAATCTTTAAAAAAAATTTGAGTTGTTCTTTATTTTGTGTTCCATCAACAAAACATTTATCTTAAAGTGGAGCTGAAATAAAGTGGAGATGAAACAAAGCACATTTAGAAAACAAAAGCTTGAATGATTTTAAAATCATTAGACCTTAAGTGTGGTAACATCGCAGGAAAGTGTTTCTGAAAAAGTGAAATAATCCGAGTCTGAGATGTAAAAAGAAAAGACGTGGTTAAAATACATAGGAAACATGGGAGAAATATAAACAAATATCTACTCATTAAAACAATAACAGTAAAAACAATAACTAAACAACAATAATGATGCATTTATTCATGGTTAAAAAGCAAGGAAGAAATGAAACTTCTAGTAGTAATAACATGCAATACTCAAATGGCTGCAACACATTTGAA
The DNA here is from genome assembly GCA_028533885.1 of Nasua narica. Classification (NCBI taxonomy): domain Eukaryota; kingdom Metazoa; phylum Chordata; class Mammalia; order Carnivora; family Procyonidae; genus Nasua; species Nasua narica. The sequence continues at coordinate 18,640,544 of CM052797.1, forward strand.
GTGTTCTAAATTCCTTGTGTTTGGTAGGAAAATACAATGCTTAACTTTAAACTATGGAATACTAGATATTTACTTTTAAATGTTATGAGTAGAGTACTCCCTTCTTCAAACCATGAAGGGAGTAGCTGTACCATAAACAACTATAAAATTATCAGACAACTGTTTTTAGATGTTGAATAACAAGCAGTATAGGACTGATTTCATAATGGAAAGAAAAAGGCAAGCAAAGGGTAGTGGTCCAGAAATTTGTAAATGAGCTATCCAGGAGCCTTTGGCCAAAAACTTGGCTGCAAATCACAGAAGAAACTTCCCAAAACCTAAGAGAGATTACTTGTTATTGGGATGAAACCTGAACAAAGAGGACAGGTATATGCTGAATGATGTTGGTGTTTTGGACTGGCCAGAGTGGAGGCACTTTGTCAAGTACCTTGGCCTTTCAGTTGTGATCCCAGAAAAGCCAAGACCTAAGATTAGGATCACACTTTTGAGTAAGAGCTAGGCTATGAACTAAATTTATAACTTAGGTGAAATAATACACCTAAACAAAGAATAAAACCAATAAAACCAGGGACAGAAAAATACCCTATTAATAACTGCCAGCCAAAAAAAAATTTAATATTCTTTAAAGCACTCCCTACAGTGTATCATGTATAATCTCCGACATAATTAAAAAATGAGTAAACACATGAAGAAGTAGGAAAAAATGTGGCTCATAATTAAAAAGAAAAAAGATAGTCAATAGAAACAAAATCCTAGGTGACCTAGACATTAGAAATAACAGACAAGGATTTTAAGTCAACTCTTTTGAGTTTCTTCTAAAACATAAAAATATATTCATAAGGAATGATCATAATGGGAACCTGGTATCCTGTCAACCCAGAATTCTGTATCCACCAAAAATCTTCTTAAAAATGAGGATAAAATAAACTTAAATAATAGCCGTGCATATGTGTTCCAGGAGAACTACACTATAGGAAATACCAAAAGGAAGTTCTATAAGAAGAAACTTGGAAAGTAAGAAGAGCTTCACAAAGTTATTAATAATTATGAAAGATTATCTCTTTTTCTTAATTTTATTTTTTAAAAACTCAACTCACTATTTTCTTTTTAATTTTCTTTTTAAGTCTTCTCTACATCCAATATGGGGCTGGAACTTACAACCCTAAGATTAAGAGTCACATGCTCTCCCAACTGAGCCAGCCAGGCATGCGTCAACTCACTATTTAAATAAAAAAGCAATAACATTGTAATGTGAGTTTTATTAACCATGTAGCTGTAAAATATATGATAATAATTGTACAAAAGACAAGAGAAGTAAATAGAATTTTACTGATGTAAGATTTTACACTTTATAGGAATTAGTACATTGTAACCATAATAGACAGTCGTAAGTTAATGATGCATTTTGCAATTCCTAGAGCAAACACTCAATAAATACAAAATAGTATAATTAAAAATGCAACAGAGAAATTAAAATGCAATAGGATATGAAATTTTGGTTAACAAAAAAAAGGCAAGAAAGTAGGAATAGAGGTACAAACAATGAATTGGTAAACTAGATAATATATATCTAAATGATAGACTTAACCTAACCAATAAGCAATAATTACATTGAATGTAGATGGACCAATACTTTAACAACTGAGGTATTTATACTATAGAAAAGCAACACACAAGTGTATGCTATCTCCAAGTTGTATTTTAAATATGAAGCCAAAATTGCAAGTTAATAATTTTTTAAAAAGATGTGACATAAACAGTGGATCTTGGAACACTGAAAAAATTTAAAAAATTAAAAAAAATATGACATGCAAGCAGTAAGCATGGAAAGCTATTTTAGCAATCTTGCATAATGCTAAAATAGTCAATTTATTAACCTGCCAGTCATTAATGCCCATATGCATAATAACGGATTCAAAATTTATGAAGCAGAACTGGCAAAACTAAAGGGAGATTAGAATTATCATCAAAGACAGTCTCTTAAAAATTAAAAATTCAGGGCTCCTGAGTATCTCAGTCTGTTTAGTGGCTGCCTTCAGCTAAGGTCATGATTCCAGGGTCCTGGGATTGCGTCCTGAATCGGGCTCCTTGCTCAGTGGGGAGCCTGGTTCTCCCTCTGTTTCTCTCTCTCTGTGTCTCTCATGAATAAATACAATCTTGAAAAAAATCAAAAAATCAATAAGGATACAGACTATAAGAACAACTGTATCAACTCACTGTCTAATTGACATTTATAGGGCACTACAGAAAACGTTTTTTTTAAGTACATGTGGGATGTTCACCATGATAGAACACTTATCATATGTGGGCCAAAAGTAAGCCTTAATATAGTTTAAAGTGTTGAGATCATAAAATATTTATTCTCGCTACAAATGAATTAAATGAAAATTATATACTAAAAGAGATATGAATATTTAGAAACAAAATAGCATACTCAGAAATAAACTATTGGTCAAAGAAGAAATCACCCGCAAAAAATAAAAAAATGTATTGAATTGCAGGTAATGGGTGTAGAACTAACTAACTAACATCAAAGTTAGTATGAGCAACTAAGGCAGTACTCAAATAGGATTTTATATCTTTATTTTCATTTTTTAAAAGATTTATTTATTTTAGAGAGAGAGCGAGAGCGAGAACATTGGAGGGGGGAGTAGTGGGGAGTGGCAGAAGGAGAGGTGAGAGAAATGCAAGCAGATTCCATGCTGAGTGGGGAGCCTGAGTGTGGAGCACAAGGTGGGGCTTGATCCCATGACCCTGAGATCATAATCCCAGCTGAAACCAAGTCAGATGCTCAGCCAACTGTACCACCCAGGAATCCCAAGGGTTTTATACCTTCAAATGCTTGAGTTTTAGAGGAAGTCTGAAAACAACGATCTCAGTTTATACCTTAAGAAATGTGTAAAGGTGAGTCAGTGAGTTAAACCCAAAATTGGCAGGAGGAAATAACCAGCATAAGAGTAGAAATCAATGAAATTTTTTAAGAAAGTAAAGTTGAAAAAATTAACGAAGTAAAAAGTTGGTTTTCTGGAAAGATTAATAATATTGGTAAAGCCTGGAAAGAATCATCAAGAACAAAAAAAAAGAGAAAACAAAAATCACTGAAAATGGAAATGAATAGGAAATATCATTATCTTGTTCACAGACATAAATATGGTAATACAGGAATATAATAACCTTATGCCAATAAATCCAATAACAAATAAAATAGACAATTGAAAATGCAACTTAGTAAAATTTTTGCAAGAAGAAATTCTGAGTTGCATATCTATGAAAACTTGAGTTTATATTGAAAAAGTAAAACTTCCAAAGAAAACTCCAGGCAGATAGGCACTCTCCTCTTCTATTGAAATAACAAATACATGAAAGTTAGACCTTAATTCTTCCAATCTATTTTGGTGAAGTTGTGTCTTTTTGTTTGTTTGTTTTTTTGTAGATGAGACAGAAAGCCTAGAGCAGACTGAAGTAGATTGGAATGAGATTTTGGTATTTACCTTTGGTGAAGACCTTTTCCCTGGAAAGTAAGTCTCTGTTAGGGAGAAGAGATTATCAATGGCTATTCTTCTCCTTTTCCCATGACCACAAGGGAATCTTTCTTATATCTTTACTTTGGGAACCTGGTGTGTTTTCTGGAGGGAAAGAACCTCTAAGTGTATGGGGATCTTTCTATGAATGTGACCCTAAGAATTTCTTACCCTCAAACTGGTCTTCATTCAGCCTGCAGAAATTGATTAAGCTGTTAGTTATGACAGTGATCCCACTAGTTTAGAGTGTCTAGCAGTTTCTATTCTAAATGCAAACGAGTTTCAGTTGCTGTATCTCTCTGGCTGTGCATGACTCCAAGTTTTGGTGTGGCAATTTGCCTGAATTTTCTTGCTGTCAGTACAGGAGTGTGACTACCAAGCTATCTACATGTCAAAGAGCAAAGAAATAGGCCCAGCCATTGAAATATTAATTTAAGTTCTGAGCTTAAGTGTTTAAATTTTTTTTTTTAGTTTTAGACTTTTGTCTGATTTACTTTTTGACAGCATCTCACTTTTGTTTTTAATCTCTTTTGAACACATTAAATACAATCATCTTTGCAGTGCCTGGGTGGGTCAGTTGGTTAAGCATCTAACTCTTGATTTCTGCTTCAGGTCACGATCTCAGGGTGGTGAAATTGCACCCCATGTTCTGCTTTGTGCTGGGTAAGGAGCCAGTTGGGGCTCTCTCCAACCCTCTCCCTCTGTCTTTCTCTCCATAATAAAAATAAAAAAATGAATAATAAATAAATAATAAAATAAATGTGTGTGTGTGTGTGCGTGCATGCGCACGTGTGTGTATTAGCTAAATTGCAAACTCTATTTCTATATTAACAGTTTTAACCTAGTATTCTTTTTCTGTTTTAGGAGACCATTCAGAATACCAAATTACATTTAGTTAACTATGTTTCTTTAGCCTCTTCTGGCGTGTGGCAGTTTCTCAGATTGTCCATGTTTTTGATGACTTTGAAAGTTTTTAGAATGTTGCTCAGTTACTATTTCTTGTGTGTTGGATGTTGCATTTGCAAAATTATTACTTAAAATAATTTGAGGCTGGGGCACCTGGGTGGCTCAGTGGGTTAAAGCCTCTGCCTTTGCCTCAGGTCATGATCTCAGGGTCCTGGGATCCAGCCCTGAATCAGGCTCTCTGCTCAGCGGGGAGCCTGCTTCACCCCCTCCCTCTGCCTGCCTCTCTGCCTACTTGTGATCTCTCTCTCTCTCTGTCAAATAAATAAATAAAATCTTTAAAAAATAATTTGAGGCTTACAATAATATCTCCCACTACAGAAGATGCACATTTATCTCAACCAAGTAACTGGGAGTTCAATTTGGGCTCACTTCAGAGTAACTCCCAGACTGATATGTTTCAAAGCTGAGCTGTAGCCCCTGAATGATCTTGTCTACTTCTGATTCACACTTATGTATATCATTTAGCCAATGGATGTACTAAGACCAAGTAAAAGAGTTTTACTAGCTCTCTTTTCCTTTTTGGTCCTCTATAAAGTCTTGTATTTCTAGCCTCCATGAGGCTGTCAGTTCATCCTCTTTTAGCTTCCTCTTCTGGAAGTGGCAAATGACACCTCAGAAAAGTTTATCCAAATGCAGTTTGGAAAAAGTTTCTCCAAAACCCTAACTGTGTCTCTGCCTTTCTCAAGACCCTTGTTTTTAGTAGAGACTGTCTTGTTCCCTGTCTTGTTAGCCCACTGGTATCTTCAAATAGATAAAAAAACGAAACAAAACAAATTTATTGAGGGATAATTTACATGTACTAAGATGCTATATAGTTTGATTAGTTATAACAAATGTATATACTTGTATCACAACCATCATAATCAAGGTATGAAACATTTTCATCATAACAAAAACTTCTCACATGTTTTCCTATACTCAACAACCCTCCTCTCTGACCCCAAGCAATACTAATCTGTTTTCTCACTATAGATTACTCTCATCTTTTCTAGAGCTTCATAGAAATGGAATCATACTGTATACATACTTTACTGTCTGGCTTCTTTCTTTAAGCATAATGCCAAACAGAATTTTAAAGTAAATTTTTAAAAAGATTTTATTTATTATTTAACAGAGAGAGAGAGAGATCACAAGTAGGCAGAGAGGCAGGCAGAGAGAGAGGGGGAAGCAGGCTCCCCGCTGAGCAGAGAGCCCAGATGTGGGGCTGGATCCCAGGACCCTGAGATCATGACCTGAGTCAAAGGCAGAGGCTTTAACCCACTGAGCCACCCAGGTGACCCAAGAATTTTAAAGTACATTTTGACCAATATTCTAATTTTTCTCAATGAGTCTTTTAGGATTATCAATTCTGCCATTACAGAAATTGGAATTTTCTTGTTCCTTTACTCTTGGAATTTGAACTTTAGGATTGGCTAGTAAATCTTCACAAAATAATATTTCAGGATTTTAACTGATGACATTAGATTTATAGTCTAATTTGGAGACCACTGACATCTATAATAGGGTGAATTTCCCTAGCTATAAACCCATCATCTTTCCATTTATTAAGCTAAGTTGAAACTAAACGATGTCTTAAAATATTCTCAAAATAAAAGTTAGGCACTTGACTGATTGACTCTTAGGTAATAGGCTGCTGGTTTTATGAATAAGCTACTGAAAAACATTTTTTTACAGGGTCGTTGAGATGTATAGAGACACTTCAAGTAATATTGAATAGAAATTATAGTGGCGAGCAACTTCTTATTGTTACCTGTGGTGCATGAACAATTAATCTTGTAACACTGAAAAAATAAAATAAAAGTATTTTTTTGGGAAAAAAAAGAATACCTTCAATGTAACCAGAGATGGAGACAAACCACAAAAGATTCTTAATCTGGGGCGCCTGGGTGGCTCAGTGGATTAAAGCCTCTGCCTTTGGCTCAGGTCATGATCTCAGTGTCCTGGGCTGGACACTGCTCAGCAGGGAGCCTAATTCCCTCCTTCTCTGTACCTGCCTCTCTGCCTACTTGTGATCTCTCTCTCCATCAAATAAATAAATAAAATATTAAAAAAAAAGATTCTTTATCTCAGGAAACAAACTGAGGGTTGTTGGAGTGGAGGTGGGTGGGAGGGATGGGTAACTGGGTGGCGGACATTGGGGAGGGTATGTGCTATGGTGAGCACTGTGAATTGTGTAAGACTGATGAATCACAGACCTGTATCACTGAAACAAATAATACATTATGTGTTAATAAAAAAAAGTTCAAAAAAATAATTCTTTCAATGTTTGAATATTAAACAAAAAATTAAAATTTAAAAATATATCATTAGAAGCAGTAAAAGTGTTTGATGAAATTAAATACACATTCATAGTACAGCTCTCAAAAACAAAAACACACCAAAAATTAGGAGTGAAAGAGAATGGCTTTACTCTACTCAAGGGAATATATGGAAAGCGACTTACAACAATATTTGATGGTAAAAACTAAACTCTTTCCCTCTAAGATTGGGAAAAAGGCAAGGATGTCCTCTCTCACCACTCCTATTCATTATCATCTTGGAAGACAAGAAAAAGAAATAAATTGTATACAGATTGGAAAGGATAAAATAAAACTACCTTTATTCTCAGACAATATGAATGTTTACGTGAAAGATACCAAAGGATCTACCCTCTTCTTCCCCCTGCCCCTCAGAAAAAAAAAAAAAAGCCTTGTGGAACTAATTTAATGAGTATAGCAAGCATGCAGGATATAAAGTCAATATACCAAAGTAAACTGCCTTCCTATATACCAAGAAATTGGAATTTGAAATTCAAAGACTGGTACTATTTACAATAGCACTAAAAAAATGAGGTGCTTTAGAATACATCTTACAAAATATGTACAAGATATATTATGCAGGAAACTGCAAAATATAAATGAGAGAAATCAAAAAAGATATAAATAGAAAAATATCCCATGTTCACAAATTAGAAAGAATTACTATTTTTAACTTCTTCCTAATTTGATCTATAGATTCAACATAATTGATCTATAGATTCAACATAATTGAAATTAAAAATCTCAGGAAGCTATAGGGGACAACTATAAAACTATAAAACTAGGAAAAAATCCATGTAAGCTTGGGTTTGTTGAGTTTTTACATATGACCAAAAATCATAATCCATGAGAGAAAAAAAAAAAGGTAACTCGCATTTGTTAAGATTAAAAACTTTGTCCTGCAAAAATGTTGTTAAGAGAATGAAAAGACAATTTATCAATAAGGAGAAAACATTTACTAATCACATATTTGATAAAGGACATCTATCTAAAATATACAAAGACTACTTAAAACTGAGCAATAAGAAAACAAATGACAAGAATTTAAAAATGAGAAAAAGACCTAAACAGACAGCTCATCAAATAAGGTATATAGACAGCAAATAATTATATGAAAAGAGGCTCATCATCATTTGCCATTAGAGAAAGATAAAACAATGAGTTACCACTATACACCTATTAGAATGTCAAAATTATAAAAAGAAAAAAAAACCCAGAAACAAAACAAAACAAACCCCCCCAAAATAATACAAATTTCTGGCAAGAATACAATGCAATCAAGACTTTTTAAATCTCTGATGGGAGTGCAAAGTGGTATGGCAACTGGGAAGATAATTTGGCAATTAATTAAAAAAAACTAAATGTTATGAATTGAATTGTCCTCCTCCCCACTACCCATCAATATGTTGAAATCCTAAATCCCAGTATTTTAGAATATGATGTTTGGAAATAGAGACATTACAGATATAATTAGCATACTGGAGTAGGGTGAACCCCTAATCTAATATGACCAGTATCCTTATAAAAAAGAGATTTGGAGACATACACAGCACACAGAAAGTACCATGCAGAGATGAAGGAAAAGATCAGGTCATGCTTCTACATGCCAAGGAATGCCAAAGATTGACATAAAATCACAAGAACACAGGAGAGAAATATGTGGTAGAATCCCCTTTATAGCTCTCAGAAGAAACCAACCCATGCAACACCTTAATAATCAGACTTGTAGACACCATAATTGTGACATGATGAACGTTTGTTAAGCCCCTTAGTTTGTAGTTCTCTCTTATGATAGCCCTAAGAAACTAATACACTAAACATGATCTGATCATATGATATTCAATCACATTTCTAGGTATTTATCTAATGATTTGAAACCTTATGTCCATACATATATGAAAATCTGGACTTGAATGATAATTATAGCTTTATTCGTAATTGCCCCAAATTGAAAGCATCCAAGATGTCCTTCAGTAGGTGAATGGGTAAACAAACTATGTTACAGTCATATAATAGAATATTATTCAACAGTAAAAAGAAATAAACTACCAAACCATGCAAAAACATCTTTTTTAAAAGATTTTATTTTATTTATTTTATTTTATTTATTTGACAGAGAGAGAGAGAGATCACAAGTAGGCAGAGAGGCAGGCAGAGAGTGAGGGGAAAGCAGGCTCCCCAAATGAGCAGAGAGTGCGATGCGGGGTTCGATCCCAGGACCCTGAGATCATGACCTGAGCTGAAGGCAGAGGCTTTAACCCAGTGAGCCACCCAGGAGCCCCAAAAACATGGATGAATCTTAAATGTATATTGCTAAATGAGAGAAACTAGTCTTAAAAGGCTACATACGGTATGATTCCATTTATATGACATTGTGGCAATGTCAGTTTGCCTTTGTCAAAGGCAAAACTATAAGGATTGGTTGTTGCCAGGGATTCAGAAAGAGCTGAAATATTAATAAGTGAGTCATGGCGGAGTAGTTTATAGGATAGAGAAATTTTCCTGTATGATACTTTAATGTTAAAGACACAGTGCTATGCATTTTTTCAAAATCCATAGAACTTTATGCAAAATGAATGAGCCTCAGTAGATGCAAATTAAAAAAAAAACATCATTTAGGGGATCATCAATATCATCAGGGAATCTGATGGTGGAATGCTGACTATGACAAAAACATCTAATGATATTAAGAATATTTAAAATATTCTCAGTGAAGAGGTTGGGGGAAAAGTACTGAGCTAAGTAACTTTGAAAATGAGCGAAGACTTCAAGACAAAAGGCAAAAAGAACAATGTAAGCACTGTACTCCCACTGATAATGCACAAATTTGAAACCTTTGTACACATGTACTGGAATTCCATCAGCAGGTAAGTAGATGGTAATGGCAGAAGTCATTTCTCACTGTTGGAGTTGGAGGTTACCCACAGACAATGGGGAAGAAGCGAGATTGATCCATGTGGTATTAGGTTAGAGTTGCAGAAGTTAGGATGAATTTATGTGTGGCTTGCAACAGCTATAGAAAGGCATATGTGTGTGTACATGGGTTAGATAAACATATATCTCCTTCCTCCAACAGCTTCAGGAGGTCTAGAAGCAACCTCACTCAGTAGCAACAAGGATACCTAGTGCTCAGAACTTCATTTCTAATACCATTTTCAATCAAAAGGATACTTGGAGAAATGGCTGATTCTAGGACTGGGGCCAGAAATATTATGAGTCTAGAGTCTCTTGTAGTTTTAGAAAAAACGCTAGTATTCAGAAAAACCCCACAAGGGAGTGTATGAAAGAGACACAGGAATCAACTGAAAGAACTCCAAATGATCAAAGCTGAAACACTTTGAGCAAAAAAATAGTCATGCTGGACTATAACCCAAGGTATGAAGTAAATATCATTGAGTACACTGATATAAATAAATGATTGAATAAATAAATAAGTGAGGGAGGAGAGATAAATCTCTCATGCAGAAAGAATTCAAGTAATTTATGTAAATACTTGAAGGACTATTTAAAATTTATGAGAATACTTTAAGGAGGTTGATCATAACTCCCCACTCCTTACACGTGGGCTGTGAATACTGACATCCTTCCAAACAGCACAGTATAGACAGGGAGGCAAAAAAGAGTAACTTCAAAGTAGAGAAATCTGACAAACATTGTGTCAACCCAGGTGATCAAGGTCAACATCAATAGTGATAAGTCATGTTGGTAGCGTGTATCCTTGATATGATCTGATGAGAATGGCACTTTATCTTTGTCGTCTTCCTCTCCAAACCTACCTCAGTTTAATCAGAATAAAATATCAACAAACCCTAATTGAGGGTTTGGAAAAATGTATCATACTAATGTTAGCTGTTAACAGTAGTAGATACTCTCACTGAGTGTCAGAATTCTTTGTACTATTTCTTTGAAAAGCTTTTCTAAGCTTTTCATTCACAGTTCATTCAAATAGTTTATTCAAACACAAAAACAAAGACATGATATTTACTGTAAGCTTTTAGAAGATGCGCTTAATCAGATTAAGATAGTTTCCTTCAATCCTAGGTTGGTGATATTTTAATCCTGAATATGTGTTGAATTTTATTCAATATATATTGATGTGATAGTAATTTTTGTTGGCCTGTAAATGTGCTAATGATTAAAGGAATATCTCATTGTACTTTGCTGATATATATATATATTTTTTTGGTACACATTGAAGGTTTGTAGCAACTCTACATTATGCAAGTCTATTAGCACTATTTTTCGTACAGCATTTCTTCACTTTATGTTTCTGGGTCACATTTTGGTAATTCTCACAGTATTTTAAACTTTATTGCTATTATATTTGAATTGCTGCAATCTCATGATAAAACTTTAATAGATGAGGAGTTGTTCCTTATGGATGAGCAAAGAAAGTGGTTTCTTGAGATGGAATGTACTCCTAGTGAGGAAGCTGTGAAGATTACCTAAATAACAACAAAGGATTTAGAATATCCATAAAGATAATTGATAAAGCGGCATCAGGGTTTGAGAGGATTGACTTTCCTCCTCTCCTTTGAGAGGAGAACTTTCCAATTCTGAAAGTTCTACTAGGGGTAAAATGCTATCAAACAGCACTGAATGCTACAGAGAAATTGTTCATGAAAAGAAGAGTCAATCAATATGGCAAACTTCACTGTGATTTTAAGAAATTGCCACAGGCACTTCAACTTCAGCAACCATCACCCTGATTAGTCAGCAGCCACAAACATCAAGGCAACTTCCTCTACCAGCTAAAGTCTACAACCTGCTGCAAGGTCAGAGGACGGTCAGCAAATATATATCTAAATTAAGATGTGTACATTGATTTGTTTTTCAACATAATGCTACTGCACACTAAATATACTACAGTATATTATAAACATAACTTTTACAAGCACTGGGAAACCAGAAGATGAATTTGGCTTGCTTTATTATATTTGCTTAATTGGGGGGGTGCCTGTGGCTCAGTCCATTAAGCAACCAACTCTTGGTTTGTACTCAGGGCATGATCTCATGGTCTTAAGGTCAGGCTCCATGTTCAGCAGGGAATCTATTTCCCCTCTCCCAGGCTCCTTCTCCTCACTTATAGGTACACATTCTCTCTCTTAAACAAACAAATATTTATAACATTTGCTTTTATTTCTAAACATTTATTTATTTGACAGAGAAAGAGAGAGAGCATGAGCACAAGCAGGAGGAGCAGAAGACAGAGGATAGGGAAAAGCAGGCTCCCTGCTGAGCAAGGAGCCCTATGCAGGGTTTGCTCCTGGGACCCTGAGATTCTGACCCAAGCTGAAGGCAGACACTTAACAGACTGAGCCACCCAAGCGCCCCTATAATATTTGCTTTATTAGAATATTCACTTTACTGCAGTGGTCTGGAACCAAATCCAAAATATACTTTAGATATGCCCATACTTGCCTTCCTGGGATAAATCCTTGCTATGAACTTTACTGTACCCTCCCAGATTCATAAGTTGAAGGCCTACCTCCCAAGTGTCACTGTATTTGGAGATAGGGCCTTTTAGAAGATAGTTAAAGTTAAATGAGGTCATAAAGGTGTGGCTTTAAACTGATAGGACTGGTATTCTTATAAGAAGACCTGTTTCACTCTCTCCTTCTGTGTGCACAGAGAAAAGGCCATGTGATAACACAGGGAAAAAGTGGCCGACTGCAAACCAGGCCTAACCAGTAACCCACCCTAATAGCTCCTTCACCATGAACTTCCAGCCTTTAGAACTATGAGAAAATACATTTCTATTGTTTAAGCCACCAAGACTGGCCTCTTTTGTTATGGTAGCTGACTAATATGATACTACTTGATAATTATAAGCTGTGCTTTTTTTGATTTGGTATGCTAGTTGTAATGTGTTTTCTGCATCTAATTCTATAAGTTGTACTGCCCTATACTTCTTTCTTCTCATAGCACTTAACTACCCTTACCAGCTGGGTCTATTTCTTATTCGACAAGAAAAAAAAATTAAACATTAATGATGTAATCATTTAACTTAGAAGTTAAAATAGAAGTAAATTAGCATAGAAGCATAGAAGCAGGAAGGCATTAAAAAAGATATGAAATTAAGGAAAAAAATAATCAAATAACTAATAGGGTTGACCAACAAAATTAAAATGTGAAAATGTTGAAAAACTAAGAGACTAATAAAATAAAATAATTAAGAAAAAATAGAAGAATATACAAAAATAATATTGAGAATGAAAAGGAGGAACCCATGTAAATATTTCATTTGTTTAAGAATGTGTTTTCACTAATTTGTTTTTAAAGATTTTATTTATTTATTAGACAGAGAGATAGTGAGAGGAAGAATACAAGCAGGGGGAGTGGGAGAGGGAGAAGCAGGCCTCCTGCTGAGCAGGGAGCCCAATGCTGGACTCCATCCCAGAACCCTGGGATCATGACCTGAGCCGAAAGCAGATGCTTAATGACTGAGCCCCCCAAGTGCCCCAAGTTTTCACTAATTGTTGGGTGCAAACGCTTTTTTAAATGTCCACCAGATCGAATTTCTTAAAGTAAATTTTTCAATCTCCAATATACTTTGTAATTTTGGCTAAATGAGTTTATTTTTGCAGCAGATTTTGCTTGTTACTTGAATTTGCCATCTTGCAGGACCAGAAATGTCATCTTCAATTATACCTTTTTCCTTCCAAATTATTCTTATTATTTAACAGTCATTGATTATTTAGATTTGCATGTAGGTTGCTACTCTTTGTCTCCCTTAAAAATCTGTTCTGTATTTTTCCTCTATAGTAGTTTCACCAGCTTCATTATCTAGTGATGAATCTTTTATTTAACATGATCCTTGCTTCTCATAGTTCTGTAATTTGAGATCTACATTTTTTTCAGTACAGAAAATTCTTAGGCATTTTCTCTCTATTTTCTCACCTATTCTTACCAATATTTTCTAGGACTCCTATTAGGTGAATTTTTATTCTATCCTTCTCATCCCTTAACCTTTCTTATCTGGGTAATTTTCTGGGTACTTTTTTCAGTTCTTGCTCCTGGAGTACCAATGTTCTCTTCATCATTAGCCAATCTCCTCTTTAACATAGATTTTCAATTTTAATTGCTATGGGTTTTTTTTTTTTCCCTACGTGCTCATATTTTATTTTGTTTCTATTCCTTTGTGCTTTGTTCTCTCCCTATGTTATTAATGCTTACTTTATTCCTTGTATGCTATATTACTAACACTGCTTACCTTTGTTCTCTTCTCGGGCCCAGGTAAGAAGACCGTTTTCTAGTTTCCCTTGCTTGAGGTTGTGATCAAGTGACTTTGGCCAAAGGAATGTGGACAGAAATACTAAAAGCAACTTCTAGGCCTGACCCTGGTACACTCCTACTTGTTTGCAAGCTGTGTAAATGTTAAGACTCCAGCAGAGACTTCCGTTAGCACATTTCTCTGGTTCTAAGAACATAGTCAGTCCTGTTGTTGGAAGGATCTTGTATCTCTGAAAGATCTGAGGAGCTTAGTCATCTAGGAAAATCATTGGAACTTTTTGATTATGATATGAGGGAGCAATAAACTTTATAGTGTTATGCCAGTAAGAGTTGTGGTTTATTTACTGCAGCTGATATTACTAACCAGGATCAAAAACTTTGGCATTTTATTTTATTTTATTTTATTTTATTTTATTTATTTTTGTGTGTAAAAACTTTGGCATTTAAAAAATACTCATTTTATAGGTTTTTTTCCAGATCATCCTATTATTTCAATTTGTGGGGTATTAATTTTTCTGTTTATTCTACCTGTGTACTTTCCCTTACTATTGACTATTGCCTCATAGGGCATGTAGTTAATTTCTCTGTAGATTCTATATATTTCTTGGTTTGAATTCATATTTGTGAAAGTCATAATTTTTTTGAGTCCCATGTATGTGAAGTTATAGAAGTTTTACTCTAGAGGAATTCTTATATTCTAAACCATGTGGGTACTATAATTTTGACACCCACTTAAGCACTATGTATTTTTGGGTTTTAGTTACCTTTTCCCTCTTACCCAGACTCAAAGCAGAAAATGCTTCCTCCCATTACCCTTGGTCATGGTTGGGGTTTATTGGTCTCTTTTACATGGAAGGGGAGATTTTTCCAGACTCCAGATTTACATGGATATCTTCATTCCAATCCCCCACAAACAGACTCAAGGCCAGGTTGCTTCCTTGGGGCATGTTAAAATTTCAGACTCTCGGCTCTTTCCACAGTTTGAAAATTGTGGCCATTGCTGCTATGAACATTGGGGTACATGTGGTCCTTCTTTGCACTACATCTGTATCTTTGGGGTAAATACCCAGTAGTGTAATTGCAGGATAATGGGATAAAGAAGATATGGTCCATATATACAAAGAAAGCATGAATACCCAACTTTTGTATCAACATGGATGGGACTGGAAGAGATTATGCTGAGTGAAATAAGTCAAGCAGAGAAAGTCAATTATCATATGGTTTCACTTACATGTGGAGCATAAGGAAAAACATGGAAGACATTGGGAGAAGGAAAGGAAGGGTGAATTGGGAGAAATTGGAGGGGGAAATGAACCATGAGAGACTGTGGACTCTGAGAAACAAAATGAGGGTTTTGGAGGAGGGGAGTGCAGGGTTTGGTGAGCCTGGTGGTGGGTATTGAGGAGGGCATGTATTGCATGGAGCATTGGGTGTGGTGCATGAACAGTGAATCTTGGGACACTGAAAGAATAAAATTAAATTAAAAAAAAATTTAGACTTCCATCCTTGGAGCCCGTGTCCAAATGTACCCCTCCCCTGGACTATCGCAACAGCAACAGCTTGTGAGTAACTACTCTGGATTGATTTCTGGTCCCTGCTTTTCTAAGCTCAAGTATGTATTAATCTACTCGTAAGTTTTATTTCCCATTCATGTTGGGAATAGAAGTGAGACAGGTATCTGCAGCTCTGTCAGCTCAACTCCCCGAATGTCCTACTACTTTATTTTACAAATGAAAAAACCTAGTCCCATACATGGGGGGAGGGAGCATAGCCAAACTCACAGACCTACTTACTGGCAAAGCACAGATTGGAATTTATTTTTCCACACTCAGGTCAGCTCTAAACTGTAAACTGAGTGAGCAGATTGTGTTTGTAGTTCCTCCAGGCACCTACCAGAGCACAGTAAGTAAATAAAAACTTATTGACCGGTTATCCCACTGGTAAATAGTTTATTTCTAGGTTTCTGATATTATGGGTACAAGGGATGTAAGGAAGTAGTTATGTCTTTAGGAAAGTGATCCCAATGACCAAACTTAAGGCATATGAATTCCCTTGGTCCTTCTAGAATGGAAGGCAGGACTTTTAGACACTTTCAGGAAATGTGTTGGAGAGCCAGTGCTACATTCACAGGACCAGTGGAGATGGCAAGCCAGTGAGAATCTTCCCATTGATGCTTCTCATGCCCCTTCTATTCTGTTGTTTTATTTTCCTTCTCTTATTCCCTTTTTGCCAGCAGCTGTAAACCTTTAGTTCATTTATTCACCGGTGCCTGATCTGTGTGTATCCAGACAGCCACAGATTGCATAACTCAGGTGCCCTGATTGAAGCTCAGAGCACACCTGTCTGCTTACCAGGAAACCCTGTCCTGGTGTTCCCAACTTCTAGCTGAACACCTCCTTTGTGGCAAGCCCAGGTCTGCTGTCATTTCTATGAACCCTTCTCCAGAAAGAATGGATCTTTTCTTCCGCGAGGACCCTACTGCAGTTATCAAAGCCTACACTGATTTGTTTACACATACATCAGTTAACAGGTGAGAATTTACTCTCAGACACTTCCTTGCAAGGCTGTCACATTTCTTTCTTTTTTTTTTTTCCAAATCAAATAATGGCTCAGTCGCCCATTCCTGCTGCTGGGGTATATTCAAGGGCAGTCATTTGTTGGTGAGCCTTTCTCTAGTTTCTGATGTCATCCAAGAATCCCGTGTCTCACGCAGTTCAGAAATGTGGGCATTTAGAGACATGTCCTGAAAGAAGTTGCTGTGGCTAATGTCGTAGAGGTTACTGCCTATGTTCTCCTCTAGGGTTTTGATAGAACCCTGCCTGACGTTGAGGTCTTTTATCCATTTCGAGTTTATCTTCGTGTATGGTGTA
>CM052797.1:18657930-18727771 GCA_028533885.1 Nasua narica
AAAAAAAAAAAAAAAGAAATGTGGGCATTGCCTAGACTGGTCCACAGTGCCTGAGCTCTTGAGGTAGTTCAAAAGCTCTGGGGTTTGAACCAAGGCGAGCGGCAGCGCCCCCTACATGGGTGCTGCGAACCTGCCGCACTCAGTTTTCTGCAACCTGCTAGTTGAGAGCGAACGGGACGGGGCTTTCAGCCTCTTTAGAAACCCCTCCCCAGTACCTTCACTCGCTTGCTTATCCAAAATCATGCCCCCTCTTTAACATTTAGGACTCGGCTTAGCCCCTGGACCTTTGACTTTTTTTTTTTTTTTCCTTGAGCCTCCCCTCGTCAATTAATTATCTTCCGGGGTTAAAAAAAAAAAAAAAAAAAAAGCAAGCCTAGATCGCAGCACCAAGTTTTGGATTACCTTCCAGAAAGTGGTTGGGGGAGTAACTTTTCAATCTTTTAAATCTCCTTTGAAAGAGAATGAGACATAAAGAGGATGTTCACTGGGAATCCCATCACATACTTCTGCAGCTTTTCTCCTCCCCTATAGAATGTCTCCCAGGCAGAGATTTCCCTTCTCCTCTCAGCACTTCCAGAACCTAAATGAGAATCGGGCTGGTGATGCCCAGCAAATGGGGCGGGGGGCAGGAGGGGGCTTCCTCTCAGGTCTGTTTTGTCTGGTTGGAGAGACTTCCCTACCTGTGGGAGCCTGGTTCCCAGTCGCTGTCACCTAACCACTGGTGTAAGGGAGGGAGAGCCCTGGGGGACTGCACCCCAGATTTGTCCCGCTCTCTCCCAAGGACCCCGCGCAGCTTCTGTCTGAGAGCAGGAGGGAGCGGACTGGGAACCAAAGGCAGAAGGAAGAGACAGCGCTGGCCCTGGACAGCCCCCGGCTTGGCCAGAGGCGCGATGCGGTGGAGACGGAGGCTGGGCGGGATGCCCACACTGTAACCAGCGCCGGGGTGCACTTCCCACTTACACCCGCCGGCTGCAGTTCCCCGGGCAGCCGCCGAACCTCCCAGGCCCCCGCGGGCGGGCTGGGATGGGGCGGGGGCGGGGCTCATCACGTGGAGACGCGCGCGGAGCCGGGCGGGGCGGGGGCGCGCGCTCGGCCCTTTAAAGGCGCGCGAGCTGAGCCGGGAGAGGCGGCTCCGCGGCCACAGGCGCAGGCCGGGGCCGACCAGCGAGACGCTGGGCGCGCCAGCCCGTGGCAGCTCCGAGTCCCAACATGCGCCGGTTGGTCTGGCTGGCGCTGGCCGCGTCGCTCTTGCACGGTAAAGCCACCGGGTCTCCCAGCCCTCTACTCCTCCTCCGCGGGATCCCGGGCGCATTCTGGCCGCTCCAAGCACCCCGCGCCGGGGCCAGGTTTGAGGGCTCGTGCTTGGAGGGACGGTGGGTGGCGCTACCGCGGGCTGCCCGGGATGGGCGAGCCCCGTTCCTCCGGGCTGCTTGCTTTAGGCTGCGGGTGTCACGGGCAGGGGGCGTGGGGCGCACCCCCGCTGGCCTTCCCTGAGCAGCCCGTGGGGCTCTCCTCTCCTTAAGTGTCCCTACAAGGCGAGTTCCAGAGGAAGCTTTACAAGGAGCTGGTCAAGAACTACAACCCCTTGGAGAGGCCCGTGGCCAACGACTCGCAGCCTCTCACCGTCTACTTCTCCCTGAGTCTCCTGCAGATCATGGACGTGGTGAGTCCCGCCCGGGCCTCAAGGCTGCCCTCTCCCCGCCCTGGGTTCTGAGGGGTCGCGGAAGCATCAGGCGACCAGGCGGTGTAGTTTGACTGGGACACGCTAGCTCTAGCGCTCTGCCCTGATAGGGGCCTGCCCGCTGCTGCATGCCTCAGTTTCCCCGCCCGCCGAGAAGGAACCCAGTGAAGCATGTTCCGCTGCTCCAGCCACCTGTGCGTGGGTACTTCAACCCCACATTCCCCTCACCTTGGAAACTGAGAATGAACGTATCCCCATCCTGAGCCAGAATCAGCAAGAATAGGGTCCAAATGGTCACATTTCAGTATCCGTTATGGTATAAGTGTTAGCATGCTGTTCGTGTCAATTTAGACATCTCTAGACTTTACTGCTGCCTGTAGTACGTAGCCTCTTTGAGTAGGGGCTTGGCTTTGGGCTTTGCAGCTGGTTAATCTGTCCAGGCAGATGGCCAGCTGTGAGCATTTACACGCCCCCTCGCCCCAATTCCAATAATGGGCTTTTTTTTTTTTCCCTTCCTGGTGAGAGTAGTGCTGGCAGTCCCGCTCTGATGGTGAGCAAGGCTCCACACACGAGATACACTTGGTTCCTTCAGGCAGCTGCTCCCAGCCCCACGGGGTTCTTTCTTTGTGGACTTATTAGTGCTCACTCTAGTTGACAAATCTAAATACTTTGTGTGAGTTTTTTTTTCTTTTGCTCTTCTAGACTGCTTTGAATGTTCAGAGTTCATTGACATATCCTTCATACAATATGAATATTTTACAAAAGTATTATATTTATTATATTATATTTATTATAAATGGGATTTATTATAAATGGGTTTCCGTGTCTAATCTGTACAAAGTATTAGATTCTGTCCTGGGGCACAGGGACGATGGTGTTCAGAGGAAGGGATGTCTGGTGGGAAAGAAGTGTGCAGACAGCCTCAGTTCCATATAGAAAGTGCTACATCCACCAGAGGGGTGCAGATAAGTGCTGTAAGAAGACAGGTGATATTTCATAATCTTACAAATAAAGAGTAGCCACGGTACCACACTGATACATGTTACATCACTTAACCTAGTTAGCATTGCCGTGATGAATGGCTTCCTCTTCCATACTATACCTGCACTGAATGTGCACTTCCTCCTACAGATAGAACTATGCTTTAAAAATATTCAGTGACTGCCTGCCTCTCTGCCTACTTGTGATCTCTCTCTGTGCGTCAAATAAATAAATAAAACCTTTAAAAAAAAAGAAGGGGGTGCCTGGGTGACTCAATGGGTTAAAGCCTCTGCCTTTGGCTCAGGTCATGATCCCAGCATCTTGGGATTGAGCCCCACATCGGGCTCTCTGCTCATCAGGGAGCCTGCTTCCCCCCTCCTCTCTGCCTACCTCTCTGCCTACTTGTGATCTCTCTCTCTCTCTCTGTGTGTGTGTCAAATAAATAAAATCTTAAAAAAAATTTTCAGTGAATATGTGATGACATGGATGACTTATCAGGAGGGCTGTAGACGAGTGCTGTCTAAAGGTTACGGAAGAACAAAAATGGCTGTTTACAGAGCTTGGATTACAGGAGAGGGGAAAGGATGCAGATTTGGAGTTAGGGGAAGAGAGGCTGAAAAATAAGCTCTAGTACTGAATGAAGCCAGATCAGAGAAATTCAAGTGTGGAGGCTTTGGGAGCAGCACAAGGCTCTGCGTGTTTTGGGAGGTGAGTACTTTATCAAAGAGCAACTTCTCTGTTATTTCGAGAGGTACTTGGGAGCCTTGGTGGGTTCCGGCTCTTGACAGTTTCTGGATGGTTGCTCTTCAGTAAGTTTTGTAAGTATCCTGAATCTGTATTTTCCTATTAATGAAAGAGATAGGATAGCATTTCATTGGTCACTGTGATGAGCTAAAGATGTGAAGGCAACTTTGAGAGATCACAAAGCTAGCACATGACTATGGTCATTTTCATCAAAACACACCAAACCAAACAACACTCCCCACCCCACCCCCTGCACATGGCAGAGGACCTGTCAGCTAAGCTAACACAGTCCACAAGTGGTGCATGATAGGCTGAGAAGGTGAAAGCCGCCCTCCCCCACTCCATTTGCTCAGGATTGGCTCCAGCCAGCCAGATGGCCTCACCATGGGTCTGTGCCACAGCTGCTTCTCTGGAGTGGTCCTCGTGTTGGCTGGATGGCATGTGAAGGTACAGGGCTTGCTTGGGCAAGGACTAGGAACAGTGAGCAAGTGGAACAGTCCTCCTAAGACTGTTGCAGTCTTTTTGGGGGAGGAGATTACTCCCTGTGCAGCTACAAGCTTCTTTCTGGGTGCTTTTTATCTCTTTAAGAGATCCTTCATGAGTCAAGTTACATGAGGGATTTGAGGGCCTTATGAGAAGTTTAGGTGTCGGGGCACCTGGGTGGCTCAGTGGGTTAAAGCCTCTGCCTTCTGCTCAGGTCATGATCCCAGGGTCCTGGGATCGAGCCCTGCATCGGGCTCTCTGCTCGGCAGGGAGCCTGCTTCCCCCTCTCTCTCTGCCTGCCTCTCTGCCTACTTGTGATCTCTCTCTGTCAAATAAATAAAATCTTTAAAAAAAAAAGAAGAAGTTTAGGTGTCAGCTAGAGTTACATGATGTGACAAAGAAAACACAAGCTTGTGTCCAATTAGGAAATTTTAAAAACTAACAAAAACCATGAGGACTGGGTATCATCATCATTCCAGTGTTGGAGAGACATGTGAAGACAGCCATGAGCCGCCTGAGGTCATGGGAAGCAGGGAGGGAAGAAGCCTTGATCTCACCTTGGCCATCCAGCCATGAACCCATTGAGCTCCCCAGGCAGGCAGTGCTGCGAGCTCATGGTGTGGCCTTCATGAACAAATTACTTTACCTCTCTAAACCCTATTTCTTCATGTGGAAAATGAGAATAGTAATACCCACTTCACAGGGTTTCAAGATGATTAAATAAGAAAAAGTGGTTGACATTCACTGGGAATTCACTGAAGGTTTCCTTGATCTTAATTATGTAGCTACTCAACTCAGAGGTTGGGAAGTCGATGCCTAGAAAGGTATGGTCACTTGCCCAAAGTTGATCATTGCTTAGAGGCAGGGCTGCGAGGAAAACCCACATCTAACTTTCAAATACTTTGCATCTTGCCTCCCTTGGAGTTGGTAACTTCTTTTGCAGAAGAGTTAGTTGAATTTATTTGCATGGACTAAACTGTAGTTGATTGAGTATGTCTATTCTGAGATCCTAGGTGGAAAGGAAGTCTCTATATCAGAAATAATGAAATATGCAAACATTTGTATTCCATTTGGACTTGGCTCTGCCTGGTTTTGAAGCAGAGCCAGGGCTCTCCAGCTGGAATCTTAGCACCCTGGACAGAGATAAGGTGGCTCTCATAAGGGAATCATGTGATAGTCTTGACTGGCGTGAGATTCTTTTTATAAATTTGGTATAGGGGTCATTTACTCACTCTGACTGGGCTGTTCTAGAGACCGTCACCCCATCCTCCAGGTGCTCTTATTGTTTCCCTTTTTGCCAGCAGAGATTTCCTGGCTTGAGTGATAGAGAGATGGTGTATGATGCTGTATGTTTTATTTTCATGAGAGATCATTTCTATTTCACCAATTTATTCCACACATATTTACTGAGCTAGTTTTGTGAACTTTGCTAGATTTTATGGATACATAAGTAAATAAAGGATGGTTTCTACTTTTAAAACTCATAGTCTGGCTAAGGAGACTGACGTGTAGATCCAGGATTACCACATGTGTAAATTAACATACTTGCCTATACAAAGTGCTACAAATACACATAGAAAACATTTATTTCCAGTGAGGGTGGCTGGGAATGGTTTCAAAGCGGAGGTAGTTAGATTTCTAAAATTGAGTAGGATTTTGCCAGTTGGAGAAAGTGATCTCTAGGTGGTGGGGGCAGGGTGAGAAGAGTTTGGTAGAGGACAGGACTCCTTCAGCAAGGTAGGTTCTAAGAAGCGCTGTCTCTAAGTTATTCTTGGCTACAGATTTTACTGCAAGACTTCTTAGAATATTGAGTGTCCTTATATTTATTGAGAATTTCTAAAAGAGGGTATAGTATTGACCAAACTATTTTTTCTTTTCTTTTTTTTTTGTATTTTTTCTCCCCATATATCTTTATTTTAATTTTTCAGTGTTACAAGATTGATTGTTCATGCACCACACCCAGTGCCCCATGCAATACGTGCCCTTCTCGAAACCCACCACCAGGCTCGCCCATCCTCCCACCCCCCTCCTCCAAAACCCTCAGTTTGTTGCTCAGAGTCCACAGTCTCTCCTGGTTCATCACCCCCTCCGATTTCCCCCCATTCACCCTTCCCTTCCTTCTCCTAATGTCCTCCATATTTTTCCTTATGCTCCACACATAAGTGAAGCCATTTGAGAAGTGACTCTGCTTGACTTATTTCACTCCACGTAATCTCTTCCCGTCCCGTCCATGTTGATACAAAAGTTGGGTATTCAACCTAGTTTTTCTTTACAGACTTTTCTGGTAAGAATTCTTTTCTAGAAATGCACCTTACAAAATGAAGGATAGGATTATGTTTTGGGAGGAAGTATTCCTTGAGTTCAGAGACAGGAGGAGAACAGAGTGTGGGGTGTCTTGAGTGTTTCTGCAGAGTTGAGGTTTTGCCCTAGCCTGGGTATCTGCGAGGGCATGAGGAGGCAGTCTGCCAGGGGATTTGTGAAGCTGCAGGATCAGCTTGCCATAGCAGATTTTCCTAGAAATGGAAACAATCCAAACCACGATATTTGTATTAAATCCAACAAGTATAAATTATAGATTAGAATAAAGAAGAAGATGCATACATTTTAAGGACAAAGCATATATTTTCTTTTTCTTTTTTTTATTTATTTGAGAGAGAGGGACACTGAGAGAGAGCATGAGAGGGGAAAAGGTCAGAGGGAGAAGCAGACTCCCTGTGGAGCTGAGAGAGCCCGATGTGGGACTCGATCCCAGGACTCTGGGATCATGACCTGAGCCAAAGACAGTTGCTTAACCAACTGAGCCACCCAGGCACCCCAAGGACAAAGCATACATTTTCAAAGAGATCTTTTTACCTACTGCGGTCTATTCTTGCTATTTAACAGCCCCCTTGGTGAATGTTAGGTGGAGAGTGGGAAGGTGTGGTGTATTTTTAAGTAGAGGAGGGATGTAACTAGATCTGTGTTTATTTAGATAGAGGATGCTGAGGGCAGTATGTGTGTGGGATAGACTGGAGAGGAGAAGTGTAGACAAGGGATGAAGAGGTCGAAATTTCCCACATTGTGGGAAAGTGAGAAGTGGACAGAATCCAGAGATACTTTGGATATCCAACCTATGATGTATAACTGTTTATATAAACTTCATGTAGCTGCATAGATAAATTTGTTATGTAAAAGTGTCTAAATTATTCATAATGCATACTCTGACTCATGGCATTTATTGATTTAGTTTGTGGGCTTCTAACTGGGCTGGGAATGAGATGATACACAAGAATTCATTTTGAAATGATACAAATGCAGGCTTCTAAACTGCCAACAGTTTCCATAATGTTTCTCCTTTATTCGTGCCATGTAGTCATTCACCTGTATGCATACATCTTAAGGCCATTCTAGGTGTTGATTTGCATAAAAGAAATGTGCACAGTTATGAAAGCATGTCCAGAAGGCAAGGCATTTAAAATGAATAATGTGAATCAACACATAATTATACACAATGTAACACACATAATTATGCACGAATGATTTTTTGGTATTTTATAGATTCTACTTTTAGATTCAACCTTTTAGAAGCTTTAATCACAAAACAATAGGACTAAGTTGTCATGCATTTGGGGTTTGCTACAGACGACGGCAGGTGTGTTTGTGGAGCCCAGTATTGTAAGGGCTTGTGTGTTATCTGACATCCCTTTGGTGATACTTTGCTTTTGTCAGACCTATGATTTTGCGTCTACTGGCCACTGTTTAAAATGGTACAGCCCTCACTTAATATTATCCAGTGTTAACTGTAAAAATTGTACATGTTGAACACCATCTATGCAGAAAGCCCAAGGAACAAGTAAGTATCATAATAATGTTTTTATACATGGCATTTCTTAAACCTACAAATGTAATATATATATTTTGTGCAGGAAATGAAATTAAAAAAAAAAAAGTACTGAGGGGGAAATCATCCTAATCACCATCACTCAAGACATTCTGGTGTATTTCATACTATCTTTTCTCTGTGTTTATAGAGTATGTACAGAAGTATTTAAAAATTAAAGTTGTATACTCCCATTACAGCACTTTAAACAATATTAGCAGGCATTAATTATAAAGTGATACAAATATTCCAAGTAGTAAACAAATACAAAATTTAAATTAAAATTGAGTTCTTTTTCCACTATCATGCGTTTCTCACCATCAGTGCATGTTCAATCTCTGTCCCTGTTTTTATTTTAGAAATCGTTTAAAAAGCATGTATTGAAATGATTCACAATAGTGCTTTTAAGTTATATGAAATGATTCATGATGTTGTTTCTAAGCCTGGTGGCCTTTTTATTTTGTTCCAGCGCATGTGGAAAATTGCAGAGATAATTTGAAGGTCTTAAGGATACTGTCTTCTTCCAATTTTTGTATGTTTCTGACCAACATCCAGGTCATGGCATCAGCAAGCACAAATTGCCTCAATCCAGTTAGTCGTTGAGAAGATGGGGAACTGGGCTTCCATTCCTGTAAAGACTGATCTGCTTTCGATTTTTGCTTATACAATTCTTGCTACAATGTAAATACAGGGAATTTACTAGCGTCTCCCCTCTTTCAATGGACCTTGAGCTCCTGTTTTGTCCCTCTAGCTCACACATTCATCAAGATCTGCTTACTTTTTTGGCCCCTTAGGAATTGCTTTAGGAATCATCAAAGGGTTGTTGAAAAGTAGCCACAAACCCTGTGATCTTCTCAGGGCTTCCTATCCCTCCTGGATCTTGGCTCTGCAATTCTTCATTGCCCTGTTAAGTTCTCTGGTGTTTTTCTACACATGATCATTGCATTTTCCATCCTCTTTAATTGTTCTCGCTGGAGGATTTGTGAGAACCACTTAGTTCATCATAGCTGGGAGCAGAACTGAAATTCTAAATTAAAACTTGTTTACAATGCACCTTTGTAATTGATCCAGATTTATTATGCTAGAAATTTTATCCCTCTCAAACCTCTTTATGGGTTTGGGACATAAACATACAAAATGCTTTAGCTTTATAGACTGAGGATTATGTTTAGTTTTTCCTAAAGGAATCTTTCTTATAAATGTTGCTTCTCTGGTCTACCACTGAAGGTATTCCCCAAAGGGTTCAGTTTTCTCAGAGCTCCTGATTCATCCCTGACATGCTGTTAAAGGAAGAGAAATAGTCTTGTTATGGAGGGATGCCAATGAAAATCTCTGTCCTTTTATTGATTTATTAGGATTAGGTAGTGTTTTACTCCTCAGAGGAGAGGAGAGTCATTTAGAACCTTCTAATAGCAGTTCCCGTGGTATTTATTTCAGTGATTTACTTATTGACAGTCAACATCAGCTATAAACCATTTTGGCAAAAAACAAAAAATACAACCAAACTATTGTAAAAGTGTCTGTGTACATATTTATGTGTACACACCCACACACTTGTCTTATCTGTCCTTGTTGAATATTTTCATTTGATATCTCAAAATAAGATATCACATAATATGCTTAAGTTTCCATGGAGAAAAGCTTGAAGTTACAGCAAAAACTGAGGAATCACAGCCCTCAGAATGCCAAAAAAATTGGCTGAAAATAACAAGATTAAATAAGGAATTGTATAAAATCCTATATTATGGGTTAAAAGCCACCGAGGGAGAATGGGCTGTGGGAAGGTCTTAGATGTGTGCCTGACTCCAGGCTCCAACTCAGGTAGTAGATGAAGGAGCTAACCTGTCCGTGACAGGTGGAAGCTGACAAAGAGGGAGGGAATTGTTAACTGTCATAGTTAGCAATGCTACCTGTGAGATGATTCTCGAAGTAGGGAATTTACTCTCGGATCACTGTCTGTAAAGATTTGTCTTGTGGTAAAAGAGGTAATGTCTATATTCAAGGGAGAGGGCATATCAATAAAGCAATAAAAATGTGTTTATTTCCCACTGGAAAACGATTAGCATGGTGTTGAGCACCAGGGTTTAATTTTGCCCTTCCCTGGAAATTTATACAGGTGGAATAACACAAGTACATGGTGTGTATTCTTTTGGGTCTAGTTACTTTTGCTTTTATTTTTGTGAGAGTCATTCAAGTTGCTGCCTATGGTTGTAGTTTATTCATCTTTATTGTATGAATGTAACATTTATTCTATTGATGGATATTTAGATGTCAGCTTTTGTCTATTATGAAGAACTCTGTCATAAATATTCTTATTTACATGTCTTTTGATGCACATGTGAATGCATTTCTGCCTATCACATATGTATATATATGGGAGTGGACTCTAAGTCATAAAGTGGTAACACCTTTAAGTTTCCCAAATGAAGCCAAACAAAATGATTTCAAAATGGTTCCTAAACCAATTAACATTCTCACCAGTAGTATATGAAAAATTGTTATTGTTCTATATACTCACCAACCCTTGGTATTTTCAGTTTTTTAAAAATATATTTTCAGTGTTTTTAATTCACCATTCTGGTGGGTAGGGAGTGATACTTCTTTATGATTTTAATTAGCAGTTCCCCTGATTATCAGTGGAGTCAAGGACATTTTCATTTCTCAATTTTCAAGTTGATTATTTTATTTTGAGAAATGTCTATTCACGTTTCTTGCCCATTTTTTCTTGGTTTGTTTGTTTAGTTTTTCCTTGTTGATTTGTATGAATTTTTCTATATTATGGACATGAGCCCTTAGGCACTTAAATGTTTTTGCAAATATTCTCTCAGACTCTTTGGCTTGTCTTTTTGCTCTTTTGAGGTTTGTTTTTTCTGTCTTTTGTAAATCTTTAATTGATCTGTAATATGCTTCTAGAAAGATGATGTCTTTTGATGAACAGCAATTCTTCATTTTAATTGACCCAACTCATAAAACCTTTTTTCTATGTTTAATGCTTATTGTGTCCTATTTAAAAACTCCTTCCCTTTCTCAACCTCATGAAGATATTTTCCTTTAGAGGATTTTTGTTGTTGTTTTATCTTTCATATTTAATGTACCATCCACCTAGAGTTGATTTTTAGTTTAGTATAGTTTAAAGGTTATCACTTAAGTAGCTTTGTTGAAATCTTGACTGATGATTAATTTAAAGGGGTGTTAGTGTAATTGCTACGTGATTGTTGAACTATATCACACTTGGATATTTTATTATCCACTGTGTTGGCCCCCAGATAGATATTTCAGTTATTTAATGTGTGTATACTGTGCAGAAAATGTATAGGTTATGACATTTTTTAATACATAAAAATGCCGACGTGTCGCACAACATTTACAGAGCCAACAATAAGGATTTATGAGAAGCCCTAGTCCTATCCCATTTTTCACATTCCATTCCCCAGAGACCTTCAGCAACCTCTGTTTCTGGTTATGATTCCTGTTTCAATACTCATTTATTATTCCTTGATTGATCAGCTTTATCCGTTTGCTATTGACTTCTTGTTATGATGAGATAGGAACTTGATTCACTCACTCACAGCTCTCCTATCTGCTCTCATACTACTGTTGTCACTTTCACTGATCACTTTTATACCTTCAAAAAACAGTCTTAAGACTGTCATTTCTGTTAACCATAATTTGGTTTCCCTGTCTGTAAGCACTGGAGTGCTGTCCCTATTTTTTTTTTTTTTTAACTTCCTTGTATCTCCATGTTGGTAGCATTTACATTTTCTCCTGTAACCACATGTAATTTCTCTGTAATTTGATTCTATTGTATCTTAATTTTTTTTAAAGCTTTGCCTTCACAATTTTGTGACAATGTAAACTATACTCTCTGCAAAGCCATTTTTTCTGAGTCTATAATTCTTTCTGTTTGAATGTTTCTGTTGTCAACTATCCTGGTGTCGTTTAGATGTTCTTCTTTTTTATACTGTTCACCAAATCTTATCATTCTTTTCTTTTTCCAAGACTTTAGTCTTGGAAAAAGACTATTTATTTATTTATTCCCTATTTACTCCCTCTGCTCATCATAGAGGTGACCTCCTTTCTCAGAGGATATCAGTTGAGGGCTGTCATTTATTTTTTTATTTTTTAAATTCATTTGTTTCAAACTGAATAATTTTATCTCTTCTAAGGTAATTTTTCCTTTTTCTTTGAATTTTGCTCATTTGTTTTTCTGTTTATTTTCATGATTTGTTTGGCAAGCTTTCCTAAAATGCCTTCTGATTCTTAGATTTCTCTTTGTATTTTAAAATTAAGGAAGAGAAACATTGGTGAAAGTGTTGTATTTGAGGGTAGGATTTACGTCAGCTGTGGTTTTAGGATTTGGGTGAGGACTGTTACATTTTTTTGAAGGCACTAAATCCCAAGTGTCTTGGGAAGCATTGGATGCTTCGTCTCAGGGTCATCTCTGGTCACCTTAGCTTCTTTATTCTCTATTTCAGTGCTATCAATAGAAATACAATGTCAGGTACAGATGTAATTTTAGATTTTCTAGTGGTCACACTTAAAAAATAAAAAGATATAAGTATAATTAATTTTAATAAGATATTTTATTTAATGAAATATATCTAGTTATTAAAATTTCAGCACATAGGCAATGTAGAAACATTGTTACTGAGATGGTTTACGTTTCTGCAGGAGGGGAGAGCTAAGTCTTAGAAATCCAGTGTGTGCTTTACACTCATAGCTCATGGCAGCACTGCCGTGAAGGACTCAGTAGCCACATTTTGCTGGTGGCTACCATGTTAGATGACACAGTTCTAACCAACCCATTTTTTGGGGGGGTGGTTTGATGCAGTGGAGTGAGGAAAAACTCTGGCTGATGGTTATTCTCAGAAGGGAGTTGACACTCTATTCCACGGCTCTCTGTCACTTCACGTGTGTTAGCTCCACTCTGTCCTCCCTGCTTCCTTCAGTTCACTTTTGCACTCAGTGAGGTTACAGATTCCATGGGGCATACCAGCTCCTCTCACCCTGCAGCCCCCTCACCAGCATTTAGCATAGGGCTTCCTTCACTCTTCACATTTGTAGACACTAAGCCTCCCTGTACATGCTCTCTCTGTACACAATGTACTGAAATATCTTGCCTTTTTGTGATGCCATTCCCATTCTCTTTGTTTTGGGGGTGTTTGTATGATTTCACTCCTTTATTTTAATTCTAATGGTCTTGGGGGGAAAGGAGAAATAAATAGCTATCTCTAAGGTGACCTCTTCAACTAGAAACTTAAAGGATATTCTTATCAGCAACTCAGCCAATAGTGTAAATATGCTGTTTTGTATCTTTAATCCATTGTTTGATTCACAAGTCCATGTTGATATTTCTATAATACGTTTTGATATTTAACTGGATCCTTTAAACTGAGCAGTGAACACTTGGGTAAAGTTGTTGCTGTCATTTTCTTACATCAGTGCAGCTCCTCAGAATGGTGTATGATCATGTCCTTCAGGTCGCCTTTTGTGACTTATTGAATATATGCTTAAAAGGTACTGTCTAAAAAGTACAATTAAAAGTTATAATTCTCTGTTCCTTGGCAACACCTTTCACTTTCAAAGAATGAAATAATAAGAATTTTCTCATACTTCTTACATATACAATTTATTTAAATGTAAATAAATATTTTCTTTTAAGGTAGTCACTATAGAAAATGATGCATTTACTCTAATAACACTACTAACCTATTGAATATTTTTGGACTCCTATTAAGATTAAAGCACTATTATTTGAAAATTTTTAGTAGGGATATTTTTATTTTCAGGATGAGTTTGTTATGGATGACTGGGTGTACCTCAGAGTGGGGTGTCATGATGAAGGTTGGTGCTCTTAAATGAGATGGGGATGGATTTTTGTTTTTATCCTTCTTTTGGATGCTTATAATTTGATACTGAAGAAAAAATCAAAATAAAGTTCCCCAAAGTGTCCTAAGCAATGTAAAACCTTTCTATACTATTTTCAAAGACAGCCTGTAATGAGGTAATGAACTTTTTAGTATGTAGGCTTGAAAAATCTTTAGTTTATATTCATAGCTTATGTATTAAATGAAGTGTTTTATGGGTTTTAAAAATTAATTGGCCATAGCTTTTTTTTCTGTTTTTAAAAGTTTTTGTTTAAACTCCAGTTAGTTAATATACAGTGTAATATTACTTTCTGGTGTACAATATAGTGATTCAACACTTCTGTACAACACCCGGTGCTCATCATGAGTGTGCTCCTTAATCCCTATCACCCATCCCCCCACCCACTTCCCCTCTGGTAACCATCAGTTTGTTCTCTATAGATAAGAGTCTGTTTCTTAGTTTGCCTCTCTTTCTCACTTTGCTCATCTATTTTGTTTTTTAAATTCCACATGTGAGTGAAATCATATGGTATTTGTCTTTCTCTGACTGACTTAATTTACTTGTCATAATACCTTCTAGCTTCATCCATGTCATTGCCAATGGCAAGATTTTATTCTTTTTTATGGTTCAGTATTATTTCACTGTAAATGAATAAAGAAAAGTGGTGTGTGTGTGTATGTGTGTATATATATATATGTGCATATATGTGTATATGTATATATATATGTGCATATATGTGTATATATATACATATATATATATATATATACACATACGCACACACCACTTTTCTTTATTCATTTATCATTTGATGGACACTGACTGTTTCCATAATATGGTTATTGGGATGTATTTATCCCTTTAAATTAGTATGTTTGTATTCCTTAGGTAAACACCTAGTAGTGCACTTTCTGGATCATAGGGTAGTTCTATTTTTAACTTTTTGAGGAACCTCTATTTTTTCCAGAGTGGCTGAACCAGTTTGCATTCCCACCAACAGTGTAAAAGGGTTCCCCTTTCTCCATATCCTTGCCAACATCTGTTGGTTCTTGTGTTTGTGAGTTTAGCTAGTCTGACAGGTGTAAGTTTGTATCTCATTGTAGTTTTTGATTTGCATTTCTCTAATGATGAATGATATTGACCATCTTTTCATGTGTCCATTAGCCATCTGTATGTCTTCTTTGGAAAAATGTCTGTTCATGTCTTCTGCTCATTTCTTAACTGGATTATTTGTTTATTGGGTGTTGTGTTTAATAATACTTTATAGATTTTGTATACTAACCCTTTATAAGATATGTCATTTGCAGATACCTTCTCCCATTCAATAGGTTGTCTTTCAGTTTTTTTGATTGTTACCTTTGCTGTGCAGAAACTTTTTATTTTGATGAGGTCCTAATAGTTCATTTTTACTTTTGTTTTCCTTGTCTCAGGAGACGTATCTAGTAAGAAATTGCTATGCCTAATGTCCAAGAGGTTACTGCCTGTGTTCTCCTATGGGATTTTGATGGCTTCTTGTCTCACATTAAGGTCTTTCATCCATTTCGAATTTATTTTTGTGTATGGTATAAGAAAGTGGTCTAGTTTCATTCATTTGCATATAGCTGTCCAGTTTTCCCAGCACCGTTTGTTGAAGAGACTTTTTTCCATTCACTATCCTTTCCTGCTTTTTCTTTTTTCAAGATTTATGTATTTATTTGAGAAAGAGAAAAAGAGAGCTAGGGGGAGGGGAAGAGGGAAAGGGAGGTAGAAATTCTAAGCAGACTCTGCACTGAGCATGAGGGTTATGAGGGCTCAATCTCATGACCATGAGATTACTACCTAAGCCAAAACCATGACTGAACCACCTACATGTCCCTATTCTTTCCTGTTTTGTTGAAGATTAATTGACCATGTAATTGTAGGTTCATTTCTGGATTTTCCATTCTGTTCCATTGATGTGTTTATTTTTATGAATTGGCCAAAGCTTTTAAACTACTTAAAAAAAACAAAAAAATAACACATTTAAAAACTTCTTTACAAGGTTTTCTTTTTAGAACTAAAAACTGTAGGGGCGCCTGGGTGGCTCAGTTGGTTGAGCGACTGCCTTCGGCTCGGGTCATGATCCCGGAGTCCCGGGATCGAGTCCCATGTCGGACTCCCGGCTCTGCGGGGAGTCTGCTTCTCCCTCTGACCTTCTCTCCTCTCATTCTCAGTCTCTCTCTCTCTAATGAATAAATAAATAAAAAATCTTAAAAAAAAAGAACTAAAAACTGTTACTTTTCGATTTTTCATTAAATATTATAGCTATACTCTGCAAATTGCTATTGAATCAGTTAGGGCAATATTTTATATTTGCCTAAAATATCTATAGATTGAGGATCAACAAAATTCTAATTGATGAAAACTAAAGAATAATAGGAATGTTGATTAAAAATGGGCAGATCAGCTCTGATATGAAGAATTTGAGAGGCAGGGCAGGGAATTATGGGGGGGTGGGGAAGAGAAATGAAACAAGATGGGATGGGGAAGGAGACAAACCATAAGAGATTCCTAAACTCACGAAACAAACTAAGGGTTGCTGGGAGGTGGGGGGTAGGGTTATGGACATTGGGGAGGGTATGTGCTATGGCAAATGCTGTGTAATGTGTAAGCCTGATGATTCACAGACATGTACCCCGGAGCAAATAATACATTATATGTTAATAAAAAATTTTAAAAAATGGGAAGATCACATAAAATCTTGGTATTTGCAAACATTCAAACATTTCTGGTTAATTTTCAGGGATACATCCCCAAGACAGCTGGAAGTCAGGAGATGCTATTATTATTATTATTTTAAGTTAGTTAAAGAGCAGGCAGTGTAGATAATTAAAGCAGGAACCTTTCTCTAAATATGGCTTTGAGGCTTCCTTGTTCTTTATGTTAGTAGTTGTGTGTCTTATTGCTCCAGAGTAAACAAATTGCATCAGAGGCTTTTTTCTCAAAGTCATTAGGCCAGGAAGTGATATGTAATGACTTAGGGTCCCAGAAATGAGAGAGGCATTTAATGCAGCTCTCTGTAAGCTGGAGTTGAACTGGAAGATGGTCCACAGCCACAGGGAATTTCTCCTTAGTTTATTTCCCTCAGTGGGAGTCAGGCCAGTTGGACCCCTCATCTTCTTCCTGTGTATGGAGCAATTAATGGAACGGTCATGGCCTGGATGATCCTTTGTCAGTAACCATCGGGCATGTATTAAAACAGTAGCATACAGATGGCACCTTCCTTGTCTTTGACAGGGAAAATTATGGGCAGTGGATTAAATTAAATGCTGAAAGGGAATATTCATGACAAGGAATTTGTTTCCTTTCCAGTGGTGGTTTGCTTCAGCGGGGAGCATCTGGTCAATGGTGTCTCATCACAAACCATCTTCCCCACTGGCTTCCTGCATTTTTCCAAATATCACTTTAAAAACACACCCGATTGGAGGGAAGTCCTTATAAAGTGCTTGGAACTTAATCTCAAACAGAGGAAATGAATAGCAAGATGGGATACATATTGTAGCTCTGTGTAGATTGGAAATATTGCACTGATTTCAGAAATCTGCTTTTTGAAGGAAAATGAGTCTCCTTCTGACATTATCTTTGTGTCTGTCAGGAAATCTGGAAAGGACTGTGGGTATGGTCTGAGGTGAGTGGGATTCAGGGCCTGGCTCCCCTACTAATAGGTAGCTTTGATAGTTTGACTCTGGGTGTATATCTCAATGTCTGAATATGAAAAGAACCTTAAAATGTCATCATATGTATATATATAATTTTAAGGTTTTCAAACACTGTCATACACCTTATTTTTGTCTCTTCAATGGTCACGTTGAACAGTGTATTCTATTATGATCATTCTTGTGTAGGCAGAGAAGCTTTGGGAATTGAACCCAGGTTTGTTTGGAGATTTTTAAAACAGATACAATATTCAAGATATTTAAATAGGTGACCAATGAGACTATATTACCATTTTGAATTATTTTGGGGGGTATTTGATATGTTTATTTCATTGTAGTTATTGTTTCTAATGCTCAAATTGTCAGGTTGACTCCTATGTCTTTTTGGTGTAGTTTCTGTGACCATGGATATTTTCTCTCTTTCTAGCACAAAATAAAATGAAATGTTCCAGGCTTATAGTATATCTCCCTCTCCAGACCTGGATCCCCATTTATCAAGAAACTTGTCAGTGGGAAATTGTGTTTGAAAATCACTGATTGACAGTAGGTAATAGAATGACTTCTGACTTGAGTCTACTATATATCTCAGAAAGAGATAACTGAACAAATGGGAAGTAAAAATAATAAAAAATGATTTTTCAAAAAAAGTTTCTAGAGTTCAAGGAAGACATGAAAACAGATGAGAAAGTCACACCAAATACTTCAGTTTTAACACACCAAGTATGAGAAAAGAAAATCTTTAGTTCAGAACAGATGAAAATCATTTGCCAAAGGATGATTGCCGAAATGACATCTGTCATCTTACAAGAAAAATCTGGGATTTGAGAAGATAATTGACTATAATGTCAAAGCTCAGATGACAAACTGATTATTATCCCCCAAATCTCTACAAAGTAGAAAAGCAAAAAAAAAAAAAAAAAGTTTTTAAGTATCAAGATTCAATGTTTACCACAAACTATCTGAAAGAATTGCTAAGATGTGCACTCCAGTCATGCAAAGCAAAATAACCCAAACCATAACCAAATCCTTATAAGTAGGGTGTAAGAAATGCAAGTAGTCAGAGACCGGAAAAAATTCCTATTAAGCCTAAAGTGTCAAGTAACAACAATCTCTGAAATGTTCATAGCAATCTGTAACCCGGATCTCTCCTATACTCTCTTTATATATAATCTCAAAAATTTTAAATAAACACCTTAAGAAAATTATAAAATTTTCAAACCTTGAAGAGGAAAAATGAAGCAAAGAAATTTGAACACTCCAGTAATATATAGAAATAGTTTTAACAAACAAAGCAAAATGCTGTGGGGGAAAACAGGAACACATTTTGATGAAAGAAACAAGCCCAGTCTTATCCATAATCGCTACTGTGAAATGGGTAGGTACACCTATTTAAAAATGGGAACCCCAGGGGCATCTGGGTGGTTCAGTATGTTAAAGCTTCTGCCTTCGGCTCAGGTCATGATCTCAGGGTCCTGGGATCGAGCCCCGCATTGGGCTCTCTGCTCAGCAGGGAGTCTGCTTCCCCCTCTCTCTGCCTGCCTCTCTGCCTACTTGTGATCTCTCTCTCTCTCTCTCTCTGTCAAATAAATAAATAAAATCCTTATTTTTTTAAAAAAAATGGGAGCCCGAGATTCATTTTTAAAAGTTCCAGTTATATGCTACTTTCAAATTAATCAAATTATGCTACTTTTATATTAAAAATACTTAGGTAAAAATAAACAAACCTAAATAAATATTAGATAAGGAAAAGCTACACCAGGGAGATGTTAACAGTAGACTCACTATTGTATTTTTCTCTCTTGAAGGCTCACTGGGATGATTAATTTAGTGTGGCAGCTTGACTGGATTAGGGGATGGTCAGATAGCTGATAAAACATTATTTCTGCAAGAGTCTGAGAGGGTGCTTCCGGAAGAGAGGAGTAGCATTTGAATTTATAGATTGAGTAAAGAAGATCACGTTCACAGATGCTAGTGGGCATCAGCCAATTAATTGAGGGCCCTAATGGAGCAAAAAAGCAGAGGAAGGGTGAATTTCATTCTCTCTACCTGAACTGAGACCTCCATCGCCTACCCATGGACCTCAGTGCTCCTAGTTCATGGGCTTTCCAACTTCTCAGTTCTGAAAGGACTTACACCATTGGCTTCCCAGGTTTTGGGCTTTTGGACTCAGACTGAATTATACCACCAGATTTCCTCATTCTTTAGCTTGCAGATTAGCTTGCAGATGGCAGATCCTGGGACTTTTTGGCCTTCATAATTGTGTGAGCTAATTCCTGTAATACATTATATATATATATATATATATAATGTATTACAGGAATTATATATATATAATGTATATATAATGTATATATATATGTATAACATTATATATATATAATTATATATTATATATATATAAACATATAATTATATATTATATATATATAAATATGCAGCAGTAGCCAATGTCAGTGCCTGGCTCTCCATTTAGTTCTTGCTGCAGCCCTGTCAGATGTACTGCTATTCACCTTATTTTGTTAATTGAACACCGGAGTTGGTGTGAGTTCTAGGGAATTGTAAAAGTGGGACCACGAGGCTCTGATAACTGCAAATGACTTACAGACTGTTGAGAGCTCACCAGGTACCTGCATCAGGAGCCATCCTGCATGTACTGCACTTCATCCTCCAACCCAGCCCATACCAGAAGCTAGGGTGAGGCAAGAGAGAAGGGAGGAGACTCATCCAGGCACTTTCCCTGCCTACAAAGAGCAGCTTGAGATGGCTCAAAGCCTAGTTCAAATGACATTTTTGTAGAGATTTCCTGGTCTCCTCTAGTCAGAATCAATCCTTTTCCCTTTGGTGATATCAAAATACTTCGCTTACTTAAAAGTTGCTGCTGGGAAAATTCAGAGAGATACACAAGATTTGGTATCATAAGAAGAGAGTTTAAAAGTGAACTCACACCTTCTGTAATTGTGTGAGCTCAGGAATGCTGCCACACCTCTTGGATCCTGTCCCTTAAAATAATAATACTTCCAATGATAATGTCACAGTACTGTTGTAGGTGGTGATACTTTTTTAAAAATTTGTATTTTTGTTAATATAATTCTTGCACATAAATTAAGCACTGAAATAGATCTGTATGGCTTATTTATATACCTGCCTCCATTTGCATTTTCCAGAAGCAACCGCTTTCAATTCTTAGCTGAGGTGTACATCTAGATCTCTAAATAAGATCCTTGTTATAACCACTACTTTCTGGTTTAGTTATGTTCAGTATCTAAGGACTTCCCAATACTGAAGGTGAGGATTTATTTCTATATTCATTCCCTACCACTAAACAAGTAATACTCTTCCCCCTTTCTTCCCATTTTCTCTCAATGGCATTATATCACTGTTTTTGGTTAAGTTAATGTATATTATGTATATCAAAATAGTTGTGATATTATTCACATTTGAACCATGTAGTAGCCCATTATTATATTCATTTTCTAGCATAATTTTATTTTCCTCAAGGCTAATGCTATTATCTTTTTTCAGTTGTTGAATTTTTCATGTAAAAAATCAGTTTCATCCCCTACCTTTTAGTAGAAGTCTAAATTGTTCTTCCTATGTTCAGACACATATAGTTTTGTATTTTTCTGTTTCTTAGAGACATATCTTTTGAAGCAGTTTGTCTTCCTATTTGAAACGAAATTTGTTGTTCCCTGGGTCTGCTGCACAGCTGTCAAACTGGTATTTTCTTTTACCATTGGGTTCTGTCAACAAATTTCTGATAGCAACTCAGTATCCTACAATTCAATTCAATTCTCACCCCAACTACCTGGAGTTAGCATCAGATCTGACAAGATAAAGGGCACAGAGCCCAGCAAGACTGCTCTTCCTTTATATGTCAGCCCAGTTGGGGTTTCCAGGCTATCAGAACTTCTGCCCAGTTGACAGCAAATTCAGGGCTTTCCAAAACCCCCTCAGATTTGCTAATTCACTAGAACAACACACACAATTCAGGAAAATTCTGTGTTGTTATAAAGGATATGAATGAATAGCCAGATAAAGTGGTATATAGGGCAAGGTCTAGGAGGGTCCCAAGCACAACAGAAGCCAGACCATGCTACTCTCTGGTACACCAACCAGGAAGCTCTCCCAAGCTTTGTTTTCCAGAATTTTTAATGAAATTCCATTTTGTAGACATGCTTGATTAAATTATTTGCCACCTTATTGAACTCAATTTCTAGCACCTCCTCCCCTCCTTGAAAGTTGAACTGAAAGTTCCAGCACTTTAATCTCATCTAGGTTTTTCTCTGATAACCAGCCCCCATTCTAAAGCTTTTCAGGGACTCCCCCTGCTTTTGCCTTAAGTACTTCACTAACATGATGAAGTCATTCCTATCATTAAGGAAATTGCAAACTCTTGAAATTCTGTGTAATTTCAGGAACATGGAACAAAGATTGTGTGTATATATATGTCTGTATTATTTTTTATTATACCACAACTATCAAGTAGATAAGTCCATTGCTGTTCTCTAGTTATGTCCTTTTCAGGGACCCATGACATCTTTATAAGTTTCTGTTCTCATTCTGGTATATATATATATATAGCAGTCTGGGAAAAGGAGTATAGAAGAACATGTTTTCAAGGTCTTATGTGACTTTTTTTTTTCTTGGTAGATAGTTTGGCTGGGAATAAACTAAATTTTTTGTCAGAATTTTGTTGTCTCTTTGTCTTCTATATTCTAGTGTTCCAATTTCCAGGAGCTCTGTTTTGCATCTGTTCTTTGTTGGTGGTATCTGCTTCCTGTTGAAACTTGTTCTTTTTATATTGATGCCACAGCTTCTCTTCCATCTCTGAAGTCATTTTTTTTAAAGTTTTGAAAGTGTTCATCTCCCTGTATTGTCTGTTTCTTCAAAGTCTTTTCTTTGTTTATTTTCTGTTTTTCACGTTGAAGGCTTTCCCATAATGAGAAGTGATCCTTGATAAGAATGGTGTGTGTGTGTGTGTGTGTGTGTGTCCAAATATCTCAGTGATTATGGTGGAGCAGGCTTCACTGTAGCATGATCTGGCTGGGAAGATATTTTGGGGATCTTAGTATTTTTAGATCTTTTCTTGGGGATGATCAGTTTTCCTAGAGAAAGTAGTGCTATTATGCAGACTGGGCAGTATGAGTCTGACCCAAGTTTTGGGAGCCAAGAAGGGACAGGGGGTCAGAGAGGTCAAGTACTCTTCAGTATGTTACCTGTGTTGTTGCTGTACCTGTGTCTCTCATACAGAGTTCAGAGAATTCTAGTACTCTGTAAGGTAGGGAGGAGCAGTTGCCAGATGTGCATGTGAGTATATTGGAGCATAAATGATTTTTTTAATTTCTTTTTTTTTTTAGATTTTATTTATTTGACAGAGAGGAGAGAGATCACAAGTAGGCAGAGAGGCAGGCAGAGAGAGGAGGGAAGCAGGCTCCCTGCTGAGCAGAGAGTCTGATGCAGGGCTCGATCCCAGGACTCTGAGATCATGACCTGAGCCAAGGGCAGAGGCTTACCCCACTGAGCCACCCAGGCGCCCCCATAAATGATTCTTATACCTTGTTCTAATCCTCCTGTTTTAACACCATCTATACTTTTATAGTCACCGCGAGCTTCTCCTTTTAATTTGTAAGCTGTCCTGGGTTCGGTGTCAGCTTCCTCTTTGTTGACTTAGATTTGCACTTTGTAGACTCTGATAAGTCTTTATTTCTTGTTTATTTCTGTTTCATATTCCAAGTTGTTTATGTTATCTCCTTTCATATTTGTCTCTTATCGTAAATGTGAATTTTTTCCTTGACACATTTCTTTAACTTCTTTTTTAATTTGGGAAGAAAAGGATGTATATTTATGTCCAGATTGCATCTTAATAGGAATTTTCTGAGTGGTGGTACTGACCCAGG
The DNA here is from genome assembly GCA_028533885.1 of Nasua narica. Taxonomy (NCBI): domain Eukaryota; kingdom Metazoa; phylum Chordata; class Mammalia; order Carnivora; family Procyonidae; genus Nasua; species Nasua narica. The sequence goes on from CM052797.1 coordinate 18,681,118, forward strand.
ACTATGTGCCAGAACCCTATGAAGAACTTTGTCAAATATGAATGTCTGAAGGATATAACTGAGAATGTAGAATAAGGAACCCCTGGAATAAACTGAAGATTCTTTCCTCCATAACAATAAAGAAGAAAAGTGAACAGTTTTTTCCAAAAACAAGTTTTCTTTTTGAAAACTTAGGAAATTAATCAAAGGTTTATAGATCTCTAGGGGAACATTTATTCATGAAAATCAACTGAATCTTGGTAATAAGAGTAAATTTTGTTAACTTGCTCTATATCTATTCCCCTATCTCTAGCTGCCCAGTATTAGCCTTGAAATGTTTAGTCTTCAATCATATTGAAAGACATCAGCCTACCAGCACTGAAGGGAGCAGAACAGCATTAAGGTTCTTTTATAGTCTCAGTTCTAGAGAATGGTCATTTTTTGTTTCATCTGGTGATTCTTTAGAAAATCCTACTTGCAAATTTATCTTTAGCAGACATAATCCAGAGCTTTCCCAGTCTATAAAGCCTTTTCTCTGGGAGGATTTGTTGAAAAAAAAAAATGTTTTCCCTATGACTCCCATTTCCATTTTTCTTTGGTGCCATCATAATTGGTTTTTTTTTTTTGTATTTTTTCTTTGTATCTGTTGACCACGTTCACTTGTTTCTCCCCTCTGCTTCCGACCTCTACCTGTTCTCTGTGTCCACGAGCTTGTTTGTTGTTGTTGTTTTAGATTCCACATATAAGAGAGATCAAATGGAATTTATTTTTCTATGTTTAACTTATTTCATTTTGTATAATACTCTCTAGGTCCATCCATGTTGACACAAATCACAAGATTTCATTTTTTATGGTTCAATAATATACCATTGTATATATGTATACAGCTACTTTTTCATCCATTTATTGAATTTTTGCACTTATGTCAAAATAAGTTGGCCACACTTCTGTGGGTCTGTTAATAGGTTCTTTATTTTATTCCATTGATCTGTATGTTAAACCCCTTACTGTGTCTTGCCACAGTCTTGATTACTGAATCTGTTTAAAAAGAAATGAAATATAGTAGATCATTTCTCACATTTCTTCAAAATTGTTTTATTCTTTTTTTTTTCATCTTTCCATATGCATTTTAAATCTTGTGAAATCTACAAATATCATGGGGTTCCTGGGTGGCTCAGTGGGTTAAAGCCTCTGCCTTCAGCTCAGGTCATGATCTCAGGGTCCTGGGATCAAGCCCCGCATAGGACTCTCTGCTCAGCAGGGAGCCTGCTTCCTCCCCTCTCTCTGCCTGCCTCTCTGCCTACTTGTGATCTCTCTCCTCTCTGTCAAATAAATAAATAAAATCTTAAAAAATATCTAGAAATATCTTGCAGGGATTTCAATATAAATTGAAATAATTTGAAATAAATATATATATATCAAATTGGAGATTATTATATTGAATCTTATTTTTTTAATTTTTTTAAGATTTTATATTTATTTGACAGATACAGGGAGAGCAGGAACAAAAGCAGGGGGAGTGAGAGAGGGAGAAATATGTTCCCCGCTGAGCAAGGAGCTCCATGCAGGGCTTGATCCCAGAAACTGGGATCAAGACCTGAGCCAAAGGCAGATGCTTAACAACTGAGCCACCGTCATCGCTATATTGAGTCTTTTAATTCATGAATGTGTTATGGCTATGCATTTATTTAGATCTTTGATTTTTTATCATCTGTATTTTTAGTTTTCAGTGTATAAGTCCACTAGATACTTTGTAAAATTTCCTCCCTCCTTCCTTCCCCCTTTTTATGCCTCATTTTCTTTTTGTGAGCAACTATAAATAGTAATGTATTTTTAATTTTGTTCATCTTTTGTTCATTATTAGTATGTAGAAATAGAACTGATTTTGGTGTATTCATTTTGCATTCTACCACATTGCTAAACTCATTTTTTACTGGAGTTCTTTTTGTAGATTCTTTGAAATTTTCTGTGCAGACAATTATGTTTTCTGTAAATAGTGACAGTTTGTTTCACCCTTCCCCATATGTATGCCTTTCTTTTTTTTTTTTCTTGGACTTATTGCACTGCTAGGATTTCCAGCACTGTATTGAATATGAGTAGATTTCTTATAGATGTTCCTTAAGAATTTGAAGGCATTTCCCTCTATTCCCATTATTTTGTTTAGAGTTCACTTTTTTTTCTATCAGTATGCAATTGATAATGATTGTGTGATTTTTCTTGTTTTGCCTGTTAATATTCTGATGCTTATATTGATTGGTTTTTAAATGTTAAACCAGCCTCAAATCTGTAGAATAAATTCTGATTGATCATGATACATCATTCTTTTTATATATTGCTGAATACCATTTGTTGACATTTGTTAGTGATTTTTCTATTTATGTTCATGAGAGATATTGTTATATATTTTCTATTTCTGTACTTTATCTTTTTCTAGTTTTGTTTTCAGGGTAATACTAGTTTCATTAATATAGTGATATTACCTCCTCCTCTAATTCTGGCAGCAATGGTGTATAATTGGTGCTAATTTTCCTTAAATGTTCAGTATAATTTAGTGAAATCATCTGGGCTTGGAGATTTCATTTTTGAGAGTTTTAAAATTAAAAATTGAGTTTTTTAGTTATAGGGTTTTTAAATTATTTCATATTGGATGCATTGTGATAGTTTCTTTCTCTTTCTTTTTTTGGGGGTATTGGTTTATTTCTTCTAAATTTTCAAACTCATATACATTGGGTTTTTTGTATTATACAATATTATTATCTATTAGTTGTCTGCAGGCTCTATTTTTAGATCCCATTTTATTCTTGATTTGGTTATTTGTTTCTTCTTTTTTCTTTGTTGGTCTTGCTAAAGGTTTGTCAATTTTATTGGTATTTTAAAATAATCAGCTCATTATTTCACTGATTTTTCTCTATGTTAAATTTTATTAGTTTCTGCTCTTTATTTTTTATTATTTTTGCTTTGGGCATTTTGACTCTTCTTTTTTATAGATTCTTCAGATGGTAATTTAGACTACTGATTTGAGCCTTTTACTCTTTTCTCATGTATTCATTCAAGTGCTATAAATTTCCCTCTCAGCACTGCTTTATTTCACTTATACAAATTTTAATGTTATATTTTCATTTTCAATGTATTTTTAAAAAGATTTTATTTATTTATTTGACAGAGAGGAAGAGAGATCACAAGCAGGCAGAGAGGCAGGCAGAGAGAGAGAGGGAAGCAGGCTCCTCGCTGAGCAGAGAGCCTGACATGGGGCTTGATCCCAGGATCCTGAGATCATGACCAGGACCCTGAGATCATGACCTGAGCTGAAGGCAGAGGCTTTAACCCACTGAGCCACCCAGGAGCCCCATTTTCAATGTATTTTTAAACATTTCTGTTGTGTATTCCTCTTTCAGCCACACATTATTTAGAAATATGTTTTTCAGTGTTTTAGCCTTTGAATATTTTCTTAGTGTCCTATTGATATAGATATCTAGTTTAATTTCATTAAACATTCAAGTGGTTGTAGAACAAACACTTTCTATGATTTCAATTATATTAAATTTGTTAAGGTTTGTTGATGGCCCAGAATATGCTCTATCATGGTATATGTTCATTGGGCACTTGAAAAGAGAGTATTCTGCTGTTCTTGGGTGAAGTGTTGTATAAATGTCAATATATCCTATTGATAGGTGTTTTGTTAAGTTTTTCTGTAAGCTTGCTGATTTTCTCTCTGCTTGTTCTTTCGAGTACTGAGAGAGAAGTATGGAGAGTTCCAACCATAGTAGTAGATGTTTCTATTTCTTCTTTTTAGCTTTTTTCAGTTTTTTTTTTGTTTGTTTGTTCTTTGTGTTTTGAAGTTCTTTTATTTTGTGCATATACATATAGGATTGCTATATTTTCTTGGTGAATTGACCCTTCTCTCATTATGTAATGTCTTTAATCTGTTTCTGGTAGTTTTCTTTGCTCTGAAGTCTACTTTATCAGATACTAATTTAGCCTGTTCTGATCTATCTGGATAAGGTTTGCATGCTATTTATTTTTCTATCTTTTTACTTTCAACCTGCCTGTATTGTTACATTTGATGTTAAGTTTCTTGTAGACAGCATAGTTGGGTTGTTTTTTAATCTACCTTGCCAGTTTCTATCTTTAAATTGTTATATTTAGGCCATTTACATTTAATATAATTATTGATAGGTTAGGGCCTAAGTCTGTCATTTTGTTTTTGTTTTTGTTTTCTTGTTGCTTCTATCTTCATTTTTTCATTTTTCTGTTTTGTTTTACCTGCTTCCTGTAGGTTACTTAAACTTTTTTTTAATTTCCTTTTTGATTTATCAATAGTGTTTTTGAGTGAAATTCTTTGTGTAGATTTTTAGTGGGTGTTCTGAGTGTTGCTTTACATCTAAATAGTTTATCATTGTCTGCAGATGTGGTCATTTTATCTGCTTGAGTGCAGAGTAGAAATCTTACCTCTGTTTGTATTCTTTACCATCCCTTGTTTATAATATAATCATCTTTACTATTTTCTCTACATGCATTTAGAACCATCTCAGGCTGTTTTATAATTTTGTTTCAACCACCAAACACAATATAGAAAACTCAACAGGAGAAATAAGACGGATCATATTTACCTGTATTTTCACTTGGTCTATTTTTCTCCTTCATTCTGTTCAAGCTTTCTTCTTTTATTAGTTCCTTTTTGCTTAGTGAACTTTATCCATTTTTTTTTCTTTATCCATTTTTTTAAAGATAGGGTCATAAGCAATAAATTCTTTTAGTTGCCTTCATCTGAAAATGTCTTGAGTTCCCCTTCATTCCTGACCACTGCATATGGGATTCTTAGTTGATTTTTTTTTTTTTTTTACACTTGAAAGTGTTATGCCATGTTCTTCTGGCCACTATGATTTCTGATGAATAATACACTATAGTTTGAATTGTCTTTGCCCTATAGGTAAGGTATTGTTTTTCTCTAGCTGTTTTGAAAGGTTTTTCATTGTTCTTAGTTTTTACTATGATGCGTGTTGGTGGGGATTTGTTTAGGTTGTCTTCACTTCTTGGAATTATAGATTTGTATGTTTTCTCACGTTTGGGGAGTGTCAGCCATTATATCTTCATGTACTTTTTCAGTTCTACCTCCTTTTTGACTCAAGACTCCAATAATACAATTGTTAGATCTTTGTTGTAGTCCCATAGGTCACTGAGGCTCTGTTCATTTTTTTTAATTTAATTTTTCTCTGTTTTTCAATTTGCATAATTTCCATTGTTCTATCTGCCTGTTCACTCATTCTTCAATCATTCTGCTCTTGAGCCTATCCAGTTAGTTTTTATTTAGGTTATTTTATTTTTCACCTCTGAAGTCTTCAGGATTTCCCTTTACATCTTGCATTTCTTTGCTGATACTATCTTTTCATTTGTTACTATTATGCTTATAATTCTTTGAGATATTTTTTATGATGTTTGCTTTAAAATCTTTATCAGATAATTCTAACATCTTCGAATTGTTCATCTAGTTGGCATCTGTTGATTGTCTTTTTTTTTAATATTTATTTGAGAAAGATAGTGAGAGAAGAACATGAAAGGGGGGAGGGACAGAGGGAGTAGCAGACTCCCTTCTGAGCAGGGAGCCAGAAGCAGGACTGGCTCAATCCCAGCTGGCTCAATCCCAGATTTAACCAACTGAGCCACCCAGGCACCCCATGTTGATTGTCTTTCAAAATTCACTTTGAGATCTTCTTGGTTCTTTGTATGACTGATTTTCAGTAAGAACCTGGGCATTTTGGTTATTATGTTATGAGACTCTGGGTCTTATTTAAACTTTCTATTTATGTATCTTTCTCTGACACCACTCTAGCAGAGGAAGAAGGGCATTGCCTAACTACTAGGTGAGGGTGGAAGTTGAGATGTCCCACTTGGTTTCTTTTGGTTGACATGAGGGAAGGGGAAAGAGATGGACCCTTTCTTGCTGATAGGTAGGTATGGATTTTTATTCCTGCCTACATTACTGCCTAGTGGAAATGAAAGTCATGGCTTCCAAATTGTCCTTCTGGAACATAAGAATCAAAAATAAAGCCCAGGCATGTCACTGTAGTGTTATTCCTTGGTACTAAGGTCTATAGGCAGTCTGCCTTCTCCTGTACACTTTTAAAGTTTTTTTCTGTTTGCCTTATATATAACATCTAGAGGGGTTTTTTTAATATTTTATTTATTTTTTTAACACAGAGAGAGATCACAAGTAGGCAGAGAGGCAGGCAGAGAGAGATAGGGGAAAGCAGGCTCTCTGCTGAGCAGAGAGCCCGATGCAGGGCTTAATCCCAGGACCCTGAGATCATGACCTGAGCCGAAGGCAGAGGCTTTAACCTGGGTGCCCCAACATCTAGAGTTTTTACTTGCTTTTAGTTGTATTTAGTGGTAAGAATGGGAAAAAATTATATCTACTCCATCTTTTTTGGAACTTAATCATTTTTATTGCTCTTGCTATAAGAATTTAAAAATTCTATAATAAGCCAAAATATATAGTATCAAAAATGAGATAAGAATTATAATTCCTATAGTTATGTGTATGTTAAGGTCAGTATCACATCCTCTATATATTTTATTTAGAGAGGTCAAGTAACTCTTAGTAAAGCAGGTGGGTTGTGAGAGATTTCAGAGAGCAGTTCAGTATTGAAAGAATCAGATCATATTCATGAATAAGGAGGGGATGAGAAATAGGAGGATCACAGAATAGAATTTAAACAATGGATAATACTATAAGTACAATTTTAAGGAATGTTTTTCTCCCAAAACACATTCTAATGTGTTTTTCAGATGATTATATTTTTAAGAGACATTTTAGTAATTACAAAGTGTTTCCCTTTATGGATATGGTATAATTTATTATTGGGCAGTTAATTTGCTTATAATATTGTGAGCACTGTAAGTAATATAATCGGTACCTTTGGACTTCCTTGTTAATCTGATTCCTGACTATTTCTTTAAGATCATTTCTTAGATGTGGAATTAGCCCCAAAATTTAATAGTATTTTTTTAAGTTCCTTTACATAAAGGCAAATTTAAAGTTTACTTTGAAGAAAGTATATAGCACTTACACATTGACTCACAGTATTGGAAACTACCAGTTTCGCTATGCCATCATCAGGCCCAGAGTCTTATTATTTTAAAATACTTACTTAAACGGTGACTTGACTTATTTTATATACATACACCTTTGCATTAATACAGATTTAAGAATATGGTCCACAGTTGTGGAAGCCAATCATTCTTTCAGTTTCTCATGATCATTTCCTACTATTTCTCCATGAACTCATGCCCAAAGGAGGACGAGTCCAGGATGTTGAAATATAGCAATCTTTCAAAGTTTTGTTCATTATTTTTAAATTCAATGTTAGAATTAATCCAATAAAACGAGAGAAGATAAACATATTCAATGGCAATCTGTCGCTTTTTTTCCAATTTGTATGTTTTGAAATGTCTCATTTTACCCCCTCTTGCAAATCAGCAATACATATTCATAATCTTTGTGCTATTATTCCTTTCCTTTTCATTTGTGAGTTAATTGGACAAGATTTTCTTTCTTATTAGTGTGCTTATTCAGTTTGAAAGAGTCAGAAAGATATATTCTGATCCTCTTAACCATCATTCCCTTGTGCCTTTTTGATGGAGCTGACCACTGTCAGAGACTGTGAGGACAGGGCGCCTGGGTGGCTCAGTGGGTTAAAGCCTCTGCCTTTGGCTCAGGTCATGAGCTCAGGGTCCTGGGATCAAGCTCCATATCGGGCTTTCTGCTCAGTAGGAGCCTGCTTCCCCCTCTCTCTCTCTGCCTGCCTCTCTGCCTACTTGTGATCTCTCTCCTCTGTCAAATAAATAAATAAAATATTTTTAAAAAAGAGAGACTGTGAGGAAACATGAGAACAGAGGAATTTATTTATTTATTTGTTTATTTATAAATTTAAATTTTTATTTTTTTAAAGATTTTATTTATTTGACACACAGAGAGATCACAAGCAGGCAGAGAGAGAGGGGGAAGCAGGCTCCCCACTGAGCAGAGAGCCCCGTGCAGGGCTCAATCTCAGGACCCTGAGATCATGACCTGAGCCAGAGGCAGTGGCTTTAACCCACTGAGCCACCCAGGTGCTCCAGGAGGGGTATATTTAAACTTCTGGCAAAATAAGTTAGATGGCATCTTGGGAAGGTCCTACTGGGGTCAAAAGGGGAAGTGAGTGCTTCAATTGTTCAGGGGAGGTTAGGAAGTATCTTTAGGAGCTAGGAAGAAGATAGCAACTCACTGTGGAAGTTGGTGAAAGTTCTAGGAAATGTCAAGGGGCACTTCCTTCCCTGGGAATCTCTCCTTATTTCATATTCTAATCCTTTATAACAATCTGTTTATGGAATTCAGGTTAGGGCAAGTGCATCCCCCTTGTTAAACTGAAGAGAAATTAATTGTTGTTATATATTATAATGGATATAAAAATAAATGCACGTTCATTTTGATCTACTGGTGAAGGCATGATTATTGACAGGGATTAGATGGGAAGTTGTGGAAGAGAGATTCAGCTGCAGTTGTAGATTTCAACTCAGGCATCTCCTGCACTGAGCATTTTCTTCCTAGTGAATTCAGGGTTTATAATGAAAAAAATTTCCCTGAAATATTAAGTGACTGGCACGTAACAAAAAGTCATTTATTAAGGAGGGGCATACTTTGGAACTTTATGCAAACTATTTAATCACCAGAATCATAAGAAAGTTCCAAAGTCATTCTGTTTCTGGTTTTGTGATAGGAACATTTTTCTTGGTAATTGGTATAGTGTGCTTTATGGCATGAATCACTTCATTGTACTTTCCAGAAGAAGAAATGAGGTCTGTGAATAGTCCAAATTTGGCTTATTTAGCTCCTCATTGTTCCATGTAGAATAGGGCATCTGAATATGCTCTATATTAGATGGGAAATGGACTTCTGGGCTGGGAAGGGAAAGGTGTAGAATTTTCCTTTCTTAGTGTTAGAACTCTGCAGTGATTAGTTAGAATGAATTGCCAAGTTATTTCTGGGTACAGATAATTTATTAGCTTTCTACAAGTCTATAAGAGAAGGATTGGAGCCTAAAGATCCACAGAGGACTCATTATTTATAGCTTGTATAGAAGATCAAAAAGGATCATATAATTCCATTTGGGAACCACGAATTTAGTCAGGTTCTTTGGGATTTCTCAAAATCCGTGTGATAACAGCATGAACTGGGGATCTGTGAGAAGAAATCCTAGTGTTTTTCTTTGTTGATGTACATCATTTGGGTTGTACACTTTAGGCCTTGGGTTTCCAAGATGACCCTAGCATGGTTTCTTTGAAGGGTAAAACCATAAATGCAGACTTCTCTGCTACTGTGTTGCTACTTGGAGTTGGCACTGGGGGCTGCCTAGGTAGCAGCATGCATGAGAACGTCAAAAACTCAGAACAGGCATGTTGGGCCATCTTGGGCCACCTTTAGGTCAGGGTGGGACCTGTGGAGCTTCTGTAGGGGATGAAGTGTTGCCATATAATGTTCCTGCTTCTCCCTCAGGTATCTGTATGGCAGAGAGTAAGTCCTTAATAAAAGTGTATCACCAGGGGTGGCCATTTAGTCCCATAATTAGGTTGAAGAGGAAGACACTTTGGGTCAGTTGCTGTGGGAAGGAAATTTAGACTACTTCAGAGGTGATCACTCCCCATACATTTGTTGGGGACCCACTGCATAGACTACACCCACACCCACTCTCAACTACCACCTGACCTCTGACTCCTCTGAAGGGGTCCATAGGTAGATATTGGCTTATCTTTTTACAGAAGTCCCCACCATCTGGCCTCTCCATTACTAAATCTTTGGTTGCTTTAAATGCCCATTTTTCTTTTTCTGTTGATATATTTTGTTGAAATATTCAGAAGGGGGAAATATTCTCATTTTGCTTCTTATCTCCTTCTTGATTAGGGTGTGCTGGGTAACATGCTGTTTGGAAATGGTGACAAGGACTCTATCTACTTCTTTTCCTGATCTGTATTTGTTAGTGTTCTAAAACCACCACAACGAAATTCATTGTTATTCTAGTTCCTAAGGTTTAGCAACATATTCCTATAGGTTATTCCCATTACCCTTCTCTGTTTGAATGAGTTTAGGAAAATCTGCAAACTTAGAAATTTCTCTGCCTTTCAGATAATGTGTAAAAATCTCAGCGTTGATTCTGGAAGAAACCGCCATGCAGACTCTTTGCCCCCACTTGTTTTTCGAACACTGGAATAAATGAGGTTGAGATGGATCGTTAAAAGTCTCTGGTACTTCTCATGCCTTCTTTAACTTGTTAAAAAAGGTGTAAAAAAATACCTTTTATGCCATAGTCCATCAATTCTAAGATTTTTTTTTCACATTTTAACATTTTTGGAAAATGCATGTATCTTACAGTTGAATGGCATTTTAGATTTGATATCAGAGTCTTGCTCTGATGCTTGCTTCGTCTCTTCAGATTATTTTTTCTTGTCTTTTAGTTGCCTTGTGGTCTTCCTGCCGTAAGTCAGAAATGACCTATAAGGTAATGGGAGTTGAGGCAAATACACCTTAGTGTGAGAATTTATGTTAGTTTGGCTATTGGTTAGGCGTTACTGTTTGCTGTAGCTTTTAGGTGCCTGAGGCTTCACATTCCTGTAGTATCCTTATTTTTGTTTCCTTGCTTGACCTTGGCCTGCCCGTGGCACTCTTGCTCAGGAAGTCTGCAGACTGTTTCAGTCATACCCACTGTTGTCCTACTGGAGCATTGTGGTGTGGTGAAGTCTGGGGGAGAGGAAGCATTCTATGATCTTATGATAAAATCTCCATCTTTTGGTGGGCCTGTGCTCCTGGGTGTTTCCTGGTGATACAGCTCTTCCCTTCTCTACTCTGGTGAGACAGGGTACTGGTATGGGTGGGATGCCCTCTCCCCAGAAGGAATAAACCTGACAAAATCTGGAGAGTAGGACTTTGCTAAGGAGGAGGTTCTGAGTGACTTGTTTCCCTAGAGTTGCTCTGTCCATCCCCATATCGAAGTGATAAAGCAATCTTTTTTTGCACATTTTCCATGAGAACTTGGGGGGGAAACTGCTGGAGACAAAAATCCATAGAAGTATAGGGGTGTCTACAGAATTGTGGCCTGTGTCATGTGTATGAATGTGGTCTGGGGGTTTGGGTAGGTTCCCCTCCATCTGTGGAGTCAAAGCTTTGTCCTCAGGCCCACCGAGGCACTGCCCAAGCTCTCTGAATATAACTGGCCACCGCTGTTCCACCCCTATGCCTCTGGAAGCATCAGCTCATAGGCTCATGATATTCTTTTTAGTTTTCTCTTGGATTTTTGTTTCGAGGGATTTCTCATACCATTTTTATAAGCTTAGGTTTGCATTTAAATTTTTTGTTTGTTTGTTTGATTTCTTCCAGCATTTCTAGGTGTTTTGTGGCACAGTGGTGTTCAGGTTATGGAGTCTACTGTTTTGCCAGAACCAGAAGTATGTCTCCTGTGCACTTAATTTTCTCATGTGTCTCTTCTCCATTTCAGCTCTCCTTCTGTCTTCCTGCGTCACCTCCGTCTCCGACCTTTTCCTTAATTGACTTAATCTCTTTGTGTTTTTCCTTTGCACAAACTGTGATTATCTCATGCCTTGCTTTCATGCCAGTAACTCAATTTTTAGCTGGGCCTGTTTTGTCCCTTTCTGTGTCTAATTTATTAGATATGTAATCGTGTTGTTTTGGTTCTCAGTTTATTTATTTATCTCTGCAGTTTCCCTTTGATTTCATTTGGTTATTTTATAATCTTGTCTTTGAAATCATGTTTAATTTGATCCAAGGTTTTATTAAGTTATATGGTATTAAAGAACTCATGGGAAGCATGCACTTCTTGTTTGTTTTTTTTTTCCAGATTGTATTTTATATCTTAGTTGTGCCTATCTGCTTGCCTTCCTTTCTTCCTTATATTTGTTATTTTTAAAAATGTATCCACCCATTCATTCATTCATTTATTGCCATATTTTATTTATGCAGCTGTCATTCCAGTTTTTTTTTTCATCTAGCCCAGGCCTTATCCTCATAATGTATCTACTCATAATTTTTAATTTTCTGGGTTGTAATGGTGGTGAACTATTTTTTCCTATCATTCTTCCCTATTTGTGATCCTGTTTATTTTTCCTTAATTTATTAAACCAATTAATCTATTGTAGAAATACTAGAAATGCCAAATAACAAAGAAAGAAGATATTACTGCTTTTTTTTTTATCTTGCTCCTACTTCCCTTCATCCCCTTCTTTCTGGCCTTTGAACCCACCTTTGCATCAGTTACACATGGGGTATTCTGTTGGGATCCCTGTATCTCTAGCTGATGTCTTTAGAGGACCTCAATTGTAATGAGACACACCACAGTCAGTTCCTGCCAGAGTTCATTGGAAAAGCCTGGTGCTGATGCTGCACACATTTCTCTAATTTCTCAGGCATTTGTGGGGATCTGGTGGTGCATGTAATTGTTTGTTTTTAGCCCAAAGATAATGTGTTATGTGTACTGCATGTGTGGTAGTGAAGGCAATGTTTGGACACTGATTCAGTTAGGATGATGGTTAAGTGTAAAGGGAAATTTACTGTGTCTGTTCAAGGAGAGTTGAGATAAAGGTTGATTCCTGGGTCACCCAGTGCCACCAAGAAGCACTTCTCCCTCTCCTGCACTCCATAAGCTCCCCCATTCCTGCCACCATATCCTCCACTTCTTAGCTCTGTTAACTCAAGGTACAGTGTCTTCTCAGATAGGTTCCACTCTTATGATCCCCTTCCTCAGCTTTGTTCCTCCAAATTTGGGTCTTTTGGGGGAGATACGGAGCCCCTTCCTTTTGCAGAAGTGGAAGGAAGGCCTTTCAGTCCTAGTTAAAAGTGCACTCTTGAAATCACCCCCTCTCCTTGGGGACCTGGGCAGTGTTGGGGATGGGGTCAATGCAGCAGGAACCTACAAGGTCAGGGCAGGTTTCCCCAGGGAATCCCTATCATACTTGCACCACAGGCAGCTGGAGTGGCTTGGCAATGAGGCCCCGCCCCTTCAATATTGCACTGGGCAGTGGGTTTTATAGGAGAAAGAAAATCAGTTGGCATTGGCCAGATCATGGACGTAAGCTCAGGAGACAGACTTGTCCTTAGTTCACCTGGCATGCAAAGTTTCCAAGGAGTCATCTTGATGGGCCAGTTTTGTACCCTTGGTTATGGTGTGTCTCACCTGGGCTTAAGTCAGTAAGGAATTACACACTGACCTGTTGGAATAATACTCTGGTCTGATTTTACAGATTTCTTCAAGTCTTTTTCTGCATTGTACCTGAAAACAGTGTTCTAGTGCTATGGAGGATTAACTTTGGTAATTAAAAATAGGATAAAAGGGTTCCAAATCACTTTGGGGAATTCTAGAGGCCATAGTTTGCTTTGGTGGAATTCTTTGGAGCACTGTCTAGAGTATCATGCTCTTCAGAGTGCTGTGTTTTTTATTTGTTTTGTTTTGTTTTGTTTTAGATTTTATTTATTTATTTGACAGAGAGACACAGCGAGAGAGGGAACACAAGCAGAGGGAGTGGAAGAGGGAGAAGCAGGCTTCCTGCCAAGCAGGGAGCCTGATGTGGCGCTTGATCCCAGGACTCTGGGATCATGACCCTGAGCTGAAGGCAGACGCTTAATGACTGAGCCATCCAGGTGTCCCCAGAATGCTGTGTTTTATTTTATTTTATTTTTAATTTTTAAAGGTTTTTTATTTATTTATTTGACAGAGAGAGAGATCACAAGTAGGCAGAGAGGCCGGCAGAGAGAGAAGGGGAAGCAGGCTTCCCGCTGAGCAGAGCCCTGAGATCATGACCTGAGCCGAAGGCAGAGGCTTTAACCCACTGAGCCACCCAGGCGCCCCGAGTGCTGTGTTTTAAAGGACCACAGCATAACACATTTCCTTTATTTATTAGTACTTAACAATACTATTAGAAATAAGTATATATGTCTAAACAGGTCAGTTAGGATTAGTGTTCCAAAACTTCAGTAGGAAAATAGTGAGGTTCCTGGGCCAAGCCCACTGAGAAGCTGGGTAGCTGGTGGAAGGACAGGAGCATCCAATACTTGAAACAGTGATGTACACATTTTTAAATTTTTTTAAAGATTTATTTATTTATTTATTTATTTATTTATTTGACAGAGAGAGACAGTGAGAGAGAGAACATAAGCATGGGGAGTGGGAGAGGAAGAAACAGACTCCGTGCTGAGCAGGGAGCCGGACATGGGGCTTGATCCCAGGACCCCAGGATCATGACCTGAGCCGAAGGCAGACACTTAATGACTGAGCCAGCCAGTTGCCCCCACATTTTTTTTTAAAGATTCACATCTGCACATTTTTATATCACAATACCCTTAACTCACTAGGAAAATTAAATGTTGACATCCAGACATTTACCTTTGTGCAGATTTCAGTGAGAATAAAACAAATGTAATTATGTGCCACCTGCAAAGGTAGGCATTTGGGGGTAGAGAGGAGATTTTGCCTCTCTGGGCCAACCTTGTAAGTCTCCCCAGTACCCTTGTTTTGGAGGAATTTGTTTCTGATCATTGAAAGGTGGAGAATTTGGGACACCTGGGTAGCTCAGTTGGTTAAACATTTGCGTTTGGCTTACATCATGATCCTAGGGTCCAGGGATCAAGCCAGCTTTGGGCTCCTTGCTCGCTGGGGAGCCTGCTTCTCCCTCTCCCTTGGCCCCACCTCCTCACTTATGTTCTCTCTCTCTCAAATAAACTCTCTTAAAAAAAAAAAAAGAAAGGTAGAAAACTTTATGATGTTTTAGGCACTTTTTTTTTTTAAAGATTTTATTTATTTTAACAGAGAGAGGACACAAGCAGGCAGAGAGGCAGGCAGAGGCAGAGAGAGGAGCAGGCTCCCTGCCGAGCAAGGAGCCCGATGCGGGACTAGATCCCAGGATGCTGGGATCATGACCTGAAGGCAGCTGCTTAACCAACTGAGCCACCCAGGCGTCCCATGTTTTAGGCACTTTTTGTGCGCTACTCGTTTAATCCTTGCAGCTTGCTGAAGAGATGGCAATCAGTTTTCTGTTTTTAGGTATAGGAAACCAAGTCTCAGAAAAACTCAGTGACCACCCAAGTCTACACAGATTGTTGGTATCACAGCCAGGTCTGCTTGTGATGTCTAGACTTCTCTGCTGTACTCCCATGTCACAGACCATAAGCAACCCCAAAAGGAGAACAGAGATGCAGTAGTGCTCTGCACCCTGAGAAGGCCAGGTCTTAGGTACGAGAAACAGAAGGTCTTAATGAATGTGAGCCCTTTACCAGTGGCTCTCAAACTTTTAAGCTTCAGGACCCCTTTACTCTCATAAAAGTTATTGGGAATTCCCCCCAATTTTTTAAAATTTATTTATTTGACAGAGAGGGAGAGAGAGAATGAGAGAGAGAGAGATCACAAGTAGGCAGAGAGTCAGGCAGAGAGAGGGGGGAAGCAGGCTGCCTGCTGAGCAGAGAGCCTGATGCGGGGCTCAATCCCAGGACCCTGAGATTATGACCTGTGCTGAAGGCAGAGGCTTTAACCTACTGAGCCACCGAGGCACCCCTCCCCCAATTTTTTTTATGTGGGTTATATCTATCAATATTTACCATGTTAGAAATGAAAATTAAGAAAACAGTTTAAAGACGAATGGATAAAGAAGATATGGTCCATATATACAATGGAATATTATGCCTCCATCAGATAGGATGAATACCCAACTTTTGTATCAACATGGACAGGACTGGAAGAGATTATGCTGAGTGAAATAAGTCAAGCAGAGAGCATTATCATATGGTTTCACTTACGTGTGGAGCATAAGGAAAAACATGGAGGACATTGGGAGAAGGAGAGGAAGGATGAACTGGGGGAAATAGGAGGGGGAGATAAAGACTCTGAGAGACAAACAGGGTCTTGGAGGGGTGAGGGGTGGGGGGTTGGGTGAGCCTGGTGGTGGGTATTGAGAAGGGTACGTTATTGCATGGAGCACTGGGTGTGGTGCATGAACAATGAATCTTAGAACACTGAAAAAATAAAATTAATTGAGGGGCGCCTGGGTGGCTTAGCGGATAAAGCCTCTGCCTTCGACTCAGGTCATGATCTCAGGGTCCTGAGATCGAGCTCCACATAGGGCTCTCTGCTCAGCAGGGAGCCTGCTTCCCCCTCTCTCTCTCTGCCTGCCTCTCTGCCTGCTTGTGATCTCGCTCTCCCTCTGTCAAATAAATAAATGAAATATTAAATTAACAAATAAAATTAATTTTAAAAAGAAAACAGCTTAATTAATTAAAATTATAATAAACCCATGCCATGTTAACATAACCAATATTTTTCTAAAAAAAATATTTATCCAAGGAAAACAATTTTAGTGAGAAGAGTGGCAATGTTTTATATTTTGCAAATCTTAATGCCAAGCTTAATAGAAGACAGCTGGATTCTCTTATCTGCTTCTGTATTCAGTCTGCTGCTGACGTCATATGCCATGGGCTCTCTGCAAAGCTCTGCTCAGTGCTCATGAGGAAATGAGGGGGAAACAGCCTAATAACTTCTAACGATTATGAAAAGTTTTTCACTGATCCTCTAAAGCTTCTCAGAACCTCAGAGGTTCTCAGACCAACTTGGAAAACTCCTGTACGAGGCAAATACCGAAGAGAACCACTTTCAATTAACATCACCAAGGTGCTGACTGTTCTGACTTTGGGAGCAGAGTCTCATGGTGGCTCGAACACAGGTGTTGGGATGAACAGGTTAAGGGGGTGGATCTCAGCTTCCACACTGAGCTGAGAGACATGGGGCCAGGAGCTTCTTTTGTTTCACAGTTGATATTTTTATGCACCCCTTCCCTCTTGATTATAAAGGTAGATATATGCTCACCTGAAAACATTTGAACAGGATATATTAGGTTAAGTTTGGGAGCCTTCCCATAATCCCCATTATTAAAGGAGAATAATTAACAGTACTGACTTTGCTGGGTTGTTGTCACAGACTGAATGAGTCAAAAAAAAAAAAAGTATGTGCATATGTGTGTCCACACATGACATTTGGAAGAATGCAAATATCTCCTGAAGATTTAACTATGGTATTTTCAGATGTCATTTACTGATATTCTCTGTGGTGAAAATCATGTGTTTATTCATCTTTTGCCCATTTTTCTGTTGTATTGTCTGCCCTATTCTTATCGACTTGTAGGAGTTTCTTATTCTGGATATGAGGGGTGTGTGTGTGTGTGTTTGTGTGCTAGATCTACTATCTTGCTGACTTAAGGAAAATCGCAGACTCTCAGTTTATTATTCTGTAAAACTAGGACAAAAATGTTGGTGTAAAATTAAATTAGATAAAAGAAGTAATGCTTGGTATAAACTATAGAGACTACACAAATAGGAATTTATGTTACCCGGCAATTGTCTCTGCAAACAAGAATTGAGACACAGTGAGATGTATTGTTATCTACTTTTTCTCAGCTTCTATACAAAAGCAAGAAAAAAGTATTGGGAGCTCTGCAAAATAATGTTGAATTATGTTGCTGTACAACTTCCAGAAGAATAATTGCGACATGAAATACAAGATAGCACATTACACATCACCAGAACTGGTGTATTCAAAGCAGATACATGATTATTCTGGGAGATTGATTTGAAAAGTATGGGTCCTCAAATCAAAGTGTACTTTTTTATTTTTATTTTTATTTATTTTTATTTTTTTAAAGACTTTACTTATTTATTTGACAGAGGGAGAGAGATCTCAAGTAGGCAGAAAGGCAGGCAGAGAGAGAGGGGGAACCAGGCTCCCTGCTGAGCTGAGAGCCCTATGTGGAGCTGGATCCCAGGACCCTGAGATCATGACCTGAGCCGAAGGCAGAGGCTTTAACCTACTGAGCCACCCAGGCACCCCAAAGTGTACTTAAAAAAAAACACTCCCTTTATTGAAGTATAAATGACATATAAAAACTTTATTATTTATTTGTTTATTTATTTATGTGATAACACTTAACATAAGATCTACCCTTTTAACAGATTTTCAACTATATAATATAGTATTGCTAAGTATAGGCTCCATGCCTCACCAGGGATCTCTAGGAGTTGTTTATCTTGCAGAGCTGAACCTTGGTTCCCCTGGCCTAAGACCCTTGGCAGCTACCATTCCACTCTGTGCTTCTGTGAGCTCAACTATTGTTGATTCTTCATATAAGTGGAATCATGTAGTATTTTTTTTCTGTGTCTGGTTTATTTCACTTAGGATAGTGGCCTTCTGGTTCATCTATGCTCTTACAAATAGCAGAATTTCCTTATTGTTTAAGGCTGAATAATATTCTGAAGTGCTCAGAATAAAACAAACCAACCAACCAAAAAAACTGATGAGACATTAGACTAGTTGGCTTTGGGGTTGTTTTGTCACAAGGGCCTCCTGTGATTCCATGGCAACCGCGGGTCCTGTCTCCTCCTGTGTCATCCCAGGGTCAGGAAGGAATGTGGGTCTTGCAGGAGAGCTGTGTGGTGATGGCAGCAGCACAGGGACAGCCACTGGCACTGAGTCACATATCACGGCTTATAGGATGCTCTCCTTGCCTCTCCCACTCTAGGAGGTGGTCAGGGCAACTGTTACCTTCTGTTGAACCCCACAGAAACTGAGTCCCTGAGATTGGAGGGCTGCGATTGGAGCCTCGAGGGTCTTCTGCTGCTATAGGGTCTGCCCCTCCACACTGTCCTGCCGGGCTGGGTCAGGACAGGAATGGCCAAGTAGCTGCCTGAGGGTCTGGAATCACTGAAACCCATGTTCAGATTCTGTGCTGCTTGTAGTTATTTATTCAGAGACCCTCGGGCCACAGTTTGGGGCTTGGGTTTGGAGATATCATTCCCCTTTCCTGCAGGAATCTCAGTGTTTGACCAGTGTGCCACCCAGCTTATGTGGAAAGAGACCATTGAAAGCAGCTTCATCAGCTAATTCAGGATTTAAACAAGCTCAAGGGCAGTGGAGGAGGCTGGTGGCTTTGCTGTCAGTGGAGGATGTTTAGATGAGAGGAAAGGAAGTTACCCTCCTGGGTTGAATAAGTAGCTTCTGGGCAATGGGAGCAGAGCCCCTGTATACACTGCCAGGAACATCCAAATGCCCGAGGCCAGAGAGGCATCTGGGAACCACAGCTCCATCTGCCAACTTTCCAAACCAAAGCCTTGGTCACCGTGCCCAGTTCTCCACATCATCTCAGCATGGGCAGCAATGCAAACCCTGAGGCATGACAGTTGAATGCAGGCCGAAGTTCTGCCTTGGGCCCTCTTGCAGAAGGCTCAGGAAGCAGGGGACTGTGGGTATCCTGGGGGTGGCAAGAAGAAGGGCTAGAGGCTGGCATTGGGCACTAGGGTGTGTAGGAGTTCTGGCCACTGTAGACTGCACAGGCCCTGGGTCACCTGAGCTGCACCCTTGGAGGGCCACTGAGGGGTATCAGTGTCCTCTGTAGGCAGGTGTCTGTCCTCTGTGTTTATAAGGCCAGGAGCTGGTTGCCAGGTGCTTCCTGAAGTCGGCTGGACTATTGTAAGCTGTAGCCTGTCTCTCTTATGTCTCTCCTCAGTGCTTGTCATTCTCCTTTGCAAAGCCAAGGTCCTGACCTGAGTTGCTGGCTCCATGCTGTGGCCCCTGGTGAGCCAGGAGGCAACCTCAGTCTAGGGCAGGAGAAAGGAGGGTAGGGAGAGGGCAGGCCCTGGGAAGTGAGGGAGAGTGAAGTCTTGAAGGGCAAATGATACAGGTAATGTCATAAGGGAGCCATGTCTTTTGGTCTTCCAGTATCATAGGGTGTCAAAATGAAGGCTCGTCCTTGGGACTCCACCCCTGTCATCTTCTTTGTTCCTTTCCTGTCAACTTTTATAATTATATCATTGTGGAGTTGTATAATCCCACTCATGACTCACATTCTACATTGTATGAGTTCAAGAACGATGTTTAGTTCCTACTCTCTATGTCCAGATGGCAATGAGACAGGAAGTGCTCTGTAAACATTTGTTGAATGAGTGAATGAATGAATACATGAATGAACACTTGGCTGGACTCTCCCTTGTAGAAAAGGCTGTGTACTACCTTAGACATCATCCTTTGAGCAGTGCAGCTGGATAATGGCAGAGAGCCCCATATGGAGCTAAGTAGAGGTCAGTGTGTGGTGAGGTACTGTATTCCTCAGCTTGGGCTCCTATAATCAAAATATCACAGACTGGGTGACTTAAATAACACATA
This sequence comes from Nasua narica, assembly GCA_028533885.1. Taxonomy (NCBI): domain Eukaryota; kingdom Metazoa; phylum Chordata; class Mammalia; order Carnivora; family Procyonidae; genus Nasua; species Nasua narica. The sequence goes on from CM052797.1 coordinate 18,701,334, forward strand.
ATTATTTCTCACAGGTGTGGATGCTGGGAAATCCAAGATCAGTGTACTGATGTGGTGTCTGATGAGAACCTGCTTCATGGTTCCTAGACAGCTATGTCCTCCCTGTGTCCTCACAGGGCAGAAGGGGCGAGGGTGCTCTCTGGGGTCTCTATTATAAGGCACTAATCCCATTCACAGAGGCTCTGCTCTCATGACCTAATCTCCTTTCACAGTGGAGGTTAAGTTTGAACATGTGAATTTCAGGCGGACACAAACATTCAGTGTGTGATGGAGAGGGGGCACTGTACTCGGGGGTGGGAAAGAGGTAGGACATCTTGTCTCTGTGCAGACTGAGAAAGCTGAGAGACAGTCAGCGGGTGGCCCTGGGATGGAAGCAGGAGAAAGAGACCCACTCTGAGAATGCACACAGCAGCCTCCTTGCTGATCTGCAGGCTGGTCCCCTGGAGTCTCCACGGAGGGCTCCCCTACCTGGCATCCTTGTGCTCTCCGGCGGTGGCTGGCTGCTGCTCAGTGTTGATTACAGTTTGAAATGCCGGCACTTCAGTCCCATACTGCTACATACCACAAAAATTCCGTTTCACTCTAATGAGGTTTCAGTTAGAATGTTGGAAAGAAGAAAGCCTTTTAATTAGATTGGTAGTAATTGAGCTCCCAAACCACAGAAGCCTTTTTCTCAGAAGCTGAAGACACAGATGCAATTAAAAGAAGGAAATCCACCCAAATGGAACACTGGCTAATTTTAAGTCCATTAAAAACAACAACTCCTTAATAAGTTGACGCAACGGATATATGTCCTAAAAGAGTTCACTGATGCTTTCAAATAATATTGGAGATTGAACCGGAACTAGAGTACTCTTGCAGTGCAAATATATGGCTCTATCAGGGATCATTTGCTCAGTACAGAATACCGGGAAACGTTAGCTACTTAACTTTTTCTACCAAAAAGACTTTGCCGTGTTTTATTTTGGAAAATAGGATTATTTTTGCTGTAACCAAACTGACAGCTTCTTCTGGACACAGCTGCAACCTGGGACACTACTAGGATGTTGTCGCCTGTCCCTTCCCAAGCAGTTCTGTTCTTTCTTTGGGATTCACATATGTACCTGCGTACCAATTTCACCTCTCAAAGTCGCTCAGAGTATGAGCTGCTGAGCCAGGGGCGTTGATGCATTGAAGAATCTTTGCCAACTCCTTACATGTTCAACACATTTTTATTTTAATGAGAAACACATTTATTTCTCATTTGCATCCCAGCCCTCTGACTACGCCCCAGCAGATGCCATGTTCTTTCTGCCATTGGGTCTGTTTTCGTGTATGCCATCAGTTTACGGGGCCAGGTAAATCCTGTTGGAGGAGCTCACAGTCTCAGCTTCTAGGCACATCTGCTTGGGGGCATTTCTAAATACTTTCTCCTAAAGAAAATAGAACTTGCCAACTTACAGAGTAGTTTAGGTGGGAATTAGGTGCTAAGTTCTGAATAAAACCATCTTACAGTAGAACTACTGCATGAAACTTGCTCATTAGTCTGCACACATGGGTGTTCACTGGGCCATGCTGGGCTTGGCCAGCTGTGATAAGACACTGCTTGTATCCCAGTTGGAAAGGTTGATGTTGCCTAGAATCTTCTTCAGAAGTCCTGTGCTGGGGCAAAGCCATGGTTGGTACACTATCCCAAGCTCCGGCTAGAGCATAGACTTTGCTCCCTACTGGATCCCATCCTTAGATGGTTTGGAAATGGGGGAAAAGGGCTTTGGGTCAGAGATCCAAGGAGGAATAGCTCCTTTAGAGAGTCATCTTACCTTTCTGAAACTTGGTTTGCTCATTAGCACAGATTTACCTTGTAGGTGTGTTTCAGGGGCCAGGCATGCTTCTTGGTAGATAGAAGAGGAGAGACAAGACAGGCAGATCCACAGGGACCAGGCAGAAATGTGACCTATGCAGCATCATTGGCATACAGTGTGGCAGCTGTCATAGGTCATGCTTCCTTTCTTGGGAGAGGGAAGCACAAGATACTGATATTTGTTTAAAACTGTATACATTCTGGTAATAAACTTGACTTTAAAGAATTGGAATTTGTACCCAATTTTATTTTCTTGAGCATATTAATTATTGTAAAAGATACAAAGAACAATAAGCTAAATCATTAGGAAGTGTCATCTCTGGATAGTGGGACTATGGGGTTTTAATTTTCTTCTTTATACTTCTTTCTATTTTGTAAGTGCTCTACAATAAGTGTGTATTATTTCAGGATAAAGAGAAAAACTTAACTCTGGGGAAATGCTGCCTGCGTGTATTTGGAAGTGCTCTGTGCCTCCTAATTTCCACACACTCCAGCAGTCCCAACAGTCCGATTCCTGCATGAATAATGGTATCAATCCCTCTTTTGTAAACCATATAAACCATATTTATGGTTCTTTCTTTTTCTTTGAAGGATGAGAAGAACCAAGTTTTAACCACCAACATTTGGCTGCAGATGGTAAGTTGAGACAATGGCAGTCCTCCCTTGTGGGTCTTCCTGCTCTTGCTTCCCAGTGGCCAGTGCTTGAAATACAGGAGAAGCAGAGGGCCTCGAGAAAAGCTGGGGCAGTCCTCCCTCACTGGACACATGCCAGTGTATGTGAAATAGAACGCCCACTTTGGGGTTTCTCATTGCATCCTGCAGGACTGAGTGCATACTTGTATTTCACTATAGGGTGATTTGGGGGACATTTTAAAAGCACTTCATGCAAGACGAATAATAAGATTAAGATCTGTTTTGTCTGTAAGGTGTCTGTAACCTGCAGTAACTGGTCGCCAGGGCTCAGGGGCACCTCCCTCCCTCCCCATGCCCCCTAAATGCACATATTGGAATCCTAGGGAGTTGCCTAAGCCAGAAGCCTCCACACTTAGTGCTCCTGTGGCCCCTGCAAAAGTTTGTACATGCTATATTCCATTCATAGATTTTTAACTTGACATCTAAAATTCTCACCTAAATTTAATGAATTGCAAATGATGTCTCTTCCCGCAAATTGTAAATATTGACATTTGAAAGTAAAACTGTTAGTCTCTATTTTAAGTGGAATCTAAATGCCATAATAATTTGATATCCATATCATTCACTTAAGAAATATATAAACAAGGCCTTCTTTAACTGCCAGATATTTCACACAATCCCTATCTTTGCACTGGCATTGCGATTCCAATTTTCACACAGAATTTTATCCTAACATAAGATAATTTTATGTTTGCAAGTCTTTTATTAATCACTCTGTCTTGATTCTCTTAAATATAAGCGTTTACATAAAAATATTCCTTTAAATAATATGTTAATTTTTTCTTCTAGATTGATTTAGGTTTACAGTGATTATTGGTACTTAATTCATCAAGGTGACATTCATCTCTCTACCAAAGATGGGGTTTTGTTTTAAATTAATGCATGTATTCATAGATGACTATTTTTTATTATCAGAAATGAGACACTGAGGCAGATTTCACCATCAGTTCTATGACTTTTTGAAATAGACATAGTAATGTGTCACTCATAATGAAAGACATTTTGTTACAGCGATGTTAATCAATTCCTTGAACTTTATCCAGATGCCATGCCAAAGATAATAGTTTTATCAGGATGTATCAGTGGAGAGTTTGATTAGTTTCTCATTCAATTTTGTTGAAAGCAAGGAATTAAAGGAATTAAAGAAATTAAAACCCACCAAAGATCACTTGAAAACTTTTGTCCCCCAAGTTTTAATGCATAAATTGACCCTTTGCTTCTTGGGCCATTGTTCCAAGATAGGAGTTGAGGAAAGGGAAATATGCCTTTCTTTGTAAGGAGAAATGAGAGAAGTGAAGGTCGGGAACGGGGTACTCCCAGGTAGTTCTTGGGCAGGTGAGTTTTAGTGGAAATGCTTGTGGAAGTTGAGGGAAAGAAAACAGATTCACGTAAAACCATCTGTTATGTGTCCCATAAGTGTGCTTCTCTATACATGAGATCCCTTGCAGAACCTTTGAGACATTTCCCTGCAGTATTTAAAGCAACATTCCTCAGTGAGCACATCCTACCCTTAAAGTCTGTGCACACCTGCTCTAGCTTCCTTCCTTTTGTTATGGGCAGAGGGTCTGGGCTCCCCTTAGAGAAGGGTCCTCCCTCCTGGGTCAGGGTTCCCTCTCCTGGTATCTGTTGAGAACCTTGCTTTCACAGTCCTCACTGTTGCCTCTAACATCATAATAGTGTCTGCAGGTCATTCTAATTAGCATACAGACAAACCTCAATTTGTCCCCGTTAACCCCCCCAGTGACTCTGGTTTCTCCCTCACTTTTACAGTAATGTTTCTTCAAATGGTACCTCCCTGGGCCCGGACTGTCCCCAGGCTCTTCCCATGCATTCTCAGTTAAACTCACCCTGGCCTGGCTTGGGGTGAGCAAACCACTAACCCCCAGGTTGCTGAATGCTATACTATGAATAACAATTTTCCCCAGTTTTTTTTTTGTATCAATACAGAATTTATTTCTAAAGTTACTATTTTCAAACTACTATTTCAATTCTTTTTCCCCCCAATATGTTTATTTTTTCAGTGTTGCAAGATTGATTGATCATGCACCACACCCAGTGCTCCATGCAATACATGCCCTTCTCAATACCCACCACCAGGCTCTCTTTTTAAATTCAGTTCAAAGTAGAATATTGGGCAGTGGTCACCTTCACCCATGTGTTTCATGCAGCTCTTTGACTAGGGTGTCTTTCAGTGTAAAAATTTTATGTACAGTGCAATGCACAGATCCTAAATGTACTGGTCAGTGAATTGCCAGGAGTGCTTTCAGCTCTTCAGTCCCACCCTCCACAGGAAGCAGAACTTTGCCAGCATCCGAGGTGATATCTTGTGTCCCTTACCTGCCAATACCTGCCCTATCCCCCTACTCCCCATCAGGGGTAGAATGCCATTGTTTTGTCTTTCCCAGTGATTGATTTTTTCCCTCTTATCTTACTGGGTCTCTCAGGAGCATTTGGTAGAGTTGATTGGCCCCTCTTCCTTAAATCCTTCTTCATTTAGTTTCTGGATACCTCTCCTTAGGTTTTTCTCCTAATTCACTCATGACTCCTGAGTTCCCTCTACTGTCTCTTCATGTCTGTCCAGCCATTCCTTGTCTCAGAAGTTGGAGGATCCAGTATCCTGACTTAAGGCACCATTCAGGAGCTAACAGCACCAACCCAACTTCCTCCCCAGTGTCTCCACATGGGCACACAGTACCCCAGTGTGTTCCAGACCATTCCTTCTTTTCCTTTCACACTTGCCACCTCCATAGTGAAGAGAAGGAAATCCCCTCTCCACCCATTAAGGTCTTCCAGTTGGACTAACATTGGATTTACATGAAACACATTAACAGGAGAAAACAAAGTTTTGTTATGTGCATATGGAGGCCCAATAATGACATTGAGACCTACAGAAATGACCAAGACAGATTTTTTATTAACATATAATATATTATTTGCCCCAGGGTACATGCCTGTGAATCATCAGGCTTACACATTTCACAACACTTATCATAGCACATACCCTCCCAATGTCTACAATGTCCAAACTCCAATGTCCCCAATGTCCATAACCCAGCCACCTTATCCCTAACCCCCTCTCCCCCAGCCACCCTCAGTTTGTTGCATGAATTTAGGAGTCTCTTATGGTTTGTCTCCTTCCTTATCCCATCTTGTTTCATTTCCCTCCCCCACCCCCCATGACACCCTGCCCTGCCTCTCAATTTTTTCACATCAGAGAGATCATATAATTGTCTTTCTCTGATTGACTTATTTCGCTTAGCATAATATGCTCTAGTTCCATCCACATCGTTGCAAATGGCAAGATTTTGGATTTCATTTCTCTTGATGGCTGCATAGTATTCCATTGTGTATGTATGTATGTATGTGTACATATATATACATATACATACACGTGTGTGTGTGTGTGCATGTGCATGTGTGTCTACAGAACACCTTCTTTATCCATTCATCTGTTGATGGACATCTAGGTTCTTTCCATAGTTTGGCTATTGTGGACATTGCTGCTATAAACATTCAGGTGCATGTGCCCCTTTGGATCACTACATTTGTATCTTTAGGGTAAATACCCAGTAGTGCGATTGCTGGGTGGTAGGGTAGCTCTATTTTCAACTTTTTGAGGAACCTCCATACTGTTTTCCAGAGTGGCTGTACCAGCTTGCATTCCCACCAACAGTGTAGGATGGTTCCCCTTTCTCTGTATCCTTGCCAACAACTGTCGTTTCCTGACTTGCTAATTTTAGCCATTCTGACTAGTGTGAGATGGTATCTCACTGTGGTTTGGATTTGTATTTCTCTGATGCTGAGTGATGTTGAGCACTTTTTCATGTGTCTGTTGGCCATTTGGATGCAAGACAGATATTTTTAAACTTCTTAGACAAAGAGACAATAATTTGTGAGGAAGTGACAAGACAAAGACCCTTAACTTTGGGAGTCTTAATTAGTAAGGAATTTTGAAAGGAATTTGAACTGTGGTGGGAAATTAGTAAAAAGTAACAGAGGTTGTTTCTACTGCCTTCTTGGCTCTAAATTTTCCTGTTTCTGGTGATAAGGATATCTCTTTCGCTCCTTGGAGAAATTTACTTCCTGCTTTCAGGGGGACAGAAGATGGTCTGAGTATCCTTCTTGCACAGGCCCTTTTAGGGAACTTTTATTTAAGTAATCAGTAGGATGGGCATTAAGGAGGGCATGTGATGTGATGAGCACTGGGTATTATATGCAACTAATGAATCATTGAACACTGCATCAAAAACTAATGATGTACTATCTGTTGGATAATTGAATTTAAATTGATAAAATAAAATAATCAGTATGACAAAGTGGAACATTTTGGGCAGCCTGCCCTTGGCCCCTACAGTAGCTGTCTCCATTTGGGATAAATGATAGCTCCATTGTCTTCATTTGCTCAGATCAGAAGCCTCAGACTCACCCTTAACTCTTGTTTTTCACACCCACATCTGGTCTGGCAGTTCAACCTTCAAAACAGATCTCTTACCACTGCACATAAACCCTATTGCTTCCACCCTGGTCTAAACCAGCATCATCTCTCACCTGTGTTATTGTGGAAACTCCCCGTCCAACTTACCTCCCCTGGTGATGTCTGTTCTCAATATACCAGTCAGTATGATCTCAATAAGAGAAGATGAAGGTTCAGCCACAAGCCTCAATGACCCAGAGCCTTCCAGGGGCTCTGTCTCACCCAGTGACAAGCCAAAGTCCTTGAGATGGTCTCTGAATGTGTTGGCCTGGCCCTTGCTTCTGCCACATTCCCTCTATCCCTCTTCTTTTTGCTGTGCTCCCTGCCCTGCTTGATGCCCTGCACACACATAACCCAAGCACACACCCACCTCAGGGCCTTTTCACTTGCTCCCTCTCCCTCTGCCTGGAAGGCTCTTTCCCCAAGAACCACTTATTTTCTCCCTCTCGTGTTACAAGTCTCTTCCTGAAAATCACCTTTCTTTTTTTTCAGTGGTACTAAAATTTTATTAGAGAAAAAAGAAAGGAAAAGAACAGAATTAAAGGGTTCCCCTCATATCAATCTTTTCTGCCTAATTTACAAAATTATATCAGCCTAAAAAATTTCCCTATGTCAAACTTGCCTTTCTTTCTTTCTTTTTTTTTCTATAAACGTTTATTTTATTTTTTCAGTGTTCCAAGATTCATTTTTCATGCACCATACCCAGTGCTCCATGCAATACGTGCCCTCCTCAATACCCACCACCAGGCTCAGCACAGCCCCCGACTCCCTTCCCTCCAAAACCCTCAGTTTATCAGAGTCCACAGTCTCTCATGCTTTGTCTCCCCCTCTGATTTCTCCCAATTCACCCTTCCTTTCCTTCTCCCAATGTCCTCCATCTTTTTCCTTATGCTCCACACATAAGTGAAACGATATGATAATTGAATCTCTCTGCTTCACTTATTTCACTCAATATAATCTCTTCCAGTCCTGTCCATGTTGATATAAAAGTTGGGTATTCATCCTTTCTGGTGGAGGCATGATATTCCATTGTATATATAAACCGTATCTTCTTTATCCATTCGTCTGTGGAAGGACATCTTGACTCTTTCCACAGTTTGGCTATTGTGGCCATTGCTGCTATGAACATTGGGATACATGTGGCCCTTCTTTGCACTACATCAGTATCTTTGGGGTAAATACCCAGTAGTGCAATTGCAGGTTCATAGGGTAGCTTTATTTTTAATTTCTTCAGGAATCTTCACACTGTTTTCCAAAGTGGCTGCACCAACTTGCATTCCCACTAACATGAACAGATACTTCTTCCAAAGAAGACATAGAAATGGCTAATAGACACATGAAAAAATGTTCGTCATCATTAGCCATCAGGGAAATTCCACTCAGAACCACTCAGAACCATACCACCTTACACCAGTTATAATGGCCAAAATCGACAAGACAGTAAACAACAAGTGTTGGAGAGGATGTGGAGAAAGGGGAACCCTCTTCCACTGTTGGTGGGAATGCAAGTCGGTGCAGCCACTTTGGAAAATAGTATGGAGATTCCTGAAGAAATTAAAAATAGAAAATCTCCTTTCCAGTGAGATCTTCCCTGAGTCCCTGGGTACTGTCTCAAACCCTCCCCTACTACGCTAGCTCTCTCCATTCTCCTTACATGGTGCCTTGTTTGGGATGCTATAAAAAAATATTAACTGGGTGGCTTACCCACAAAAGATACTTATTTCTCACAGTTCTGAATGTTGGAAGTCTGAGATGATGGTGCTGCCATGGTTGGGTTCTATCAGGGTCCTCTTTTGAGTTTCCTTTGTGTTGTGTTCTCACATGGTAGAGAGAGTGACCTAACCATTGGCCTCTTTGTGTAAGGGCAGTAATCTCATTTGGGAGGGCTTCTTCCATATGATATAACTACCTGCTAAAGGTCCCTCCTCTGACAACCTCACATTGGAATTAGGGATCAGCATAACAATTTGAGGAATGTGTACATTCTGTAAGTCCACTTCATTTTGTTTCTAAAGCCCTTGTCCCATCCTTTATTTGTTCTCTGGCTCTTAGTCTCCCTCCCACAACCAGAAAGTACACTGGGAGGGTTGTACTCAGTTGCCTTTATTCACTACTCTACTCCCAATGGGCACTGAATAACTTTTGTGAAATGAATGAAACAAAAAAACTGAACCTAGGGACCTGAGAAGGGCTAAGATACCATGATACAAAATAAAGCCATCTCCAAATAATATCTGAACACTGTAGTGTAAGGTTGAAGCTCTGGAAATTCTGGGAGATAATGCAAATGCTTTCTTTTTAACATAAAATCAGACATTCCCCATGTCCTCTATGGTACAGTCTTGCTGTTGACATTTTTCTTATATATACAGAAACACCTAATACGTTCACTGCAGGATAGGTCACAGACAGGACTGTCTTCCTAATGCCTACATTCCTTATCCCACCGTAAGCAAATGATCTTAAATGTCATATACGACTTTGCAAATGTTTTTTTCAAAGGGTGTTGTTTTCCAGGAAAATAGTAAGATTATTATTACATGGAATTCTAGGGCTCCATGAATAAAGATGCTTGCTTTGGAGGATATTGCTGGAGACTTCTAAATTTCTCTCAAAAACAGCTTATTTCTAATTAATTCTTGCACTTGCAGAAGTGTCTGTAATTTCATTTGTTCTAAAATACACCTTGTTATCTCACTTACCTATTCAACAAATCTTTTTGAGCACCTGCTATGAGGAAGGCATTGAACTGGGTCATGTGAGGGAGACCCAGAAGTGGATGAGACAGTTTTTTTCTCTTAAGCCATTTATAATCAGGCAGTGCAATTCACAGTCTAACGAAACGATTAAAATATTGTGACCAAGTGACTCCCTAGAGATATGGCAGGAGGCAGGCTGGTGGTGTGGACAGTGGAATTCACAGGTGGGAAAAAATGCTTTACAGAAATGAACTCTTTTTTTTTTCCCAAATATGTTTATTTTATTTTTTCAGTGTTACAAGATTGATTGTTCATGCACCACACCCAGTGCTCCATGCAATACTTACCCACCACCAGGCTCGCCCAACCCCCCACCTCCTCCCCTCCAAACCCCTCAGTTTGTTGCTCAGAGTCCACAGTCTCTTATGGTTCATCGCCCCCTCCGATTTCCCCCATTCACCCTTCCCTTCCTTCCCACAATGCCCTCCATGTTTTTCCTTATGCTCCACACGTAAGTGAGACCATAAGATAATTGACTTTCTCTGCTTGACTTATTTCACTCAGCATAATCTCTTCTAGTCCCATCCATGTTGATTCAAAAGTTGGATATTCGTCCTTTCCGATGGAGGCATAATATTCCATTGTATAGATGCACTACATCTTCCTTATCCACTCATCTGTTGAAGGGCATTTTGGTTCTTTCCACAGTTTCGCGTTGTGGAGAAAGGGGAACCCTCCTCCACTGTTGGTGGGAATGCAAGTTGGTGCAGCCACTTTGGAAAACAGTGTGGAGATTCCTCAAGAAATTAAAAATAGAGCTACCCTATGACCCTGCAATTGCACTACTGGGTATTTACTCCAAAGAAGCAGATGCAGTACAAAGAAGGGCCACATGTACTCCAATGTTCATAGCAGCAATGGCCACAATTGCAAAACTGTAGAAATGAACTCTTCTAAATGTGTAGATCAGAGAGGAGAAGATCAGGGCACAAATATGGACAGGAAGTGACAGAAAAATCAAGGAAATTGCCTTTAGCAAATTTTCTTTCCCAGAGCTTCCTGTTGCTAAATTGCTGTTCCGAAAACCTGAATCTACATAATCTTTTCCCCCAGGGTATTTAAACTCTGAGGTCAATATCCTGCAAATGAGAGATTTTCTATACACTCTGAATAGAAGGACATAAAAGTAAAATAAATAAATTAATTAGATTTTCTTTCGAGTTACAGTTTGTTATTGTGTTTTCCTTTTTTTCACTTACCCTTGATTTGGCAGGAATTTCCAGTTATTTAGATAATGTGAAGGAAGAGAAAGTTGCTGGTCTGTTTACCTCTTCTTATTCCTAGGGGGAAGCAGTTGGGGTATTTTCTCTATAGATTAGTTTTATCATTTTGGGAGGCCTGTCAGATATAATCTGATTTAATCTATAAAAAGAAATGGAAGAACCATTTCTGTTTCCGAAGAGCCATCCAAAGACTTGCCTTTGCTTTTTCAAAAAAGTCTGGCCTCTCATATTGGAATTTTGGCCATTCTTCTGGCTCTACGTTCACCATCCTTCTTATGTTCTCTATTTTTTACTTCCTGATTCTAATTATGAAATGAATAGTATTCACATTGTTGAATGTTAGGTTGTAAATGATGTTTATTTCTAAAATGTTATCCTTTTTAATTTCTGCTTTCTCTACCACTTCACCTCTGATACATAGAAATGCCGCACATTACGTTCATACACAAGCCAGCCAGTGGCTTGCTTGGGGCCCTCATAACAACCCACAGTTAATGATGATTTCAATTGTGATGTCATACTGGGAGAAAAAAGTGTCAGGGGCAGGAGGAAGGAGGAGGCCCACTTTCTTCATCTGAGATCAAAATAGTTGACTGGAAGAATTTTCAAAACACTTATGTATGGAGTTTTCTAACACCAAGTACAGGCTCTTTCATACCTACAACCAGTTCTCTGATTCTCTGGACACAGACTGAATGTCCAGCCTTTCAGTTCTATTCTGATCCTCTCTACCTGGAGTTAGCCTCAGATCCTACAAGTCAAGGTCTCAGTCCCACAAGACTACTCCCAAATCATGCCATCTGCAAAAGGGGCGTCCAGGCTACCCACACTTCAGTCCAACTCCGTTCATATTCAGAATAGCTCGTGGAACTCGAGAACACACTTATATTTAATGACTTATTATAGAGAATACTGGTCGGGAACAAGCGAATGGAAGAGAGGCATAGGGCAAGGTGTCGGGGAGGCACAGAACTTTTCTGCCCTCTGTGGGCTACTGTCCTGGCACCTGTTCACCAATCCAGAAGCTCTCTGAACCTTGTTCAAGAGTTTTTATAACCCCATCTCTATTCTCTCTTCTCTGCCTGGATATTAAGTTTGGGTGGGGCTGAAAATTCCCACCCTCGAGTCAAAGCTTGGTCTCTCTGATGATGAGCTGCATGCTGGCTACCTGAGGTGATCTAGGAGTCCCACCTTAAGTCACCTCACCTCCCTAGAATAATCTCTGGTGGGCTCAGAAGGAACTCTATATGAATAACAAGAGATAATCCTATCCTCAGGGAACTCCCAAGGTTTTAGAAACGCTGTGCCAAGAACCTGGGACATAGACCAAATGTATTTCTTATTATACCGGATGTACCTTTTTTCCTTCTCTCTCACTCCCCTGCTATAAGTATTTCCATGCACTTGCATGCACACACACTTAAAAAGTTTCCTATGGGCTCAAGGCAAGTGCTAATGAGGCCAGTTCTCAGACACATGGAAGAATTGGGGTTTCTATGGTGTGTTTCAGATCCAGGGCCCATTCCTCCCTTATATGTCCCTGTAACAACCCTACATAATCATATCTTGAAGACTTAATGAGAAGGGATCCCACAGAAATAGGAAGAGAAGGAAAAGCAGAGACTCTTCCAGAAGATCTGGGAGTATTGATCCAATGATAACTCCAGGTAGAGAGGATCAGAATAGAACTGGATGGCTGGACACCCAGTTCCTGTCCAGAGAATCAAGAACTGGTTGTTGATGTGAAAGACAGCATATACTTGGCTTTGGAAAACTTCATACGTATGTGTCTTGAAAATTCTTTGAGTCAACTATTTTGACCTCAGATGAAGAACATGGCCCTTGTTTCTAGGTTGATACTTACCATCAGGTACCCAACATGCCAGGCTCTGTTTGTAGGAAGATTTTGTGCAGGACCTCTGCCCTCCAGGAACCTACTTTCTAAGTGGAGAGCGAGTGCTTCTAGAGGATAGAAAACCTCTTTCTGGAACATGATTTTTTACAAGCCCTTTTACATATTCAGTCTTCAGAAATGTTCATGGAAACCTGTGGGGCCCTGGGCTCTGATCCCGCTTCCAAGGCATGCAGAGCCGAGGTTGCTGCTCCGGTTCCCTGTGCTCAGTTGACGGTGCTTCTGTATCTTTGGCTGAAGCTTGGTTATTACAGCTCTCCTGTCCTGTAGTATCTTGTGAAATAGAGGAATCCCTCTTTTTCTTTTGCTTTTTTTTTTGTAAGCCATCATTTGTCACATTCCTACCAGAGCCATGTGACTGACCTGCTACCGTACACATTTCATCCTCCCAGCACTATCCTGCCCTGTGAGACAGGACACCTGTGAGGAAGCCACAGCTTGGAGAGGAGGGTTTACCTTGTGAAAAAACCAAAATGCAACCAAGTAAGGTTGAAGATCTAATTGACTTTATTAAATGATTGATTGGTGAGTTGGGCAGCACCCCACCCAGCAAGTAGAGAGGAACTCCTAGGAGTTGTACAAAATGGAAAAGTTTTGTAGGATGGAGGGCGGGGCAAGAAAGTTACAAGCTAGAGAAAAGAAAGGATTGTTTCAGACAAGGTCACCTTCCCTTAGAGGGAAGGGCAGGGGGTCTTATCAAGCAAGTTACCTCATCTTCTGCTGGAGGACAGAGAGGGTTTTTTTTTTTTAATTTTATTTATTTATTTGACTGAGAGATCACAAGTAGGCAGAGAGACAGGCCGAAAGAAAGGGGGAAGCAGGCTCCCTGCTGAGCAGAGAGCCAGATGTGGGACTCCATCCCAGGACCCTGAGATCATGACCTGAGTCAAAGGCAGAGGCTTAACCCACTGAGCCACTCAGGCGCCCCTTGGAGAGGGGCTTTTGACCGTTGACCTCACTGACGCTGATCAGAAAATTTCTAACTGACCTTTTATCTCTGGGGGTGATTAAAACTGCAGGTAAGGGGGCGCCTTACACAACTGGCCCTGCCACAGCCTCGGTGAAAACCCGGGTCTGTCTGATTTCCACCTCTCCCTGCAGCCCACCATTCCTGTCCTGCAGAGGGGGGAGACCCAGCTTGGCTTTTAAGCGAGCAGATGTGAGGCACCTTCTGGGATGATGAGTAGACCCACCTCCTTGTGGTGGGAAGTCTGCCAGTGCAGAGGCATTGGGTTGGAAGAACCAGCCATGGTAGAGCCTACTGATCACTTCTTGAAGTCAAATAATGCAGTCCTGAGCCCTGACCCAGTGACTGACAGAAAGGATGTTGCTTCTCTGTGCTCCAGTCTCCTCTTGCAAGTAGGAATAGTTGTCATGCTAGAATTCCTGGATCATGGCCAGTGAGGTGTACACACAACATGGAACAAACAAGATGGTCAGGATATATGCCCACGGGACATGTGGAGCTAAGATCATGAGTCAGGTAGGGGGAGATTGCTGGGGAGGTATCCAACAGCTCACATATGGTGCCATCAAAGGAGGCTGAGGTTTGACCAAACACTCCCACTCCCTGCCTTCCTTCCCTGCTCTGCCCCTCGTTTCAGCAAGTAGGGGAGATGGGCATTTGCCTCCCATGCCCACCTTTGTTCTGGGAGCCCTGTGACCCCAATTAGCATGGTGGAGGTAGTGACAGTGACAGGCTCTGTGATAATGTGTCACCAACCCAGGGAAGTATCCCAGGGTAAGGTGAGATCCTAGTAAGGAAATCACTGGTGTTGGATATGGAAGGGCTCATCCCTAGGACAAAGGAGGAAAAAGAACAAAGCCCTGGGCCAATGGCTGCAGAGGCAGAGCAGGCTAGAGCAAACAGTTTGGTTGACGCCCAGGCATTCCTGCAAACCAGCTTCAATAAGGCTGGCCCTCTGGGAACTGTCCTTCCCCTCCCCTCCACCAACCACCCAATCAATTAGAAATATCAGTGGGGTAGCTTTCTATCCTAAATACCCCCAGATGATTCTCCAGCACATTATATATTGACAAACCTTAATTCTCAGAGGCTCATAGCTGTAAAGTGACATTACTCATCTGGCTATTCCCTCTCATATGACTTCAGATGGTCCCCGAAGTGGGACTGCCTTTCTGGATACTTGCCTGTCCTCTCCAGAAGATGGTGGGATCTCTGGGACACTCTCTCTGATCCACTACCACTTGGCTGCAATTCCCAAATCTCAACAGTTTGAAAATTGAAGGACTTTTGTCCCCCTTGATGTTGTTTTTATAACTTTGCATCAGACTCATGGAGTTTCAAAATTACACTGAAATAGATATGCAGTGGAGGCATTTATTTTTCTGACTTAGTATCAGTATGCATGTTTTGCTGCAGAAATAATGATATGTTTGATTATGGGGAGTTGCCTTGGTCCCAGCTGGAAGTGTTGTATCACATACCTTTCTAAATCTGAGAAGGCCTGAGCTCCAGGGTACAGGTGGCCTCAGGGAGACTGGATACAGGATGCAACCTTTGCTTGGGTCTTCTCTAATTATGGCACATTTATAGGAGTTGCTGAATCCAAATGGGCTTGCTCTGCAACCCTGGCTTGGTGGTACTGTTTGTATAGTAGCTGCTTGTGGGATCCTACCTGACCAGTCTTTATAGAGGTATATAGCTATATAGGTATGGAGCTATATAGAGCTACATACCCCAAGTAGGGATCGGGTGTATGGTCCTGGGACAAGGGACCCCAGGCATGGGCCTTCCTCTGGCAAAGGTGTCTCCAGAACCAACCGAAGGCCTGGCTCCGAGGAGATGCACCTGCGCTAATGTGTTTATGGCTATTTCCTGGGTCCTAATCTGCACCCTTGTCCTGATTCAGTGTTTGACCACCAAGGCCGAGTGTTTGCATTTTTGGGTTGTGGCATCAGAAGCACTATTCCTGCATGAGAATACAGACTCCCCTCCAAAAACACACCTCCCTTAGAAGGTTCTGAGAGGTTCCCCAGCAGCTGCACAAAATTGTTTCATGGAAATAAATATTCTCCTTTTTTCCAGCTTAGTTCGTATTCCAGTTGAAATAAGTGAATTTATTTTTCCCAAGTGTCTTTTCAGTGGAGAACTTTGAAAGCAGAACGGCCACTCATTTGGCTAGAAAAACCCCATCTGTGTGGGAGGGAAAGGCTTGGGGGCATTCAGTGGACCAGAATTAACTTTAATGCTACGGTCTGAATGTGATCATGGTGACAGCAGAATCTTAAATGTGATTTTTTGTGCTATTCCTGGTCATTTTGGAAGAGATTATTTAATTCCCAGTTGCCTTATATTTTGTAGATAAAATTCAATTATGTAAATACATATCTGTATCTCGTTTTGGCTTTGAATGTATCTAATAATCTCGTAGAAGAAATATTAGTAGGCCGGGAAGCAAAGTGATGCTAATGTCATCGTCTCTGTGTGTCAGTCTTGGACAGATCACTATTTACAATGGAATATGTCAGAATATCCGGGCGTGAAGACTGTTCGTTTCCCAGATGGCTTGATTTGGAAGCCGGACATTCTGCTCTATAACAGGTAAGCACATTGGACAAAAGGAAAAATGATTTTATTCTTGCATACATGTAACAACATATTTGAGTATTTTATAGAAACGCCGGACGCCTTAGCTGTATTGAGATCATTGCTGCCCATGATACTTTGTGAATGGCCAGGCCTTTGAGAAGCCTTCTGTCCCCCTCTCCCATGCTCTCTGCTGTGGCATGCAGCACTCTTCCTATGATGACCATATTTATAAGACTATGGATGATAGGTACATATATACTCTTGTGCATATTGGCCCTGAGGCATTTTTGCATGTGGAAGTACCTTTGCACCTGAATGGCAGCGGTTATGGTCACAGCATAAGTTGCTGGCCCATGGCATGCATGGCCAGAATCCTCATTTGGTGCATTGCCCTACGTGCATTGGGAGAGTCCTGCTGTGTGTAGCTTGGTGCATGAGGACTGTTACCTCTAGCTGTGCTTGGACGCTTGTGATGCAGTTCCAGTACTTGACAGAAGGCGTATAACAGTCATATTCTAATAGTCTGGCTCCTGAGGTCAAGAAATGAGGGATTCATCAGGAATCCAGGACAGTCTGATTTGTTGACCAGTTGCCCAAAAGGCAAGTATCCAGGCAGGGTAAATTTCTAGAAGCACAAAATTTTGGGCCAAACTACATAATCAAAATAGGGATCCAGAGAATCTCTTCCCAATAAGGTGTAGTATGTGAAAATGAGCTAAATGTAAAAGAAAGATGTTTCCTAGTGGTAACTGCTGCCTTTGGTCCTACGTGAAAGAGAAGGAAGCCCCATGCCTTCCTGACTTAGGAAACAGTATGACCATTGGCTACTGCCCTTGGTTTTCACAGAATGATTCTAGGACCAGCGGACATGTTTGTTTTATACTGACTACTTCTAGGAGGCTGGTGATTATTTATCTTGCATCAGCTATTAATTTAACTTGCTGGAGATTATATTTCATTTGAATCATTGGGCCTGTTTGTAGAAGAATATTATTCCTTCCTGATTTGCTGCCACTCCTCAGCTCCTTAAATTGGTTCTGACTACCTGAGTTTTGCAACATGTCTAAAGTCAGAGTAAGTGGTCCCCCACTGAGTAGGTGAAGCACATGAAATCCTATGGCTCATCTTTTGGGTCATTAGTGTCCCAGAGCTCCCATAATAAAATACCACAGACTGAGTGACTGGAACAACAAAAAAATTGTTTTCTCACAGAAATGTATTTTCTTTTGGAGGCTAGAAGTCTAAGATTAAGGTGTCAGCAGGTTTGGCTTCTTCTGAGGCTTCTCTCCTGTAACTTGTGGATGTCCATCTTCTCTCTGTGTCTTCACATGGCCCTCCCTCTGTGCATGTCTGTGCTCTCTGATCTCTTCTTGTGAGGACAACTATCAGACTGGGTTAGGGCCCACTCTAATTACATCATTTTAACTTAGCTACCTATTTAAAGACTCTTTCCAAATACAGTCACATACTGAGGTACTTCAAAATAGGAACTAGGACTTCAGCATGTGAATTTGAGGGGAACACAATTCAGCCCCTAACAGGGGCACTGCAGTTGACTGCTTAAGGACAACGAGTCAGGCCTGGAGAAGTCTGGGCTATGAATCTTAGCTGTAATGTTTACTGTGTGTATAACTGTGAAGTCTCAGACTCCTCCTTTACTGAATGGGGGAGATGCCAGCTTCCCAGAGTTTGGAAGGGATCACTCTGTGGATGTACCTAGCATGCCTGGTGTGGTACTTGGCAAAGACTGAATGGCAGTGCATTTACAGGCATGGTAATGAGGATTTCCGCTCAGAGTAAGAGGTTATGGCAATGCAGAAGGAAATGTCAGTAAGAGTTTTGCATGGTGCTTAATGTAGTTCTTTTTCATTTGAAGTCGAGAATACATATTACAATGTGGTAGAATCTTAATAAGGCCATAGAGATGGTTCTTTTTTTTTTTTAAGATTTTATTTATTTATTTGAGAGACAGAGAAAGTGAGAGAGAGCATGAGAGGAGAGAAGGTTAGAGGAAGAAGCAGACTCCCCATAGAGCTGGGATCCCGACGTGGTACTCGATCCCGGAACTCAAGGATCATGACCTGAGCCGAAGGCAGTCGCTCAACCACCTGAGCCACCCAGGCGCCCCATAGAGATGGTTCTTATAGTTTATATGTAGGACCTCAAACCCTAATAAATAGAATGATGATTCTAAAGTTCTGGCTAATGAAGAGTTACCAAGAATTCTATATAAACTGAATTTCAAGGAGCAAAGGTACAGTCTTCACCTCTGCCACCAGGGAACAGGGCCTTAGAAATAATGCTGCCCCCCACATGTCTGATCCAACCGATGGTCCCAGAACCCTTTCCTCTCATGTTTCCCCTTGAGCTCTAAATAACTATCTTTTTCTTTCCTCTTTCCCCATCTCTCTGTTGGCCACATCCACTAGCCCCTCTCGTGGAATCTGTGAGGCTACCTCCAGTTCGGTTTCAGTTTTTCTGAGAAATAGGAGGTAGAGCCTCCTTTCTGAAGTAACTGTTAAATATATGGCTTGCATGTCCACACGGACGTGGTGTAGCATAAGCAGCTTACAGAATATATTTTAAGCCTGTCGTAGACACGGTGTCATTTATCTTTTGCTGTTTGACAGACTACCCCGAACTTAGTGTCTTAAAAAAATGTGTGCATATTACTTCTCACCAGGCTGTGGACTGACTGAACCCATGTGGCTGCCTGTCTGTGTACGTGAGTTGTTGGAAGAAAGCAGGGGGCTGGGGCTCAAACAAGCTGGAATGTGGAGGGCCACAGCCCCACAGCTGGTGGGGATGGCAGCTGCTGGTGGGATCTCAGCTAGGGCTGTAACCTGTGCCACCTCAGCTTCTTCTAAAAGCCTTTTCCACTTGGTATGGGTATCCCCCAGTGGGGTGCTCAAAGAGGAAGGAAATGAGGGCCACAAGGCTCTGTAGGGACTAATCATAAGAACCCCAGACGGCCCCTTCGCTACACCCTATTGAGCAGAGTAGGCAGGGGCTCAGCCTGCACCAGGGAAGCAGAAGTCAAACTCACCTCTCCAGGGCACACAGGGAGGGAGGGAAAGGAAGACGAAGGTATGCTCTGCTCTGTGGAAGGGAAGTGGTGAAGCAGGAAGACCAGATTAGAGGGTTGTGGGGGGAGGGGATGAAGGACCAAAACAGACATGTGTAATGAAGGAGCACTCAGTCAAGTGCACTCTGGAGGGATCTGTGGAAGGGAGAGAGAGCACAGGGAGGCAAGCAGAGAGAGTTTCCAAACACAAAGCGATCCCCTTATTCTTTCCCTGAGTCCATTCTCTGGCTTACTAACCCTGCTGTCTGGACACAACCGGCCCATCTCTAGCTGCCTCTTACACCTGCTGCTCCCCAGTGAGAAGTCTGTCTTTCAGCTCCTTGGTGTGTCTGAACTCTTTCCCACTACAGGGCACCTTTATGAGCTCCCTTCTTGACATGGTCACCCTTCTGTCATCCCGTGGGCCTCCGTTTGATGCCCTATCCCAATGAGTCCCTGATGTGTCTCTCTATCATGCTTTGTCACAGAAAGAGGCTTCTGTCACCTGTAGCACATGGGGTCCGCCATCTCTCTGGGGGTCTAGAGGCTGCATAATAAATATTTGTGCACATACAGGATGGAAGGAGGGAGGGAGGATACAGGAATTAAGAGGAGGTGGGGAAGAGGATGGACCCATGTGACATGGGTGCTGCTAAGAACAGCAAGAAAAGAAAGGAAAGAAATCATATTGACAAGCTTGAAAATATGAACCTGTGATGGAACCAAAAAATTGACACAGGAAGTAGCAAAAACAGACTTGACTTTAATAGGATCCTGACCTTCTGATATTCTGTTATTGGGGACTTTGAGAGATGTCGAGCTTAATACTTTCTGCCAGCTTCCAGGCACTCCAAATGGTACGTTCTCTCAGGAGGCTTGTGTGATGGTTCATTAACATGTTGTGTTTGCAGGAGGAGCTTTTCCTTAAGGAGGGGGCATGCCATCATTCTGTGTAAGCCATGGTTTTGAAAGGAACGTTGATTCAGGTTGGGGGAAGCATCGCAAACATGTCCATCATGTTTCTTGCTCTATTCTGGTTTGATAATGGAGTCCAAGTGTGAGCCACTAATGGTTTTTGGGATATAATACATTTTCTGTGCTTTGAAGAGGCTGGGTCACTGCAAAACAGCCATCTCTGCATCATTTCTGGGATGGGCTGCTTTATTTCCCTGATGGATGGAGAACAAGTTATAGTGCTGCCAGCCAGCTGGCCGGCTTGCTCCGAGGAGAGGACGGGCGCTGATAAAAGCATCCCTGCCGGATGCTGATCCCAGTAGTTTCTCGGTTGTTTAATTCTGCTTTACTTTAAGCCTGCAGTTCAAGGATTTTTCTGAACACAGCCTTGCTCAAAGTGAGTAGCAATTGTGGATAGCTTTTCATGATTTTCCTATTTGGATGGAGTGAAAGGCATTGCTTATCAGCAGTCAGCTCACAGAGAAAAGCCTAAACTGCAGTGACACCTTGGCTTGCCCTATACTGTGCAGCCACAGGCAACTGCCTCAGCCTCTCTGGGCTTCTCCATTCATGAGCTGCTTGGTCAGTAATAATAGTGGAATCTTTGTTGATGAATGTATTTGAAGATGTTTTTGTTGGCTCTCTATTTTTAGGACAGCATGACGTGTCACCCATCCCTTTCTTACAGCCTAGGCAAAATGGCATTTGCATGTCTGCAGACTCATGTCTGGGTCTGAGACTACAGTCCTCTGGCTATAACCCTCTTTCTGGCACATATTTCCATAACTCTGGCAGAGCTTGGGGAAAGGGTGATATGTGAAGAACATGCCTGGGTGCAATGTGATTCAGCCTATGAGGGCCAGTAATTGTGGGCTGATCAGTGAGTCACTGGTGAAATAGTTTATTTCCTTTCCAAGTGTCTTTGGTTCCCCCCAGAAGTCAACCTATGACAAGTATCTCAGCACATGGTTTATTTGGGAAAGGAAGCAAGACAGGGACAGGAGGGAAGCCTTAAAGGATGCATTAAAAAGCAAGCTACTGCTCTGAGCATTGGGGCCCATTCCTGCTGGAGACCTCTGGGGTGTCTGCCAACTGCCTTCCGCCTGTCGTACGTTGACAGCTGCTTCCAGGAATGTCACCTCCCTGACACCAACTCTGCTTGCCTGCCCCATGCATGAACCAAGTGTGAGCTGGTCCTTAAGTCTCAAGCCGGGCTGATGAGGCCTGGAATAGGCAGATGTCAGGCCCTTGGGCTTGGGAGGACAGCTGTCGGCCTGGTCAGCTTACAGTGCAAATGAGTTGCACACTCACGTTTCAGTTGTTGTCATCTTGGTCTGATTGAAGTTCCAATCCAGTTCCCTCTCCTGATGGGGAAGGCAGCAGTGATGCAGGTAGGAGAGAGAGCATCATAAGGACTAGGCGGGTTTCTTAGCCAAAGCAGAGAGGAGACAGGCAGGTCGTAAAGGTAGCAGAGAAGAGCCAGGACCTACATCCTTGTGGGTAGCCATAGCCCCACTGTGGACTTTGTGTGTTATCATGGTTTCACATCAGTCCACATATGCAATGGGTTCTTAGGGGACAAATCTCTTATTCAGTGTTATCACTGTTAATGCCTCTTGGAGAAGGCTAATGAGTTGGTGCTCAAGGGCCCATATGCAGTCATGGCTGGTCTGGGAGGTAGGGCTGGGGGTATGAGGCCATCACCAAAGGACATCAGTAGCAGCTCTTGGATGCAGCAGGGATCTCCAGTTGAGCAAAGGTAATTTTGCAGCTTTGGATCTCCCAGGGAAGGAAGTTTTAGGATGTGCTGTTATAGCATTATTTGCTTTATCAAACATTCGAACCTGCTCTGGAGGGAGGCTGTTTCTAACAAGGTATAGCAGGAAGAGATTGGAGCAGTCACCTGTTTTCAAGAAGTGAGTGGAACCAGCTGATCTATGTGTGCATCCCCAAAACTACCCTCCGAACTGGCTGCCCAAACCTCCCCTTCCTTACCCCTGTGCCTTTCATGTTTGTTTTTAATTTGTTCATTCACAGAACCAATATTTAGTGAAGGCTTATGTGCTGTTATCACACATTGCCCTAGGATCTGAGGACATGGCAGCACTCAAGCCAGACAGAAATCCCTGCTCTCTAGAGAAAGGGAGAGAGAGAGAGAAGAGGGGAGCACACACACCAGATTATAGGGGCTCCAAGAAAAGGAAATCAGGGAGAGCACATGGAGAGTGGCAAAGCTCTGGGTAGGATGTGAGGCCAACAGAAGGTCCAGAGGAGGTGGGGGAACAAGTCATGTGGCATCAGGGAGGTGAATGTTCTTGATGGAAAGAATGAGGCCCGTCAGGAAAGGTTATGAAAAGCCTTGAAATGTGAGAACAAAACAGACAAGAGAATGATGACCAGGAGGCCTACCACGTGCTCTGTGTGGTCACGTGCGCCTTCCAGGTTAGAAACGATCTCAAACTCCGTCATGGTCTGTGAACTACTTTTCAACTCTGTGAGTTCTAGGAAACTGATAGTAATGCATTTAAATGACCGCAGGGCATAGAGAGGCAAACGGATTTTTGTCTGCTGGACTGATTCCTCTGTTAACAGATCTGACCCACACTCCTAATCGCCTCTGTCTGTGTCCACTTTTTGGATGCTCCTTGGAATTGGTTTTTGACGCCTTGCTTCTTCCCTAATTAATGACTCTGACACATGTTCATTTTGTAGTTTGTGCAAGTGTCATGTTTTTATCTTTGAGGAAATTTCTCAGTTTTGATCCCCCCGAGACAGGAACATGTCATCTGGGTCTGTCCAGGAACACGAGGGGGAGTGTGGCTAGAGTGTGTGAGTGGAACAGGTCAGAGACATAGAAACATGATGGTATGTGGCCCAAGTGTTGGAGGTCTTGGCTTCTATTATGAGTGAGATGGGAGAAGCTCTCATCCTTTTTGCAGAACTTAATTTCTTTCTTGCTTTGAGTAATTGTCAAAATACTTACTCGTATTCTCCTTCTGACTTCTTCTGCTACCAGCTGATTCCTATCCCATGGTTATTTTGTCCAGAAGTTACCTGTTCTCTGCTCGTATACTACTCCCAGCCAATGGCAGGGGATGTGTTTTGCTTCTGTTATTTCCTCTAGCTTCTTGGTCATATTGAGGGGGGAGGGCACATGAACACATGTCGTCATTTAGCCACTGTCATCCCAGATACTTGTCTGCCTCGAGCTGACTCAGAGGCCAGCCTGTCTGCACTGGACATCACAGACTGTCCCTACTGCACCTTTAGCACCTCTGCCTGGTCCCACTCTCTCTGCAAAGGGCTGGATGACTTCAGTCAGTCTTTAGCATATACACTTCTTAGGACAGGAAACTGATGCTCAGAGAGGTTCAGCCACTTGCCCAAAGTCACCCAGCAGTGTGTGCCTTAGGCCAGAGTCTGATGTACCTCAGGCTGGCCTGCCTCTCTCATACTTTTAGAGATCCTTTATTTTTCTACAAGTTAGACAAAGCAAAATAATTCCTCTCTCCTTCCCTTTGAGTTGACTTTACTTTTAGACCTTCTCTGGGCCTCTCTTTTGTCTTTCATTCTGGAAAGGTGAATCTGTCTCTTCCCAGTTTCAGAGCATCTGACATCCAACTTTTCTTTCACCAAATCCCTTGCCAGCCAGAGTGGGATGACAAAATGCAAACCACTGTGCAAGGGTTTGAGCAGAATTTCAAACAGAGGACCAGGTGCTGCAGCAAGCAGAGTTTTCTAGGGAGGGCTTTGCATCCAGATGGCCCAGGCAAATGGTCTTTCTGCCTGTGGCACAGGGCCAGTCCACCTAGCGCCCACCCCTTCCCTGCATCCTGAGGGCCTGTGAGACTGATTGAGTCTAAGAGCAGGGCTTTTGGAGATGAGTTTATTGATCTTAGTGACACTGGATACAGAGCGAACATGATTGTAAGGGTCTGTGTAATAAATATGTGAGACAGGAATCCAATGGGAAGTTCAGTCATCATGATTAGCTGCCTGAGGGATGGGTGGGGCAGGTAGGACAGTGGTGGGGAGCCAAGGTCAGTCCTTGCCTGCCCTCCTCAGACTGCTGTGGGGGTCCCTACAAATTTCCACTGCCCCCCCCCCCCTTTGCCCAGGGCTGTGCTCAAGGCTGCCTGCATGGAGACACACATAGGGGTTTGTGATTCACAGGAAGAGATGCATGGAATAGAAACTGGTCCTCCCCAGCAAGCCCTCACAACCTTATCGACAGAGTGTGTGGCCCTAGCTGAATGTGTCCCCATGGAGTCTATCGGTGTGTATGAAAACCTGGAGGAACCGAGACTTTACTTGTGGGCCAGTGCCACAGGTCTGATGTGGCTGATACTATCAGTTCAGCTCAGGAGAATTTTCTGAGGACCTACTATGTGTGAGATGCTATGCTTCTAAAAGGACACACGTTCAGTAACCTGAAGGCACTTGTAGTTAGTAGAACATCATTTTACCTTAGGAGGTCTCATCCGATTTGATTTCATGAAATTACTGTCCCCAGTTCAGCTGTTTCTGAGATTAAATGGCCTGTTCACACAGAACCACAGCCTTGAATCCAAACCCTTTTGCTTTTTGCAGTACTTGACACCTTCTTCCTGGGTATGACAAGGGCTCAAAGGATCATCTTTCAGAGGAGAAATGATGTGTCAGGGATCTGGCATCTCAGAAGGATCTGGAAGATCGAGAGCCTCAGCCAGAGGGAGGAGGGAAACACTTGTCTGTGGGAGGGTGGCCATACCAGACCTGTCTACCTGGGAGCCTGGGATAGTCCTGAGTTCAGTCTTCTGTCCTGGCATAGCTATTAATAATGCCCCTTTCACTTCCAAAAGTAACTCAGACAATAATTTAAGTGGTTACCTCACTTTGGGACAGTGTCTCCCTAGAGAGAACAGTTAGATTAAGACATGGAAGCCAAGATAGGGCATTTTCATGAGAAAATATGAAGTTAGGCCAGGGCACACAGAGGGCTCTTAAATAGGTGGTGGGAGTCAACCTTGGAAGGGACCAAATGTTGTAGGCATTTGCTTTTAATACAAAGGAGGGGAATGGAGAATAAGATAATAAGGTCAGGATGAAATACAATGAGGAATTCAGATCTGTCTGGCCAGGTTCCTCCTCTGGGACTGTCCCTGCCTGGGCCACTGTGGACCATGGAGAAACGTGCTGTTTCTAAGCAGCATGGCCCATGGAAAATCAGGTTCAATACTCTCCTTCCTCCTCACTGGCCAGTGATCTCTGTTGGGGAGCCATGTTCTATCCACATGTTTTTTTTTTTCCCCCAAATACTTTTATTTTATTTTTTCAGTGTTACAAGATTGATTGTTCATGCAACACACCCAGTTCCATGCAATACATGCCCTCCTGAATGCCCATCACCAGGCTCGCCCAACCCCCTACCCCCTCTCCTCCAAAACCTTCACTTTGTTGCTCAGAGTCCACAGTCTCTCATGGTTCATCGCCCCCCTCTGATTTCCCCCCATTCACCCTTCCCTTCCTTCTCACAATGCCCTCCATGTTTTTCCTTATACTCCACACGTAAGTGAGACCATAAGATAATTGACCCTCTCTGCTTGACTTATTTCACTCAACATAATCTCTTCCTGTCCCGTCCATGTTGATACAAAAGTTGGATATTCATCCTTTCTGATGGAGGCATAGTATTCCATTGTATATATGGACAATATCTTCTTTATCCCTGTTGAAGGGCATTTTGGTTTTTTCCACGGTTTGGCAATTGTGGCCATTGCTGCTATGAACATTGGGGTACATGTGGCCCTTCTTTGCACTATCTCTGTATCTTTGGGATAAATACCCAGTAGTATAATTGCAGGGTCATAGGGTAGCTCTATTTTTAATTTCTTAAGGAATCTCCACACTGTGTTCCAAAGTGGCTGCACCAACTTGCATTCCCACCAACAGTGTAAGAAAGTTCCCCTTTCTCCACATCCTCTCCA
>CM052797.1:18728271-18772174 GCA_028533885.1 Nasua narica
AAAGATTTTATTTATTTATTTGACAGAGAGAGATCACAAGTAGGCAGAGAGGCAGGCAGAGAAAGAAGGGGAAGCAAGCTCCCTGCTGAGCAGAGAGCCCAATGCTGGGCTCAGTCTCAGAACCCTGAGATCATGACCTGAGCTGAAGGCAGAAGCTTTAACCCGCTGAGCCACCCAGGTGCCCCTCTGGCTCCTAAACTTACCTCTGTCTGGGACTCTGGTAAATGATGTGAACAATGCCAGAAGAATGGCCATGGCCTACAAACAGAGAAAGAACTCTGCATTTGCTTTCAGGATGTCACTGGCCACTCCTCCACACTTCCCTCCTTGTTTGAATCTCAGATTAGGCACAGTTATTGGACTTGAGGCCTTATCCTCTCTTCTGTCTCAGGGACTGCTGTGTTTATGTTTCAGGGATAACAGTTTTACTCTCGCTTACTGTCTTCATGTTGCTGGTGGCTGAGATCATGCCTGCGACATCCGACTCAGTACCCTTGATAGGTAAGCAAGTGTCAGGCCTCTCTTGAAGACACGGGTATAGAGAGGGCCCTAGAGAGCCACATGGTCCCAGGAGGAGTGGCTTTCTATTACTGTTCAAGTGACCCATGGACTGGCTCACTTGGGCACGTGTAAGGCAGTGTGGGGAGTCGAGCTTTGTGGTTTGGCTTGAAGGTACAGAAATGCACCCTTCCTCCCATCATTCTCCCCTTCACACTTGTCACGCAGCCAGAGATTTTACCATTAGAGATTTGTTACTTTAGCTTTGAGTCATTGTTCCTCCACAAATCCTTTGTCAAAATGGGAGCAGCTCACGTTTTAACTCTGAGATACCTCAATGTCTCTGGGTAAAGTTAAAGCTTGTGAGGAAATGCAAACAGGATAAATATATTTTGAGCCAAGACAGATATAAAGCATGACCTTCGGCCCAGGACAGGATGACAGAAACAGCAGATAGCATCACCTGTAGCTGTGCACCTCCCTGGATTGGAATAAGCAGGAGCATGCAAAGCAGTGCTCAGCGGTCTAGTGGTCAGGATCTGGTACTCTCACCACTACAGCCAGGGTTAGGGAACCAAACCTCCAAGCCAGTTTTGAGAATGGGAAGCACACAGTCTCATAGTGGATATTAGGTTTAATATAACATCACTCCTCCAATTTGGTGATGGGGTTCAGAAAGAGGAATGGAGTCTATGATTATTCCTGTTGCCCCAGGCCACTGCAGGTCCACCCTGTGTGGTTAACAAGGGAGGGTAGGACTAGGAGAGCCTATTTCTCTTACGTACGTAGATACTCCCAGGCTTCACAGACTATGAAGCCAAGGTTCTTCTTTGTTCCCTAATGTGTAATAGTTTGACCAGAAAGGGACAGTATTGCCATGAAAAGCCTTTGTGGGTGTTCCTAGTTCTCTCACTACCATCCAGAGGGCAAGGAACCATGCTTCAGCTTAAAGGTCTGACCCACTCTTCCTACTTTCCAACACAATGCTTTCAGTAGAGTCTTGCAACAGAAAGCAGCCTCTGTGGGGCAGTGGGCAGCCCTGCCTTGACTGATGAACCGATGAACAAATGACATGGTTGATGAAGAGCCCATGTCTATGAAGATGGGATGCAGTTGGCCTCTGACCTCTGCTGTTGAGATTTCAGCTGTGGGGATCCTTTGACCCCACATACCTCCACAGGTCATTATCTTAGTCAGTTAGGGCTGCTACAGTAAAATTCCACAGACTGGGTGTCAACACACAGAAATGTATTTGCTTACAGATCTGGAGGTTGGAAGTCAAGACCAAGGTGCCGGCAGGTTTGATATCCACTGATATCTACTGCTTGACTTGTGGTTGACTACCCTCTTGTTGTGCCCTCACATGGTCCTTCCTCTCTGGGTGCATCCCTGGTACCCCTTTTTGTGCAAAGTTCCCCTCTTATAAAGACACTAGTCAGATCAGATCAGGTCCCATTCTAAGGACCCCATTTTAACTTAATCCCCTCCTTAAAGGTCCTGTCTTCAAATACAGTCATATTCTGAGATACTAGGGGCTAGAGCTTCAACCTATAAATTTTAGGAGGCCACAACTCAGCCCACAGCAGTCACAGTTCAGTTCACCCTCCTTCCTCTTCTTAGAGGTCCCTGGTGCTAAGTTGAAGTCTCAAATGTTCATCTCTCACAGCTTCTCACATGTACCTCTTGGTTCCCACAATGGGCCAGTGAGTTCCTTCCTGCCTGGAGGAAAGAAGGCATTCTTAACTGAGTGTGTGGCCATGCACTTAGCTTCAGCACCAGGACGTCCTCTGCTCTGAATTCAGCCCCCTTGAGCTGAAAGCAGCACCAAAGGTTTAATAACCAGAATTGCCAATCAAAGAATGTCTTCCCTTTGCCAGGCTTTCTTCTAGATCCTCGGCTCATATAATTGCTAATTCCTGCACCAACCTGGCAAAAGAAGGCATTGACATCCCTGTCTTACTAGCGAAGAACCTGAGGCCCACACAGGCTGAGTAGCCTGTCTAAACTCATAGATGTCTACACTCATGGACAGAGGCAGTGGGTTAATGGAGAGCTGTTTCAGATAATCCATGCTGCTTCTCACCTGGGCCAAGGTGGAGAAATGCATCCTTGCCCGTCGGAGCTGAAGCTGATATTCTCAACCAGGAAAGTCAGTCTTCCACGTCTTCCTCAGACAACTGGCACCTATCTCCTATCTCTCATTGGATGGGACCAGGCTCATTTTCCACACTAATTCTAGGTACCCCACCAGTGATACAGGTTTGCCCTTGTTACATCCCTGTCCCCAGCATGTCCCTGCCCTGCAGTTATCGTAATGGGGACCAGACCTTCACTACCCCAGTGTTCTCAGTTCCCAGCACAGCCCACGGCCTTTCTCCTGGGAACAACCTTGTCAGCATCCCATGAGGCACTGTTAACCCTCACTGGAGGAGGAGGCTGGCGGAGCTCACAGCAGTGCGGTCAGCCAGGCCAGGCAGCTTGCGTGGACAGGGAAAACCGGTCCCTGTGCTCTGGGCTGGCCTCTGCCTGCTGGGAATGTGGGCAGCGGGTCTGCAGGCCTGAAGGCAGCCCTGCCCTGCCCTAGGCGTTGCCGTCTGGGTCTGCCTGCCACGTCACGATGCCTGTGCCATGGAGGGCTCGGGACTCACCCTGCATCTCCTGTCTCTGCAGCCCAGTACTTTGCCAGCACCATGATCATCGTGGGCCTGTCTGTCGTCGTGACAGTGATTGTCCTGCAGTACCACCATCATGACCCCGACGGCGGCAAGATGCCCAAGTGGGTGCGTCCCTCCTGACCTCGCCACGGGTGACTCCACAGATGAGTTATCTATTTTAAAAATCCCACAAACAGCTAGCAGTCCTCCACACAGAGCCATGTTTCCCATAGGACCTCCCCTGCACCACTGCCCACACTATTGCATTATCTCTGGACTGTTAACGGTGAACATGCTCTTAGGGGCCCATGGCACTGTGCTTGCAATCTGACATTCCAGAACGGGGCCCACACACTGACCACTCTCTACGTTGTGCTACCAGAGTGTTTCTAAAACTTTTTGCATGCACACTCGGGAAAACAGTACAGTGGTTGGAAGCAACAGGGGAGATAAGCACCCAGCCGTGTGGTTGGATCTTCCAAACAGAATGAGGAGCCAAAGGGCAAGAGAGAGTGAGCCATGTGATAACACACGTAGTCAATGCATGTAGGGATGTCATTTTACCACAGGGCTGTAGAATAAAAGTAGTTACCTGTGAGGAAGGGGGATAGGATAAAAGCAAAAGGATAAAAGACAAAGATTGAATATAACAGCCTGTTGTTAGCCCCGCCCCGGGGGCACACCACACCTTCCCAGCTCCTGCTCAGCACCAGGCCCTGGGATGAGGGCGGATGCTTACCTAAGGGGTGCCCTTGGGAGCCCGGGATCTGAAGCTCTATGCCCAGTCTCACCTGGCACTCTGGAAACCTTGATTAGAGCCTGGGCTTTCCTCACCTCGCACAGTGCGACAACACCCAGGGCCAGGGGAGGGTTTGATCTTTACTTGGGCCCTGGAAACCTCCCAGTGTTCTTGTCTAGAGAGCATGGCCTAGGGACAGTAGATGCTAAAGGAGCCCTCTCATGTCAAAACAAGGCTGTTTTCTTTGGAGACCTATGACCTTGCATCCAAGTTCAGAAGGGACCCTAAGAATCCCCAACATAAAATGCAGGTGCAAGAAGTAAGGTGCATTTTGTGAACCTCTGGGAAGAGAGCGTTCCCAGGCCTTCTAAAAATATTCATTGTGCAATAATTAACAGTTACCCAAAAGTGAACTTAGGAAAGACTAATTTTTTAAAAAAATGATTTTACCAAGTTACTGTGTCCTTTTGAGTTCTTTTCCACAGCAAATTCATACACTTAATAATGACTTTCTCTCATAGCTCATTGCATCAGCAGTGGAGTGAGCTCCCAGAAATGGTGCTATCTCCCACACATGTCACATCACTCCAGTCCATGGGCTTGTTTTGAGAAGGTCCCCCCATTAAAAACTGAAACACATTTGCACACATTCACCTACATTGTCATCTGACTTTTACAACCCTGACACATTTTCTGGCTACCCTCCTTCCATTTGAGAAAGGTAATACAATCACATGTTTAAGAGTCAAAATGAAAGTAAAATCATACAGAAGGAAATCCTGCTCTCATCCCTGCCCCTCACTCTGCTTCTACCACCAATACTGATAGCCATTTTAAGCAATTTCTCCATATCCTTCGAGTGTTTATTTATGCAAATGTAAAACTAAAAACACATATTATTATTCCTTATGTTTAAGACAGGAAGACACAAAACCATTTTTGAGGACCTGGTAGTACTTTACTGTCCAGAAAAAAATTCCTAATGAAGAGCTTGTGCTAATTATTCACCTCTTAGTATAGGAGTGTGTTAAAACCAATGGCTGCAAATGAAATATTAAGCGTGGGATCACTTGCTTTCAATTTATATAGCCTCCCACATTTTTCTTTCTTTCTGTGTGTAATTGAAAAATAAACAGCCTCCAAGTAGCTTTTATTATGATGTGTTGCTATGAAGAAGATATTGTCGGTGCCGTGGCATTATGTGACATTTACACAGCCAGACACAAAACCATAACCTAACAGAAGAGGTCATGAGCACAGTTTGATAAGTGCCAAGAGGATAATTGCATCTTCGGAGATGCTTTAGCTTTGAAAGCTAATGATTCAGGCCATGGAATTCAGAACAGACTTGGTAGTGTAGATTACATTAGCTCGAGATGTGCTCCAGGGTAGGCACAGAGTGCCCCCACCCCCAAAATGCATACACTCCATGTGTACAGTTGTCTCTGGGTTTGGATGCACTCGCTGCCCAATGCATTCCCTTGAACTCTGGTCCAGACTTCCCAGTGTCTTCGAAGTGGGGGTTGGGCTAGTTATAGGAGTGTTGAAAAAGACTTCACAGATCCTTTTAGAGATGAGCTGTGAAAGCCTAAAAGCATAGGTGACTTGCTCACTGTGTAGCCTTGAGCCAATTTATTAGCTTCTTTTTTTTAAGATTTATTTATTTATTTGAAAGAGAGGAGAGAGGTCACAAGTAGGCAGAGAGGCAGGCAGAGAGAGAGGGGGAAGCAGGCACCCTGCTGAGCAGAGAGCCCGATGCGGGGCTCGATCCCAGGACCCTGAGATCATGACCTGAGCCAAAGGCAGAGGCTTAAGCCACTGAGCCACCCAGGCGCCCCTTTTTTTAAAGGTTTTATTTATTTATTTGACAGAGAGGGAGAGATCACAAGTAGGCAGAGACGCAGGCAAAGAGAGAGAGGGGGAAGCAGGCTCCCTGCTGAGCAGAGAGCCTGATGCGGGGCTCGATCCCAGGACCCTGAGATCATGACCTGAGCCGAAGGTAGAGGCTTTAACCCACTGAGCCACCCAGGCGCCCCTATGAGCCTCTTTGAAGCCTCAGTTGCTTCATCTATAAAATGAGTGGGGGGAATTATACTCATTTCACAGAGCCCCTGAGAGGCCCATGTGAGTTGGCATATCTTACGAGCCTCCTGTCGAGGGCCAGACTGACACATGGGGCCATGTGTCCCTGCTCCTTACTGATCACAGAAACACCTCCAGGGTCTGCAGACAGGCTTTTCCAGGCTCTGGAGGTTTGTCCTTTAGATGTGGGCTGGATATACAGAGTGCCATCTGCCCTGAGCCAAGGGTTATCTTTACAGCTGCAGTGAACCTATTCTTATGCCTTCTTGTTCTTTTCATTTCCTGTCTTTAGACCAGTCTCCTGCAGTTATCTCTGAGAAGATGCCGTAAAAAGTGCTACAGGCATGAACTTCACAACTTACTGCCTGTACTTACAAATGGGAAACATACCTGCTATGTTGCTGATGGAATTCACCACAATCATAAACCAAAATTAAAATCAGTATCTGGATAACTTCAGGCAAAGGGCCCACTTTTCCTGCACTTGTCTCCATAAGTTTCTAAGAATTTTTTAAAGCTGAACTGAGATCCTTCTTTTAATTAGAGGAAAAAATGAAAAATCTCAGTGATTTCTCTCCAGCATTTTCTATGCATGTAGGGAATATATGTTGATAAAACACTTTAAACCGGAGGTCAGCCAACTGTGGCTCCAGTGATGAACTCTGGCCCACCAGCTGCTTTTGCAAATAAAATGTTCTTAGAAAAGCCATGTTTATTTTTTTACATGCTTTCTATGACTGTTTCTGTACTTTATTAACAGAGCTGAATAGTTACAATAGAGACCTTATGAAGTTTATTATGTGGCCTTTTAAAGAAAGTCTGCCAACCCCTGCTTTAGACTTTTCCAAGTACTTTCCTGCACATCATCTGACTGTCTTCACTGCAGCCTAATGAAGTAGGTTAGAGGTCCCTAAACTTTCCTGGTTCACAGTCCCTTTAGTGTCTGAGGGATTTTTTTTTTTTTTTTGCAGCCCCTATGGCAAAAGAAATACTTAATGGCTCTCTTTATTAAGTTCGTCAAAACAACTTAATAAGTATTTATGTCCTGACCCCAAGGGACCTGGTGGCACAGCACACCCCTTCAAATCTTAGGAGCACAATGCACCCATTTTCTGTTCCATGTTGACTTCCTTGGCACTTGGTTTTCATCAGGACAAAAACCTGCTTTGCAATGATATGCCATCCTTACAAGGAACCCGATGTTCCAGTCAGAACTGCTTCAAGCTAGGGGTTCATGCAGCATCTGATAGGTGTCACAGGGTTGCCCTTGAACATTTCAGAATCTCCAGTGGTGTGCCCCTGCAAGTCTGTCTTGGCACTGGGGTGCCCCACGGGCAGCTGGGTATGATGGTCGCTAGTGACAGATGAGGGAAGATTGGAGAGGGAAGGTGACTTGTCTTGTTCACACAGCTCAGGCAGGGCTCTTTTTCCAAGACAGCCCTCTCCTCCCACATGCCTGTCTGCCCCATGAATGCAGTGTGTCGGCCACTGAGGATTCCACTTATTCCCAGGGTGACTTTCTGCATTGGTTTATTCTAGGCCCTCATTTGACCCAACCATTGTGACGTGCTGACACTGCTTGCCTGTGTAAAATCAGCTGGAAGAAGGGAGAGCCTGGCTCCCCCAGGAACATCGCCCCCCCCCCAAGTAGGGCTGGGATCAGGACCCGCAGATGTTTGTTTCTCTGGCCCTTCCTAATTGCCCTTTTGTCTCCCCAGACCAGAGTCATCCTTCTGAACTGGTGCGCATGGTTCCTGCGCATGAAGAGGCCGGGGGAGGACAAGGTGAGACCAGCTTGCCAGCACAAGCAACGTCAGCGTCGCTGCAGCCTGGCCAGCGTGGAGATGAGCACGGTGGCCGCACCGCCCACCACCAACGGCAATCTGCTCTACATCGGCTTCCGCGGCCTGGACGGGGTGCATTGCGCCCCCACCCCCGACTCGGGTGTTGTGTGCGGCCGCATGGCCTGCTCCCCCACGCACGACGAGCACCTCCTGCATGGCGGGCAGCCCTCCGAGGGTGACCCGGAGCTGGCCAAGATACTGGAGGAGGTCCGCTACATCGCCAACCGCTTCCGCTGCCAGGATGAGAGCGAGGCCATTTGCAGTGAGTGGAAATTCGCAGCGTGCGTGGTGGACCGCCTGTGTCTCATGGCCTTCTCTGTCTTCACCATTATCTGCACCATCGGCATCCTGATGTCAGCTCCAAACTTCGTCGAGGCTGTGTCCAAAGACTTTGCTTAACCTGGTCTTGGCCCCCAGCATGTAGGAAACGCACAGACAGGCGATGCCGTTGGCTTGGGGAGAATTCGGGGTGCTAAACTAGACGTGAGGACGCTGATGTACCCGAAGCGCTCGCGGCCAGTCACGTCCATTACAGTTTCCTTGTTACTTTCAATAATAGAATCTTAGCACGTTTTTGTTTAATCCTCTCAGGCGAGCTATTTGATATTCTTGGAACATCCTGAGGGTCCTCGGGACCACTGAGAGGTCTTTTGCCCATTCCCCAATGCCTGGTGAGCCCTTCAGAGAGGTCAGGGTGGCTCCGAACTGCCAGGGGAGGCCTGTACAGTTGGTTTTGCATGCCTGCATGTCACTTGCCAAGAAGGCCTATGTGAAAATTCAGCCTAAGCTTTTGCCTGTTTACAAACCTCAGCTGAAAGTAACAATAATAGTAATAAACCACACTCACTAGATCCACTCAAATAATTGGTAAGAGGACACAAAACTCAAAGTAAAAAGCCAACTGCTGGTTTTTCTGTGATTCAGATTTTATTTTTCTCTGCCAAAGATGGTAGAGAGAGACAATTTTACACTGTTCCTACATTTTATAAGAGAGAGAGAAGCATAGTTGGTCTTTTAAATTATGCTTTTACCAGCCTGATTTTCTGCCAACCTACCCTGTGGTGGGAATCAGGAGTGACATAGACGTGTGTTGATTCTGAACTAGGACCAGACCCGGGCCAGTCGTGGGGATTTCTCTAGATACCAGGAGACTCCCAAACTTCCTGTGCTGCCCTCAGACACTGGGGAGTTGAGTTTGCTCTATTCTGAAAAACCCAAAGAAGAAATAGAATTCTATTATAATTACAAACCCAGTGTAATAGCTAAAGTTAAACTAAGCCAGCTCTGTGTGCGTGTGTGTGTGTGTGTGTGTGTGTGTTTGTTTTTAATAATGCATTAGATGCTTCTCGTGTACTAGAGTTGATTAGCCTTAGAAACTTGTGGGTCCATACAAATGCTCAGCATAAAGTGAAAGTATGCTATCCTTTTCCTTATGTGTCAAGGCCAAGGAGCAGGATCTGGGATCTCTTCTGGTTCCTTGTAAGGCAGGAACTGGGAAGGGGATGATGTGGGCAGTGGCTTTCCTGGACACAAGGCCAGTGGAAGTCAGCAGGAGGGGCTGGCGGGCTGAGAGTGGCTCTACAATCAGTAACTCCAGTCTCCGGCTTTTAGGGATTCGCTTTCCCACAGCTCAACTGCTCCAAGATTAGCCCAGGAAGGTAGCTTGAAAAGGTAGGTTCCCTGGAGATAAGGGTTTTGAAAGCAAGGGAAGCTTTAATTTTAAACCTATGTGGTGACACAGTTCTTCACTTATATTATCTAGCTTACAGTGGTCACTTTGACTCTTCCCATTTTCCTCATTTTTTAATACGATCAGAGGGAGACACAACAAAATCTCTCCTGTTCTGTTGTTTCATCTAGGAACAGATCAGAGTTCAAAACTGCAGAAGGCTTTGAGCTTCTGGGGATCTTTAATTTCCTTCTAACCCCTGAGATGGGGGTATTACGAGGGAAGATTAGATTTTCAGAGCAAAAGAAATTGCATCCCTTTCTCCGGCCATGTATTTCACTCATTTCTGGGTAATGCACATGGATTTGTTTGCACTGAGGAGAACGGAGGCTTGGGTGTGCTCCGGGGGGAGGGAGGGGGCGTGTGAGCACTGAGTGTGCAGCTGCAGAGGGGACACCTTGTTTAGGACAAGAAGGTTGATAAGTAAGGGCATTCTAGCCGTCATGGCACTGTTTAGAGCCGGCTTGTCCTCAGAGTTCAGCCATTCTACATGAGGTGGATGAACAATGC
Organism: Nasua narica; assembly: GCA_028533885.1. Classification (NCBI taxonomy): domain Eukaryota; kingdom Metazoa; phylum Chordata; class Mammalia; order Carnivora; family Procyonidae; genus Nasua; species Nasua narica. The sequence goes on from CM052797.1 coordinate 18,738,328, forward strand.
ACAGTCTCTTCTTTCTTTCCTTCTTTTTTTTCTATTGTAGACCCAAGTAGAAGTGTTTTAATACATAAGAGAATGCTTCATTTCTTACTGCTACCTGAAAATTAACCCCTGTAACACTTTTGCTTGAGAAAAAAAAAAACTTTTTTGATTTTGTATTTTATACAGAAAAACACTTAAAAAAGCAAACAAAAGTAGTTTATATGTTGCCCATTTGACTAACACTCTGCCATTTTTAAAAAGCGATAATAAGGAAAAGATGCACATTGTAGTAAGAAAAGCATGAATAAGTATAGGGACCACCACTGAATAAGCTTCTGAGACCTGGGGGGCATTTCCAGAAAGGAAGAAAAAAGAAAGGGAGGGAGGCCCAGAGGGGGAGTAAGGGGACTCAAAGAGAGACTTCTTTGCTACCAATCATGCTAGGCACAGCACTCTGCACTTTGCTTTCTGCAATTAGTGTTTTATCCTTCCATAACAACATATAAAGATCTACCTCATTCTTCTTAATAGCTGCTTAGCATTCCATTGCCTCAGTGGACATAATGTCTTTGGTTGGTCTATTAGTGAATATATAATTTCTGATTTTTATTTTTATACACAGATCTGTAATTAACATCCTTGATTTATATTTGAGCATACATTTGTGACCATATCTTGGTATAAATTCTAAGTGGGAAATGGAATTGCTGGATTTAAGGCTCTGTGCATTTAATATTTGGTAGATATTGCCAGATTACCCTCCAAATACTGATCAATGGATATACCTACTAAGAATATAATCAAAAGGCTTATTTCTCAACTTTCTCAGTACTAGGTATTATCAAACTTAATATATTTTTTCCAATCTGGTGAAAAATTATATTGCAATGTTATTCTGATTTTTTAATTCATTTTATTATGAATGAAATTGAGTATCTTTCAGATATTTTTTAGAAATTTCAATTTTTATAATTTATGTAGTTTACACAATTTTGGGTTATTTGGCTCATTCTTAATTAATTTGCCTGTGTACTTTGGAAATTTCCTGTCTTATATCTTGAAAATATTCTTATTTGTTTAGAAAATACTTTATTATTTGTCTTTTGATATTATTTATTGATTTGTTTATTTCTTAGCATATAGAAAGTTTAAAGTTTTATGTTGTCAATTTATCCATATTTGCCTTGGTAGATCCTGGGATTTGTTTCCAGTTTTAAAAGGCCTTCCCTGTTCTGAGATTATAAATAAATTTACTCATATTTTCTTCTAAATTTTTATGGTTTCATTTGTTTACCTTTATATCTTCTGATTCCCTGGAACTCATTTTACAGGAGATGAAGGTAAAAATGCATTTTTTTTCTCCAAATGGTTGGTCAGTTGTGCCAACAAACTATATAATAGTGTATCCCTGTAATACCGTTAGTCTTTTCCCCATTTTGTTCAGAATGGCTCCTTGTTTATAAACTAAATTCCTGTCAAGTGTTTTGGGGCTATTTCTACTTATTGGTTTGTCTCTCTGTGAATGCTTTTCATTTTTGAAGTCTTATTCATGTTAATATTAAACATATATCGATATTTTCAAGTTAACCATCCTGTAAACACTTCCCGCCTCCCCCTTCCTCTCTCTCTCTGTCTCCCTTACTCTCTCTCCTCTATTGCCCTCTCTCATATGCACATGTTTTTCATTTAAATTCAATTAGACAATGTATCGTAAGGACATCATTAGTTTCAGATATAGAGTTCAGTAATTCACCAGTTGCATATAACACCCAGTGCTCATCATATCACGTGTCCTCCTTAACGTCCATCAGCCCGTTACCCCATCCCCACCCACTCCCCTCCAGCAGCCCTCAGTTTGTTTCTTATAGTTAAGAGTCTCTCATGGTCCCTCTTTGAGGTCACAATGAATTTATATGAGTCTTCCTATTCAAGAGTGCTGCAGTCTAGGCTTGTATTCAAATCTAATTTTATGCCGCTTGGTAGATTATTATGGTTTTGTTCAGATAGGTCCTTTGAATTTCTTGTCTAGTTCTAGGTAGTTTATTGTTTGGCTACCATTTTCAATGGAAAATTTCTTCCATTTTATTTGATAACTGGATGTACAGAAATGCAGTTTATTTTGTATATTAATGTCATAACTACTTTAATTGTATTTTTTATTGTTTCTAAAATTTTTTTGCCTCTTTCTTTCTAATAATTTCCCTTATTTCTTTCCCTTAGACAATTGCACTTGAGAACAGTGTCAAATAATAGTGATTCAGGTGGCATACGTATCTTGTTCCTGACATCAATGGAATGGTTCAGTGTCTCACTATTCAACTTGTATGAAGACATGTATTTTCCTTGTCATAATAAAAAAGTATCCGTGTATTCTCAAACTATTAAGGCTTTCTGGGGGAAAATATAGATGTTTGATTATTGTCACAGCCTCACAGTATCTATGGAGATGGTTAGAAAGTTTTCCCCTTTGCTCTAGCAGTATGTTGTATTATATTAATAGATTCCTTAAGACCAAACCACTGTTACGGTCCTGAGATGATGCCTACTTGTGATTTTCCCTATTAGTATTGATAATTGAGATTAATCATTCTGCCGCTTGCTTTTCTGTGCTAAACAATAATCTCTACGTCCTGCAACTGGTTACTTGGTTTGAGAATCATCTTTTTTTTTAAAGATTTATTTATTTGACAGAGATAAAGAGATCACGAGTAGGCAGAGAGGCAGACAGACAGAGAGGGGGAAGCAGGCTTAGTGTTGAGCAGAGAGCCCGATAGGGGGCATGATCCCAGGACCCTGAGATCATGACCTGAGCCGAAGGCAGAGGCTTAACCCACTGTACCATCCAGGTGCCCTGAGAATCATCTTCTTAAGTCTAAAAAAATCTCACCTGGGGACTGTCTGGGTGTCCATTGGTATGTTTCTGAATTACTCCCATTGGGAAGTTTAGGTCCTCAAGCACTTCCGGAGTCAATTTTAGTTCCATATTTTTAAGAAAATCTATGACAATCCATTTTTTCAACATATTTGCAGAGTTTTTACAATACACGCACTTAGGATTTCTTAATTTCCTCTGTATTGGTGGCTGCTTGCAGTTTTTCATTTCTAATTGTGTACATTTCTCCTTTCTTCTGTTTTTATTGATCGAGCTCGCCAAGGATTTTGTTTTTGTATTTTCAGACACCAAACCCTTAGACTTTTTCATCTGTTTGGAGAACTGGCTGCAGCCCCTGTTGGCTTTGTGCTGACCCAATCTGTCCTGGGACAGCTTGCACACTGTGCAAGGGGAGCTGAGCCACAGCTGTGAGGAACCAACTTCCCCACTGGCTTCTGGGGCCACAGCAGGAGTATCACTAGGCAGAGGGAGCTAGAGGGTCAAACCAGGCCAGGCAGCACAGAGGTGGCACACATGAAGAGCCATTCTACTGAAGGGACGACCATGGTTAGTTGGAGAATAGATGGACTTAAAGCTTAACCAGAAGCTATTTTGAGGCACAGGCCTCTGGAAGTATCCCTTTTTCACGTAATTTAATGCTATCTCATTAACACATTTTTTTCTGACCCAAACCCTCCCCAGTCCACCCAGGACTGACCTCACTGCTCATGGCTCCTTAACTAATTACCATTTACTCTATTTGCATATGGGTTTGATTTTTCTAATACCAGAGCTTATCATAATATAAGGGGAGGGGATCCTAATGTTTTATACCTGGGGGGAGGGAGGGGGGGAGGTACTGGCCACAGTTTCAGCCTTTTTGAACTCTTGTGGTCAAACATCAGTGTATTTTCAACACACTTCATTTAGGAGTGCACGATATTCCACAATTTGGCCCAGTTCTTCAACCTTTCCTGCCTGACTCTCTAATGTCTCATTTAAAATTGTACACTCTAAAATCTAATTTTTGTTCTCGAAAAACCTTATTGCCAGTCCCTCTTCTGCTGTATTGGGACTTTTATGAATTTACCTTCTAACAAATACTGCCCATCAACAAATTCTACTACAATGTTTTATAATTCTTCAAGTTCTTTTATTTTTAATATTTCAGCCCTTTTCCTCTACTCTTATTTTTATTTTGTTTATATTTAAGATTTGTTTTTATTTTTTTTATTTTTTTATTTTTTTCCCCCAAATTTGTTTATTTTAATTTTTCAGTGGGTGTGGTGCATGAACAATCAATCTTGTAACACTGAAAAATTAAGATTTGTTTTTAGAGCAGTTTTAGGTATGGAAAAACAAGAGAGTATGGAGAGTTCCCATATACACCCCACCCACACGCATGCACAGCCTCCCCCATTATCAATACCCCCCACCAGAGTGTCACAATTGTTACAACTGATAAAGATACATTGTCACAATATAACCATCCAAAGCCCACTGTTTAAGGTTCACTCTTGATGTTACACATTCTATGGGATTGAACAGATATACAAAGACCTTCATATACCATTATAGTAACACACCGAACAGATTCACTGCCCTAAAACTGTGCTCTGCCTATTTATCCCTTACCCCCATCAACCTCTGGCAACCACTGATCTTCATTTCCACAATTCTGCTTTTGTTTTTCCAAAATGCCACATAGTCAGAATCATACCATATATAGCCTTTTCAGATTGACTGCTTAGTCATATGCATTTAGAGTTTCTCCATGTCTTTTCATGACTTGATAGCTCATTTATTTTTATAGGTGAATAATATTCCATTGTCTGGATGTATCATAGTTTATTTATCCATTCACTTACTGAAGAACATCTTGGTTGCTTCCAAGTTTTGGCAATTATGAAGAAATATACTATAAACATCCATGTGCAGATTTTTGTTTGAAAATAATGTTTCCACTCCTTTGAGTAAATACCAAGGAGTGCGATTGCTGGATCATATGGTGAGAATATGTTTAGTTTTGTAAGACTCTCTTCCAAAGTGAAATGCATTTTGCCTTCCCATCAGCAATGAATTGGAGTTTCTGTCACTTCCCTTTCTTTCCAGAGTTTGATGTTGTCAGTCTTCAGATTTTGGCCATCTAATAGGTGTATAGTTCATTTTCCTTTCCCTGGTGATGTATGATATGGAGCATCTTTCAATATGCTTATTTGCCATATGTCTATCTTCTTTGATGAAGTATTCATTAAGGACTTTGGCTTATTTTTTTAAATTAAGTTGTTTGTTTCCTTGTTGTTGAGTTTTAAGAGTTCTTTGTATATACTGGATAACAGACCTTTATCAGATGTGTTTTTCAAATATTTTCTCCCAATCTGTGCTTTGTCTTTTTATCTTTTAACATTGTCTTTCACAGAGCGAAGGTTTGCATTTAAATGAGGTCTAGTCTGTCAATTATTTCTTTCAAGGATCATGCCTTTATTATTGTATCAAAAAGTCATTTGCATATCTATAGTCATCTAGGTTTTCTGCTACATTATCTTCTAGGAGTTTTATATTTCTATGTTTTACATTTAAGCCTGTGATCTATTTTGAGTTAATTTTTTAGACAGTGTAGAATCTGTATCTTTATCTATTTATTTATTTATTGCATGTGTATATCCAGTTGTTCCAATACCATTTATTGAAAATACTGTTTGCTCCATTGTATTGCATATGGATGTTCAAGTTGTTCCAGGGTGCCATCTTTTCTGGGGTGCCTGGGTGGCTCAGTCAACTATCTGACTCTAGATTTCAGTTGAAGTAATGATCTCAAGTTTGTGAGCTAGAGCTCCATGTTGGGATGTCCCTTGGTGTGGGGCTGGCTTAAGATTTTCTTTCTCCCTATACCTCTGCCCCTCCCCCCTCAAAAAACCAAAACCAACCAACCAAACAAACAAAAAGAGCAAATTTATCCTTTCCCACTGAATTGCCTTTGCTCCTCTGTCAAAAATCAGTAGACTATATTTATATGTGTCTATTAGTGGGCTCTCTGTTCTGTTCCATTGGGTTCCTTCTGAGTTCCTTATTCTGTTCTATTTGTCTATCATTTTATTAATGCCACACTGTCTTGATTAGGATAGCTAAGTCTTGATAAGATTACGATAGTAAGTCTTGAAGTTTATTATTTTAAGAAAATTATATAATACGTACAACATAAAATTTACAATTTTAACCATTTTTTTTAGATTTTATTTATTTATTTGACACAGAGAGAGAGACAGACACAGAGAGAATACTAGCAGGGGGAGCAGCAGAGGGAGAGGAAGAAGCAGGCTCTCCATTGAGCAGGGAGCCCAACACAGGGCTCGATCTCAGGACCCTGGGATCATGACCTGAGCCAAAGGCAGACACTTAACTGACTAAGCCAGTGCCCCCAATTTTAACCATTTTTAAGTGTACAGGTCAGTGGTATTAAGGGCATTCACATTGTTGTGCAATCATCACCCCCACCCATCTCCAGAATTCTTTTCATCTTGCGAAATTGAAACTCTGCACCCAGCTTTGTACTAACTCCCCATTTCCCAACTCCCCAAACCCTGGCAATCACCATTCTATTGTCTGTGTCTATGAATTTGATTATTTTAGGTAACTTATGTAAGTGCAATCATATGGTATTTGTCATTCTGTGACTGGCTTACTTCACTTATCATAATGTCTTCAAGGTTCAGCCAAGTTGTAGCTTCTTTTCTATTTTTATTGTTTATTTAGTTGGTGTTCTACTTCATTCAGTGTATAGCTAGTTCATCTATTTTCATTAATTCTGATTTAATCACATAAGTACTTTAGGGTCTGAATATTCTTCTCATCGAAGCTTTAACAGCAGTCTATGTTTTGGTATGTAGCTTTTTTTTTAACCTTCATTTTCTAGATATTCTTTAAGTTTTGTTTTGACATCTTCTTTGAAATGAACTTTTTTGAGCACTTAAAAAATTTCCACAATTTTTAAAAATATTTTTATTTATTTATTTGACAGAGAGAGAGATCACAAGTAGGCAGAGAGGCAGGCAGAGAGAGAGAGGGGAAAGCAGGCTCCCTGCTGAGCAAAGAGCCCCATGTGGGGATCATGACCTGAGCCTAAGGCAGAGGTTTTAACCCACTGAGCCACCCAGGAGCCCCTCCACATTTTTTAAAAGTTAAAATTTATTGTTATATTACATTGTTCTTTGAGCACCATGTAGTCTGTACTATTTTTATTATTTATAGTTTATTAAGTTATATTTTGAGGTTTTGTTTTGTTTTTTAAATATAATCAATTTGTAGGAATGGGTCTTTCCCAGAGTATGACCTTGGAGTTATACCCTTTCACATTGACCCGTCAGAGTCCAACAGGAAGGGCCACACTCTCTATTAGAGAGAGTAGTTGTACTTCTTTCATTTTTCTTCCTTTTACCATATATCTAACAATACACCATATTTTGCTTCTATTCTAAATGTTTACCTTGGATACACACTTGTCTGCTTTCAAAATCAGGGTCCCAGATTTCCTTCCCTGAGCTTATGCCTCATATATCCTCACTTATGATTTTATATTTTACCGTTTTTGAGTCACTTTGCTGTAGGTTCATCTTGAATATTCACTTACGGTTTAAATGTAACTGATATGTTTGTCCTGATATTATTTTTCCTCAAATGATTTCTGTATTAATATTTTTTTTTGCATCCTGAGTTTTGGGTTTTCTTTCCCCTCTTTTGGGTATATGGGTATTCTTTTTGTTAAAATGGGAGATTTCTTATTTGTATCTCTTTAAAGTAGCTACCTATATACTTTTACATAATATAATCGGACCTATATTTCATGATTTATCAATGTGAGCCTGTTTCTAGTGTTCTCACGTGTTCTGAAATGGTGGGTTTTGGATTCTCAATTTGTTTCTCAAGCTCTGCAATTTGCCTCTCATTTGATTCATTGATCTTTTCTTTTAGCTCTTGTTTTATTGAAATCAATTTCTCATTAACTTATTATATCCAATTTTGGAGCATTTCCTTCTGTTCGTTGGGTTCTTTGTCCTTGCTGAGTGGAATCTTTGCCTTTCCCCCACATGGGCCATACTTTCCTGTCTGTTCTCCAGGAGCCTGTTTGCATGGATGCCTTGCCATTTATTTCCATCTTGCTTCTGCTTAATTTGAGCAGCTCTGTGTGGACCTTCCATTTCCTCTGATTGAGAAGATCTCTGACCTTCTTTCCCAAATCTCTAATTACTCTCCCATTCAAGCTTAAGGTGAAAGCCCACTCCTCTCTCTTCTGTTCTTTTGCCCTGAGGTTCTGAGAGGAGGGATGGAAGATCTAGGGTTTATTCTTACCTTTTTGCTGCCCTTGTTGGCCTGCTGAGTGCCACTGACAAGTGAGGTACCACTATGAGAGAAGATTTCCATTTATTTCTCTAATTCAGCATGAAATCCTGGATCCTCCCACCAGTGAATTATTTCAGCCTGATCTCTGCAGCAGCATGACCCAGCCCTTACCCTTAAACCCATTCATTCAGGACAGACAGAAGATGGAGCTGCTAGTCCCACCACTGAGTGGAATGTGGGAACATTACCTTTTGATCTGATTGTGCTTCTGAGGTGGTTAAAATCACATTCCCCCCCCTTTTTTTCCTGTCCCTCTCAGAAGGACAATGTGAAGACCCCTAGTATGTGTCTGGCTTCTGCAGAGATCCTCAAGGGGTCAAGTGGGCATTCCACACTCAAGGGGTTTCTAGAAATGTTACACCTCTGGATTTCAATTTCCCTTCTCAGTGAGCCACAGGCCAGACTGGTGTGGATGGGGTTAGGTAGAGTGGAGTCAGGTGCTCCAGTGGGACGTGTCTGTAGGAGTGCCACATTGAGGCAGGGTCTTTGCCTTGCAGGTCCACACCACTCATCTCTTTTCTTGGCTGCAGTATTTTTTTTTTAATTTATTTTAATTTTTTCCAATTACTTTTTTTAAAATCTTATTTTCCCCAAATACCTTTATTTTATTTTTTCAGTGTTCCAAAATTCATTGTTCATGTACCACACCCAGTGCTCCATGCAATACGTGCCCTCCTCAATACCCACCGCCAGGCTCACCCAACCCCTCACCCACTCCCCTCCAAAACTTTCAGTTTGTTTTTCAGAGTCCACAGTCTCTCATGGTTCATGTCCCCCTTCGATTTCCCCCCATTCACCCTTCAGTATTTTGAAGAGTGTGGCATGCAAGTCTGTTACTTCCTTTACCTCCCTGCTGCTATTTAGCATTCTCACTGTTTTGGATGGGAGCATATCTGCTTCTGCTTTCCTCCACTCATAATGCCTTTTTAAGGCCCTTGACCTATATTCAGAAAAATGAGTAACAGTGGAGAATAAGTGGTGTATCCTTAAATACCAAGGCTAGTGAAAAGTTATATTCTCAATAATTTGAAAGTATCCTGGCAGGTATTTTTAACTTTATGTTGAAGGAGCATCTGGTTGTGCAGCTTAATATTCCTCCATCTCTATTTGTCCATTTTTCTCCCCATGGTAAATGAAAGTAGCCAAGAGCTGGCCATTTACTGTAGTGTATCTTTCTATTAAGACTAACAACATAGCTGTTTTTCAAGACATGTTATACTGAACTATCTTTTAAGATATGGATAGTCTTGAAGGAATAAATACTTCTGAGTTAAAATGAGTGTTGCATTTCTTCCTGTGCATTTTGGTAATTACTATACAGTGTAAACTGCCATTACATGCTTCAAACATAGTAGGGCTCAGAAAATAACTACCCACTTGAAATTATAATATGATCTCGTCCTCTCCGTACTTCAGCATGCTCCCTATACCCTGTCATCCTCGGCCTTCGGGTTCCTCTGTGATGACCTCAGGCATCATCGTTTGCCAAGGCTCACGTGCTTTCTACAGAGGGAAGCATGGATATGCATTTGAGAAAGCATTGTCTCAAATTCTTTGTGGAATGAGGTTAAGTTTGTCACTGGCTAGACAGACACCAAGACCTGACCTTCACTGCCTGCCTGCTTGTGCTCACTGACCTAGCCCTACACTTTTCTTTCAGCTCTTCTTTCCAGTTTGTCTCTTAACTCAGGCAAATGGACAATGAAACTGCCCCTTGGACAACAGCAGCTTCCCTGAGAAGGGAAGCTGTCCCAGACCACCCAGAGTAATTTGAGAGTAACCCCTGGCTCATGCCTGTGCAGGTTTGACCATGGAGCGACCTCTAGAATGACCTACACCTACCTTTACCTCGTTATAATATTACAACCCCACCCAAGGAGGAGCACAAGCCTCATTTGCATACATACAATGCAGGTACAGGCATATTTCCTTATGCCCACCCCTATATACGTACAAGGCTTCCCTATCTAAATATTCATCTTAACCCTAGATAAAAGGATTGCATGCATCCACCCTTGCTTGGGGAGTCATGGCTTTGGAAGTTATTCCCCGTGATCTTCTTATTTGCAGCAAATGAAGTTTTCTTTGTGCCACAACAACAAGGTGCAGTTTATGACTCCCCAAGGAGTGAACATGTGTGGTTTCAGTTACAATCCGTGTGAGGTCTAATCTGATCTGACTGGTGTCCTTCTAAGTAGAGGAGATTAGGACACAGACACCCACAGAGGGAAGGCCATGTGAGGGCACATGGAGAAGAAGATCGTTGGCAAGCCAAGTAGAGAGGCCTGAGAAGAAACCAAGCCTGCTGAGACCTTGATCCCAGGCTTTCAGCCTCCAGAACTGTGAGACAATAAGTCCCTGTGGTTTGGCCCCTAGTCTGCAGTTCTTTATACAGCAGCTCTAGCAGACTAATAAAACACTCATGATGCGATGTCCCCCTGTCAGGCTCTGCAGTGCAGAGTGGATGACGTCATGTGCAAGAACAGTTCATCGTCGTCTAGAACAAGAGGTCTTTCCCAGGAAGAGACTTAGATGCAGAAATAGATAAGGAGTGAGGCATCTCAGCCTTGGGAAATCATGGAAGACTTCCCAGAGAAGGTGGTGCCTCAGCTATAATCAAACAGCCAGCCTGAGGCCAAACTGATCATGTGTTCAGTTTCTCACAAATGATTGCTTTTGACTTAGCACTAGAGACTCAATATCCTAACACTGTATTCATTTACCCCAAACACGTCTGTCCTAACTTGGAAATGGCAGGAAATGGAGAATGCCATCTCCATTGTCTTTCAATACTGGATTTAAACAAAAATGGAGAGATGCTATAGCTGCCTTGCCGATTCAGCCTTACTTCCATTCAAAGTGTTTATTGTTTCTGTCACTGGTGTGTGCTGTCTTCATTAGTTAGCTGTGAATGAAAATTTTAGCTGAAACCACTTTTTTTGTAAGGTTAATTCTTCAGTGCCATGATTTTTGGGGCACTAGTGGTCCCTAAAGTGCTTTTAGCTGAGGCATGGTGGCTGGGGTGGCTAAGAATGGTGCCCTGAGGCCATGCGTCTAGAGCTTCCCACAGAGTGGTTTAGGGCTCTGTTAAGTTACCACAGATCGAATAAGTTTAGGTGGGCAGTGATTAAGAAAGTCTCTCCAAGGCACTTGGTGGCTTTCAGATCCATTTTCCCTTCAAACTCTCTGTCATTTCTCTAGGGCAGTGGTTAGAAATGGCCACCCCAATGCTCAGCCCATCACACCCACAAACCCAACTCTGCCCCCGCAATGACTGACCTCCAGCCCGCTATTCAACCTCAGTTTCCCTATCTGTAAAAAGTAAATGACTAATGGCTCTATCTGCTGAGATAGCTTTCTAAATACAAGACACAGGAAACACTCAGAAAATGTCGGCTAGGTTTATTTTCACCAGGATCAAACCTCATCTTCCCACACAGGAGACGCTCTATTCTTGTTTTTAAAGGCTTATGACAAAAAGCTTTCCAGTTGTTCTGTCACAGGCTTCGCCTTCAAGTTTAATAAACTGCTCTTGCCCCACTGGCAAGGACATCCAGCCACATGTTCTCTGGGGGAGAAAAAGCAGTTCAGAGAGACACTGTCTGCCATCTCTTCTGAGTGGTATTTACCAGAACTCCAATACTGAAAAGCACAAGTCAAATACATAGAGAGGGACTTTGGCAGTGAACCCGAGAGAAGCTGGCAGGTGGGTAGAGAAGGGCCATTCCACATGAAAAGCAGCAGAGCCTTACTTATTCAATGTCTCCTACACGCTCCACAGGTTCCCACGCAGAAAGAGGGAGAAGCCTATCCACACGAAGCTGGGAGTCTGGTAGGGAGTGTGGTAAACTTGTAAATGGACATGGACACGGATGAGACAGGATGAGTGTGACAGGATGAAGACCGGGGACAGGGGAGTGGAGGGAAGGGGCCAGGGGAGTCTCTCTGGAGGCAACCTCGTGCAGCACATAAATAGAGGATGAGCAGAGTAGCCCAGCAGGGTGAATGGGAGTGGCAGCAGCACAGCGGGGGCCCCTGACTCTGTGTAGCACCAGAGGGATAAGCAGTCAGGTTAGGCAAAGAGCTGGGAGCATGACGCTGGGGTGTCACTGTTTCTCCTCAGAGCAATAGGGAGACTTTGAAGGTTTCAGCAGGACGGTGGTATAATCCAGTTTGTCTTCAGATTCTTGGAGACAATCTGAGGGAGACAGCATATCCCCTCCCACCACTTCCACCCCACAGAGGATGAGAAAGCATGTGTTGAGGACTATGCTGAAAGCCTGAACGAGTTTGGAAGTAGGAGCTGAAGCCCCCTCATTTTGCTTTAAGATTTACTTATTTATTTATTTGAGGGAGAAAGAGAGAGCACACTGGGGAGGGTCAGAGGGGGAGAAAGAGAATCTTTTTTTTATTAACATATAATGTATTATTTGCCCCAGGGTACATGTCTGTGAATCATCAGGCTTACACATTTCTTTTTTCTTTTCTTTTTTTTTTTTTTTAAAGATTTTATTTATTTGACACAGAGAGAGAGAGAGAGAGAGAGAGAGGTCACAAGCAGGCAGAGAGGCAGGCAGAGAGAGAAGGGAAAGCAGGCTCCCCGCTGAGCAGAGAGCCTAATGCAGGGCTCGATCCCAGGACCCTGAGATTATGACCTGAGCTGAAGGCAGAGGCTTTAACCCACTGAGCCACCCAGGTGCCCCAGGCTTACACATTTCACAGCACTTACCATAGCACATACCCTCCCTAATGTCATAACCCAGCCACCCCCTCCTTAACCCCCTACCCCCCAGCCATCCTCAGTTTATGAGTTTAGGAGTCTCATGGTTTGTCTCCTTCCCCATCCCATCTTGTTTCATTTCCCTCCCCCACCCCCCCATGACCCCCCTCCCTGCCTCTCAAATTCTTCATATCAGAGAGATCATGTGATAACTGTCTTTCTCTGGTTGACTAATTTGCTTAGGATAATACCCTCTAGTTCCATCCACGTTATTGGAAATGGCAAAATTTCCTTTCTCTTGATGGCTGCATAGTATCCCATTGCGTATATATATATATATATACACACACACACACATATACCACTTCTTATATATATATACATATACCACTTCTTCTGTATCCATTCATCTGTTGATGGACATCTAGGTTCTTTCCATAATTTGGCTGTTGGCTGTTGTGGACATTGCTGCTTAAACATTCGGGTTCACATGCCCCTTCAGATCACTACATTTGTATCTTTAGGGTAAATACCCAGTAGTGCAATTGGTGGGTCATAGGGTGGCTCTATTTTCAACTTTTTGAGGAACCTCCATACTGTTTTCCAGAGTGGCTGTACCAGCTTGCATTCTCACCAATGGTGTAGGAGGGTTCCCCAGAAAGAGTGAATCTTAAGCAGACTCCTCATGGAGCCTGGAGCCCAATGTGGGGCTTGATCTCATGACCCTTAGATAATGACCTGAACAGAAATCAAGAGTCAGATGCTTAACCAACTGAGCTACCCAGGTACCCCTTAAGCACCCTCCTGCCATTTTTAAGATGAGATACGGGGTGAGATTTGCAGGATGAGGGGTGGAAGGTCACAACCAATGAAACTTGGCTAATGAATGAATGAGTAACCAATCTTTTATCATAGCCCAGGACAGAGGGACCCAGAAGAAAACGACAAAGCCAAAGGAGGATTTTGAGGCATTTTCTATACAAGTATAATATAAACCCTCTCCTTGATCTCACTAAATGCTATTTTCTCAACTTTGCAAAGCCCTGTCTGCCAGTCAGTGCAGACAGGAGGCAGAAATGTGAGCATGGCAGATTTCCTATGAAGAACCATCAAGCAGACAAAGGTAGCCAAGACTGAAAGGAGGGATCAAGGGTTTTAAGGTGTAGAGAGGCTGGGATCACAGAAAGCAGCTGCCAGCCCTGGAGCTGAGGGGAGGGACATATTTTCCAAGGTTTCATTTATTTCAAGATGTATCATTGTTGGAGCTTTTTTTTTTTTTTTTGGTGACGGCTACCTTAAAAGTTCTTATCAGATAATTCCGATATCTGATTCACTCTGTGTTGGAGGCCCTTGTCTTTTCTCATTCAGGTTGTGATTTTCTGGGTTCATGATCTGACAGGTGATTTTTCCCTTATATTGTAAACATTTTGTCTGTCATGTAGGTAACTCTGGGGCTGTCTCAAACCTTTTACTTTAGCAGACACCTATTTAGGAATGTATTCTCTGGCCTATCTTGTGGGCTGTGGTTCCAATGACAGTGTCAGAGTCTCTGCTGTGTTATTTTCCCTGCATGGTTTCTCTGATGTCTCAGGGACTAAATTGTTAATTTTAAATGTTATCATAAGGAAACAAAAAATGATAAATAAATAGAACTTACTTAAAGTTTCTGGTTATAAAATTTTAGAACAATAGCTCAAAGGATGATATTCAAAATCAGGGAATCTTTGCATATGTCAACCAGCCCTCCATCCTCTGACCACCTCTGATCGCCTCTTGTGTGTTATTCTAGATTTCTGGTTGTGCTTGGAGCAGCAAGGAGTGGTGCCCAGATGGCAAATGGGGTAGTGAAATAGGGACATCTATTTATATCATAAACTGTCCTTGGGTTGGGGGGTGAGGCATGGCCAGGGATTGTTGGAAAACATTCCATGGAGTCCAGGAAATGTGAATGTATTGGATAGATATCCCTGGGGCTATGGGCAGAGGGGCAGCCTGAGTGAGGGAACCACAGTGCAAGAGGTACTCATGAGGACAGACGTAGTCTCTCCATGGTCTCCTGGGGTCTGGTTTAGTGGCTGCAGCACCATTGCATCTTTGGATATTGCTAGATATGATTATCTTTAACCCAAGACCTTTTTATTACTTTTCCTTTATGAATCCCATAATTTGAAATATCATATCTACCCACTTAATTACATCCCGGTATTTCTAAAGAACATTGATGAGATCTTATTCATCACTAATCCTGCAGTACACAAAAACAAAAAAAGTGCTAATTTAAGCATATTTTGCATTGATTATTACTGCTTTGATATGAGAAAGAGAAATGATGGGCAGGAGCCAGCCTGGTGCTCACAGCTGGGCCTTGGTGCTCTCCCGACAAACATAAGCAATTGTGTTGCACACAGCAGGCAAACCATTCGGTGTTTGTGATGGATCAGGATGAGAGCAAGACCAGTGTATCATCGTGTCTGAATTCAGACAAAACAGGACACCGTTCAAGCCACAAACCTGGCCAAATATCCCCCTCTCCCAGATAAAGTGAGAGTGCTGCTTCCTTATAATTAAAAGAATGCCACCTCACTTCAGTCTGCCCTCCTTCTAGATGTGATTTATTAGGTCACCAAGCAAAGCATTATGCTTCCTGACAGCCTCCAATCCAGAGCAAAGCCCCACTTCTTTGAACCCTCCTCCAGAGTCACCCAACACTAGCCCTAGTCCTGTAATAAATCCTTTCTGGTTCCTCTTTACCCAGATGCCCCACGACTGCCTGTGGATGCCCTATGTGTGGTTTCTCCAGCTCCAAAGGAGCAATAAGCCTACTTTGTTCAAATGCAGGCATGTTCCTGAGGGTCTCTGGCTGGAGGACATTTTCAGCTACAATATACTCAACATTTATGGGCTAATTTCCATGAGGCCTTTTGAAATATGTCAAACAACTTATATATTTAACCCCCACCTGGCCACCAACTCCATTACAATGTAACTTTTGCTAAACCCTAGGATTCTGGAACTCTCAGGATTTTAACTTCTGAGCTAAGAACATCCTTGTAGTTTTTGTGGCATCTGAATAAATACCAGGTGTAACTTAATGAGAATGGAGATCATATTTTCTTTAATTATTAATCTGCTGATTCTACTAACGACTAATGAAAACAACCTGGTGCCTTTAAACTTTCCTTCTTACCTCTTCTGCTATTTGTCCCCAAGACACACACTCCATTAGTTTTCAATTACTTTGTATCTGCTTTCAAAGAACATTTTTAAAAACAAAAACAAAAACAAAAAAAGGTGCTATAATGGATATTCACCTCCAGTGTGCTCACTGAGTTGTACAAAAATTGCTAATTTTAAATGTTATCATAAGGAAACAAAAAAAAATAAATAGAACTTACTTAAAGTTTCTGGTTATAGAATTTTAGAACAATAGCTCAAAGGATGATATTCAAAATCAGGGAATCTTTGCACATCATATGAAGTCTTTGACACACATACCTGAGCAACTTACATGTTGACTGAGTCTGGAGTTGAAGATGGAGTTAGGGAAGCTTCCAGAAGACATTATCAGCTCTGCACAGTGGCTCCTTCACTCCTCCCAGGAACATAAGATGTGGAGGAAATCTGAACATGCACAGTGTCTACCCCTGGGTGATCCTCCCTTCGTGGAATTCATGGCGTGGATATGAAATAGTCACCGCTGCATCTTACATCACATGCCAATCTAAATAAATGAGCGAATAAAACATATATTTAAACATATATTTCTGATGCTATACAACCACAGTAAGGTTTTGGAAAATATCTCCTTGAGTTTGGGAGAAGGGAATGAGGGAAGGTAGGGTTTATAGATCTGGAAAATAAAAATACAAGATGGGATGGATAGTACATGAGACATCTTTGTGCTAAAAAGTTACTCAACTGAAATTCAAGTTTCACTGGATACCCTGTGTTTTATCTTCCCAGAGGTCATCACAAAAAATAATATTAAAAACCAGTCATGTGGAAGTGTTGTTCTAAATTAAGAAAGGTTTGGTCTATGATGGGATTCCAGGTGTATGGTTCCTGATTGCTCTGAAAATGACCTAGACACTGGCTGGAATCTAGTTCTAGACTCTTTTTTTTTTTTTCCCCAAATATGTTTATTTTATTTTTTCAGTGTTACAAGATTAATTGTTCATGCACCACACCCAGTGCTCCATGCAATACGTGCCCTTCTCAATACCCACCACCAGGCTCCCCCAACCCCCCACCCCCTCCCCTCCAAACCCCCTACCAGAGTCCACAGTCTCTCATGGTTCATCACCCCCTCCGATTTCCCCCCATTCACTCTTCCCTTCCTTCTCACAATGCCCTCCATGATTTTTTATGCTCCACACGTGAGACCATAGACTCTTTTTTAAAAGATTTTATTTATTTATTTAGAGAGAGATGGGGGGGGAGAGCAAGGGGAGGAGCAGAGGGAGAGAATCCCAAGCACACACTCTGCTGAGTATGGAGCCTGTCATAGGGCTCGAACTCACAACCCCCATATCATGACCTGAGCCAAATCAAGAGTCAGATGCTCAACTGACTGAGCCACCCAACCGCTCCAAAATCCCTGACTTTTTGGGAAGGTCTGGTTACCCATCAGAGCCTAGAATGGTAGGGCAGGAGGCTGAGGTATGTGCTGCTAAGTGGAGTAAGTTGAGTCAAGTTTCTTGGCTCAGTAAGTGACTGGCTCTGGTCAGGCAGTGTTCTTAGTTAAAGGGAATGAAGAGGCCTGTGTCCTGCTTCTCTACCCCAACAGGACTCTGCTCAGCCCTTGGGCTCTCCTGAAAGCCTAAGACAGACACAGGCCTGTAGTGCTCAGTGTGGACAAGAGGGAAGGCAGAAGCTTGACAGAGGGACTGTCTGCTTTTATTTTCCTTGTCCCAGCAGCAGCCCCGCTCTGGGTTAGGGCCGTACCTCCCTGGTTGGAGCTTGCCAGTTCCAGCAGTTACTCTGTCTCAGGTCAGCAACGCTGCTTTCAATGCAGAAGTGGCCTGCTGTGAATGATAAATTACACGATCATCCTATTCTTAGCCCAGGGGCCTCTGCATTGAACTGATTGCATCAGCTTTGTTTTAACCACCGAACCAACCTTTCCAATTGGTGGGTAATATGATTCTGGCAGAGAGAGCAAAGATGAGGAAAAATGGGACAAAAAGGAACAAATAAGATGAAGACAGCCAGCAGAGAAAATGATAGGGATGCGGAGGAAAAATTCTACCCTTCCCGCCTGGGTCTCCTGACTTTTGCAGGCTTCAGAGGGACAGGGTTACTGGAGCCAACCTGAGCAACTCACTCCAGAAAAGGATTCCAGGAAGCTGTTTCTGGAGACATGGAGATCCGGCTCTGGGGAAACTGTGCCAGCTTGGCTTTATCCCGGATCTGAAGTCTGAAGAGGGACCTAGCATTTTTCCCGGAGATGCTTCATGCAGGGGGGGCAGAGGGACTGGGGCCATGGACACTGTGGACTGTGCCAGGCACTTAGTGGGTGTCTTGTCAGGGTTGACAGGGAAAATACATACAAGTTCAAACTGCCTTCTTAGAGTTTCAGATACTTTTTCTCTGTAAATTATTAAAATATATCCCTTACTTTCTTGGAAATAATTTTATTTAAAACCCACCTGTGTTAGTTTCCTAGGGCCAATGTAACAAATGAGCAAAATTCGGTGGCTCAAAACAGTATAAATGGAATCCCCAACCATTCTGGTGAAATGAGTCTCATGGGGACAATGCACCAAGGTGTTGGTAGGACTGGCTCCTAGAGGCTCTTGGGGAGGATCAATGTCCTTGCCTTCTCCAGCTTCTGAAGCCACCTGTGTTCTCTGGATTGCTTGCAGCACACGGCCCTTTCTTCTCCTACTTCTTCATCACATTGCTTTTCCTCTCTGGTGTCAAGTCTCCCTCTGCCCTCTCTTAGAAGGACATTTATAAGTACATTCAGGGCCCACTTGGATGATCCTGGATCATCTCCCCACCTCAGAGTCCTTAATTTCATCACATCTGCGGAGTAGTTTTGCCATGTTAAGATATTTACAGATTCCAGGGATTAGGGCAGGGACATTGGAAGGGCCCATCATTTAGCTGACCACATACCCTTTTCTCAGATTGAACTGGTGGCCTTGTCTGTCACTCTTTTCAGGCAGGGGAAGGACTTCAGGGTTCCCTGCTCCTCACGGAGCTATCTGTAAAGAATCTCATTCACATACATCCAGTATGCTCTTCAAAACCACCCACAAGCCAGTAGTCACTGTCACGATCACTTTGCAAATGGGAAATTGGGAAGGAAACTAACATTTACTGAGTTAAATCACATGTCAGTTGAGCATCATTTCTGTACAAGGTCCTGTCTTTTCATTGCTTCGTGCAATCCCTTTATAATCTGGAAAGAAAGTTGTTTTGTTTTGTTTTGTTTAGATTTGTTTTGTTTTGTTACTGTTTTTGCTCCTGTAGAGCAACCCAACAATAGGAAGGTCAAGCACTATAACTAAGACTGCAGACTCAGACATGAAGGTGCAGAACTCTAGCGGAGATTCGTAATTTCCAGCCCTCATGTATCCTACAGCCCCCTTCTTCCCTGTTTAGCATCCCTTGAGCAAGGTCCTATGATGGTCTGAGTATGGGGTGGCCGCGGTCTGTAGCGGACCCTGTGGCTGTGTCCCTGAGACATGCAGGGCCATCTTTGGATGTGTCCAGAGCCACAGAACAGTAAGGCAGAAATGAGTCTCAGTGAAAACCTTCTCCACGTGCCGCTCAAAGTACGGCATACACACACCTATCGGGTTGCTTATAAAACGTAAACGTTTCTGAGCCCCATTCTCAGAAATTTTAATTTAGAAGGTCAGGGGTAAGGACCAGAAATCCAATCTTTAGTGTGCCCAGAGCAATTTTAACATGCTCTGATGCAAGTGGATGGAAAAGAAAGACATCAAGATGAGAGAGGTAGTGCACGTTTTCTAGAGTGGAGCATTAGCCCTTCTGAGAGCATGGGTTTGTGTATTATGGAGGCTAGTCACGGTGAGCCACATGGTTCTAAGATGACAAATAGTTCTTCTCTTTTAAAAAAATATTTTTTTATTTATTTGAGAGAGAGAGAGAATAAGAGAGAGAAAGAGCAAGAGAGAGAGAGAGCATGAGTAGGGTGAGGGGCATTGGGAGAAGCAGATTCCCTGCTGAGCAGGGAGCCTGATGTGGGGTTTGATCCTGGAATTCCGGGATCATGACCTGAGCAGAAGACAGATGCTTAACTGACTGAGCCACTCATGCATCCCATCTTCTCCTTTTAAAAAATATTTAATTTATTTATTTGAGAGAGAGAGGGAGAGGGAGATGGAGAGAGAATCTGAAACAGACTCCACACTGAGCACAGAGCCCAATGCGGGGCTTGATCCCAAAACCTGAGCTAAAACCAAGAGTCTGATGCTTAACTGACTAATCCGCTCAGGCACTTCAGAAGGATTTTGGCAGTTTGGGCTCTGATTTGAGTATGAGAAACAAATGAAAAGTGGACTTTGAGGTGTGGAATGGGACATTTGGGGATGCCTAGTGTCTAACTTGTGCACTTGCTAGAAAGAAATCTGGGGTGGCTACTAGAGTTTTTACAGTACGGTCTGTCTAAATGCACTTTCCAGAATATAGGATATACTGACTGTTGAGAAATAGTCCAAATCAGGAAGCAGATGGGCAGCATACAGAGGCCATAAATTCACCAGACACGTTAGCACAGACTTGAGGTTTGTTACTGCTTAGAATATTGAAAAATGGAGCATCAAAACTTAATATTTAGAGCTAGGGGAGAATATGCCCAGACCAAGTACCTGGACGTCTGGTTGTCTTGGGCAAATTTGCCCTATTGGCCCCTGCTTTCTTTGTACTCATAAACTTACTAAGTCACCTGTTACTTTATGTTACATTTCCCAAGCTGAATTCCCAGGGACAGATATACAATGAGTCTGTTTGACTGGCATATTCCTGGTGGTACAAATGAGACACACGAATGATGATTCACGGCCTATCATGAATGATAATGTAACTTAACACGCTGGGATCTAACTCTGCAGTTCACTTGGGCTTCCTACAAGCTGATTTCTTGAAAGAGCTCAGATTCCTGTCTCAGCATGCCTTTGCTGGAAGAGTGTGCTCTGAATGGAAGAAAAGCAATAGTTTTGATTTTTTCTCAGTGGACCACTTCTAAAGTCAAGTCAGAGTTTTAACCAATGTTCAGTGTCTCCCTTTAAAATCCCCACATCTCTATTTCCCATATGAAAAGATCCAGGCCGGAGTTTATGCAGACACTATTTTTTGGAGGGCAAGGTCAGCAAATTTTGCTAAGTATGTGTCCTACGATCTCCGTAAAAGGGAATCATTGAATTTTCTGTCCACTTAGCGATGTCTTTTGTTAATGATGGGCAAGAGGCTTGCATTATTTATGGATAACTTTGACAACTCAGCAGTTTATGGAGTATATATGAAGAAAAGGAGCTTTTTATCATCTACAAAATGTTGCATAACAACTTCAGTATTGAATTTTTTTTTTCAGTATTGAACTTTTAAAGAAAGAATCCTGGATTATCATGTGACCAAGTATAAAGGACATACTTTGGTCTCACATTCAAGCTAACCTCCCAACCTTTAAGATTGTGTGTCTATATGTCTGCTGGCAAAAGTGAGGTATTACTTCAAAGATAAGAAGATTTATTTCATCCATTATAAATCCTTCCCAAAGCAAAGAGCCATCTTATTAAAATGCTGTAAGTTCATCCACATGGGATTTGGGTGAAAGCAATTTTGGACAAGCCACTGTGTACTGGTAATGAAAACAGAAATGAATTCAACCCTCTAATGGGAAAGTGACAAGCAAATAAATTAGTCTCCAGGTTATACAATTTTAGAAAATTATCTAAGACAAAATATGACCAAAAATTGAAATAGAAAGTTAAAAGAGACTCCAGGTTTCTGTGTGGATAATTTGTAATTTAAAGTAGTCGGGCAGGTGGGGGTGTCCAGGGAAAATCCGAACATCAGAATTCGCCCCAGTCTCTCTGACTGCTGCCGCATAACCTTTTACTGCATCTGTTCTCTCTCCACTTCCCTGTAAGTGTTGGCAAAACTCACATGAAACTCTCACCAGCCTAAAGTATACTTACTGTGCCTGCTGTTTGAGACTGGCTGGAGAGTCCCTAGGGTTTGTCTTTTACTTAAACAAGTTATCACCTCTGCTTAATTATAAGAGAAATAGAAAGCATGTCTTCCAAGTCGAGGACATAAGACTAGCATTATGTTACGTCTTGATGTTTAGGGAAAAGTATGAGGAAGGACTTGTTCCAGACATGTGTTGCTCTTCTTCCTTCAGATTCTGGGACACTCCTGCTACCCTTTGTTCCTAAGACCTGTCCTCAAAGTCTTGTTTTCCTCAAAGTGCACCATGCTGCAGAAATAGCACCTGATCCTCCTCCCTCTCCTTTGTCCTACCTCCTCCTATAACCCAGGTTAGCAGAATGCCTGGAGTGCCGGTTTCTACAAGCAGGATTGTTGTACTGGTTTTCAAGATAGTGTGGCAAACTTTCTGTTACAAAGTAAATGAGTCATTACAGAGATGCAAAGTATAGCTTGGGGAATACAGGTCAATAATATTGTAATGGTTTGCATAGTGATAGATGGTGAGTACACTCATTGTGGTGAGCACTGAGTAATGTATTGAAATATCAAATTGCTGTGTTGTACATTTGAAACTAATATAATATTATATGGTAATTATATGTCAATGAAAAAAATTATGTTGAGACAAGTGCATAGAAAAGAGGTGGATTTGGTGCTTTCATAGTTCCCCCCAGCTCTTCCTCGAAAGCAATGGAACAAAAGCCAGAAGAAGTTCTAGTTTTTAAGGCAAAGATTCAGCCTAAAACCTGTCTGGAGCCAAACAGCTGAGATGCTGGGGAACCCAGACTGATCCTGGTTTTAGGATACTTAAAAAGCCTTCTTGAGGCCTCCAGGTATTTTTTAAGCCCATCCCATCAGATAGTCAGAAAAGTCAACCATGTGTCTGTCCACAAAGAAAATCTTTGTAAATTACTTTTCAAATTACTTTGAAAGTAAAAATGATACATGCCATATCTCCTTTTATTAAACAATGAAATTAGAAATTAAGAATGAAGGGATGGCAAAAAAAAAAAAATAAGCTCTATCCCTCTTTAACAAGCCCAGCCTTCTTAATACTTTTTAAATTAAGGAGGAAATCACAACAAAATTTTAGATTATTTAGAAGTGTGGGTGAGTCTGGTGGTGAGTATCAAAGAGGGCATATATTTCATGGAGCACTGGGTTTGGTGCATAAACAATGAATCTTGGAACACTAAAAAAATAAAATAAATTTAAAAATGGAAAAGAAGTGTATAACTGTGAGGACACCAAATCTAAATTCATGGAACATGCCCTGGCATCAGCTAGAATAAATCTATTGTTCTTCAAGATACAATGAAAAGAGTAAAAATACTAACAGCATATTAATTATGTATATCAGTTTAAAAAAATTCAAGAGATTCTACTTGGTATAATAAATGGAGCTGAAGTGGATGAAGTTCACTTTCAGTTCAAACTTTGAAATTCTACATAAAATACCCAAAGAGGAAAAATAATGTGTATATTTCTCTAAACTAAGAAGGCATGGGTTTCCCCCAGATGGCAGAAATTTTTTTTTCAATACAGTTGACTCTTGAACAACACATAGCTTCCAAGGCACCGTGGGGATTGCTATAAGAGGCAGGTAGAAGGGGGACAGACCTTAGAAGAAAGTGTGAGCACGTTTTAAAGGTCTGACTTGGAAGTAACACCCATCACTCTGCTCACATTCTACTGACTAAGACCTCGGTTACACGACCCCATTTAATTGCAAAGAGTACTGGGCAACAAGTCTAGCTGTTTGCCCAAGAAGGGCTAACTAGATGTTGAACAACCAGCAAATTCTGCCACAAATCTAACAAAAAATATACAAGGCTTGTGTAAATAAAACTTTAAAGTTTCTGAAGGACATTAAGAAAAAGGAAAAAAAAAACCTAAAACATATTATGTTCTTATATGAAAGCTACAGGCCGGTAAAACTAAACTGAGACTCTAAGAATAAGCTTTGAGAGATTCGAGAAGGCTACACAACGAAATAACCAATGTCAACACCAAAGTTAAGTAGACTGTAGCTTAATTTTTCCCTCTGTCCCAGAATCAAAGATTCAAATTAAAATAATCGATTTTCAGGGAAATACAAATCAAAACTACAGTGATATACCACCTCGCACCAGTCAGAATGGCTAAAATTAACAAGTCAGGGGGCACCTGGGTGGCTCAGTGGGTTAAAGCCTCTGCCTTCGGCTCAGGTCGTGATCTCAGGGTCCTGGGATCTAGCCCCGCATTGCATCGGGCTTTCTGCTCAGCAGGGAGACTGCTTCCTCCCCTCTCTCTGCCCGCCTCTCTGCCAACCTGTGATCTCTCTCTCTGTCAAATAAATAAAATCTTTAGAAAAAACAAGAAAATATCTGATTTTTAAAAGAGGACATTATAATGTCATTATCATTATAGATCTATCATAATTAAAACATAATGGTATTAGTACAAAATAAAGGTATAGACAGGTAAACAGACTAGAGGATCCAGAAATCTGGATCTGTTGCACAATAATGAGAATATACTTAATACTACTGAAACATACATATTAAAATACTAAATTATGTTATTTTTTTACCACTGTTTAAAATTTATTAAATTAGTTTAAAAGCAGATATGTTATTGTACTGATAAGATAGCTTATGATAATAAAAAGGGATATTTCAAGTTAGTGGTAAGTGGATAGTACATTCAAGAAATAATGTGGTGGTAATTCCATACCCATATGGAAGAAAATGTTCCCTTATAAAAAATTACAGGAACAATATAGTTCATGATAAAAAGCAGAACTGTAAACTTAGAAAAAAGATTACAGAGCATTTTCATAATATGGAAGTGTTACAAAAGCCAGATAAAAATCAAAATTGTGCACTTGATAAATAAAATATAAGGAGTTGTTGTATTATGTTGGAGTGGCATAAAAGTATTTCCAGGCAAAGTGTAAAATTCAGAATCCATAAATAAATCTAATAAAATATTTGCCTTCATAAAACCTGAAATCTTTTGTAGAGAAAAAAGTCTCTGTAAAGTTAAAAGGTAAGGGATAGACTGGTAGGAGATATTTGCAACATATTTAATCAACAAAGCATTAATATGCAGAATGTATAAAGATCTAAAAAAACAATAAGGCAGGAAATACTTTAATAGAAAAATTTAGACTATGGACATGATTTTCACAGAACATTGAAATAGCCAATAAACATATGAATAGATATTAAGTATCACTCAAAATCAAGAAATAAGAAATTACTACCATAATAAATTTTTCCCTCATCTATTAAATTGGAATTAACTTAAAACATGCAGAATAATGAGTGTTCTTATTCATATTTGGTGAAAATCTAAAAGTTTTGGTTTCAGAAAAAAATGGATTTATTCGTCAAAATCTAAAATGTATGTGTATTTGATTCATGAACTTTGCACTAGGCATCTATCTTAAATATACCTATATGTGAACAGAGTTAAATATATTAAAATGTTCATTCCAGAATTGTTGATTTGAGGAAAGATCAGAAGTTAAATATTCATTAACAAGGGTTTCACTAAATAAATTGTGCTACATGCATATTGTAGAATACTATGTAGCTATTAAAAAGAATAAGGTTGGCTTATATGTACTGACCATGGAGGATCCCTAAGACATATCATTAAAAACACAATGCATATAGAATGATCAATTCTGTAACTATGTAATAAAATGATGGAAAGGATGCATCTTGTATCAGTTAGATTTTGCCGCAATCCTGTCGTGTAACAAACTCAGTGGGCCTGAACAACAATCTCTTATTCTCATGAATCTCTGATTTATGGAGCACTTCTGTCTTAGCCTGTAAACTGTGCATTGGTATGCGACATCTGTTTCTCCTTCTCTTTGGATCAACATACTCTCTAGGTCACACACATGCTGGCAGCAGAAGCTTGGGAGCCTTAACAGAAACATGCCAGACTTCCTTAATGCCTGGGTGTGGAACTGGTGCACAATCACTCTTGACCACCTTCCCTTGGCCAAGATGAGGGAAGAGCTGAGCCCAAAGTCAAGAAACTGCTGGCCTGACGTCTCTGCATATAGGAGTGGAGGACTGGGACCAATATGTCAATCTACTACATATACTAAAGTCTTAATCCTCAAGACAAGATTTTGCATGATTATTTTATGCATTTATTTGATATATACTTATTATCCTCTACTGTGACCAAGCTCTGTTCTAAGCATTGGGGAATCAACAGTGAACAAAAGCCACCACCCTTATAAACACCCTTCCCTCATGGAGTTTACTTTCTAGTAAAGAAGACACCATAAATGAGGTCAATAAGAAAATAAATACTGAGTTAGATAATGTTAAGTGTTAAAGAGAAAAATAAAACAGAAAAGAGACATAACATTGAAAGGAGAGGAAATACAAAAGTTGAGATCATGTCTTAGGGAAGGCCAATGAGTGAGAAGATGACTTTTAAGTACAGCTGTGAAGGAAGTGAGGGAATGACGCATTTGTATATCAGGGGAAAAGTACCTTCCAGGATGGAGGAACAGCAAATGCAAAGGCCCTGAGGTAGGAACATGACCAAAGTGTTCAAGGAAGAGGAGGTGCCATGGTGGGTGAAGCAGAAGGAGCAAAGGAAAGAGTAAAAAGATTTAGTCAGAGAGGTCACAGAACCCAGTCATGTTCCTGACAAGTGCTTGCCAGGGACTGCAGCCCAGTTCAAAGACCCATACTTGATAGGCAGTTGGCTCTTTCCTGCTTGAGATTTTCAGGTATTCTCAGCAGCTTACTTTCTGTTTCCATGCTCTGCTCCCAAGCAGGTGTTGCTTTGTGACTTTTTTTTTTTTGTGTGTCTGCTGAACTAAACTTTCTAATGACAGTAAATCCCTCAGAACTATTTCCTTGTTTATGTGGGTCTCTTGTCCTAGCCCAGGCTCCACAAAACTGTCTCGTCTTCTTCAGTTAACCAAGATGTGACAGATCAAGATCAAGAGCTCTGTGGAGTGTGTGCTGACTTGTAGTAAATGGATCAAGGATTTGGGGAAACTGCTCTATGACTAAAAAGAATAGAATTTCTCTGATCAAAAAAAAAAATAATCCAGATTATTCCTGAAAAGCCCAATAAATTATAAGATGGATAGATAGTCTAAGCATTTCGAGCCATGGCTACCATATTCTAGACACCAGAAGTTGCTTTCAGGGGAGACAGCTTGATTGAACCCAAATAAGAAAAGCTATAAAAGGTCCATTGGGCACAGAACAGCACCTGCCAGCCCAACACTGCATAAATGGACAGAAAACAAAAACTCTTGCTTCATGAAGCACATAATATGTGGGAAAAAACTCTCCTGTGATATGTGTGTGTGTGTATGAAATTAGATACATGATTGTGTGTATGTATGTATGCATGTATACAGATATATACACACACGTACACACAATAAAATGGTCCAGATATAACATATTTTTTCTCACTCTATTAGTATCAAAAAAGTAGGGGTCAGTAGGGAGGAGTTCTCCTAAAAGACAAAGTATTTTTCCATTGCATTTAAGTGGTAGTGCATTTCAGCTAATTCCTATAATTACCATTGATGTAGTAGATGGAGAAACCTATTAAGTCCTTGAATTTTAATAACCTTAATGGTACAAGCCACATTAACAATATTAACATTGCTCCTGCTGAATAAATAAGTTAACCAAGTTTGCCCTTTTGGACCTTAGAAAGACAACAGACTACATCCAGTCAATATTGTTGAGAAAGCTTCCTAGGGTTTGAATGTAGGCAAGTTCCCTATACACAGCCACAAACAGGGGGTGATGTGGTGTGTGGTGTATCCAGCCCTCTGGATACTACCAAGATAGGTGTTTACTGTCCTGGCATACAGCTCTTGCAATTCAAAGGCAGTGAGCTAGGAATGAAGTCAAAGGGCACTCACTAATACATGCCTGGTGATGAGTTTGCATGGTAGTATAGCTAATAGTTATAATCAAGAGATCTATAGTGACCAAAACATACACCTTTATCCAGTAAGTAGTGTTTAAACACCTGTATTTTTGAAGCTTAAAAATAATGATTGAACACTACATCAAAAACTAATGATGTACTGTATGTTGGCTAACTAAACATAATTAAAAAAATCATAAACTCCAATGACTATGAGTGTCCTTCTCTCCCTACCCCTTTGATGTTTTAAATTAATTTTTAAAATTTTAGTGTAGTTAACATACAGTGTTATTTATATATGTATAGATATTCACAGATATATATCTATATCATCTATACCTTTATCTATATACACTACACACACAGATAGTGTGAGCCTGTTACTAACATCATATATGGGATTTCAGGATTGATTTGGCTACGTCCTTTACCTTGAATGCAATGCAGAGTGGAAAATGGATTCCAATAACCCACAGTGTGCAATGACATTAGGATTCAATTGTCACCTGAAGTTTCTGGGGAAGAAATGCCTATGGAAGCAAGTGCCTTGGGTGCTATACGTAACATTCATCATGGTGACAATGATGACAAGACCTGTAGGAAGGGATGGGAAAACCACATGGTGACTGCATGGGGAAGCAGTCCCAGACAACATGACTGACTTTAAACCATTGGCTCCTGTCATGATCAGAGAATCAGACAGCTTCTGCAGTGACACTCAAAACAAAACGGGGCAAAACATATTTTCTTCTTATGGCAGCAAGGCAGATACAACTGCAAAATGGACTCGGAGTTTAACTGAGTGGATCGCACGATCACAATGAAAATTGAATTCTCACACTTGCTTATACGCTTGTGTATAGTGAGGCTCTGACTGTGGTACAGATGTCACTTCTGAGACTTGGAATTGGGATGTGTGTGTGGATTCAAGGAAAGCTGGGAACTTTGAACTCCCAAGACTCTTTGATCCACTCTTGCTGGAAAAAGAAGATCACTCACCCTGTATGAAGAACCTTTCATTATTTGAAGATCCCTTAATAACTTCACATGCAGTGATGCTTATGATCCACGAGAACTGCCTCCATCATTGTTACTGACTTGGGACCCATAATTAAGATCACAAATATCAAGTAAGGTTCAGGAGACAAATGCAAAATTTGACCCATGAAGAGATTGTTTCTGCTCAGAGAAAGGGTGAGAGGAGACAGGGAGGGAGAGAGAGACAAAGGAATGTATGGAGAAGGAAGAAGATAAAAAGGGAAATATTTGCTAATTTAAATCACCAGAGACATATGTAAGTATATGGGCATGGATTCTAAGAATGCTAAACCATAGAGTGAGGAATTCAACACTGGGTAAGGCTGAATTTGTCTCCATGAGGGCATGTGCCGAGATTTAAGCTAAATGGGTTAATTGAGCACTTTAGAGTAGTTCTCAGTTCCCTGGTTGGTGGAATGAAAACCAGATTCAACAATTCCCCACACCCAGTGAAGCCAAACTGTCCTGCTCTCTGTGACAGCCCCATTGTGCAGAAATCTCTGCATTCTATAGAAGAACATACTCATCCCCTGGTATCATGAACCTAGCAAGCAGATATGGCAAGAAACTTAAATGTCTTAATGAGACACATGTGAGAAATAAAGCCCATGAAATCTCAGGGGCTCAGACCTTGGAGTTGTTTCTAATGGCCAAGTGGTCTGAAACGTGTTGGAACATTCCCTCCAAAGTGTAAGAAAAGTTGCTGTTTCTTCTACTGCCTACCACTTTTAAATGGACGATTTAGGGCGGGTCTCTTTGAAGGAAACATTATCATATTTTAAAGTGCTGTTCTAATACATTTACTGAATAAACTACACAATTCCAAATTTTGAGTGGGACCTGGAACAGGTGTCTTGGGCCTAATGGACCAGCATAATGGTAATTGAAATGTCTGTTTCCAACAGAGATGCTGTATGGAACTTCTGGCAAGCTCAAATGAGAGAATTAAAATGCAAATATCCAGGTTTGGGAGCAAAGCCATGCTCTATGCTGTATACAATTATTATTATTATTATTATTATTATTATTATTATTATTAAGAATCAGATCTTATCTTAATATGCTACTAAACTTTGTAAAGACAGAATGGGGCCTCACTGACAATGTGATCTAAGCTACTCATCATGAATTGGGTGTACTCTGACACACCAGGCAATAGGTGGAAGTTTTTTGTAAGAGAATAGATTTGAGCAAGTCTAGAGGGTACAGGAAGTTTAATGATCTGGTAGCTCAGACTCCTACTGTATCCTGTCCCGCTTGTCTGCCTTTTTTCTCACAATTTACATGTATGACCTCATGGGGATTCCTTATGACAGTCAGGTTTATAGATGGTTCTGCCTGATATACTGGCACCAACCATAGGTAGAATGCTGACCACTCCAGCCTCACTCAAGGGTGGCCCTGAAGAACGAGGGAGAGGGATATTCTTTAAGAGGACAAAATTTTGAACAGTACATTTAGTCTTTCACTTTGTCTGGATAAGAAATGGTCACAAGTAGAGATCTACAAAAATTCATGCGCAGCACTTTGACCAAATGGTCAGAGACTGGGAAAGAAAAGAATTGGATGATGAGTGACAAAGAAATGGGAGAAGAAGTAGGCAAATGACTTCTCAGAATGGAAACAAGATGCCATATTTGTGTCTTATGTGAATGTTCACCAAAGGTCAAACTTCCCTCTATAAGGAAGTAATTAAGTGGGCAAGTTGGTACATTCCATGGGTGTCATGAAAGGCTCCAAGATGCCATGTACAAAGTGGCTAAGGCAGCAGTGATGAAGGACATATATGGGCTCAGCAACACTTACCTCCTAGAGGAACCAGTTAGTCACATGGTAGCAAGCATATTACAACACCGATTTTCCCCAAATTGCTGCCTTGTCCTTATTGGACAAAAAACTCATTCCAGATGTGAATTATGGTTTTTTTCCTACTGGTAATGTTTCTCCCAGCCCTAATATTTCTGGATCTGGAATGCCACCTCCACAATCAGTTATTTCATACAACACTGCTTCTTATCAAGGAACTCACTTCATAATCAAAGGATTATGGCAATAGGCTCATGCCCAACTTATACATCCTACTATATTCCCCCGTCACTCAGAAACAGTTGGCTTAATATAATGTCAGAATGACCTGAGAAGACTCAGTTATGTCACCATTTGGGAGATGGCACCCTGGAGGTGGTATATACTTTGAGATAGCAACCAATAATCAGAATACACTAATTTGGAAATTGAAGAGGCATTATTGGAAATGGTTCTTCTCATTATTATGCCTAATATTCTTTTTGCAGAATTTTGGCTTCCCATCGCTATAACTTGTGCTTTGCTGGTTTGAAAGTTTTAGTTCCAAAGGGAGGAATGCTCTGCCAGAGAATACAATGATATATCCATTGAATTTGAAGTTGAAGTTGAAGCTGTATCTTGTTATTTGGGGCTCTTTATTTCACTATAAAGAAGAGAATTACTGTCCTGGCCAGTGTGATTGATTATGATTACTAAGGAGGAACTGCATTTCTGCTACACAAAGGATTTAGGGAGGACTCTATCTGGAAGGCAGAGGATGCTCTGGAATGCCTCTGTCATGTCCAAGAGTAGATATTAGTGAATAATTTCATGAATTAAATCACTTGTCTTATAAAGATAGGCTGAAATCCTAAACCCTGGTACCTGTGAATGTGATCTTACTTGGAAATAGGGTCTTTGCAGATATAATCAAGTTAAGGTCATACTGGCTTAGGGTGAACCCTGATCGAATGTGACTTGTGTCCTTATAAGAAGTGTAGAAGAGACGTAGACACACACATGGAGAGAATGCTATGTGCCAATGGAGAGAGGTTAGAGTTGTGTAGAAACAAGTCAAGGAATGACAAGGGTTGTCAGTCACCACCAAAAACTAAGAGAGAGGCATGGGATAGTTTCTTATTCAAGAATTACAGAAGGAATTGCCCCTATTGACACATTGATTTGGGGCTGATAGCTTCCAGAACTGTGACAGAATAAATATCTATTTTTTTAAGACATCCAGTTTGTGATAATTTGCTTGACATCCTTTGGAAACAAATGTAGACAATAACAATTTCATAAAGGTGGGACAACTGTATGGTGGGACAGACCCTTCAGGAATTAAAGTTTAGGTCACCTAACCGGGAAAATAACCACAACTATTTGAGACACATATCAGCTATGACCCTGTGAACAGTTACAGAAATAAGGACTATAGCAACTAGGAGTATCTTTTCTTTTCTTTTCTTTACTTTCCTTTTCTTTCCTTTTTTTTTTCTTTTTTTTTCTTTTCTTTCTTTCTTTCTTTCTTTCTTTCTTTCTTTCTTTCTTTCTTTCTTTCTCTTTCTTTCTTTCTTTCTTTTTGGTGTGTGTATGTGTGTGTAAGAGAGAGAGTGTTTATTTGAGCTTTCCAATGGGAGTATGTAAATGTTTGGCACTGAGATATACTATAAGATGAGGTACACTTTAATGCAAAGTTGACAAAAACTGTCATAAATTTTGCCAGATGGTGCCCACCCAACAGGGAAATAAGGTAATCTAATCACAGTTTCCTTTGAGCCATTTATTTGCTCACTCAGTGCAAGTCTGGATGAGACCACTGCTTTCATTCACTCAGTCCTGAACCCAGTCTAGAAAAGCTCTTACCCCATTCAGAGATCAGGCTCTACATTCTGTCTGCCCCTTATCAGCCCTCCACAAGTCCCCAAAACCTCTCTCATCTTCTCACTAATCTCAAATACAAGCTCTCCCTTTCATAGTGTAAACTCCTCTAGTCCTATAAATTCTGTGATTATCAGGAGCTTTGATTTTATTCATTTTTTCTCTCCCACAATTCTACCTACCATGTATCCAAAGACCCATCAACTTCTTTTTTCCCCCAAATACCTTTATTTTATTTTTTCAGTGTTACAAGATTAATTGTTTATGCATCATACCCAGTGCTCCATGCAACACATGCCCTCCTCAATACCCACCACCAGGCTCATCCAACTCCCCACCCCCTCCTCCAAACCCCTCAGTTTGTTGCTCAGAGTCCACAGTCTCTCATGGTTCATCGCCCCCTCCGATTTTCCCCCATTCACCCTTCCTTTCCTTCTCACAATGGCCTCCATGTTTTTCCTTATGCTCCACGCGTAAGAGAGACCATAAGATAATTGACTCTCTCTGCTTGACTTATTTCACTCTGCATAATCTCTTCTAGTCCCATCCATGTTGATACAAAAGTTGGATATTCATCCTTTCTGATGGAGGCATAATATTCCATTGTATATATGGACCATATCTTCTGTATCCATTCATCTTTTAGAGGGCATTTTGGTTCTTTCCACAGTCTGGCAATTGTGGCATTGCTGCTATGAATATTGGGATACATGTGGCCCTTCTTTGTACTGCATCTACTTCTTTGGGGTAAATACCGAGTAGTGCAATTGCAGGGCCATAAGGTAGCTCTATTTTTAATTTCTTGAGGAATCTCCACACTGTTTTCCAAAGTGGCTGCATCACTTTGCATTCCCACCAACAGTGTGAGAGGGTTCCCCTTTCTCCACATCCTCTCCAACATTTGTTGTTTACTGTCTTGTTGATTTTGGCCATTCTAACTGGTATAAGGTGGTATCTCACTGTGTTTTTTTTTTTAATTAACATATAATGTATTATTTGCCCCAGGGTACCTGTCTGTGAATCATCAGGCTTACACATTTCACAGCATTTGCCATAGCACATACCCTCCCCAA
>CM052797.1:18772674-18808750 GCA_028533885.1 Nasua narica
TCCGGGATCGAGTCCCACATCGGGCTCCCGGCTCCATGGGGAGTCTGCTTCTTCCTCTAACCTTCTCTCCTCTCATGCTCTCTCTCACTTTCTCTGTCTCTCAAATAAATAAATAAAATCTTTTAAAAAAAAACATGCCTTAGGAACAGATCTCTGGGGGAGAGGAGGAGATATGTCCTTGAACCTGAGCAGCTGGGAATGCCCGGCCTCTCAGGGTGGAATGCCACCTGCTTCATTTTTGATGTTATCTCCCCTGCCTCAGAGACAGCTTACGGTTAATCCAGACTATCCTCTTAATTGTGCTTGCTCAACTATAAATTCTATACTGCTTGACCCTATGTAATCTACTCTCCTTACTTATCTATGAGATTTGTAATCAATGTGTGACTCATAGCCCTTCTTGTTTATCTACAAGTTATATGGTTAATGTATAGCCATTTTCTGCTCCTTTGTTTGTTGTTATTTTGTATCTAATAAATACGTGACTGAGGAGTTGTTCCTGGCGACAGTCTTTTCTGCTGTCTACCCCTGCTCCGTTTCTCTTGCAGCTGATTTGTTTGTGCCTCATTCTTCTCCCATGTGCCATTAGGAAGCAGCAGTGATTGTTGAGTTTGAGAAGTCCTTTAGAAATCTTAGATATCAGACCTTTGTCTGTAGTGTCATTTGCGAATATCTTCTCCCATTCTGTGGGTTGGCTGTTTGTTTTGTTGACCATTTCCTTTGCTGTGCAAAATTTTTATCTTGATGAAGTCCCAAAAGTTCCTTTTCGCTTTTGTTTACTCTGCCTTTGGAGACATGTCTTGAAAGAAGTTGCTGTGGCTGATGTCAAAGAGGTTACTGCCTATGTTCTTCTCTAGAGTTTTGATAGATTCCTGCCTCACGTTGAGGTCTTTTATCCATTTTGAGTTTATTAATCATTGCACAGAAATCAGTTGTTTTCCTATACACTAACAATGAAAATATGGAAAAGGAATTTAGAGAATTGATTCCATTTACTGTAGCACAAAGAACCATAAGATACCTGGGAATAAACCTAACCAAAGAGGTAAAGGATCTGTACTCGAGGAACTACAGAACACTCATGAAAGAAATTGAAGAAGACAAAAAGGTGGAAAAGCATTCCATTCTCATGGACCGGAAGAATAAACATTATCAAAATGTCTATACTGCCCAGAGCAATCTACACTTTCAATGCCATCCCAATCAAAATTCCCCTGGCTTTTTTCAAAGGGCTGGAACAAACAATCTTAAAATTTGTATGGAACCAGAAAAGATCCCGAATTGCTAAGGAAATGTTGAAAAAGAAAAACAAAGCTGAGGGCATCACATTGCCTGATTTCAAGCTTTACTACAAAGCTGTGATCACCAAGAGAGCATGGTACTGGCACAAAAACAGACACATAGACCAGTGGAACAGAATAGAGAGCCCAGATATGAACCCGCAGACCCATCAACTTCTAAATGCCCTGCTCTCATACCATACCTCCCCTGAGGTCTTCACTTGGCTCTAAGCCATTAGTATCACATAGTGAATGCTTAATTCCACTCCTTTCATTGCTGAGCTTTTGTTTCATCACCTCATTCTTCCATATCCTGTAACATGTCTTCTATCTGGCTTGAATGCTTCCTTCTTTCTCCTTTGCCCCTAAAGTTGAAAGGTCACCAAGTTATATATTACTCTTCTCCAAAAATGTTTTTATGACTGTTCCTAGCTCCTCTCTTTCCAGTGCTGCTAACACTAGTCCTTCTACCATGGCAAGAGCAGGAACTTGTAAAGATGACAACATCTAGGAAGTGTTTATTATGTTCTAGATGCTATGCTAAGTCCTCTCCATGGATCATCTTGTACAATCCTCACCCAAACCTCAAGAGATAGGTATTATTTTTACTCTCTAAGGAAACTGAAGCTTATGGAAGTTAAGCTTTGCCCAAAGGCAGAAACCACAGAAAACTAGAGTTTGTGACAAAAGTTGCTTAAAACACAGACTGTCCACTCAAAAGATATTTTGGGTGGCCTAAAGGTCCTAAAGGTTTGGGTTGTTCAAGACCCACACTCACTGAACTCTCATGGTTGTTAAAGGAATTTTGCTTTTTGCCAAATTTAATTCCTCAAAATAAAATTAAAAAAAAATTATCCCCTTTCTTTCAAGAGATTTTGGTTTAGGCAGTACGATTCATGTAAAGGTCCACAATTTCAGATTTATTGGCAATATGGCTGGTGGGGACAGGCCTCTGACTTTGAATTATAAATCTTGGCAGTTTTAGTTGGCAGTTTTAGCAGATTTGGGTGGAACCCAAGAATTTTGTGAAAGTGCCTGGGGTCACCATGAAAGCTAGACTGGGAGACAGGGACTGAGTTTCAACCAAAGCAGTTGTGCTTTTTATATGCATGTGTCTTTGTGTATCTACATGTGTATATGTGCTATGGTATTCTTAAATATATACACATATGATATGTATATATTTGTGTACATGTGCATAGGTATATAAATTTATGCACATATGCATATGCATTTTCTGGGTTAATTTTCATTTGGAAACAGAATTCTTATGCTTTAGAAACAGTTTAAGATCCGCTCATTGTGGTGAAAGACAAAGATAAAAAATAAACAACTGAGGATCAGGGAGATTAAATATATAGCCAGAGACAACATGAATATTTAATGACAACTACTCAAATACAAGTTTCCTCATTGTGATAAAATGATTGTTCTCTGAGATTTTCTCTCTCAAAAGCTAGAGTGGGACCACCTGGAAGATAAGGTCGAGTAATTGGTACACTTCAGGCCCAGGGCTGGGCTGTAAGCTGTAGGTATGGGGTAAGGTTCAAGAACTCCTCAGTGAGGGACCTAATGGCATGGACCAGGCCATAGTATACTGCCCAAGGCCATGACATCTCAAATCCCTCTCTTTGGGTGGGCAGGGGGGTCATGCTGCTTTCATTGCTGCACTTTGGCTAGCCTGGGGATGATGGCATCTTGGGGCTTGATTGTCTGTATAACACAGACAATGTCCCTGTATAATATCCCATACCTTTTATCCTCTGGATAATTTTTATGATTTGCTTGTTACTTGCAGGCAGAGTTAAGTGGCCTCTGTGAACTCAGCTGGGATCTGCAACTTTACTCTTAAATTAAGATCTTATTAAGAAAAGAGGTCCCACTGAACCAGCATAAGGACGATAGAAGCCAATAATTCAAATTACAGAATGTTTAGATTTTTTTCACTGAAATTTACCTCTCACAGCCCCCAAAGGAAGAAGAAAATAACCCCAAAACATGCAACCAGAAATGACGGATCTCTTAACTCAATGTCTAAGGTAGTCTGACATTTAGCTAGAAATGTCCAGTCCCTTCAGGACCCATGGCAGGGGTTTCACATAGGGATAGGAAGTGGGGAGTCCTGCCAAGGTCTGCCTTCCCATCACTCTAGGGCAAAGGAGGTTCTATCCTCTTTTACAAATTAGCACACTGAGCTCCTGAAATCAAGTATCCCTTCTAGATTGCAGCTGGCCTGGTGTTGTCCATCAGGCGGCTCTAAATCTCCTAAATGGTTCCTTGGGCAATATGACTTCCTCCAGACTCAAAG
The DNA here is from genome assembly GCA_028533885.1 of Nasua narica. Classification (NCBI taxonomy): domain Eukaryota; kingdom Metazoa; phylum Chordata; class Mammalia; order Carnivora; family Procyonidae; genus Nasua; species Nasua narica. The sequence continues at coordinate 18,776,263 of CM052797.1, forward strand.
AGCAAATACAAATTAAAAAGCTGGTGCAGAATTTTGCTTTTTAACAGATACTAACAGAGCTTTAGATATTTAGCAAATATTTGTACAAGAAAGCTTATTTCAGACTTGGTCTGGAACAGAACTTTTTGATGTGAGATGCAAAAACCTTTTCCTAGGAAGAAATTAGCCTTCTGGACAAATGTTTTCACATTTTGATGGACTAAGAATTGTTTTAGACAACAACTTCAAATTCATTCTGCTGACCCCTAACCTTGAGAGAGGTCAACAATCCTGAGTTCCCATTCTGCCTTTAGCAGCTGTGCTGTTCTTTACATCCATGCCTGCAACCATTTAGCCATTGTTTTGTATATAATATCCCACCAGAAGTCAGTCTTCAATTAGTTTGATAGAAGTCCCTTGTAGCTTGTATAACTAAAGTTATAAGAAACATGTAACATAGTGAAGAGGGAATGAAAGTCATAGTAGATGTACGTTATGTTTTCCTTGACATCTATAATTATTTGCAAATGCCCATTATCTCCTTTGACTACATCCGTGTGTAGAAGGTATCTGTGACCCCACTTCAGTGTTGAGAAAGTGTAAGGTAAGTGATCTCCCTGCCCCCAAACTCACAACTAACAAGGAAATGCTCAAGACTTATTTTGGCCCCTGTTTGTTTTTGTAAATGCAGTGTTCCCAGGTCTTTCCTCAATACCAGAAATTCATTCAGAAGGATACTTACAAATCACCATTGACTGCTGAAGTGGAAAGAAGCAAGTGTGGAGCCCAACATACAGGTTTATGGGGAATCAGACCTGCTTGGAGTATACAAACCTGCTCTGGAACTCTTTCCTTGCTCCCTAGTTAAGGGCAGCACATACAGTACAGATGCCTGGGTAGCAGCATGAGACAACTCTGTGCCTGGGGGCATGCAACACCAAAAAACATGTGATGCTGCAGGAATTTGGAAATGAAGAGTCAGGGTACTTTCTTCAATGTGTGGTTTGTGTCCCAACTGCAATTGTTCTGAGGATGCAATTAGGCTTGTATTTCCCCTCCTCTCCCAGCAATCCCTCTGATGAGCACCCTCCATCCTCACTCTGGAAGGAAACATGAGAAGCGTTGCCTACTTTTTTAACCTTGGTGTTAGTAGACATATTGATAGCACACAATGCATGGGCTTGTTGGAGAAGTCATTTTTGAAGAATTGGCCCTGGAAATTCCAGAATACGAGCACTGATACATTATGAAACCAAGTCTTCCAAATATAATACTCTAAGAGATTGTTAACAGAAGGAAAGGCTTTGAGTCAGCCTTTTAAAGCTTTTTAATTTGTGCTTTTAAACTTTATAGTGGGAGTAGAAAGAAGCAAAATCTGCTCATCAGGCACAGAGAGAGCATATCTGATTTTCTTCCACAAACTTGGAGACTGAACCAGCCTTTAAAGACTCAATACAATTGCAATTCTCTGAGAACCAGGCTTATATTATCATCATTTGAGTGCTGAGAAAGGGTGACAGCAGTAAGAAGGGCCTTGAAGAACCTTGGTATTCAGGCTGGCAAACTCAGTAAGAATGCTGAATGAGGCAGAACTTCCTTGGAAAATAGTTGAATCAGTGAATTTCAATGAAACAGCCCTCAGAGGCATAATATTTAGTGATTTCAGCTTGCATTATTTATTGACTAGTGGGGAGTTTGTGGGTTTAACATTTTATTAATATAGCACCAGGTCATCTGAGAAAGTCGTAGCCACTGAGAAAGTTCCCTAGAAACACATTTTCATATTATCAACAGTGCACTTTAAGGATTGAGCAGAATCTCCTGTGTGTCTTTGGGGACAGATAGAAAGTGCCAGGTCTTGTACAAGTCACATCTCCAAGGAAGTCTAATGGGAGTGAGGAAAATCCACAACTACTTCATTTCTTTCTTGATGATCTTGAGGTTCTTACTTTGTGCCTTTAGACTCATGCAGGTCTGGGAAAGCCACAATCTCTTGACCTAAGATATATCTGGGCAACTGAATGAGTCCCCTCTGTTAACATTCATTAAATGAGCCCAGGATGTCTGGCATCAAATAAAGCTTATATGTAATGGTTTATGACCTGCCTCACTTAAAGAAATGTGATGGTCAATGCCTAAGGACTCAGGTCCACTAAGAAAACCTTGAAATTTAATCATAAGATTATGGATCACTTCCTTCTCCCCCTACTCTTGTCTCTTTTTTTTAAGATCAATTTAGTAAGCATATACTGTATTATTAGTTTCAGGGATAGAATTTAGTGATTTATCAGTTGCATATAACACCCAGTGCTCATTATTGCAAGTGCCCGCCTTAATGCCTATCACCCAATTACCCCATCCCTCCAGCAACCTTCAGTTTGTTTCCTAGAGTTAAGTGATAAAAACAGAGAGAGAGGCAAACCATGAGGGACTCTCCTTCACTTCTTACCATTACATTAACAGGGCTCCAATATGTTAACAGTGAGTTACAATTAGAAGAGCTAAAATTGCTGCAAGGATCAAACCCTATTTAAGAAGTTCTTAAGGAAACTCAGACAACAAGAGACACAGAAACAAGAAAACTAAACAAATTTAAAACCACTGGGATCTACAGCTATAACAAACATTAAACACTTCTAGTCAGATTAACTTAAAACCTTATACTAAAGGCAAATCTAAATAAAACTCACACCTGACATAGATTTTGGACTTATCAGAGAGAGAGAATTTAAAATAATTATAATTAATTTGCTAAGGATAATAATGGGAAAAAAGTAAACAATATTCAAGAACAGATGAATAATGTTAAAAGAGATTAGAAGCTCTAAGAGAGAATCAAAAGAAAGTGTTCAAAAAATAAAACTGTGGCAGAAATAAAGAATGTCTTTAATGGGCAAATGAGTAGACTGGAAACAGCCAAAGAAAGAATCAGTGAGCCTGAAAATATGTCAATAGAAACTTCCCAAGTTAAAATGCAAAGAGAACAAAAAAGAATAAAAAAAACCATAAGAGAATATCAAAGAACTTTGGAATAATTTCAAAAGATGTAACATGCATAATAAAATACCAAGAGAAGAGAGAAGAAATGGAGTAGAATAAATATTAGAAGCAATAATGGATAAGAACTTTTCAGAATTAATGGCAGGCATCAAACCACAGATCTAGGAAGCTCAGAGAATACAAAGTAGGATAAATAACAAAGAATCTTGCACCCAAGCATATCATACTCAATATATTAAAAGAAACCCCCCTTCAAATCTAGAATCTATATCCAAAAAATCATTTTTCAAAAGAGAATTAGAAATATAGACTTTACCAGAAAACTAAAAAATGATAGGAATTCATTACCAGTACAATGCCCTCCAAAAGAAAAGAAAAGAAAAAGAATGCCCAACAAGAAATGAAGTTCTTCATAGAGAAGGAAAATCATAGCCTGGAAACTTGGATCTACATTTTCAAAAGACCAGAGAACACACTGGAGAAGGAATAAATGAAAGTAAAATAAAATCTTTTATTTTTATTATCCTTAATTGATCTAATTGATAAGTGCTTGTTTAAAACAATAGCAGTAACAGAACAGTGTACTCTGTGATTATGTGATACAGATAAGGGAAATAAATGACAACAATTTCATAAGGGAGGCAAGGAGGAATTAAGAATAATTTAAGTTACCTGTATTACCCATAAAGAGATACCATGTTATGTAAATGTACATTAGTTGTAAATGTATATTGCAAACTGTAGGGCAATCACTAAAATTTTTTAAAGTATAACACATGCAAAGAGAGAAGAAAAATGTAATTATATGCACGCTAAATTAAAACTAGAGAAGAGCAAAAGAAGAAAAAGAAACAGAGAAAGAACTATGATAAACAGAAAACTGTTCCAAACATGGTAGTTATCTATCCAATAATATCAACAATTACATTAAATATAAAATATCTTAATATGTCAATTAAAAGACAAAGATTGTCATATTGGATGAAAAATATCCAGTTATATATTTTACACAACATACCCCTTTTAAGTATGAAGGCACAGACACATTACGGTAATGGGTGGGGAAGATAGCAGAGTATGAAGCGCCAAGAATCCCTCTCTTCGCCTAGACAACAACTATACTGCAGAATCTGTCTGATGTAACTGCTTTGGAACTCTGGAATCTACTGAAGCTTTCAACCTCCAGGGGAAGATTTGAATGGTAAATTGCAGTTAATTTCAGTCCATTTCAGCTCATAGTAGAGCTCAAACCTCAGGCAGGGAACTGTGCATGTGTTCCTAGGACAACCTATGCCTAGCTTATGGGAGCCAGGAGAGGCAAAAAGTTATTCCAAATATCAGGAATCAGGGCTCTTATTGCTGCTTCTGATCACAGAGCTGCAGACAGAGAGGTGGAAGCCATTGTTGTTGTGTGTACCCCATTTGTCACAAGCCCCTCCTTCTCTGGCTGAAGGGAGCTCTATGACATTCAAAAGGCTGGCACCCTTTTCTTTCACCTTCATTTTTCTCTTTTTTTCCCCTTTTGGGAGCCAGCTGTTAAAGACTAGGACTTCAAAAGCAACTGCATGTACAGGCAGCATGAGAAAGTGACTGTAAATGCCCAGGGAAAAGATCTGAGATTTCTGAGGCTCAGGAAAGACCTGAGAACATGATAACTTTTACATCTTAAGCTGATCTTTGGCACAGAGAGGCTACAATTTAAAAATATAAACAAAGCAAAAACCAAAACCAATTAGCAAAGTCTAGGAAAGGAGGGTATTTTATTTGCAGTGTTACAATGTTACTAGATTCAAATATCCAGTTTTCAACCAAAAAAAAAAAAATCACAAGGCATATAAAGAAACTGGAAAGTATAGCCCATTCAAATGAAAAAATATATATATATGAAAAAATATATAATATATAATGTTTATATGTAATATAAACCATAAAATTATATATAATATATATGAGATTTCATATATGTATGTATCAACAGAAGACCTAATAGCAACTCTACTAGACAAAGACTAAAACAACTGCCTTAACAGTGCTCAAAGAACAGAAAAAAGATGTGGTGAAAGTTAGCAAAATGTTGTGTAAACATAATGGAAATATTAATAAAGAGATAGAAAACCTAAAAAGAAACCAAAAAGAAATTTTAGAGCTGCAAGATATAATAACTGAAATGAAAAATTCACTATTGGAGTTCAAAGGCAGATTTGAACAGATAGGAAAAAAGAATCAGTGAACTTGAAGATAGAATAATGGAGATTATCCAGTCTGGAAAAAAAGATTGAGAAAAAGTGAACAGAGCCTAAGGGACCTATGGACTTCCATCAAACATATCAACATACACAACAAGGCAATCTCAGGGAAAGAGAGAGAAAGGGGCAAAGCAAATAGTTGAAGAATTTGTTACCAAGAGTTGGATGGAAAAGGAAAGAAGACTTGGTTCTTCTTGCTGCCATGGTAAAGAATTACAGGACAGGGAAATGAAAGTAAAGCAAAGCAAAGTTTTATTAAAGCACACTCCAAGGGAGGAACGGGCCAGTGGAGAGAGACAAAGGCCCAGAAACTCCAGGATATGGGCTTATATCAAGTTTTTCTTTTGGGTGGGTCCTTTGAGTCACAGGCCTGGATTATATAATAATTAACCACCTATGCATGTTCTTTCCCAAGATGTATTTGAAATGCCTGCATTCAGTAGGAAACCACATTATTTTCATTCTAGGGACATAGGTCAAATAAGGACAAGCAGCTGCTTTCTGCACAAGTGCAACAAGCCCAACAAACTTAACTCTATCTCTGCTGGGATGTTGTAACCACAAAATCTCTGTTAGATAGGTAGAATGGAGCAGTCCCTGGAAAGTCCTCAGTTGGGACAGTCTGTCATGACATGTAAGGTTCATCCTCCTGTCACTCATGCCTAGCTTCCTGCCTAACAAAATGACTGAAAACTTCCCAAATTTTATGAGACACTTGACTATAAATATCCAAGGAGTTTAACCAACTCCAAGGAAGACAAACTAAGAAAAATCTACACTGACACACAGTATAATTAAATTTTTGAAAGACGACAAAGAAAAATCTTGAAAACAACAAGAAGCAACTCATAACATACAAGTGATCCTCAATAAAATTATCATTATATTTCTCATCAGAAATTTTAGTTTGCAGAAGGTAGTGGGCCAATATATTCAAAGTAGGAAAAGAAAAAAAAACTGTCAACTACAAATCCTATATCTGGCAAAACTGAGTAAGGGACCAATGAGGTTAGGTGGTGAGAGATAGGTAGGGGGTGCTACGTGACTATCTCATGAAGGAGGCGACTAACCAGGCTCATAAAATTCCAGATGTGAAGAAATGTTATAGAAAAGATATTAACCAGAGAGAAGGGAACCTGACAAATCCACCATGTTCTTTCCAAATATAGACAGGATAGTATCATGATATTTACAAATCCATCATGTTGGTTCTAAATATTGAAAGGATATTCTCATGATATTTATAAATCCACTATGTTTGTCTGACATGTTATTGACAAAATATTTGTGTTTCCCTGATCATTTTTCTTTTCTTTCTTTTTAGCATCTTAACTTTATTTATTTATTTTTTAAAAGATTTTATTTATTTATTTGAGAGACAGAGAAAGTGAGAGAGCATGAGAGGAGAGAAGGTCAGAGGGAGAAGCAGACTCCCCATGGAGCTGGGAACCCGATGTGGGACTCGATCCCGGAACTCAAGGATCATGACCTGAGCTGGAGGCAGTTGCTCAACCAACTGAGCCACCCAGGCGCCCTTAATTTTATTTTTTTCAGTCTTCCAAGATTCATTGTTTATGCACCACATCCAGTGCTCTATGCAATATGTGCCCTCCTTAATACCTGATCAGTTTTCTATAAAAGACTAACCATAAAAACCCTCAGTGGTAACCAATTCAGGATGATTCTCACTCTAGAGAGCTTTTTTTTTTTTCTTTCCTTTTTGTTCTCACCTTTACTTAATAAACTTTCACTTCATTTCAACTATTTGCCCATGAGATTTATTCTTCAACTGCATGAGGCAACAAAACTCTCCTTCAAAAATGAGGGGGAAATCGAGTCATTTCCAAATAAATAAAAGCAGAAGGAATTTGTTACCACTAGACCTGCCCTGTAGGAATTGCAGAAGGGAGTCCTGCAAGATGAAAGGCAACTAGACATAACTTCAAGCCCTATAAATAAATTTACCAATAAAGATAAATAAAAGGACAATTAAGATGGCTATGATGAAGAAAATCAGAAAAAGAAGAAGTATTGGTGAGGATGTGAAGAATTGACTCTCTTGTGTACTTTTGATGGGAATATAAAATGGTACAGCTGATGTGGAAAATATAACAGCAGTTCTTCAGAAACATAAAAATAGAATTAATGTATGATTCAGCAACCTCACTTTTAGGTCCGTACCCAAAAGGTTTGAAAGTAGGGTCTCAAAGAGACACTTTGTATGCTTGTATGTTCATAGCAGCATTATTCACAATAGCTAAAACACGGAAGTAACCCTAGTGTCCATAGACGGATGAATAAGAAAAACGTGGGATATATTTACAATGAAATAGTATTCAGCTTTACAATGGAAATTTTGACATATGTGATATCTCCCTCTCTGTGTCAAATAAATAAATAAAATCTTAAAAAAAAAAAACCCATTACTGAACTGTATACTTACAAATGGTTATGAAGGTAAATTATATGTTACGTGTATTTTTTTAATTTTTATTTATTTATTTGACAGAGAGAGAGAGAGAGAGAGATGACAAGTAGGCAGAGAGGCAGGCAGAGAGAGAGGGAAAAGCAGGCTTCCCGCTGAGCAGAGAGCCCGATGCGGGGCTTGATCCCAGGACCCTGAGATCATGACCTGAGCCGAAGGCAGAGGTTTTAACCCACTGAGCCACCCAGGTGCCCCCTGTGTTATGTGTATTTCACAATTTTAAAAATAAAGGGGAGAAAAAAAGCCTTCTGAATGGAAGGAGAAAGACCTACTATGCTAACACTAATCAAAATAAATCTAGGGTAAATTAATTTAAGACAAATTAATTAAAGACCTCAGGACAAGGAAAACTACCAAGAATAATATAGATAATTACATAATGATAAAAGAGGCCAAGTCTCTAAGAAGATATAATAATACTAATTGTATGTATTTATAACAGAGTGTTAAGATACATGTGATGAAACCTGATAGAACAGCAAGTAGAAATAGATGAATTAATACTTAGAATTGAGGACTTCAACAACCTTATTCATGATTGGTAAATGAAAGGAAGAAAATTAGTAAGAATATTGTGGAACTGAACAGTATCATCAATCAACTGAATCTAAGTAACATTTATAGACTGACTACTCCGTTAAACAATAGCAGAATATACATTTTCTCAAACTTCCATGAAACACTCACCAATATAGACCATTTTTTGGGCCATAAAATACACTTAATACTTTTAAACAAATACAAATTATATAGTATGCACTCAAATGATAATGGAATTAAACTAGAAATTTTTAACAGAAATATAGCTCAAAAATCTGAAAATATCTGTAAATTGACTTCTCAATAACATATGAATCAAGAAGGAGTGTCAAGAGAAATTAAAAAAAAAATATTTGACCTAAGTAAAAATGAAAATGCAGGGCACCTGGGTGGCTCCGTCGGTTAAGCCTTTGGCTCAGGTTATGATCATAGGGTCCTGGGATTGAGCCCCACATCAGTGGGGAGCCTACTTCTCCTTATCCCTCTGGCTGCTGTTCCCTCTGCTTGTGCTTGTGCTTTCTCTCTCTCTGTAAAATAAATAAGTAAAATCTTTTAAAAAATTAAAAGGCAAATTATAACATTGCATTAGATGCAGTAAAAACAATGCTCAAAGGAAAACTTACAGCATTCAATATATTTATTAAAAAAGAAGATCAGTACCAATAATTTTATCTTTTACCATAAGAAACTAGAGACAGAAGAGCCATTTAGACCTCAAGCAATCAAAAGAAAATAAATAAAACAGAAAACAATGGACGTGAAAACAGGAAAATGATAGGGAAAAAATTAAAAAATCAAGAATGGATTCTTTGAAAAAATCAACATAATTGATAAAACTCCAGTTAGGCAAACCAAGAAATAACAGAAGACAAAAATTACCAATACCAGTAGTTAGAAGTTAGTTAAGGAGGTGAGGGTCATCTGGCTGTAATATCTGTCACTCCATTGATCACCGGTATTGGCTTGGCTAGTCTGACTGGCTAGGTAGGTGTCCCCTTTCTCCCTCACTGCTCTCCTGAAGCTGAGTGCTTGGCCCAAGAGAACAACCTTCCTTCATACAGGAGGGCCATTTTCCTCAGTTAAGGTATAGGAGCACCTGCACTTCCCTGCTAGAATTTCCAAATAAGCTCTCCAGGTCCATTTGTAGGAAAACAGTAGAGCATGTAAGTTTCCAAGATTCCAGACACGTCCAAATGAGGCACTGCATGTGGCAGTCTGTCTTTCAAACAAAAAAAGAAAAGTTAAAAGTGCTGAAAGTACTGATACCTTGGATAAAAGAAAATTGTAAATAAATATGACGAACAACTCTATACCCATGAACTTGATAATTTGGGTGAAATGACCATTTATTTGAAAGATACAAGCTACCAAAAGTCACAGCATAAAGTCTTTATTTATTAAATAAATTACATCAATAACTAATAATCTTTTAAAAAAGAAAGCACCAGAACCAAATATGCTTCACTGACAAATTCTATCAAACATTTGAGAAAGAAGAGATATCCAATCTCTACATTCTCTTCCAGAAAATAAGCAGAGGTAACACTTTCTCTCCTTCTGAGACCAGCATTGTCCTTATATCAAAACCAGGGGCATGTATTATTTCAACAATAAAAAGAAATGAGCTATCAATCTAAGAAAAGACATGGATGGACTTCAAATGCATATAGCTATATCAAAAAAGCCAAATTGGGAAGGTTAAATATCACATGATACCAATTTGTAACATTCTGGAAAATGAAAAATTATAGAGTTAATAAAAAGATCAGGGACTGTCAGGGGCTCAGGAGTGTGGAGGGGTTGAATAGATGAAGCAGAGGAGGAGATTTTTAGAGTGGAAAAACCATTCTGGTGTGCTTAAATCCCCACTCCTTAAGTGTGAGCTGATTTATAGTGACTTCATTCCAAATAGTACAGTATGAAAAATGGGAAAGAGATAGAAAGTTTACAGTGGAGAAGCCTGACAAACTATCCCAACCCAGTGTTCAAGGTCAACACTGACAGTGATAGGTAATGTTGACAGTATGTATCCGTGATATGAAGAGATGAATATGGCACTTTACCTCTGCAGTTTTCTTCCCAATAACCTACAACCCCAGTTTAATCATGAGGAAGAAATTCAGACATTCCATTTGAGGGACATCTTATAATTGACCAATGCTCCTCAAGTCTGTCAAGATCATTAAAAACAAGGAAAGTCTGAGAATTATGCCACAGCCAAGAAAAAGCCCAAGGGTTGTATCTTTGTTTTGTTGACTGTTTCCTTTGCTGTGCAGAAGCTTTTTATCTTGATGAAGTCCCAAAAGTTCATTTTCGCTTTTGTTTCCCTTGCCTTTGAAGACATGTCTTGAAAGAAGTTACTGTGGCTGATGTCTAAGAGGTTACTGCCTATGTTCTCCTCTAGGATTTTGATGGACCCTTGCCTCACACTGAGGTCTTTCATCCATTTGTCTGAGAAACAAACTGAGGGTTTTAGAAGGGAAGGGGTGGGGGGATTGGTTAGCTTGGTGTTGGATATTAAGGAGGGCAAATATTGCACGGAGCATTGAGTGTTATACACAAACAATGAATCATGGAACATGACATCAAAAACTAATGATGTACTGTATGATTACTAACATAAGAAAGAAGGAAAGAAAAGAAAGGAAGGAAGGAAGGAAGAAAGAGGAAAGAGGGAGGGAGGAAAGAAGGAAGGAAGGACCCAAGGAAAAATGACAAGTAAATGTAAAGTAGGATCCTGAACAAAATTCTAAAACAGAAAAGGACATTCTGGAATTCACTGTCAAGCTGGGAACTGGGGAGACGGCTGAGACTGACACCAAGACCTTGCAGGATCTCACCTCAGTGGTGCTGACACTCCTGAAACAGATGCAAGATAAATTTCAGACCATGTCCAACCAGGTCATTGGAAGAATTGATGACATGAGCAGTTGCATTGACAACCTGGAGAAAAACATTGCAGACCTCATGACAAAGGCTGGGGTGGAAGAGTTGGAGGGTGAATACAAGATCCCTGACACACCAAAGAGTTAAAGGTGGCTAATTCACACTGTACTCCAGAACACAGATTTTCTACTCTAAATTGTGCATTCTTCTTACCACACACTATATAGATAGTTTACAGAGTGATTCTCTCCCCAGTTTCTTGAACATGGTAACTCCATATCTTGGGCCTTGGTCAGCCGTGCTGTTAAGTATTAAACACTAAAACTTTGGCTGTTCCTGGGAAAAAAAGACATTCTGTAAAAACTGAGGAAATCTCAATAAACTGTAGACTTTAGGAAGAAGAAGAAGAAGAGGAGGAGGAGGAAGAGGAAGAAGAAGAAATATTGGTCATTAATTGTAACAAATAGACAGTATGAGGGTATTGTGGGAGCTTTGTACTATCTTCCTAATTGTTTCTATCAATCTAATAATGTTCTAAAATTAAATATTTTAATGGTGCTTCATGTGCCTCTATCTCACTTAACATAGATGCAAAGTCAAATCACACATGAACACATTTAATTTGCAGACCTAAGTTATGCTTGTAATCAAGGAAGCTTAGCAAATACAGTTTTGAGCTTTCCAACCTCTGTAGTAAGGGAAACATAAGAAGTTTAGAAAGGATGAGGAGTGAGCCAATCCATAAGAATTAAATACAGGTGGTTGTATCAAAACTCATCAAACTATTATATTACTCTTGGACCCTTAAGCCCTATCCATTTTTTTTTCTGTTATCAACAGTGCATCTAAGTAAAGGTTTCTACAAGATAAATAGAAGACAAATTAGAGATACCACAAGAAAAACATATCAAATGTATATGCCCATCCAAACTATTGCCATCATGGGTTACAATCAATTGTTCATAATTTTGTGAATCTGTTGGGTAAAAAAATCCCACCTTGTTGTTGTTTTCAGTAAATGTTTCTCAAATTACAAATGAAGTAATGCTTCTGATCACCTCCTGTATACTTACACTTAAGTGTGAGCTGATTTACGGTGACTTCATTCCAAATAGTACAGTATGAAAAGTGGGAAATGAGGGAGGGAGGGATCCCCGGTCCTAAATAAAATGTGACAGATGACACCTGACACTGGGCAGAGGAGATTCTCAGCAGGTTATTATTCACCTATGCTCCTGGCTTTGGGGAGGAAGACACCGAATACCATGCTGGGGGGCTGCTATGGGAGACAGACTTTCAGAGGATGTGATTGACTTGTTTGAATAATTTCAGCTGGCTAGGAAGTGAAGGCCAGGAGGGTGAGGACCAGGTGGAGTGCATCTGGTCCAGCTGAAGTGGGAATTAGCCAGGTTAGGAGGCTTTCCCCACTGAGGGGGGGCCTGTCTGGGGGAAGCAGGAGAAACCACACTTAGACATTTGGGGCCCCAAGAGGTTCAAAGATGTCAAAGTGGCATATGAAATTTTAGGCCTTTCAGTGTTTATCTGTCAATTATGTGGCCTCTTTCTCTGAATTGCTCATTTATGTGTTCTATCTAACTTAACTGCATTTTTTCCAGGACTCAAAAAAATTTTTTTCTGGTTATCAACTATTTTTTTCTCACCCATATTATAAATATTTTCCCTAGTCTGTTGTTTTTTTTCATTAATAATTCTTTTTAGGGGCATCTGGGCAGCTCAGTGGATTAAGTGTCTGCCTTTGGCTCAGGTCATGATCTCACAGTCCCAGGATCGAGCCCTGCATTGGGCTCCCTGCTCAGTGGGAAATCTGCTTCTCCTTTTCCCTCTGCTCCTCCCCCTGCTTGTGCTCTCTCTCTTTTATTCTCTCTCTCAAATAAATAAATAAAACTTTTTAAAATAATGCCCTTTAAAAACTAAATCTGATTTTGTTATTATGTGCTTAGAACACTTTAGAGACTTTTAGAGCAAATTCCAAAATTTTTGATGTGGCTGGGTACCCTGCCTGAGCCCCCAAACTATCTCATGCTTATGCTCCTTTGGCCTCCCTTCTGTCCTCATTTCTTCCCATGTTCTTTTGACCTTTCGCATACCCGATTCTTTCATCTTGGGGCCTCTTGCTCGAGATTATCTTCTCTTCATGCATTACCATGGTAGATTCATATATACTGAGAAATAAACAGCAGCAGGTGCAGTAGAATTAATGAAAGATAGTCATAAACCCCAAGCACTGTGTTCATTTATCATATTTCTTGTATTTTTCTCCACTGAGTTTTCCAATAGCCATTTCATTTACTAATTTTAAACTGGAAACCATTTGCATGGTGCACTTTTTTTTAAAGATTTATTTATTTATTTATTAGAGAGAGAGAGACTGAGAATGAAAGGGGAGAAGGTCAGAGGGAGAAGCAGACTTCCTGCAGAGCCGGGAGCCCGATATGGGACTCGATTCCGGGACTCCGGGATCATGACCTGAGCCGAAGGCAGTCGCCCAACCAACTGAGCCACCCAGGCGCCCACATGGTGCACTTTTTTTTAAAAAAAATCAAGTCTGTAGTGAGAAGAAGGTCGTCATCCCCATTTGTTTCCCAGACTGTTCTTCTCCCAGGAAAGAACATCTGAGATTGGTTTCTTGGGTCTTAAAATTTATAAGTATGTGTGCTCAAACCAGATACATTGTTTTGTTCCTTCTCATTTTGTTTTTTAATTGTTTCATCCTTTTGCAGTATATGTAGAGCTTTGTCCTTTTAACTTGCTTCATATTAAATCACATGGATCCTCTGTACTTTAAGCCAATAGCTGTCTATTGATGGATATATATGCATCACTGATATGTTTCTATTACAATGTTGCAAAAATAATCATGTTCGTATCTCATTTAGTTAGGTGGAAGTTTATTAAAAGTAGGTGTATTCGTCAAAGAGTATGTGAACTTTTAAATTCTGATTAGACAGGACCTTATTGTTTCTTATACTGGTTATGTCAAATTGCACTCCTACCTACAATGTATAAACCATAACTTCTCCAATTGTTTATCAAATCTGATAAGCAAAAAATGAATATGATTGGTTTTAGTATACATCTTTAACGTATAAAAGAAGCACATTAGTTGTTTTGTGTTCTTTTACTATTTGCTTTAATGTTTTATTATTTTTTGTTCACTTTTATTGGGCATTTGGTCTTTGTTCTCATTGAGTTATAAGTACTCTCTATATATTATGGGACTATATATACCACTCTTCTACTGTCTTATAAGTTGAAAATATGCTTCTGTTTTTCATTTCTCTTTTTAATTATCTATTTTAAGCAGAATATATCATATTAATTTCAATATCAAATTTATTGATACTTTTATAGCTTTTGTTGTGTAATAGTTTAAGATGCCTTCCCTATCCTACTTCTTAATGGGAAATTTCATTGCTTTTCTAGTATTTTTATGTTTTCTCTCTTAGGATATCAGAGTTAGATTATTCATGATTTATTTGTGTGCCATGTCAACTGGGGCTCTAAGTTTTTTTTTCCATATATACAAATTATCAACATTATATTTTGAAGAATATATTTTTTCTTACTTATTTAAAATATTGCCATAACAACTGACTAAATGCCCTTGTACATTGTGTTGTACTTATGGACTTTTAATTCTATTCTGTGGATTTCTTGATTTATGTACCAGTAGCACACTCCTTTATTAAGTTTATATTTATAATACAGTTTAATATCTGAATGGGTTTTCCATCCTTATTATTTTTCATTTCCAGAATTTTCCTACTACTTTCCTTTTCCATTTTCCTCTTTCAAATCTAGAATCAACTTCTCTGGTGCAAAAGTAAAAATCCTAATGGCACTTTTATTGGATCTCAAATATAGCTTAATGTAATTGACATCTGATTACTGTTTCTTTCAATTCAACATCACTGTATGCTTTTCCATTTGTTTTAGTTTCAGGTTCTTTTAAGTCCCTCAATAGCACTTTACAATTTTCCTCATAAAGGTCTTACAGATTTCTTATTTAAATGCTGGATAATTCTTTCTGTTGTCCTTGGTATCACTTATAAGTGTTGTGTGCAGATGGAGATTTTATATATATATATATATATATATTTTATAATAAATAATATAATATAATTATATAATATAATATAATAAATATAATAAATAATAATATAAATATATTTATATATATTATATATAAATATATAAATAAATATATAAATATAAATAAAAATATGTATTATATATAATATAAATATAATTATATATAAGTAAATATAAATAATAAAATAAATAATAATATATATTACTAAAATATATATAATATATATATATATCTTACTCAGCTCCTTTATCAAATTATTTTTATTTATCTTATATCCATTGATTATCTTAGGTTATCCGGGTATACAAACATTCTAATTGCAATCAAAGATAACTTTACTTCTTCCTTTCCAGTTTCCATATGTCTTCTTTCTTCCTAAGTTTTTCAGCTATTGCTCTTACAGCAATGTTTAATAGCAGTAATGGTGCTTGGTATCCTAATCTGGGTCCTGACCTTAATGGGAATGCTTCAGTGTTCTTCCATTATAATAATAATGGATTAGAGGTTGAGATATATATTTCATCAGTCATGATTTCTTTTAAAATCCATTTTTTAAAACCAAGAATAAATGATAAGGTTATTAAAATATCTTTTTGGAATTTGTAAAAATGACTTTTTCATTTTTATTTAATATAATTCATCATTTGAATATATAATAAATTAGATAAATAGGTTTTATAGCATTAAGCCATTCTGGTATTGTTGGAATAATGCTATGCTCTAGCTTCTGTTTCTAATATTTTATTTAGGACATTTACATTAATATTCATGATAAAGATGGATATGTATCTTTTTGTGCTATCTGGTTGAAATAATTATAAATTTTGTTTGTTTCATTAAGAAAATTTCATTTTTTTTACTGTGCTCTGAATGGCTTAAATGTAGCATTTATGCAGTTCTTAAAGATTTGATAAAGTTTTCTCCATGTAAGTATTTGGGGCTGGTATTTGAATAACTTACTTACTGACAAATTATTCTAACTTTTTTTTCTGGTTCAAGGATTTTTTTTCCCAAATATGTTTATTTTATTTTTTCAGTGTTACAAGATTGATTGTTCATGCACCACACCCAGTGCTCCAATTGTTTTGTTTGCATTTTCAATTTCCCCTGAGATCATTTTTGGTATTTTTCCAAGAACTTCTTAGGAAGTCATCTAGTTCATTCAAGTTTTTCCATATTTTTTTAGAGAGGAAGAGAAAGAGAGTGTCGGGGGAGAAGCAGAGGGAGACAGAGAGAGATAATCTTAAGTAGGCTCCATGCTGGGGATGGGGCCTGACTCTGGCAGAATTTCAGGACCCTGACGTCATGACCCTGAGATCAGGACCTGAGCAGAAATCAAGAGTCAGATATTTAACCAACTGAGCCACCCAGGTGCCCCTTTCCATATGTTTTCATGAACTTGAGCCAATTAGTCTTATTTATTAATGTTCTCTTTTTTGGGTATTAAAATATTGCTTTTTTCCTCCCTCCCCTTGATTATGTTAACTAAAACTAATTAGTTTTAAGAATCTGATTCTGGAATTTTGGTCTTACAATTCTCCTATTTCTATTTTATTATTTTAAAAATCTTTTATCCTTACTAATGGCTTCTTTCTGCACCAGTTAATTTTGTTGTATTTCATGAATTTGACCCTGAGCATTATTCTAGCTGGATCCCATAGTGCCTGATATATATGTTTCATTATCATTTTCTTTATATTGTATCATACTGGTTTAATTTTATTTTTTTAAGATTTTATTTATTTATTTGACACAGAGAGAGATCACAAGTGGGCAGAGAGGCAGGCAGAGAGAGAAGGGGAAGCAGGCTCCCTACTGAGCAGAGAGCCCAACACAGGGCTTGATCCCAGGACCCTGAGATCATGACCTGAACTGAAGGCAGAAGCTTAACCCACTGAGCACTCAGGCGCCCCAAAGAGTTTTGAAAAGCCTACAGCACCTGGTATTCCCATTAGGTCTCCCATCCAAGTACTAATCAAACCCAATCCTGCTTAGCTTCCAAGATCAGATGAAATCGGTCGCATTCAGGGTGGCAGGGCCTTAGACTGTTTTTGTTTTGTTTTGTTTAATTTTTAAATTTTATTTATTTGTTTGTTTATTTATTTATTTTCTATGAACTTTTATTTTATTTTTTCAGTGTTCCAAGATTCATTGTTCTTGCACCACACCCAGTGTTCCATGCAATATGTGCCCTCCTCAATACCCACCACCAGGCTCACCCAACCCCCCAACCCCCTCCCCTTCAAAACCCTCAGTTTGTTTATTAAAGTCCCCAGTCTCTTATGTTTTGTCTCCCCCTCCGATTTCTCCTGATTCACCCTTCCTTTCCTTCTCCCAATGTCCTCCATCTTATTCCTTATGCTTCACATGTAAGTGAAACCATATGATAATTGACTCTTTCTGCTTGACTTATTTTACTCAACACAATCTCTGGTTTTAATTTACTTTTTAACCCAAGAGATTTTATTTCTAGTTTCTGATATTTGTGTATGATATTTTTGCTGTAAGATTTTAGTTTCACAGTAGTGGATTCAGAAAATGTTTTGTCTGTTTTTCTTTTACTTTTAGAAATTTATTGAGTTTTACTTTGTGGCTTAATATGTGGTCAAATTTTGTGTATGTTTGGTTACCTGCAATAATGATGCTATATTCTCTACAGTCTGAATGTGGAAAATGATGGTACATTCTCTATAGTCTGAGTGTACATATGTATATATACATATATTACACACATAAGTATATATTTATATATGTATCTACTATATATGAATTATAAATATGTGTCTGTACATATATGTACATATAAATAATTATATATGGTATAATTCACCTGATAGTTATATATAAAGTACAACTCACTATGTATGCAAATTCCAAACTCCACACTGATTAATAATAATAATAATTTACTTAGGGGTGCCTGAATGGCTTAGTTAGTTGAGCATCAGACTCTTGATTTTGGCTTAGGTTATGATCTCAGGGTCGTGAGATCAACCCTGTGTTGGGCTCTGTGCTGGGTAAGGAACTGGCTTAAGGTTATCTCTCTCCCTCTCTCTCTGCCCTTCCCCCACCACTTGCACACTATCCCTCTTTTTTAAAAAGAAAAATAACAATAATTTACTTGATCAATAATTTACCTGGTCAATTCTGTGATTTAAATATTTTCTAGTCTTTTTGGTGGCAATACTGCCCTCTCAAGGACCAAGTGCAAAACATTCAAGTCCCTTACTACTCTTTCCTGTATTTTCTATAGCTTTTGTATTATAACTGTTGATATTGTATAATTAGGTGCAGGTTTTCATAACTGGTAGTTCTTTGCTGAGAATCGTACTTTTTTTTCATCATAAAGAACCTTCCTTTGTCTGAAATGAAACTGAAGTTGTTTTCTTTCTTTTCAATGGCCAGGACATTAACCAGTGTGGAGAGAGACTGGTACCCTGACATGAAGCATGTTAAGAAAATGTCAGAGCAGAAAATGCCATCTCTCCTGAGGAATGACATTCTCTGGCCTCAGGGGTCAGCCAGGGGTGGCAGGAAGGTCAAAGCCTCGCCACTGAACCATAGCAGGAAGGGAATTTTGAGAGGAGCTGTTTTCACTGCTCCTGTGGAAGGCATGAGCGTTCATGGGGAAGATTTCACTGAGAAAATGCTTCATGAAAATATTTGGAAAGCAAAGGATATTACCTGGCAGAGAGAGCAGGAAGGCCAATTCCAGTAAAACACCTTCATCCAAGAAGTACACAGCAATGAGGATGGGCAGAGTGTTTGCTTGCCTCACCAGGGCCAGCGGGTGGACTGGGAGGTTGGGAGGTTTAAAACAGCAGAGGGAAAGCTGCATCACCCCTGCATCTTTTGCTTCTCTGCCATCATTTTTTTCTAAAAGCATTTTCAAAATTCCCTAGGTCTTCATACTTAGTTTATGAGATTTCCCCCAGGTCTATCTGCTGAGACCTGTTTGTATTATCCACCTCATATTTTTTTTTAATCTTGTTTTCATTGCTTCATACAGGTTTTTCATTTCTGCAGTGTTCTTCCTCTTTTCCAACCTCTGAACTCCAAAGCTCTGTTCACATCCTCTCCCACTGTCACCTGGCCTGTTATTTGAACATTCTAACTTTTACAGGAGCCCTGATTTCAAGGACACGGAATGCTATCTGCTACATGTAATATTTTTGGTCAGAATTCCTCTCTGTTTCCTTGGATAATGGCTCTTGTGATGTGTGTCTTTGATATATCCCTGTCTTGTCTTTTCTCCTTCCATCAAAGGATGCAGCTGATTGGCTGCTTGATGGCAGTCTTTATCCATAAGTTCAGGCTGTTTATGTTTCTGTATGACTTATCTCTGATGAGAACAGGCAGTAGCCCTGTTTGTCTAACAGTAGAGAAGGTGGGCGTGGGAATGAGGCAGGAAGTGGGTTGGGGTCCTGGTTACTGTTTTTACTTGCATTTGTTCTTGAATATCCTTCAATAAAAGCTGCTATAATTTGCTTATGTATTTTTGACCTGAAGATCTTCCTCCCAGCCCCCCAACCCTCCCCTCCCCACCAAGATTTAACCTCTCAAGTCCTTCCCATGCTCTCCAACTTGATGTTGGCAATTGCTGCTGCCCACCCTTTGTGTCCTGTACATCTCTGGCTCTCTTCCAATGGCAAAAGCATCTGAAGACTGGAACTCAGAGATGGACCATGGACACATCCTTTTAAGAGCATGGCTAGGCTGGCCTGGGGTCTCAGATGGCAGAGGACACATTTTTATGTACTCCCTAGCTCCATTCTAGATGTCAAAGCTTTTCCTTTTAGGTGCCTGGATGGGTTAGTCAGTTAAGTGACTACCTTCGGCTCAGGTCATGATCTCTGGGCCCTTGGATTCATCCCTGCATCGAGCTTCATGCTTAGCAGGGAGTCTGCTTCCCTCTCTTCCTCTTCCCCTCCCCCCCCGCTCATTTTCTCTCCCTCTCAAATAAATCTTAAAAAAAAATCCTTCTTCTTTAAATTTGTGACTATGGGGGCACATGGGGGGCTTAGTCAGTTAAGCATCCAACTTTTGGTTTCGGCTCAGGTCATGATCTCATGGCTGTGGGTTTGAGCCCTTGTCAGGCTCCATGCTGAATGTAGAGTTTGCTTCAGATTTTCTCTCTTTCTCAACCCTCCTCTTACTTGTGCATTCTCTTGCTCTAAAATAAATAAATAAATAAATAAATAATTCTTAAGAAAAAAATAAAATTGTAATTATGTTCCTGTTTTAGAGAACGGATACCTCTTGTTCTCTATTTAAGATGATACCTTTTTCCCTATATATATGTGTGTGTGTGTGTATATACATATATAATTTTTTTTGCTGTTGTTTATATATATTTTTTGGTGAGTGTTGAAGAAGGGTAAGAGTAAGAAAAGTCATCTTTAAATAGATGTCATTTTATGGGGTGCCTGGGTGACTCAATGGGTTAAAGCCTCTCCTTTGGCTCAGGTCATGATCTCTGGGTCCTGGGATCTAGCCCTGCCTCGGGCTCTCTGCTCAGCGAGGAGCCTGCTTCCCTCTCTCTCTGCATGCCTCTGCCTACTCGTGATCTCTCTCTCTCTCTGTCAAATAAATAAAAAAAATCTTAAAAAAATAAGAATAAATAGATGTCAGTTTAAAATTCTGGTCCTCATCCTTGAGTTTCCCCTACATGAAATAGAGAAGGGATAATATTAGAAGAAATCAAGAACACCAAACTCGTCTGACCCACTTTTAAAAGAAAAATTAAAGCTTAATTTTATAAACATTAAAAAAATATGCACTAAGTTTCTCCTCTTACTGTGGTCTTTGAAGTTCACTAGTCATTTATAACCAGACCTGTGCAAGGCCACCTGGCACTGGTTCCAGGTTTCTGCTTCTTTTTATGTAAGATGAACTGATTGCACTAAATGTAGTGAGAAAAAATATAAACTCTATCATTTGCTCTTAGAGTTATTCTCAAAATATGAAGAAACAAATGTAAATTTCTAGAGATAGCTATTTGCTTTCTTTTCCCTAGAATAAATGAACTCTTAAAAATCAGATTCTACAGGGAGAAATAAAATCAGTCAGTTCAAACTATGAGACTGGTATACTGATGCCTTAATACAGAGGTCAGTGGGTAATTAATAATTGAGAATCTATCCTGGCAGTTCCCAGGTGCATCTTTGCTGCAGAAGACATTGAGATCCCCCAGCAAGTGGGTGAGCACACGGTATTAATTTTTTATTAGGCTGTCAGCCCTGTATATCTCCTCCAAAAACATGTAGCCCATAAAAACGTACTTCAGTTCTCTTCAACTGATTTGATGGAATTTTCTTCAGGGATACCTAGTTTTATTTAATGTCCTTTTAGTACTTATGTCCAAAAAGGGGGGAAGACATGCAAAGAAGACCATATTCTCAAGTAAGAACCAATTTAGGGTAAAATAATTAAAATCCTGGGTCCCTCCAAAAAAAAAAAAAAAAAGGCAAAGCAGAGTGGATCTTACTTTATGTAAGGTCCTCTATCAGGACCTTAGATATCAGCCTCTATCAGGAGAATTTTAAAGTTTGTAAAGCAATAAGAAACTCGTTAACTTTTATAGCCAGACAAAAATATAATAGCACTTGTAGCTATGGAGATGTAATTGGGCTTTTATTTAAATGTGGCAGGGAGTTTGTGCTCATTATAGGAAACAAATGAACAACAACAAATCATCCTTTGGATTAATCCCCCATGAAGTGCTGGTATTGGAGGACGAGAGAACTCACCCAATGACACTTACTTATGTTGCAATCAAATGACAGAGCTAGAACTTGGTAGAAAACAGCCCTCTGGGGCGACTGGGTGGCTCAGTTGTTGAGCAACTGCCTTCAGCTCAGGTCATGATCCTGGAGGCCCTGGATCGAGTCCCGCATCAGGCTCCCTCCTCGGCAGGGAGTCTGCTTCTCCATCTGACCTCTTCCTCTCTCTCATTCTCTCTGTCTCTCTCAAAAAAATAAATAAAATCTTAAAAAAAAAAAAAAAAAGAAAACAGCCCTCTGCAAGTTTGAATAGCAATAGTAATAACAATCATCATCATCATCATCATGACAAAATAATCTCGTTGTATTTAAATAGAAAAAAGTAAAGAAAGATTGCAGATCATAAACACAATTATTAATATTGTCATGGGAAAACACTAAATTTGATCATCCTCTTGTCTCTGCTATACCTAAGCCCCTTCCCTGACTTCTAATTCCTGCTACTCTCCCCATCTGGCAATTTTCTTTAACCCTATTGTATCCTTACCCAGTTTGCTAGAGGAACATGGGGTAAGACCTATCTGAAAATTCCCACAGAGGGCTCATAGATAATGAATGTTGAAAAGTCCTTGACATATCCTCTGTACTTCCAAAAACAGGTCTGTGCAATGCACCATAGTAGCGGCTTGCAAAGACACCTGGAAGGATGGGCTTGAGCCTGGTGAACATCAAAAGACCAGTGGGGTTGGGGGTGCCTGGGTAGCTCAGTGGGTTAAAGCCTTTGTCTTCAGCTCAGGTCATGATCCCAGGGTCCTGAGATTGAGCCCCTCATTGGCATCAGGCTCTCTGCTCAGCAGGGAGCCTGCTTTCTCCTCTCTCTCTGCCTGCCTCTCTGCCTACTGTGATCTCTCTGTCAAATAAGAAATAAAAAGAAAAGTCTGTTCATATCTTCTGCCCATTTCTTGATTGGATTATTTGTTCTTTGAGTGTTGAGTTTGAGAAGTTCTTGGATACTAACCCTTTATCTGATATATCATTTGCGAATATCTTCTCCCATTCTGTCAGTTGTCTTTTGGTTTTGTTGACAGTTTCCTTTGCTGTGCAAAAGCTTTTGATCTTGATGAAGTCCCAGTGGTTCATTTTTGCCCTTGCTTCCCATGCCTTTGGAGATGTTTATAGGAAGAAGTTGCTGTGGCTGAGGTCGAAGAGATTCTTGCCTGTGTTCTCCCAATCAAGAAATGGGAAGAAGATATGAACAGACATTTCAGTAAAGAGGACATCCAAATGGCCAACAGACACATGAAAAAATGCTCAACATCACTCGGCATCAGAGAAATAAATAAAATCTTAAAAAAAATCATTTTTATGTTAATAAAATATACCACCTTAACTGTAAGTGTACAGTTCATTGGCATTAAGTACAATCACATTGTTTTGCAACCATCACCACCAGCCATCTCTAAAACCCTTTCATCTTCTTAAACTGAAACACTATACTCATTAAACAGTAGTCCCCTACTCCTCCTGGCCCCTGAAAATCGCTGTTATACTTTCCATGTCCAATGAACTTGATGACTCTAGGAACATCATATTGGTGAAACCATACAGTATTTGTCCTTTCGTGTCTGCCTTATCTCATTTAACACAATATCCAGAAGTTTCATCCATGTTGTAGCAGAATTTCCTTCCTGTTTAAGACTAATATTCCATTGTGTACATACTAAATTTCATTCATCTGTTCATCCATTGATGGGCACTTGAATTACTTCCTCCTTTTGGCTATTGTGAATAATGTTACTAGGAACATGGGATACTCTTTATATTTAAACATAGGAGTTGGTCCTAATCCTGGAGAGTCATGAGATTCTTCTAACTTCTCTGTTCTTTTAGCACTCCTCCCCTTCTATGTTCTGGGATATTTTGTCTCTACTAAATGAAAAAGTATGATGGATATGATATTTCATTTGATGAAGGGCTAAACACACAGGGCACCTGGGTGGCTCAGTTGTTAAGCGTTTGCCTTTGTGCCTTTGGTTCAGGTTAGGATCCCAGGGTCCTGGGATCAGACTCCGCCTCAGGTTCCCTGCTTGGTGGGAAGACTGCTTCTCTCTCTCCCACTCCCCTCACTTGTGTTCCTTCCCTCACTGTCTCTCTCTTTCTCTCTGTCAAATAAATACATAAAATCTTTTTTTTTTTTTTAAAAAAGGGCTAAACACACACTTTGAGCAAATCACTTAATTTCTTTACGACTTAGTGTTCTTTTCTATAAAACAGAAATACCATTACCTACCTCCTAGGCTTATAAGGAAGATAAAAGGAGAACATTTTCTGTAAGGAACTTAGCACACAGCCTGTCACAGGGTGACTACTGAGCAAATGGAGGCTAATCCTTCCTTGTAATTAGAGACAAAGGACAGGGTAGAATTCATTCATCTGGGGCATGAGGAGTGGAGAGAGACACACCTGTAGATAGAAATACCATAAGGGCAAGACCACACTTAGAAGATTTTCATGCAAAAAGATTGGCCTTGGTCACTGAGTATCAGAGGTTCTTGATGTATTCAACCAGCAGCCAGTAGGACTTTCAGGCGAATTGCATTGCAAGAGAGAAACCCAAGCCTGGCAAATAAGGGCCCTTGATTCCTCAGTTCCCTGATCCTGGTACTCTGCCTGGGATGGCATGGGTAGAACAGCTCCCAGAAGGGGAATTTATCTTGTTGGATTTTGCATCTGTCTCAAATTCATATGTTAATGTCCTAACCCCTAGTACAGCAGAGTGTGACCTTATTTGGAGATAAGAATGAAAAATGAGGTTATTGGAAGGATCTTAATCCAATATGACTCTTGTCTCTATACAATGGGGAAATTTGGACACAAAGCTATGTACACTTGGAGGGAAGAAGGAGAGAGGCATATAATGGATTCTTCCTCAGAGCTCTTAGAAGGAACCAAATCTGCTGACATCTTGAATTTGGACCTCTAGTCTCCAGAGTTGTGAGACAATTAGTTTTTGTTGTTTAAGAGATTCAGTCTGTGATATAAAAGTCCTAGGAAACTAACACACCCCACTAAACCCTTTTGGGGGTGGCTATGGAAGATCATGGTAAGTCAGCAGAACCTAAGGATGCAGATTGGCTAACGAAGAAAACTTCTGGTCTTCAAGGACAATTTAATGCCTATTTGGCATAAACGTAAATAGCCATTTGGCAGGGGGGCAGGAGGGTGACTGAAGTATTTTATTAAACTAAGCATATAATTTGCAAATGGTTTTATAAGAAATTTAAAAAATATATAAAAATTTTCAATAAAAACATACAGAGTTGAAAGCAGAATTACTTCTTCTTTATAGTACAAATAAAAACATTTTGTTTCTCACATACTGGCTGGAATTTTTATAATGTATTTCCCAACTGATAGCTGCAATATTACATTTTAATGAGTAGTCTCACAGTTAATTCATTCATTTGTTGAAAACAGTTTCACCATTTGGACCATACAAATCAATTGCTCAGTGTTAAGGACAATGTTGATAAAATTTATCATACATAACAAGAAGTCATAAAAAGCTTTTCAGTATGCAAATTTTTCATAAAAAGCTGGACTTGTTTCTCTACTAAATTCTTTACATTTCTAAGTCAAGGAAGTTTCCTTTACTTCAGCATGACTTTCTAGCAGCATGGTCTAATTTTGGGGAGCCTGAAGCTGTGCTTGGGAGGAATTTACTGGTGCCTGGCTCAAGGCCAACAACTACTCCCTGGCTATGCTTTCCTCTCTCTGTAATCACAGGGAGGTAGGAATTACCACCATTCTTCTTTAATTCTTCAGTGTTTTTTTTTTCTTCTGCAACACTAATATGCAGCGTTCTCTCACTTTGTCCCCACACAGCCCACGGATGTTTGAAACATTGCGTGGCAGCAAGGAGGAATTGACCTTCTCAAAGAATTCTGCAGTAGCAGGCAAATGACTCCACTCATCTGCTCCTGGGGACTTCCCTGGTGGGCATAAAATGTGGCAGCACCCCTGCCTCCCCCACACTCCCCATTCAGTGAGCTTCTTTTGCTTTGCTGTTTTGCTGCTCCATCCTCTCTTCTGGTGCTGGAAAGCCACTGCCCTGTAGCCATCCTCCTCAGACAAACAATCCAGTAGGTATATTTTCAGTTTCTTTCTCTCCTTTTTTCTCTTTAGACTTTTATGCAGAAGTGACACATTTTAGTGAAAAACTTGTGTGCATTTATAATGGTCTTTACAGGGTCCCTTTCAAGAACACAGTTTAAAAATTGCACTGTGTATCCTAAGAAATATTTATGGTCCTTGAAAATGTCTACCAGAAAATTTTGGTTAATGGCTACAAATATCTTGAAGAGCTGCTTCTTTTTAGTTTGGTGACACAATCCTTTATCAACATAATTGATTTCCTTTTCAAATCCTGCTTTTCCTGTAAGGCAATATTTTCTGACAGTACTTCTCTCAGTGACACTTTTTTTTTTTAAAGATTTTATTTATTTATTTATTAGGAAAGAGAGAGAGAACATGAGAAGGGAGAAGGTCAGAGTGAGAAGCAGACTCCCCATGGAGCTGGGAGCCCGATATGGGACTCGATCCTGGGACTCCGGGATCATGACCTGAGCCAAAGGCAGTCGCTCAACCAACTGCGCCACCTAGGGGCCCTGACACTTTTTTTTAATTGAAGTATAATTACAACACAATGTTATATTAGCTTCAAGTGTGCAACATATTTATTCAATAATTCTATACATCACTCAGTGCTCGCAATGATAAATGCGGTTACTATATAGTATTATTAAAATATTATGGACTATATTCCCTGTGCTGTACTTATCATCTCTGTGACTTTTTAATTTTATAACTAGAAGTTTGGACCTCTTAATCCTCTTTATTTATTTCACCCCCCCCCCACTTTCATTCTGGCAACCACCAGTTTGCTCAAAGAAACAAGCTAAATAAACCACAAAATAGACACAAATACGGAGAATGATCAAGTTTTAAGTTTGAGTATTCCAATGATCCAATAACGGTAGCATAAAAAGGGCTGCTAAAATCTTCAGGAATATTTTGTTCTCTTTTCTCTGAAATGATGTTTGTTCAGAACTATCAAGATCAATATGTCTAACCAGGGGAGGGTCTGGCATAAGCTTGTCATAGGACACTTCTGTTTTTGTTGCTCTAAACACAAATCCAGAGCAAGGAATTGGCAGAGCATGGGTGCATTGGTAAATATTTATATTATTTTTGTCTAGAAATCATATTCCCTTGTATAATTGTTGGCAAATCATTCCTAGTAAATCTAAGTAAAGAAAGAAAACTAAATAAAATTATGAGGTATGATCTCTCCACTTATAATAGTTGTGCATTTTTTTAAATACGTCTTCTAAAATCACCAGTCAGCATTGCTGTCTTCAAAATAAAGAGTAGAAAACTCATTGTTGTTTTTATCCTCGAAAACTATAAAAAATCACAGAGTTCCATCTCTAATCATATAATTTGGCTGGTCTGAAGATAATCTAAAACCCTGGAAAGATGGGGGGAAATTAGCACTCCATTAACTGGGAAAAGTTAATTCACTCCCAAAATCAAAATTCAATAGGATTATATCATGTCATGTGGTAGATTTTCTTGGAGTAAAAGTAACAAAATGGACACAAAAGGAATTGTTTATAAAAAGAAGCCTGCTGGGGCGCCTGGGTGGCGCAGTTGGTTAAGCGACTGCCTTCGGCTCAGGTCATGATCCCGGAGTCCCGGGATCAAGTCCCACATCGGGCTCCCAGCTCCATGGGGAGTCCGCTTCTCACTCTGACCTTCTCACCTCTCATGCTCTCTCTCACTCTCTCTTTCCTAATAAATAAATAAATAAAATCTTAAAAAAAAAAAAAAAGAAGCCTGCTGGCCATTATAGATTCTGTTAATTTTTTATGAATCACTTTTTCTAGACTCAGATCAATGAGCCATATTATCCTCAAATGGTAAAGACCCTGAATCAATACCTACAGGGAAAACTAATTCATTGTGCTGAAAAGCCATTTCAGCAAGTAATGGTAATTCGGACTCTCTCATAAGAGATTTGGCCATCCATGGCATGAGAGTAAACATGATGATTTAATTTTTTTTGACACCAGATTACAAAGTATTCCAAGCCATTAGAATTTTTCCCATTTCTTAATTATCTTCATTCATAAATTATTCTGTAGAATTCTGAAATCTTACATAATCCTCCAGAAGATTTGTGTTTTTCCTTATTTCAAAAGGGTCAGTAAAATTAATTTCCTCATTTAATTCAAGATTTGAAGTGCTCAGTACAGATTTTAAAATATCAAACCAATTCAAAGAGGATTGTAGACCATCTCCAGGGTCTTTTTTTTATATAAAGATTTTATTTATTTTACAGAGAGAGAGAGAGAGAGAGAGACCACAAGGTAGGCAGAGAGAGAGTGGAGGAAGCAGGTTCCCTGTTGAGCAGAGAGCCCAATGCAGGGCTCCCTCCCAGGACCCTGAGATCATGACCTGAGCCAAAGGCAGAGGCTTTAACCCACTGAGGCATCCAGGTGCTCCCATCTCCAGGATCTGTAGCTACTAGATTACTTCCACTTCACTCAAGTCCTTGGGGTTGTAACTCTTAGACACCTAGGAAAGATCGCTTGCTGCTATATAAAACTGTAACGTCTGCCATTTATTTATTTATTTATTTATTTATTTATTTATTTATTTATAAGGTTTTTTTTTTTTAACTTCTGCCTTTTAGAAAGTGGTTCTTTCTTATTTTTTTTTATCTACAATAGTATCCTAGAGCTACAATGGAACTAAGAATACACATGTTATTAATTCAGGTTTTTAAGAAGTTACAACTCTTATTTCTACCTGTTTGAGCTTCTCCTTTCTGCGTCACAGGCTATGCCCACATTCGTATTGCTCATTCAAAACTGAATGTGAAGTTAAGGAACTCAGATTTAATGTAGAGGAGGAAATGTTTAAGTTTTCATTGTTCAAATCCATATTTTGTGTATAAAGATTTGGAGTCATAATACTTACAGAATCACTAGGGTCATTTAAACTAATAACATCCTGTAAAGGCAAAAATGAGTCTATCTGGTCATCAGAAGGGTTAAATTTCTGAAAAGCATTCTGCATTAAGGACTAAATTTCCAATTAGCTATATTCCCCAAAATGAATCCTTTTTAGAATTTTCACTCTCTTCTTAAGAAAGACACTTTTCCATTATTTTACAGGGGATGATTCTTCTTTCAGATAATCTTAGAAAACTCCTCAAATCAGAGGATTGTTGTAAGGATTAAATGAGATATATATAAAAAAATGCTGCACACAAGTCCAGATACTTTTTTTTCTTTTTATTCCCCAAATATATTTATTTTATTTTTTCAGTGCTACAAGATTGATTGTTCATGCACCACACCCAGTGCTCCATGCAATACATGCCCTTCTCAATACCCACCACCAGGCTTGCCCAACCCCCCACCCCCTCCCCTCCCAAACCCTCAGTTTGTTGCTCAGAGTCCACAGTCTTTCATGGTTCATCACCCCCTCCGATTTCCCTCCATTCATCCTTCCCTCCCTTCTCACAATGCCCTCCATGATTTTCATTATGCTTCACACGTAAGTGAAACCATAAGATAATTGACTCTCTCCGCTTGACTTATTTCACTACGCATAATCTCTTCTACTCCTTTCCATGTTGATACAAAAATTGGATATGCATCCTTTGTGATGGAGGCATAATATTCCATTGTACAGATGTACCACATCTTCCTTATCCACTCATCTGTTGAAGGGCATTTTGGTTCTTTCCATAGTTTGGAGATTGTGACCTTTGCTGCTATGAACATTGGGGTACATGTGGCCCTTCTTTGTACTGCAATTGCAGGATCATAGGATAGCTCTATTTTTAATTTCTTGGGGAATCTCCATACTGTTTTCCAAAGTGGCTGCACCACCTTGCATCCCCACCAAGAGTGGAGGAGGGTTCCCCTTTCTCCACATCCTCTCCAGCATTTGTTGTTTACTGACTTGTTGATTTTGGCCATTCCGACCGGTGTAAGGTGGTATCTCAGTGCGGTTTCGATTTGAATCTCTCTGATGGCTAAAGATGATGAACAATTTTTCATGTGTTTGTTAGGCATTTGTATATCTTCTTTGGAGAAGTATCTGTTCATGTCTTCTGCCCATTTTTGGATGTGATTATCTGTTTTGGGAGTGTTGAGTTTGAGGAGTTCTTTATAGATCTTAGATATCAGCCCTTTGTCTGTAGTGTCATTTGCGAATATCTTCTCCCATTCTGTGGGTTGCCTGTTTGTTTTGTGGACTGTTTCCTTTGCTGTGCAGAAGCTTTTTATCTTGATGAAGTCCCAAAAGTTCATTTTTACTTTTGTTTCCTTTGCCTTTGGAGACATTTCCTGAAAGAAGTTGCTGTGGTTAATGTCATAGAGGTTACTGCCTATGTTCTTCTTTAGGATTTTGATAGATTCCTGCCTCACGTTGAGATCTTTTATCCATTTTGAGTTTATCTTCGTGTATGGTGTAAGAGAATGGTCAAGTTTCATTCTTCTATATATAGCTGTCCAGTTTTTCCAGCACCATTTATTGAACAGACTGTCTTTTTTTCACTGGAAATTTTTGCCTATTTTGTCAAAGATTATTTGACCATAGAGTTGTGGGTCCATATATGGGCTCTCTATTCTGTTCCATTGGTCTATGTGTCTGTTTTTGTGCTAGTACCATGCTGTCTTGATAACCGCTTGTTCGTAAAGCTTGAAATCAGGCAATGTGATGCCCCCAGCTTTGTTTTTCTTTTTCAACATTTCCTTAGCAGTTCATGTTTTTTTCTGGTTCCATACAAATTTCAGGATTGTTTGTTCCAGCGCTTTGGAAAAAACTGGTGGAATTTTGATCGGGATGGCATTGAAAGTATACATTGCTCTGGGCAGTATAGACATTTTAACAATGTTTATTCTTCCGATCCATGAGCATGGAATGCTTTTCCACCTTTTTGTGTCTTCTTCAATTTCTTTCATGAGTGTTCTATAGTTCCTCAAGTACAGATCCTTTACCTCTTGGGTTAGGTTTATTCCCAGGAATTTTATGGTTCTTGGTGCTACAGTAAATGGAATCAATTCTCTAATTTCCCTTTCCATATTTTCATTGTTAGTGTATAGGAAAGCAATTGAGTTTTGTGCATTGATTTTGTATCCTGACACATTACTGAATTGCTGTATGAGTTCTAGTAATTTGGGTGTGTAGTCTTTTGGGTTTTCCGTATAAAGTATCATGTCACCTGTGAAGAGAGAGAGTTTGACTTCTTCATTGCCAATTTGATTACCTTTTATTTCTTTTTGTTGTCTGATTGCTTTCGCTAGGACTTCTAGTACTATGTTGAAGAAGAGTGATGAGAGTGGGCATCCTTATCGTGTTCCTGATCTCAAAGGGACTGCTGTCAGCCTTTCCCCATTGAGAATAATATTTGTTCTGGGCTTTTCATAGATAGATTTTATGATGTTGAGGAATGTCCTTCTATCCCTTTGAAGAATTTTAATCAGGAACGGATGCTGAATTTTGTCAAATGCTTTTTCTGCATCATTTGGGAGGACCATGTGGTTCTTTCTTATTGATTCGTTCTATCACATGGATTGATTTGCGAATGTTGATCCACCCTTGCATCCCAGGGATAAATCCCACCTGGTCATGATGAATAATTTTTTGAATGTGCTGTTGGATCCTATTAGCTAGGATCTTTTTGAGAATCTCGACATCCATATTCATAAGGGATATTGGCCTGAAATTCTCCTTTTTGATGGCGTCTTTGCCTGGTTTGGGGATCAGGGTGATGTTGGCTTCATAGAAAGAGTAGTCTTCATTTATTTGTTTTCTTCAATTTCATCAATGTCTTATACTTTTCAGAGTACATATCCTTTACCTCTTTGGTTAAAGACATCCTTAAATATTTTGCCATTTTTGATGTTTTTGTAAATAAGATTGTCTTCTTAACCTTTCTCCTGTAGTTTGTTTCTAGTGTATAGAAACACAACTAATTTTGTGTAATTTTGGATCCTGCAAATTTACTGAATTCATATATTGGTTCTAAAAGTTTTTTTTTTAAAGATTTTATTTATTGGGCGCCTGGGTGGCTCAGTTGGTTAAGCAACTGCCTTCGGCTCAGGTCGTGATCCCGGAGTCCTGGGATCGAGTCCCACATCGGGCTCCCAGCTCCACGGGGAGTCTGTTTCTCCCTCTGACCTTCTCCCCTCTCATGCTCTCTATCTCACTGTCTCTATCTCAAATAAATAAATAACTAAATAAAATCTTTAAAAAAAAAAAGATTTTATTTATTTATTTATTTATTTATTTATTTATTTTTCCGAATTTGTTTATTTTAATTTTTCAGTGTTACAAGATTGATTGTTCATGCACTGCACCCAGTGCTCCATGCAGTGCGTGCCCCTCTCGATACCCACCACCAGGCTCACCCACCTCCCCACCCCCTCCCCTCCAA
>CM052797.1:18809250-18834448 GCA_028533885.1 Nasua narica
GGAAGCAAGGGCAAAAATGAACCACTGGGGCTTCATCAAGATCAAAAGCTTTTGTGCAGCAAAGGAAACTGTCAACAAAACCAAAAAACAACTGACAGAATGGGAGAAAATATTTGCAAATGACATATTGGATAAAAGGTTAGTATCCATAATCTATAAAGACGTTCTCAAACTCAACATCCAAAGAACAAATAATCTGATCAAGAAATGGGCAGAAGATATGAACAGACATTTCAGTAAAGAGGACATCCAAATGGCCAACAGACACATGAAAAAATGCTCAACATCACTTGGCATCAGAGAAATACAAATCAAAACCACAGTGAGATACCACCTCACACCAGTCAGAATGGCTAAAATTAGCAAGTCAGGAAATGACAGATGTTGACGAGGATGCAGAGAAAGGGGAACTCTCCTACACTGTTGGTGGGAATGCAAGCTGGTAAAACCACTCTGAAAAACTGTATGGAGGTTCCTCAAAATGTTGAAAATAGAGCTACCCTATGACCCAGCAATCGCACTACTGGGTATTTACCCTCAAGATACAAATGTAGTGATCCGGAGGGTCACGTGCACCCGAATGTTTATAGCAGCAATGTCCACCATAGCCAAACTATGGAAAGAACCTAGATGTCCATCAACAGATGAATGGATAAAGAAGAAGTGGTATATAAACACAATGGAATACTACGCAGCCATCAGGACAAACGAAATCTTGCCATTTGCAATGATGTGGATGGAACTAGAGGGTATTATGCTAAGCGAAATAAGTCAGTCAAAGAAAGACAATTATCACATAATTGCTCTGATACGAAGAATTGAGAGGCAGGTTGTGGGGGGGTGGGGAAGAGAAATGAAACAAGATGGGATGGGGAAGGAGACAAACCATAAGAGACTTCTAAACTCACAAAACCAACTAAGGATTGTTGGGAGGTGGGGGGGTAGGGTTATTGACATTGGGGAGGGTATGTGCTATGGTAAATGCTGTGAAATGTGTAAGCCTGATGATTCACAGACATGTACCCTGGGGTAAATAATACATCATATATTAATAAAAAATTAAAAAAATAATTGCAAGCAATCCAGAATAAAAAATTAAAATGAAATTAGGGCTAATGTAGTAGAAATGTACTATATTTGAAATAAATGTCTAATTGTTCATTAAAAAATGTGGAAAATTATCCCAGATTCAAATAGGTATAAAGAAATATACCACTGGCAATTCATACCCAACTTGCTACCCAACTTCTAATTTAACCAGGTGTCAAATGTAATTTAACATATCACAGTTCATTTTTTTTAATTTGTGTTGTTTTCCTGAGGTAGCTCTTTCCATACTTGAGAATACTCTACTTTCATATTTTCTTTGTATTTGGTAAATTATCCCACTTTATATTCCAAATTATTTCTATGTTTTAGGACTAGAACCAATGCCTCACCTTTGATAAAGCCATTGCTTATCTCCCTGGTTAAAAGGAGATGGTCTCCCTCCTGTGAGGTGGGGGTCCTAATTTCCTCCTTGCTTGGTGGCCTTGTTATACAGATTTAGGCTGTAAGATTTTTAGGGACAGATATATAGGGATCAATTCTTAGCCAATATCATTTTGTGATTTCTGTACTTAATATTTTAATAACTATATGTTTAGATTTTGTAGGTCCTATAAAATATAATTTCTGGGAAATTCTCACTAATTTTGTTCGCAAGTTCTATTTACCACTAGAACACTATTGTTCTCTAAGCATGTTACATAAACTTGACTCTAAATAAAGCGTATTTCTTGAGATGCCTTCAGGGTCATTCTTGAAATTATTTTTGCCCAAATAAAAATTATGGTAAAAAGCTGAGTAGCTCAAACCTGAAAAAGCAAGTGGTCCAATCTCATTACATATATGTAAAAACATATAATTGTCCAGTTTTCCTGCACTATTTGTTGAAGTGTCTGTCTTTCCCCCCATTGTGCACTCTTACCTCCTTTGTCACACATTAATTGATCATGTAACTTTATTTCTGGGCTCTCTGTTCTGCTCTATTGATCCATGTGTCAATTTTTGTGCTAGTGCCATGCTGTTTTGATTACTGCAGCTTTGTAGTCTATCTTGAAATCCAGAATTGTGATACCTCCAGATTGTTCTTCCTTCTCAAGCTTGCTTTGACTATTTGGGTTCTTTTGTAATTCTATACAAATTTTACTATTATTTGTTCCAGTTTTGTGAAAAATACTGTTGTTATTTTAATAGGGATTGCATTGAATCTGTAGATTGTTTGGGTAGTATGGACATTTTAACATGGACTA
The DNA here is from genome assembly GCA_028533885.1 of Nasua narica. Classification (NCBI taxonomy): domain Eukaryota; kingdom Metazoa; phylum Chordata; class Mammalia; order Carnivora; family Procyonidae; genus Nasua; species Nasua narica. Next base: position 18,811,545 of record CM052797.1, read on the forward strand.
TCTTTCCATTTGTTTGTGTCATTTTCCCCCCCAAATATGTGTATTTTATTTTTTCAGTGTTACAAGATTAATTGTTCATGAATCACACCCAGTGCTCCGTGTTTGTGTCATTTTTAATTTCTTTCATCAGTCTTTTATACTTTTAAGATACAGGTCTTTCATCTTTTTGGTTAAGTTTGTTTCTGGGTATTTTATTCTTTTTTTTTTTTTTGCAATTGTAAATGGGATTGTTTTCTTAATTTCTCTTTCTGCTACTTTATTATTAGTGTACAGAAATGTTACAAATTTCTGAGTATTGATTTTGTATCCTGCAACTCTAGTAAATTCATGTATTAATTCTAGTAGTTTTTTGGTAGAGTCTTTAGAGTTTTGTATGTATAGCATTATGTTATCTACAGATAGTGATGGTTTAACTTCTTTTTCTCGTCTGATTCCTGCAGGTAGAACTTCCAGTACTATGTTGAAAAAATATTACAAGAGTGTCCACTCTTGCATCTTTGTTCTTTCCCTGATTTTAGAGGAAAAGCTTTCAGTTTTTCACAATTGAGTATGATGTTAGCTGTAAGATTTTTATATAGCCTTTATTGTGTTAAGGTATATTCCCTGTAAACCCACTTTGTTAAGAGTTTTTATCATGAATGGATGATAAATTTTATCTAATTTTTATGAATCTATAAAGATAATAATATAATTTTTATCCTTCATTTTGTTGATGTGGTGTATCACATTAATTGATGTACAAATATTGAACCATCCTTGCATCCCTGGGATAAATCCCATCTGATTATGGTGAATGGTTCCTTTTGATGTATTGTCATATGTGCTTTGCTAATATTTTTGAGGAGTTTTGCACTTATGTTCATAGGGGATGTACAGTCCTTAAAAAGGATGAAATCATGTCATTTGAGACAACATAGTTGAACTTAGAAAGTATTATGCTAAATAAAATAAGTCAAGCTGAGAAAGACAAATACCATATGATTTCACTTATATGTGGAATATAAATAATAAAACAAATGAATAAAAAACAAACAGAAAGCAAAATCATACCTATAAATACAGAACAAATTAAAGGTTGCCAGAGGAAAGAACAGTGGTGGAATGGGCAAAATGGGTGCAGGAGAGAGGGAAATACAGGGTTCCAGTTAAGCAATGAATAAGTCATGGAAAGAAAAGGCACAGCATAAGGAATATAATCGACAATATTGGAATAGTGATGTATGGTGACAGATGGCAGCTACATTTATGGTGAACATAGCATAATGTATAAGCTTGTTGAATCATCGTTTTACACGTGAAACTGAGGTAGCATTGTGTGTCAATTATACTAAATAACGAACAAAGAAACAAACCCTGAAAAACCAGGCAAAGAAGTTGTGGTTACTTGACTTCCTTCAAATTTATAGCAAATATATTTTCTCATGGGAAAAACAAGTATACTGATACCAGAAGCACTTTGTTTTCTAACCACCACTCCAAAATCTAGCTATTTCCCACAAATTAATCTACTTTTATCTAGATAGATATGTATCTATATACATTAAGGGAAACTGAATCTAAAACATTGCTGGAAGCCTCAAGACTTTTATACATTCCAGAAATTTGCTTGATAGCAAGGAATACAGAATTTGTTCAAACATTTCAAAATATCCAAATTAACTTTGTAAAAAAGTGTTTTGGAATTCAGACAAAACATGGTTCTCGTGGGAGACACAATAATCCAGCATCAGAAGGTATGGCCATGGGGAAGCATGACCTTATAGTTAGAAAGGATCTTGTGAATTAACCCACAGATTCTCCTAAAACTCAAAGATTCTCTGTGGAGCATATCTGATAGAGAAAGCTACACTGAAAGGCAGTCTATCTCATTCTGAAAAAGTTGTGTTTTTTGTTGTTGTTGTTATACATTCATTTCTTATGACTGGTCTTATTCATTCTTCTTGAGGCTTCCTCTTCTTGATCCTTGTTCTGGTATTTGCAGTATATAGACTATGAAGATTACTTCATTGCAGAATATATTTTTAAAGTGTTGAAGACTTTTATCGTGTATAACTCCTAGGATAAATATTCTAGGCTTCTGTATATGGGATGGTTTTCAGATTCCCTGTTACCTTTTTTACATACTTTTTGTCATTCTTGAAATAAGCTGCCCTGCTCCCACAAAAATGATTCACCTAAGGATGCTTGTATGAGTTTCCTGAATGAGTAATCATGACTCTATCTCAATTCCACTTTTTTCTTTATGAAAGGAATTTATGATCTTTTCCCATTTTGTCAGAGTTAACAGAACCAATAAAAATTATTTTCAAAGTGTATATATGAATAAATGTTACAAGTTTTTCAACACTGATGAATATGAAGAGGAGAAAAAGCATTAGAATATTCTCTAGAATTTATTATTTTAAAGTATTAATAAGATATTTTTAATTTTCCACATCCACTGGAGATATATTACAATGTACATGTTGATGAGAATTTTCAACAGTTGTATTTTATAATGAAAAAATAATTCTAGTTATAGCAATGTCTACAGAGAAAGCAGAATTATTAAAAACTTTTATTTCAATCCTTGTCACTATTTTGACAACCTTGTCATAGGAGTTGTTCCTGTGAAGTGTCACTTGTCTAAAATCCCATTCCTTCTTCAAATGAATTTTCACCAAGCCAAGAGTCTTTTACACCTTGCAAGTGACTTTTTGTAATACAAGCTATCACTTTTTTTCAAATAAATTATATTTCATTTTTCTGTAGCTCATCATTTTTGTTTATCAATGTTTGTTTGCTTATTTTTTTTTCACTTTGATTCTATCTTCCACAGCTGTGACAGCAGCAAATATATCTTCAGTTGAACTTCTGATAAAAGTACTAACCAATGTGTACTGGTGACCCAACATTAAGGATCCTCTTTCAATCTGACACAGATCTGGTAAGTACTCAATAAAGATATAATGAATTATTTGCTTTCCTATCCACAGAATTAATTGGTCCACCAAGATACAGATTCATTTGTTAAGGACTCAGCTAAAGTCAACATATACAACACATTCTAGTCTAAAAGGAATAACCATGCATTCAACTGACCTTGACTTACTCCAAGTGAACCTGAACCTGTAAGGCTGACACGGTGGAATCATTCAATACATTTTAGCTACTAATATCACTGTTGTCCATTCATATCAAACAACGCACTATTACCTAATTGCTCCCAAACACCTTGCTTTATTTTTTTCTTTTTTTTTAATTTAAATTCAATTAGCCAACATACAGTACATCATTAGTTTCAGATGTAGAGTTCAGTGATTCATCAGTTGTGTATAACACCCAATGCTTATCTCATTACCTGCCCTCCTTAATTCTTGCCACCCAGTTATCACATCCTCCCACCCATCTTCCCTCTAGCAACCCTTGGTTTCTTTCCCATAGTTAAGAGTCTCTCACTATTTTTCTCCCTCTCTGATTTCTTCCCATTCCTTTTCCCCCTCACTTTCCCTATGATCCGTTGCACTGTTTCGTATATTCTTCATATGAGTGAAATCATATAATTGTCTTTCTCTGATTGACTTATTTTGCTTAGCATAATACCCTCGAGTTGCATCCACATAGATGTAAGTGGTAAGGTGTCATTGTTTCTGATGTCTGAGTAAATATATGTATATACATATATATATCACATCTTCTTTATGGATTCATCTGTCAGTGGGCATCTTGGCTCTTTCCATAGTTTGGCTCTTGTAGATATTGCTGCTATAAACATTGGGGTGCAGGTGCCCCTTCAGATTATTACATTTGTATCTTTGGGGTAAATACCTAGTACTGCAATTGTTGGGTTGTAGGGTAGCTCTATTTTTAACTTCTCGAGGAATCTCCATACTGTTTTCTAGAGTGACTGTACCAACTTGCATTCCCAACATCACTGTAAGAGGGTTCCCCTTCTCCATATCGTTGTTTTCTGACTTGTTAATTTTAGCCCTTCTGAGTGGTATGAGGTGGTATCTCATTGGGGGTTTTATTTGTATTTCCCTGATGCCAAGTGATGTTGCACATTTTTTCATGTGTCTGTTGGCCATTTCCTTGTCTTCTTTGGAAAAATGTCTGTTCGTATCTTCTGCCCATTTCTTGACTGGATTGTTTGTTTTGGGGTATTGCATTTGGGAATTTCTTTACAGAGCTTGTATGCTAGTCCTTTATCTGATCTGTCACCAAACACATTACTTTAAAACTTGACAGACCATTGGGTTAAAAAGACAAGCCTTTATTTTCTGAAAGCAGAGACTAGTTAAGATGGACTTCAGTTTAGCTATCCAGTTCTACAAACAATCTAACACCAAGAATATACTGGGCCACATTTACAGATTTATTCTTAAATTCCTTAACTCGAAAAATATCTCATTTTACACATCTGATGATCTTAGAACTGTTCTAGTACAAGGGTAATGTTACAGAGAAAAGCTTAACATAAGGTCTTTACTCTCAAGTAACTCTTAATCTGACAAATAAATATAAATCAAGTATAAAGTAAAGTTTTCTTCATTCTTATACCTCAATATTTGGCATAGAAACTGGCTTGGTAACAGGTGCTAAATAAGTCTGATGAATGGGTAATTAGCAATCAGAGAAAAGCTTGTTGGTGTTCAACTACTCTGTGTGTGTATACAGTGTGTGTTGCATTCCAGCTCTTCAAATGCATCCAGGTTCTCAGAATCAGTGTTCTGGTATGAAGTGCACAATCTGGGGATATTGAATGCTCAGAGTTAGACTGACTTGCAGACATTCACCGGGCAGAAAGCGGAAGAGCTGAGGTGACTCTCAGATCTACAGAATATCTGCAGATTCTAAATCATTCTCCTCCAAAGTGGGAAAAAGATAGGAAGCTTCTATATTTTTACACACTTATGCCTTTTCTTAGGGGAAAGACTGATAAACTATTTTTACTCATTACCATTGTATCAAGACAACAAAGCTGCTTCTATGTGACTTGAAATAGTAGATGCAAAGAGAACCAAACCTGGGCAAAATGGAGATCAGGCCAAAGAGCACCATCAGGCCATCCAGTTAGGGTGGGCATGCAGTTTAGTGCACATCCTTAGAGGCACAATACACATAGTAACTCATAGACTTTCATGTATTTTATAGCAATTCTCTGGCAGATGGCAGTAGAGGGTCTTATTCTAACAAGAGCAATGCATTTGTCAGTATTCTGAAAGACAGAAGTTAGGTGTTTTGTAAAAGATGTATCTCCTCCTCTAATCCTAATACTGGTGTTTTTTGGGATGGTGATTATCTAGTGCTAGTCTCTCTTTTCAAGTTTTCTTTAAAATATATATTTTTTGAAAATGAGATCTATATTACTAAAAATAATCTATTTTATTTTTATTTATTCTTTAAGATTTTATTTATTTGTGAGAGATAGAGAGCACACATGCATAAGCAGGAAGAGGGGCAGAGGGAGAGAGATAAGCAGGCTCCCTGCTAAGCAGTGAGCCCCCATTGTGGGGCTCAATGCCAGGACCCCGAGATCATGACCTGAGTGGAAGTGAGACACTTCAAAAACTGAGCCACCCAGGTGCCCCCAAAATAGTCTATTTTTAATCATTAAAAAGTTTTAATTAAGTTTCTCAAAGTTAATTACACACTGCTATTTAATTTTTCCCAATGTCGTTGTCTAAGATCTTAGGGTTTGGAAAAATTGCAGTTGCAGTTACCAATAACAGACTTCCATATATGGCACATACACAGAAATTGAAAAGGTAGTTTTCAAATATTATTTATATTGTTTGCATATCTATATGAGTTATTGCTCTATACCTAGAGAGTAATTTTCTTTGTATGGCTTTTTTTTCAGTTTTTCTAAGTTATTATTAATATTTGATATCATTCTGCTTTGTTTCTTCAAAGTAGGATAAAAGTAATATCTCTTTAACAATTTTAAAAAAAGAATCTGTTTCATTTAAAATAAGAACATATATGTTTATTTTAATTTTTCAGTGTTACAAGATTGATTGTTCATGCACCCCACCCAGTGCTCCATGTAATACGTGCCCTTCTCAGTAAGAACAAAAGGAGGGACACCTGAGTGGCTCAGTGGATTAAGCCTCTGCCTTTGGCTCAGGTCATGATCTCAGGATCATGGGATTGAACACTCCATCAGGGTCTCTGCTCAGTGGGGAGCCTGCTTCCCCTGCTCTCTCTGCCTGCCTCTCTGCCTACTTGTGAACTCTCTCTGTCAAATAAATAAATAAAATCTTTAAACATAATAATAAAAAATAAATAAAATAAGAACAAAAGGAAATGGAGGGCCCATAATCCCATCAAGTGTAAATGGAAAGAATTGGAGAGAACTTGGCCAATATATGATAACCCTAAAAGGTTTTACACATTTCATTCTCTTCTTTATTCATTTTAGAGAGCTTAGTGCTCTCTAAATATCTCTAAATATCATTGCCCACCAGAAGGCAATAGAGAGATGTTTAATTTCATGTATCTTGTGCAGAGTAGGCATTTAATTCATATTTATTAAATCCAGAGCTGTACTAAGTTTCCCAGGGATTTCACAAAGTAAAACCAAAGAACATAGGCTTTGGGGTCAGGGAAGCTATGGTTTAATTTCCAACTACTGTTATGGGTATAGAATAATACTATCTTCATTTTCCTCATGGTGAGATTCATGGTCCTCATTGGTGAAGTGGGATGAATAAAACCTGCAGGATTGGGAGCAGTAAAGGATATAAATTATGCATGTGTTGAGTGCAGTATTTTGTACATGGTTGTGCTCAGCTGAAGCTAGAAATAGAAATGTGTGATGATGAAGAGTTCAGACTGAGTGAAAGCCAAGCTTTACCTCTCCTAGCTTGTGTGACCTATGACAGGTCCCTACAGATTTCAGAGCCTCATTTCCTCTCTGTAGAGTAGCTCTTTGGGAGTTAATAGACACAATGCATGCCCAAAGGTCATTGCTTCTGCCCCCTAGAATTTCTGATCCACCCTCCCAGGCACAGCTGGCTCTCCTTGACATTAGGCCCAGACATGTGACATGGACACAGCCCATGACATCTGGCCACGTGTCACCTTTGGGTGAATGCTTTGAGGCAGTATGTGATTTGGTATACTCGTCCCCTTCCTCTGCATAGCAGTAAAAAATAACAGTTCAGGCTCTGGCCAATCCAAACCAAACACAGAGAATGAGTGAGAAATAAGCCTTTGTTGCTTTCCATCACTGGAAATTATTGATGATGTCTTATTATTACAGTATAGCCTACCCCATCTTAACTAAAGCAACAGATAGAGTACCTGCACTAGTGCCTGACACATAATCAGTGCTGAGTAAATGTTTATTATTGGTAACAGTAATAGTAATATTTATATGTGAAACAGCCCCAGCTCTACCTAGTTATATCTAGGATGGTAATGAACTTCATGATTTTAAGATCTCCAGATTCTCATGGAGAAATGAATTTAGTATTTCACATAAGAAAAGTACAAAAACTTTTTAAGGTTTTGGAGGGGAGAGGGGTTGGGTGAGCCTGGTGGGTATTAAGGAGGGTGCGTATTGCATGGAGCACTGGGTGTGGTGCATAAACAATGAATCTTAGAACACTGAAAAAATACAATTAAATTAAAAAAAAAAAAGAAAAGTACAAAACTCCTACTTCAAACATATTAACTAAACATGTAGGCATCTAACAGCGACTCATCTCTGAGGCATAATTTCCTTATATGTAAGATGAGGATGAATGGTGACGGTGGACAAGGTTGGACAAGATGGACAAATAAGTGCAGTGCTGAAGTGGGGTCAGCACCTAAAAGTTTTTGCACCTAAAAGTCTTTGCTGTCCTTCCCTTCTGCAGCCACCAACTGCAGCTCCTCCTACTTTAACATCTTATGTGCCTCCCAACTTATGCAGACCTCTCCTCCTAGTCATTGGCTGCTCCATGAAGAAATGGAGAGAAGATTGCTAATTTGTTAATTTTGCTATCAGTGACTTGAGGAAAAATTGTGTCCAGTAAAAGTCACCAAAATATTCTATGGATTTTAGCTAGTTCCATTGGCCTTAATCCACAGAGATAGCTATGAAACAAGTGGAAAATTGAATCATTTGTGACTTTAAAATAACTAATGCATTCCATGAGTTTGCCTGTGTGTGATGAAACATTTTCAGACTTAACTAAGACAAGTGAAAATTTTTCCACTATCTTGACTTTTTTCTGGGTAGATCTGATCAATGATTCTCTGGCCATATGGGCAGACAGGTCATGACCTGGACCTCTCTGCTTACAGCGAAATATTAAGTGAAATTGTGTTTCCACATCCTAGTGAAAGTAACTTTTCAAATAACTGAAAGAAAAACTAATAAAACATGTAAAACTTTAATCATTTCTGGAGGATAACCAAACCCAAACAGTGATGCCAATTGGTCTTAACATAACTTTTTGATTTAATGATAATTTTCATAGAGAATTATATCATTATTTGAGGTGGGCCTGGCAAATTTTTCGTCAGGTTCCAAATGAGAAACTTAATTGATCTGCTCAAATTTGTTCACAAAGCTTTAAGGTGTTAAAGAAGACCCAGAGGTAAGACCCTTGACTTTTCACCTGGGCTCTGAGTCCTCAACACTGGGCCACACACCATTTCTGGAGACAGCAGAGAAGATATAGACCCTGATTTGTGTTCAAGATTTAAAAACACACTAATGTTCTTCATTAAAGATTTTAAAAATTTAGAGGATATATAATATAGAGATATCTTAATGTGTATTATCTTCCTTCTTCTCCATCTTAATTCACTCTGTTTTTTTCTGTTATAGTTCACATAGGTTGGCATATGCATGTTACATTGTGAAGAAACTTGTAGTATTTTTTTAAAGATTACCACACTTATATGCTAACTAGTGTGAAAACAAGATATACTTTTCAGCTTTTGTGGTGTGATAATATAGATGGGCCAACATCAAGGACTTGAATTTGTGTAAGTGGGTCATTTTAAATGGGAATGGTAACTCATGAGAGAAAATTGGTGAAACAGTATGAAAAAATAAGGTTGCATATACCTATACTCTATTGGCACTTATTATCAACAAAATAGATTTAAAAAAAAAGTTTGTCAATGTGTATAAATGTGTCTTAATTTAGCAATTCAATTACTAAAAATTAATCCTAAATAAATAAGAATATATATAGATATTTAGGTGTAAAGATGGTGATTATATATGGTTAGCCCAGTGATGGGTATTAAGGAGGGCACAGATTACATGGAGCACTGGGTGTTATATGCAAACAACAAATCATGGACCACTACATCAAAAACTAATGATGTACTATATGGTGACTAACATAATAATTTTAAAAAGAAAGAAAGAAAAAAGAAAAATCAAACAAAATAGTTCCAGATGGAATCACTCTACATTCATTAAAATGATACTGTAGAGATTTCTTCATTTTTCTGAATATAGAAAATGCATTTAATTCCAAAGCAGGTTGCAGAGCAGCATGGATATCTGTATTCCACATTTAACAAAATGCAGGTGGAGAGACAGAGCCATGCTCAGGGGCATAGATTCTCAGATATCAGTTATATGGTGGTTTTCATTTTCTTCTTATTGTTTACCTGTATCTGAAAATTATCTTGCACTTAACATGGGCTATTTGTGTAATAAAAATGTCTTTTTATTTTTTAAAAGAATTTATTTATTTATTTTACAGAGAGAGAGAGAGAGACATCACAAGTAGGCTGAGAGGGAGGCAGAGAGAGGGGAGAAGCAGGCTCCCTGCTGGGCAGAGAGCCTGATGCTGGGCTCCATCCCAGGACCCTGAGATCATGACCTGAGATGAAGGCAGAGGCTTAACCCACTGAGCCACCCAGGTGCCCCTAATAATGTCTTTTTAAAAAATAATGTAGTATTGAGGAGGGCATCTATTGTATGGAGCACTGGGTGTAGTGCATGAACAATGAATCTTGTAACACTGAAAAAATTAAATTAAATTAAATTAAATTAAAAAAATGTGTGCAAACCATATCAATTGCCTTCCTTTCTTGGACTGACTTTGCTAACAACTCTATCGTAAAGTTTAAAGAAATCCATGTGGGGTTATTTTGCATCTGACTCATTCTGTGGCAGTTCCGGTTCCGGTAAGTTTCCAGAGGGTTGGGAACACATTTTAATCACTGTAGCATCATCCCTATATGTGGACTCTCAGCTATTGGGCTGAAATGGGAACTTTGATTCAGAACTAAATAAGAGTTCCATTTATTGACTGTGTGCTCCTGGAGATTGGGGCCATGTCTTTGTTCATCACTGGGCTCCTATCTTCCTTCCAACCAGCACATAAGCCAGGGGCTACCTCATAGCAGTCATACAACAGAAGACTATCCAATTGATCCAAATCTTCTTACTGATGAGAAGACTGAAACTATGGAAATTAAATATCCTGTCTTTGACTAAATAACATCTGCTCCCGTTCCACTCAGTGCATTATGGAAGAACAGATGAGACTCTTAGACAAGAGGGGGACTCTGAAAGCCTCTCTTAAGAGAAATTTTTCCTTTTACTACACACCTGCAAACAACAATAATAAATTTTGTTTCTCATTTTTCTTCAGGGTTCAGAAAGAAATCTAGCAGTAAGGGTAAAGAAGCCTCCATGGAACCACGAGACTTTAAGATGTCATCATTGATTAACAAATAGCAATTGCCAGAATGTACTCCTGAGGTTTTCATAGAGGAACAGCTCCATTAACTATTTGTTTAACAGGTCCCAAGCACTTTGTTGTTGATGCCTTGGACACTGATCAAGTATCCTTCTCTAGAGTTGGAACCATATAGCTGGTATGCCACAGGGCTAGCATGTGAACTTCGGTGTTGCTTTGATGGGCATCTCTTCTAAGTGAGTGCAGGGATTTGAGTCAACTCTAAAATTGACTCTGCCTTGATATTCATAAGACATTGTGCCCATCTATATTACCTTATTTTTTCTGATTATTAGAGAGTTCTTCCATTTTCTCCATATGTTGCTTCCCAAGAAAATGGCTTTTTTTGGGTCTGAAAATCTTCAAAACCTGATCTTTCTTATGCTTTTCTACCTGTTGACATAAACAAGGTTTTGTGTTTGTCATCGCTCTGTCAATCAGTCATCTGTCCCTAACAAAGAAATGGATGTTTTTGTTCTTTCTGTTCTTTCCCAGCAGCCTGTAGCTGAGGGGAAGAAGGCTGAGTAACTACTCTAATTATAAACTTCAGGAGCCAGAACTCAAGTCCCATTCTACACATTTACACAGACCCCAGGATTGGACCACAGATTACGAGTGGCAGTGGTTGGAGAAATGAGGATGAGGATAGAATTCAAGGAACCAAATATCTGAAACATAAGCTATTTGGAGTTAAATGCCACACAGGTGATGAAATCACAACCAAGGGGCACTCACCAGAGTCTGGGCCAGTTCCTGCAGGGCCATGCTGCTGTGTAGCTAATGGAGACTCTGAAGTGGGCCCCAAAGGATAGTGTATTTTAAGCAGGGCAGGAGACATTTCAGAGGGAAGGGACAAAATATGTAAAGGCATAGAAATAGCAATGATATGTAGTTCCAGATTGCAATGGCACATAGTCATTGTGGAGGAGATAGGACATTGGTTTATTGTCCAAAAAAGTCCACTTAGAAAGCTCGGGCCTCAGGCCACACCAGTAGCATGCTGCCTGGCATATAATTCCTGCATAATATCTATAAGGAAGATAAAAGGAACATGCACCCGGATATAAGTCAAGGTATTTTTTATCGAATTGTCCCATCATCTCATATTCAAGTCCTTCCAAAGCCACCTTCATTTGGGAAGTATATTTTGAATACCAGAGTCATATCTACTGAATATAGATAGGAGCTATAAATGACTTAAATAGCGATTGCTTTGTATGCTTGTAAAAGCAATTTAACAGAACAACAAGCAAACAAATGAAATAGGGTGAAAGAAGGAGGAGACAGGTATGCAAAAATAATCCACATTTAGTCATTATTTTTGGAAATGTGACCAGATAATTTCAAGTGTTGGAATTGTTGTAAATAAATATTTGAAAATGATGGTATCACTGTCCTGATCATCCAGTGTTAGTAACACCTGTGCTTGAGGTCCTGTGAGGTGCTAACGACAGAGGAGGCTCTGATTTCATCTTGGAGGATTCAGCGATTAACACCCAAGGGTTCTACACAGGGTAAGTGTCATGCAGCTCTTCTTGAGTCCAGACACCCCTGGCTTTGCTCCTTTCCCTACCAAAGATCCTCCACCCCAGGGTAAAGAAACATAATGGGTGATGGGCACATAGGCCTTGGTCTAGCTAGAGCTCCTGCCTCATTTTCTCTTAATCTCTGAGGGAGGCGGTAACTGAAACTTCACTCTCTTTTATACATCAGTCCTTCTGGATTTTTGATAACTTCTGTTTCCATTAACCCCTCCCCCTCATCAATCAGGCAGAGAAATAGTCATCCTTTAATTTCTTTACTTTTAAAGATTATTATTTTTAGTCATTCTTTAATTTCAACCAGTAATTTGCATTTATGTGGCCCTCTGGGCTCACAATATCCATTTAATGAGATCCCCAGATAATGAATCCCATAAGATCTTTCTGTAGAGACTTTTACCAAGAGACCTACATTTCTCTCAAAGATCTTACAATCCAGGTGCTGAAATAAAATGTACATTAAAAAATCAAACTAAAATAAATGAAGTAAATAGCAATTCAAAACAAAAATGCAAAAAGTATCACAATTCAGAATATTGTTGTTTACAGTCAGAAAAATGGTGTTAAAGGTGTTCCGTAGACAATGAGCTGAAGTTGCTCAGCAGAAATAATTGTGTTGGGAAAGGAAACTCCGCAAGGAAGAAACCTTCACCAAGTAAAACTGCAGCTTTGGGCCACCCAGGGATATCAGCACTGACATTGTTCCTCAGAATATTTGCTGCAGCAACTTCTAAGGACAGTTCTCCCATTCTCATGACAAAGACAGAACCTAGATCATGCTGCCTCCTGATGGTGCATGGGAGAAGAATGAGGCACAAACAAATCAGCTGCGAGAGAAAGGTAGTAGGGGATGGCAGTAGAAAAAACTGTCACCTGGAACAACTCCTCAGTCTCATATTTATAAGAAAGTAGGCAACAACCAACAAAGAAGCCAGAGTAAGTCACACATTGACCATAAGTCACGTAAATAAGTAAGAAGAAAGGCAAAATATGTCTGGTCACGTAGTGCATGACCTATAGTGAGCAAACCCAAAAAGAGGGTTGTCTAACTAACTGCAGGTGCTCTCTGGGGAAGGGGAGGTAATGGAAAAATGAAGCAGGTGGCATTCCACTCTAAGTGAGCCAGGCATCTCCAACTGCTCACCTTCAAGGACATATATTGTCCTCTCCCCCAGAGGCCCATTGCCAGTACATGTTTTTCTTAAGTCTATATCTAAGTATGCTTAGTAACTAGTATAATTTCTCATAGGTTGTATTTTAAGCAGTACATTGTTCTGAGGGATGGTTACAAGATAACCTGCTAGAGCACACTTAAATGCAATTCCTTGAAGTATCCCCTCAAAGGGAGAAGTGAGAGTGAGAACAATAGGGCAAAAAGAATAAAGAGAAATAAATGGCTGGAAACTTCCCAAATTTGGCAAAAAGGACACAAATCTATAAATCCAAGAAGTTTAATAAAACACAATTAGGATAAACCTAAAGTAATTCATATCAAGATATAATAATTAAGCTTTTAATAACTAAAGAAAAAAATTAAAAATCTTGAAGCAGCCAGAAAGAAATGATGCATTACCTATAGTGAAACACCAATTTACGTAACTGCAGATATCTCATAGAAAATCAAGAATTTTTCAAGTGTTCAAGAAAAAGAATTATCAAAATACATTTTATATATAGCAAAACTATTCTTCATAAATGACGGAGAAAGAAAGACATCCTCAGTAAATGAAAACTAAGAGAGTTAGATACTAGTAGAACTACTGTTAAGATTTACTAAGGATGATCTTCAAATAGAAGGAAATGACAAAAGAAAAAATCTTAGAGCACTAGGAAGAAAAAACAAAATGGGTAGAAATGTGATTACATGGAAGAGACTATTCATTTCCTCATGAGTTTTATATACATCTGATTTGATGATTGAAACACAAATTAGAATATCATTTGATACTCAATGCAATGATATTTAAAAGTGGGGAGGTTAAAGGACTTAACTGTAAGGATTCCACACTTTCCTGGTAGTGGTAAAATGTTGACACCACAGGCAAAGATAAGTTACATATCTATATTGTAATAGAGAAACCGTTAAGAAAACTATCAATTATATACAAAGAGATATATTCAAACATACTATAAATAAATCAAAATAAAATCCTACTAAGTGCTCAAATAACTTACATGAAAGCAAGAAGAAAGAAACGGAGAAACCAGAACCAGAAAAACAAACAGAAAACAAAGAATAACATGGAAAATGGAATAACATATAATTACTTTACATGTAAATTTTATTTTTTTTAAAGATTTTATTTATTTATTTGTCAGAGAGAGAGCGAAAGAGCACAAGCAGTCAGAGCGGCAGGCAGAGGCAGAGGGAGAAGCAGGCTCCCTGCCGAGCAAGGAGCCCAATGTGGGACTCCATCCCAGGACCCAAGGATCATGACCTGAGCCGAAGGCAGCTGCTCAACCAACTGAGCCACTCAGGCGTCCCTACATGTAAATTTTCTAATTAAACAGTCAAAAGTCAGAAGTCAGAGTGACATAAATAAAAACAGTAGAATAGGGGCGCCTGGGTGGCTCAGTGGGTTAAAGCCTTTGCCTTCGGCTCAGGTCATGATCTCAGGGTCCTGGGATAGAGCCTCACATCAGGCTCTCTGCTCACCAGGGAGCCTGCTTCCCCCTTTCCCTCTCTGCCTGTCTCTCTTCCTACTTGTGATCTCTCTATATATATCAAATAAATAAATAAAATCTTAAAAATAAAATCTTAAAAAAAAAAACCAATAGAATAAGGACAGCTGAAAACTCTTTTCATAAAAACAAGGAAAAAATTTACCAAACTTGTGAGAATCAACTTTCTCAGAACTACCTGGCTGAGTGTTGAAAGCATATTCCAGCCTTTACACAGAGTCTCTTGGTCAAGTCTAAGAAACTTATTGATGGCAAAAATTTAAGGAAATCTCTATCCAATCATTGGGAGAACACTAAGCTAAATGAGCAAAGATTTCAGTAAGGAAACAGAAAAAAAAGATCATATTTTATAGAATTATGTCAGAAAAATTATTACCCAAACAAATAATAATACAACAAATAGTAAAATAACAAATCATGGGGAGGGAGAAGAATATGAATTCCAGGATTTTGACATTATATTGTTTAAAATATTCAATTGTCATAAATGTGAGACACAAAGAAGTATTGTGCACACACACAAAATGCAAATAAATAAAAACTAAATAAAATAAATAAATATAAATCAATAACAATTGTGCTGAGGAAGCCCAAAACTTAGACTTCCTAGACAATGACTGTACATCAACTATTTTTGATATGTTAAAAGAACTAAAGAAAACCATGCCTTGATACATAAACAGAAAATGATGTCTCCCCAAATATAGACTATAAATAAGATGCTATAAATTGTAAAATTCATTAAAGTAGCCCTCACCAGCAGATTTGAACAGACAGAAAAAATAATCAGTAAGTGTAAAGATAGGTCAATTAACATTACCAGTTTGAGGAACTAATGAGGAAAAAAAGAATGAAGAAAATTAAACTAAGCATCAGAGACCTGAGAAATATCATAAGATAGTGTTATATACATAATAAGAGTCCTAGAAGAAAAAGGGAGAGAGAAAGGTGGAGAAAGAATAGTTGAAGAAATAATCTATACATACAAGAAACTCAACAAACTCCAAGGAGTACAAAGAGATCTCAGAGAGATCTACAAAGAGACACATCATAATAAAATTGTCAAAAGCAACAAGAGAGAAGTGGTTTTCACATATAAGAGATTCTCAATAAGATTTATAGCTGATTTCTCTCACAAATCATGGAGGACAGGTGGCATATTCAAAGTGCTGAAAGAAAATGATTATCAGTCAAGAACTCTGTATCTAACAGAACTACCCTTTAATAAATGAAGAAGAAATAAAGACACTTCCAGATAAAGAGAATTTATTACAAACTGGCTTATCCTGCAAACAATACTGAAAGGAGTTCTTCATGTTAAAATGAAAGGACAATAGACAGCAAGTTGAAAGCAAAATAAAATGAAAACATACTGGTAAAGGTAAACACATAGGTAAAACATAGGAGGCAGTATAAATGAATATTTGTTTATAACGCTTTTATTTTTCTATATAATTTAAAAGACAATTGCACAAAACAACATGTTGGGCATACAATGCATAAATATGTAATTTTATGGGGCACCTGAGTGGCTTAGTGGGTTAAAGCCTCTGCCTTCGGCTCAGGTCCTGATCTCAGGATCGTGGGATCAAGCCCCATATCAGGCTCTCTGCTCAGCGGGGAGCCTGCTTCCCCTCTCTCTCTCTCTGCCTGCCTCTCTGCCTACTTGTGATCTCTCACTCTCTCTCTGTCAAATAAATAAATAAAATCTTTAAAAATAAATAAATAAATAAATAAATATGTAATTTTATGACACTCACAGCCAAAAAATAGAGAAGGAATGGAACTATAAAGGAAGAATGTTTTCGTTTTTGTTTTTGTTTTTTGTTTTTTAAAGAAGTTTTTGTTTACTATTGAAATTGTTGGTATTAATCTAGGCTAGATGGTTGTAAATTTAGATGTTTTTATGGCCCAAGATTTACTATCCCCAGTAAAATGACTCCGATGATAACTCAAAAATATAGTTAAACAAACAAAAAAGGAATTAAATAGTACACTAAATATCTGCTTAACCCAAAAAGGCAGAAATGGGGGAATAGAGCAACAAAAATTATATATGACATATAAAACACTAATAGCAAAATTACAGATATAAAATCCTATTTTACCAGGAATTACATTAGTATAAATAGATTGAGCTTCAATTAAAAACAGAGATTGGCAGAATGGATTAAAAAAACAACAAGATCCAACGATATGCTGTCAACAAGGAATACATTTCAAAATTCAAGAAGGCAAATGGTTTGAAAGTGAAAGTGTAAAAATATATACCATGCACACAATATCTTAAAAAAAAAGTTGGAGAAGCTAATAACAGGGGAAAAAAAAAGACTCTAAGTTGAAAATTGTGACCAAAGATGTAAGAAGTCATTTTATAATGATAAAAGACCACATGTTGCATCATTCTATTTATGCATCCATGTATAGTACAGATAGTAGTTTGGGCATGATATGTTTAAAATAGCCAAATCCATAGAGACAGAACATAGATTACAGTTTGTCAGGAACTTGGAGAAGGCCAAAAGGGCAGTGCATGCTTAATGAGTATGAGGTTTCTTTTGAGAAATATAAACTCAAAATTGAACAGTGTTCTGGAATTATCCAGTGGTGATGGGTGCAAAACCTCCTGAATTTACAAAAACCATGATTATTCCTTTCAATAGGGTGAATTTTATGGTCTCTAAATTATATCTTAAGTTTTTGAAATTCAGAGATTGCAGAGTGTATTAAAAGACATACATGGTATCCAATTATGAGCTACTTACAAGGAACTCATTTCAAATTAAACTGCATAGACACACAAAAAAGTAAAAAGGTTAGAAAAAGCTGTACCAGGAAATCAATAAAATAGTCAACAAAAATATGAATAGAAATATTAATATCTGATTTCAGAGCGAAAACAATTGCTAGAGTCAAAAAGAAGGATGTTATATAATGATAAAAGGATCAAACCATTAGAAAGCCTACTAGCTTCATCCCAGGACCCTGGGATCATGATCTGAGCCAAAGGCAGATGCTTAACCAACTGAGCCACCCAGGTGCCCCAAAAACTGATATAGTTTTATAAAAAGAAATAAATATTCCATAGTTATAATTGGAATTCAGGGTCAGAAACTCAGAAGGACTAGACATAAAAATCAACAAAGATATTGAATATTGAAAAACACAATCTGCTAAATAAGAAAAGAATACATCTTTTTTCTAAGTGATCATGGAACATTCATCAAGATAAACTCTATCTTGGGCCTGATAGAATAAAATAAGCCTGAAAAAAAGGCAAGTTAATTGGGGTCATGTGTAATATAATTCCCTCTATATTAATATAAAATGTGTTTTTTGGCCATGATGGACTCAAACAAAAATATATATAAAGCAAGAAGATAGAGTATCTTTAACCACATAGAAATTAAATAACACAGTTCCATAGAACCCATGGGATAAAGAGGAAGTCTCATATGAAACTTAAAATTACAGATTACATATAACTTACTGGAAGTGAAAATGCAATATATCAAAATATGTGGAATTCAGCTAACGAATTGCTGAAAGGTAAGTTTATAGCACTAAATATTTATATTAGAAAAGGACAGAGGCCCCAAATCATTAACTTCTTCCTCGAGAAATTAGAAAAGAAAGACAAAATGCATCCAAAGCAAGCATAAGAAAAAATAGTAAAGACATTAGTAAAATTAAAATAGGAAAACAGTAGATAAAATAAATTTTAAAAAAGCCCTTCAAAAAAACTGATAAACTTCTAGCAAGACTGGATAAAATAAAATGAGAAAAGACACAACACCAATATTAGAAATGAAATAGGGATATTACCATAGGCCTTAGGGCCATGAAAAGGACAATAAGTGAACAGTAAATACTACGAATAGTTTTATGTTCATAAATTTAACAACTTCAAAGAAATAGACTAATTCCTAAAAAGTCAAAACTACCAATACTTAACCAAGATGAAATAGATTATCTGAATAAGCCTATAATTATATAAAAATTGACTCCATAATTTAAAATTTCCTAAGTAAAAAAATCTTCAAGCCTCAGGTCTTTTCACAAGAAAATACTACCATTATTTTGAGAATTAACAAATTTTCCACACTTCTTTCAGGAAACAGAAAGGGGGGGCTATATCTTAACATTTTTAATGTGGCTGGTATTACTCTAATACAAAAATCAGGCAAGGATAAACAAAAACAGAAAACTAAACACCAATATAACTCCTGAAATTAGACATAAAAATCCTTAGCGTCTCCAAAGGCAAAGGAAACAAAAGCAAAAATGAACTTTTGGGACTTCATCAAGATAAAAAGCTTCCGCACAGAAAAGGAAACCATCAACAAAACAAACGGGCATCCCATGGAATGGGAGAAGATATTCACAAATGACACTACAGACAAAGGTCTGATAACTAAGATCTATAAAGAACTCCTCAAACTCAACACTCAAAAAACAGATAATCACATCAAAAAATGGGCAGAAGACACGAACAGACACTTCTCCAAAGCCATTCAAATGGCTAACAGACACATGAAAAAATTAGCCATCAGGGAGATTAAAACCAAAACCACACTGAGATACCACCTTACACCAGTTAGAATGGCCAAAATCAACAAGAGAGTAAACAACAAATGTTGGAGAGGATATGGAGAAAGGGGAACCCTCTTCCACTGTTAGTGGGAATGCAAGTTGGTGCAGCAACTTAGGAAAATAGTGTGGAGATTCTTGGAGAAACTAAAAATACCCTATGACCCTGCAACTGCACTGCTGGGTATTTACCCTAAAGATACAGATGTAGTGAGAAGAAGGGCCATATGTACCCAATATTCATAGCCAAACTGTGGAAAGAGCCAAGATGCTCTTCAACTGATGAATGGATAAAGAAGATATGGTCCATATATACAATGGAATATTATTCCTCCATCAGAAAGGATGAATACCCAACTTGTGTATCAACATGGATGGGACTAGAGGAGATTATGCTAAGTGAAATAAGTTTAAGCAGAATAAGTCAATTATTTACTTGTAGAGCATAAGGAATAACATGGAGGACTTTAGGAGAAGAAAAGGAAAAGTGAATTGGGGGAAATCGGAGGGGGAGATGAACCATGAGAGACTGTGGACTCTGAGCAACAAACTGAGGGTTTTGGAGGGGAGGAGGATGGGGGATGGATGAGCCTGGTGGTGGGTATCAAGGAGGGCACGTATTGCACGTATTGCAATATGTGGTGTGTGAACAATGAATCTTGGAACACTGAAAAAATAAAATAAAAATTATAAAAGTCCAGTTATTTAACATACAGTGTAATATTAGTGATTCAGCACTTAAGTATAACACCCATTATTCATCACAATAAGTATCCTCCTTAATACTCATCACTCATTTAACCCGTCCCCTCACCCAGTTCCCCTCCAGCAACTCTGTTTGTTCTGTTGTTAAGATTCTGTTTTATCATTTGCCTCTCTCTTTTTCTCTTTTTCCCTTGTGTTCATATATTTCATTTCTTAAATTCCACATGAGTGAAATCATATTTGACTTTCCCTGACTGACTTATTTTGCTTAGCATAATACATGCTAGTTCTATCCATGTTGCAAATGGGAAGATTTCTTTCTTTTTGTGGCTGGTTTATTCATCAGTCAATGGACATTTGGTGTCTTTCCATAATTTGACTATTGTTGATAATGTTGCTATAAACATCAGGGTGCATGTATCCCTTCAAATCAGTATTTTTGTATCCTTTGGGTAAATATTTAGTAGTGCAATTGCTGAATCATAGGATAGTTCTATTTTTAACTTTTTGAGGAAACTCTATAGTGTTTTCCAGGGTTGCTGCACCAGTTTGCATTCCCATCAACAGTGGAAGAGGGTTCCCCTTTCTCCACACCCTTGACAACATCTGTTGTTTCCTGTGTTGCTAATTTCTGAGCGGTGTGAGGTGATATCCCATTGTAGTTTTGATTTGTATTTCCCTGATGATAAGTGATGTTGAGCATTTTTCATATATCTGTTAGCCATCTGTCTTTGGGAAAATGTCTGTTCATATCTTCTGCCCACTTTTTAACTCGATTATTTGTTTTTTGGGTATTGAGTTTGATAAGTTCTTCATAGATTTTGGTTACTAATACTTTATCAGATATGTCATTTGCAAATATCTTTTCTCATTCTGAAGGTTGCCTTTAGTTTTGTTGATTGTTTCCTTCACCAAAACTGGACCATATACAAAAGTAAATTCAAGATGGGTGAAAGACCTAAATTTAAGACAGGAAACCATCAAAATCCTAGAGGAGAACACAAGCAGCAACCTCTTTGACATTGGCCACGGCTACTTCCTACCAGATATGTATCTGGAGGCAAGGAAAACAAAAGCAAAAATGAACTCTTGGGACTTCATCGAGATAAAATCTTCTGTAATGTAGTTTTCAATAAAAAAATAAAAACAAAATATACATTTAAACCACACACTTAAGGGAAGTCAGTCTTGTGAATTCACCTTCATAGAGGAAGGGAACAATAGTGAATGATTTCCACTTCTCTTGGGATTAACCAGGAGATCTTTTAAAGTTAGTATGCAGTATTTTTATTATATTTCCCAGAAGTGCTGGGTGGTAGGTGATATGCAGTTAGCTTTTGCACTATTTATTTAGGACCTTTACAAACATAACCTTAACTGAGCTATATAATCACACTATTAGATAAACTATTTAAACCCCATGTTAAGAGAAACCAAACATGAATGTGGCAAAATGTCTTGCTCATTGCCCCACAGATGATAAGCAATAGGCAAGGAGTCAAATACAGTTCTTTATTCCTACATACCCACTATTGTTTGGGCCCTGTTCTTAACCAGCTGTTCTATCACCCAGATTTGAAGTGTTAGTGTTGGTCTTCTACAGGAAAAAAAAGAAAAATAATACCATTTACAGTATTGCTGAAAGTGCAGAAGTTTTCTTTTCCATCACACCAACATTTAACCTTGTCATAATCTTTTGTTGTTGATGCTATTAAAATCAAGGATGGACACAAGCCTTGAAGTTTCCCTGATCAGACAAAACCAGTTTAGTCATGCAGGCAAATCTTAATTGAGATTACTTCACAAACCTAACTTGACCCGGATCATTTCTTGCTTGTGCATCTGGAAATGATAAGCAAATCTGTTTCCCAAGGTTGATATAAGGGAGCCACAGAAAACTGTAATATTGTAATCAATCACTGTGAAGAATTAATAGTCACTGCTCTCTCACTCTATAAGATCTATATCTACATCTATGTCATCTATATCAGTATCTAATCATCTATATCTATATCTATCTATATCTATATATCTAATCTACATCATCTATATCTGCCTATATCTGTATATCTCTGAGTCTCAATCCATACTCTGGCTTGAGAGTTCCTGGTTTGCAAGCCATCTTTTTGGTATGTGCATGATAAATTTCTACTAATTAAGACTTCAGTGATACATTGGTTTTACTTTGGCTACTTTGAACCTTTTTCATTTTATGGTGTCAGAAGCAGGATCCAAGAAGACCTGGGCTGCCAAGCAACCAGGTGTTGGTACCCACAGGACCCACTGAACTTACTGCTTTCTTTCCAGCCCTAGAGGTTAAGGGTAGATCTCTTCTGGACCTGAGCTATGCTCTCTGCATTCTTAATTCTCTGACTTTATTGTGCACACCGGCTTTGTGTTTTCTGTTTTGCTTTTGGTTTCAGTTTCTGTTCGTTGAAGCTCCTTGATAAGTAACACATGCTGTGCTAAGGGGAGGGAAACCTGTGATTCCTAGTGTTTTAAAATAGCTCTGGGAAAACAAGGGCCCCTCATAGTTAAAACATTTTAGGGAATCTAAAGGCAACATAAATTGCACCTCATCCTTGGAACAGGATCTTGTACCTTACTGGAAAAAATGGATGAACTTATGTATAATTTAAAATTACATTGGCCATTCTGGAGACACTTTGTTTTAGGTAAATCCACCTTGAGGGCACCCTTAAAA
>CM052797.1:18851455-18871824 GCA_028533885.1 Nasua narica
AAATTGGACAGCTTTATGTAGAAGAATGAAACTTGACCATTCTCTTATGCCATACATGAAGATAAACTTGAAATGGATAAAAGACCTCAACGTGAGGCAGGAATCTATCAAAACCCTAGAGGAGAACATAGGCAGAAACCTCTATGACATTAGCCACAGCAACTTCTTTCAGGACATGGCTCCAAAGGCAAAGGAAACACAAGCAAAAATGAACTTCTGGGACTTCATCAAGATAAAAAGCTTCTGCACAGCAAAGGAAACAGTCCACAAAACAAACAGGCAACCCACAGAATGGGAGAAGATGTTCACAAATGACACTACAGACAAAGGTCTGATGTCTAAGATCTATAAAGAACTCCTCAAACTCAACACTCACAAAACAGATAATCACTTCAAAAAATGGGCAGAAGACATGAACAGACACTTCTCTAAAGAAGACATACAAATGGCTAACAGACACATGAAAAAATGTTCATCAGCTTTAGCCATCAGAGAGATTCAAATCAAAACCACACTGAGATACCACCTTACACCTGTTAGAATGGCCAAAATCTACAAGACAGTAACAGTAAATTCTGGAGAGGATGTGGAGAAAGGGGAATCCTCTTCCACTGTTGGTGGGAATGCAAGTTAGTGCAGTCCCTTTTGAAAACAGTGTGGAGATTCCTGAAGAAATTGAACATACAGCTACCCTATGACCCTGCAATTGCACTACTCGGTATTTACCCCAATGAAGCAAATGCAGTACAAAGAAGGACCACAAGTACCCCAATGTTCATCGCTGCAATGGCCACATAGCCAAACTGTGGAAAGATCAAAATGCCCTTCAACAGATGAGTGGATAAGGAAGATGTGGTACATCTATACAATGGAATATTATGCCTCCATCAGAAAGGATGAATACCCAACTTTTGTATCAAATGTAAAGGACTAGAAGAGATTATGCGGAGTGAAATAAGTCAAGCGGAGAGGGTCAATTATCTTATGGTTTCACTTACGTGTGGAGTATAAAGAAAATCATGGAGGGTTTGTGAGAAGGAAGGGAAGGGATCATGGGGGGAAATCGGAGGGGGTGATGAACCAGGAGAGACTGTGGACTCTGAGCAACAAACTGAGGGTTTTGGATTGGAGGGGGTGGGGGGTGGGCGAGCCTAGTGATGGGTATTGAAAAGGGCATGTATTGCATGTAGCACTCGGTGTGGAGCATGAGCAATCAGTCATGTAACACTGAAAAATTAAAATAAACATATTTGGGGAGAAAAAAAATTAATGACCAAGAATCATGAGAACAAGTTAGAACAAAATATAAGCTTGTATCTATGAAATATACAGGCTGTAGGGCAATACTGGGGGCTTATTATATTGTTTTCCTCTGATGGTTGGGTTTTACAGTTTTATGGGTACCCTATGATTATTGTCCTCTTGCTTTTGACTTGTCTTCTTGGGGAGAGGCCTGCCACCTTTTTTCCCAGTGAATCTTAGTTGGGTTGAATAGCTCTGCCAGTTATCAAGGTGCTGGGCTCAGTGGAAACCAGTTTTTTCAGGCTTTTGCTCTCTGGAGGGTTTTGTTCTTTTGTGGCTTTTTGCAGCTTTTTGGAGGGTCCCAGTAAAGTATCTGCCTGTACCCAGACCCCCACCTCAGAGAGAAGCCTCAATCTGCTCCCCTCTGGGTGGTCCAGATCACACAGACTCCCCCTCTGCAAACTCTTCTGCACACTGCAGCCTCCCACAGGTGGTGTGCACCCCCAACTGCTGTCCCAGTGGTCACCCAAGGCCCCTGCTTGTCTCTGCACACCTGTGCCACTAAAACAGCAGGTGCTGCCACTGTCAGGAGTGCTTTAGGGGGTCCAGGCCCACACCAGGTGTGCTAGGACCCCACGGGTTGTGTAGGCTGTGGAGGAGTCCCATCCTGAGATTACCCTGTATTCTCTGAGCTGCGGGCTGGGAGCCCTCAGACCGCTCGGCATAATGCAGACAGCTGAGGTCCTAAAGAGACCCCTGGCTGGTGCCCACACCAGGCTCTCCTAGGCACTTGTGGGAGTGTGACCAGACTGAGTGGTGGTGCAAGCAGTGGAAAGCTTCAGGCTCATGGACCACAGACAGGAACCCTCACCAATCTCTCTCTGCCACAGGTGGTCACTGGAGGTAGTGTTCTTCCTGGGAACATGGGCTTAGGCCCATGTTGGTGACCACCCAATTCCACTAGTTGCTCCTTAAGATCTTTTGGTCTTTTTGAGTGTGTTTTAACCAGACTCCAAGTTAATGCTGGTCCCCAATCACAGGGCTCTTTCGCACTGGGGTATTACTCTCCTTGGGGCACTACTGGTGGCTCCCTCCTCCTTCTGTTTATCCTCTGATATCAGTCAAGCATTCCCACACCACTTTACCTCTCCACTGCTGTCTTCTGTCCCCACAGAAATCCAGAAGTGTATAATCTTACATCTCAGGCTGGTTTCATGGGTTTTTGGTGTGTTCTGGTAGATATTTAGTCACTTTAGGGGACCAGTTGACGTTGAGTCTTCTACTTCTCTGCCATCTTGCCCCTCCCCCTCTAAGGATGGGGATATGAAGATATATGAAGGATAATAAGACATCACAGTGTTTGGGAAGAGTTTCAAGATAAGTGGAAATGAACCAAACATCAGGAAAAATACTCAGACATGGCATGGCATATCATACAGAATGAATGAATGAAGTTAAAGATGAGTCATCAGGGGTCGCCTGGGTGGCTCAGATTGTTGAGCATCTGCCTTTGGCTCAGGTTATGATCTTCAGGTCCTGGGATTGAGCCCCATGTCAGGCTCCCCCCTCAGCGGGGAGTCTGTTTCTCCCTCTCCCTCTGCTTGTGCTCTCTCTCTCTCTCAAATGAATAAATAAAATTTTAAAAAAAAGATGAGTCATCAGAAGAGTACTGTAATAGCTCAGCCACTGGAAACAGAAAATGTATTACTTTGACTTTATGAATATAAGAACAATGCTCTCAAAGAATATTTAATGTACTAAATTAAGAAGCCAGTAGGAGAGTATTCCAAACTAAGTTATATGAACTTTCAATGACAAAAGCATGTAATTCCTTTACTTCAGTTATATGAAGATTTGAAATTTAGAGTGAAGTATTTCTAGCTAAGCCACAATCAATTTCCATTTTGCTAAGCATTGAGGAGATAGGAATTCAATGAGGGTTTTTAATCCTGCTGAAAATAAAGTAGAAATGGTCCTCAAGACTTTAAGGCTGCTTTTCTGAATGTTTATAGACCAGCTTTGGGGGCCTTGGCCTAGGAAAATGCACAGAAACTCCTCAAAACCCAAAGGTAAGGCAAGAAATAAAGCACTAAAAAAATCTAGGGTAGTGTCTTTGGTGCTTCTATGGAGCATAACCCCAAATCCTCAGCCCCATGTGGCATGCTCATCATTTCCCCCATACCATGCACATGCACATTGTAGGTCTTTGGTTCCAGGATCCTCTGCCCTCGTGATCTTTCATTTTCTGTGGGATGCTGAAGTTTCTGAATGGAGGTATATAATGTGATGATTTGATACATGTATATATTACGAAATGATTGCCACAAAATGGTTAGTTAACAAGCCTTTCATCTCACATTACCAATTTTTGTTGTTGTTTATGATGAGAAAAATCCCATTTACAATAGCATCAAAAACAATAAAATGCTTAGGAATAAATTTAACCAAGGAAGTGAAAAATCTATACATGGAAAATTACAAGAGGATGAAATACACTAAGAAAGATACAAATAAATGGAAAGACATCCATGTTCATGGATTGGAAGAGTTAGCATTGTTAAAATGTCCAAATTATCAAAAGCCTTCTATAGATGCGATGCAGTCTCAATAAAAACCTTACCAAATTTTATTTCATAACTTAAGATTGAAAAATATTCTTAAGTTAAAATCTTTGTTGAAATAAAATGGTGGTGTAAAAAATGTTTAAAAAGCAGCATCTCAGTTTTATTGAGCTAAGTTATTTTTTGTTGTGATGAGGATCAAAAATTTTCTTTCTTATAAATCAATATATATGAGTTCTGCTTCAGGCTTTATACTTAATGATTTATTTTCTAATTTGTAATATCATCTTTCACATATGATCATCCTTTGCAATTTAAATAACCCAAATTTATTGGCTTTGAGAGATGTCATCTAAAGACAGTATATCCGTGTTAAAATTAATATGCATTTTCATGACATGGGCATTTCAAAAGTGTGTTATGACCTGAAGCCATACAATGGTAATTCCCAGTCATCCCTCTACTACTTCAGCAACATTACACCAGCACCTCCCCTCACCATCTGTTGCCCAAATACATGTATCCTGCAGAGGCAATCTGATCACTGGCGTTTCTCCCACACAGTCTCTTGCCTCATGCCCTTCCATCTAGTCACAATCTCCTGATGATATTTAATGCTTAGATAACCATAGATTTGCAGTTTTATTCCAGGCCCTGAAATGTCATGTTAAGCCAGAGAACATTGATTTCCACTCTTTCAGAATAAGAAAAGCCCCATTTACTGCACTGACATTTTGTATATATGCACCAGATGGTACAGAATTTAAATCATCTCTGTATTTTTCAATACCCTCTATGTGAATGAGAAAGCAAATTCCAGAGACCAGAGGGAGTGTGGGGTTCAGTTCAGGGAGGGACAAATTCCTCTACAAGCTCTCAGGAGCTTCTAGACTCAGAAACTTTTTTATACGTATCTTGGCAAAAGGTATTTCAGGACAATTTTTCTTCATATATGCATGAAATTGGTTAAATCTTATAATTATTTTAATAATTACAGAGATAGTATCCATGCAAAGAATCATAAAATATTACACAAATCAGATCTATTTTTTTTAATGAATCTTTTTACCTACTTCTTATTCCAAACAGGGAATTATACTATGAAGTCTAGAGAGAAGTACTTCTAATCTTGCTTCCTCAATCTATTAATTTTAGAAAAGGAAAAATAAAAATGCATCTTATTTATGAAAATTTTGAGTTAAATCATAATTTATGCCTACAGGAGTACCTGGGTGGCTCAGTGGGTTAAGCCTCTGCCTTAGGCTCAGATAATGATCTTAGGGTCCTGGGATCGAGCCCCACATCAAGCTCTCTGCTCAGCGGGGAGCCTGTTCCCCCCCACCTGCCTCTCTGCCTACTTGTGATCTGTGTCTGTCAAATAAATAAATAAAATCTAAAAAAAATAATTGATGCCTACAGTGGCATATTTTTTCCCAAAATATGATTATTTTATTTTTTCAGTATTACAAGATTGATTGTTCATGCACCACATCCAGTGCTCCATGCAATATGTGCCCTTCTCAATACCAACCACCAGGCTTGCCCAACACCCCACCCACTCCCCTCCAAAACCCTGTTTGTTGCTCAGAGTCCACAGCCTCTCATGGTTTATCAGCCCCTCTGATCTCCCCCCATTCACCCTTCCCTTCCTTCTCACAATGCCCTCCATGATTTTCCTTATGCTCTACACGTAACTGAGACCATAAGGTAATTGACTCTCTCTGCTTGACTTACTTCACTCTGCATAATCTCTTCCAGTCCCGTCCATGTTGATACATGGTATTTGTATCAATTGGGTTATTCATCCTTTGATGAATAGGAATTCATCCTATTCATTATACCATCAGTTGGGTATTCATCCTTTCTGATGGAGGCATAATATTCCATTGTATAGATGTACCACATCTTCCTTATCCACTTCCTTATCCACTCATCTGTTGAAGGGCATTTTGGTTCTTTCCACAGTTTGGCAATTGTGGCCATTGCTGCTATGAACTTTGGGGTAAATACTCAGTAGTGCAACTGCAGGATCATAGGGTAGCTTTATTTTTAATTTCTTGAGAAATCTCCACACTGTTTTTCAAAGTCGCTGCACCAACTTGCATTCCCACCAACAGTGGAGGAGGGTTCCCCTTTCTCCACATCCTCTCCAGCATTTGTTGCTTACTGTCTTGTTGATTTTGGCTATAAAATGGCACAGGTTGCAGAATGGATAAAAGACAGGACCTGTCCATATGCTGTCTACAAGAGACACATTTGAAACCAAAACATACATCCAGACTGAAAGTGAAAGGATGGAGAACCATCTTTCATCCAAACAGACCTCAAAAGAAAGCTGGAGTAGTGATTCTCATATCAGATAAATTATATTTTAAGCTAAAGATTGTAGTCAGAGATACAGAAGGACACTACATCATTCTTAAAGGGTCTATCCTCCAAGAAGATCTAACAATTGTAAACATTTATGCCCCCAATATAGGAGCAGCCAACTACATAAGCCAACTGTTAATCAAAATGAACAATCAATCTTGTAACACTGAAAAATTAAAATAAACATATTTGGGGAGAAAAAAATAAAGAGTCATATTCATATGAATACAATGGTAGGATATCTTAACATGGCACTCTCAGTAACTGACAGATCATATAAAGAGAAAATCAGTAAAGAAAAAAGAGTTTTGAATGACACATTGGACCACATGAACCTCATAGATATATACAGAACATTCCACCCTAAAACAACAGAATACTCATTCTTCTCGAGCACACATGGAACTTTCTCCAGAATAGACCACATACTGGGCCACAAATCAGGACTCAACCAATACAGTGGCATATTTGATTGTCCATATTAAAAGTTAATGTGAGCTTTAATAATAAATGCAAATATAAGTTTATTCTGAAATATCCTAACATTCTTGTACATTTATTGTGTATTTTAATAACTTTAGCGTGTGATTATTAATTTTATGTGTAAAATTGGCTAGGCCATACTATCCAAATATTTGGTGGAACATCATTTTATGTGTTGTTGTAAATATATTTTTTAGATGAGATTAACATTTAAATAATGAGTAAGACAGTTTACCCTCCATAATGTATGAGGGCCTCATCCAGTTAGTTGAAGACCATAAGAGAAAACAGATTAAGATTCCTTGGGAAAGGGAATTCTGCCTCCAAACTGGCTTTCAACTTAAGCTGTAGTTCTTTCCTGGGTCTCCAATCTGCTGGCCTACCCTGAAGATTGTGACTTGCTAACCTATAGAATTGTGTGAGCTAACACCTTAAATAAATTTCTCTGTCCATACATATAATTTTATTTCTGCTTCTATGTAGGACCCTGAACTAATACAGCTTTCCTTCTCCCCCTCTCCTTCCCAAGGACAGGAGACACTGGACATATGAGAAGGAAAACTACTGGGGAAACAAGAAATTCCCTCTCTCTTTCTCTCTGTTCAGCTTCTCTCTTATAGTAGCATATTTACCCCTGCTTTACATATCAGATACTCAAGATACATTACGGGTCTCTCTCTCTTATTTTCCCAATCCCATCTAATTTCTGATGGGAGACTGACTCACATTAAGTATGTGGATCAGTGGACAATCTACAGAAATCACATGAGAGATGAGTGGTTTGTGTGCACATATAGCACTGATCTCTGGGAGGGAGAGAAGTTCCAACAGAAGAGAGCAATTCCAGACCCCACTCTACGACTACACCTATCCCTTGAATGTGTATCACAGACCTAAGTAATGTTTAAATTTCCTTCAGATGAAACTGGACTGCTACATTATACCATGGATAAAAATCAATTCAAGGAGGGCACGTATTGCATGGAGCACTGGGTGTGGTGCATGAACAATTAATCTTGTAATGCTGAAAAAATAAAATAAAAGCATTTGGCAACAATAATAAAAAATAAAATAGGGCAAAATGCATTATCTTTGGGGTAAACACCTAGTAGTGTAATTGCAGCATTGTAGGGTAACTTTATTTTTCACTCCTTAGTAAATCTCCATACTGTTTTCCAGAAAAATAAAAAAATAAACAAACAAATAAATAAATAAAAATTTGATATGATTTGAAAAAAAATCAATTCTTTCAGTACATATCTCCAAAGGCAAAGGAAACAAGAGCAAAAATGAACTTTTGGGACTTCATCAAGATAAAAAGCTTCTGCACAGTGAAGGAAACAGTCAACAAAACAAACAGGCAACCCACAGAATGGGAGAAGATATTTGCAAATGACACTACAGACAAAGGTCTGATATCTAAGATCTATAAAGAACTCCTCAAACTCAACACTCACAAAACAGATAATCACATCCAAAAATGGGCAGAAGACATGAACAGACACTTCTCTAAAGAAGACATACAAATGGCTAACAGACACATGAAAAAATGTTCATCATCTTTAGCCATCAGAGATTTTCAAATCAAAACCACACTGAGATACCACCTTATACCAGTTAGAATGGCCAAAATCAACAAGACAGTAAACAGCAAATGCTGGAGAGGATGTGGAGAAAGGGGAACCCTCCTCCACTGTTGGTGGGAATGCAAGTTAGTGCAACCACTTTGGAAGACAGTGTGGAGATTCCTGAAGAAATTAAAAATAGAGCTACCCTATGACCCTGCAGTTGCACTACTGGGTATTTACCCCAACGAGGCAGATGCAGTACCACGAAGGACCACATGTACCCCAATGTTCATAGCCGCAATGGCCACAATCGCCAAACTGTGGAAAGAACCAAAATGCCCTTCAACAGATGAATGGATAAGGAAGATGTGGTACATCTATACAATGGAATATTATGCCTCCATCAGGAAGGATGAATATCCAACTTTTGTATCAACATGGACAGGACTAGAAGAGATTATGCGGAGTGAAATAAGTCAAGCAGAGAGAGTCAGTTACCTTATGGTCTCACTTACGTGTGGAGCATAAGGAAAATCATGGAGGGCATTGTGAGAAGGAAAGGAAGAGTGAATGGGGAGAAATTGAAGGGGGAGATGAACCATAAGATACTGTGGACTCTGAGAAACAAACTGAGGGTTTTGGAGGGGAGCAGGTGGGGGGTTGGGTGAGCTGGTGGTGTGTATTGGGGAGGGCACATATTCCATGGAGCACTGGGTGTGGTGTATGAACAATTAATATTGTAACGCTGAAAAAATAATATAAAAGTAGTTGAGGGAAAAACAAACCAAAAACAAACAAAAAAATGGAGTAAAGACATTGTATGACCCAGACTAAGGCCACCTTGGACAAATCTGCCATGATAACAATTCTGTGACCTAAAGCCTTCTTGAGCATAGAATCCACCACCCATAGAGCTTTCCTTTTGTTTAACCACACCCTTAAGCACATCTTTATGGTATAACGTTCTTAATCCCTAGAAATACAATTATGACACACACTCATTTAAATATTCTTTTCCTGTATGGTCCTCCAGCATGTACTCCCAGCTTCTAGAGCTCTAAAAGCAAGTCTGATAGGAGGTGGGCTGAAGAGATCTTGCATACCGTCCATAAGTTCCCTTAATAAATCATTTCTTGTCAAGCTGGACTTGTCAGCCTTTTTCCTCAGTCTTATAGACTTCAATCCTTGGAGGTAATTTTACATATACCACCATTTCATGGAAAAATTGACGGGCCAGATAGCCGGGAGGAGCCTGGAGACTGAAGAATGGCAAGGGGAAGGAAGCTTCATTGGGGGAAATCCTGGGGTGGCCAACCACCTCAACATGGAGAAGCACAGCTTATTTGCTTGATGAAAACACCACATGAGTATGAGGATTCCCCTAAAACATTAGCTAGGTTAGAGTGCCGACTGTTAGAAAGTTACATGACCCACTGGGGGCCACCAAGCAGTGGTGGGTTGGCCACTTCTATGGGCTGTTCATCTGGCCACAGATACCCAGCTAGTGGCAGAAGATAAAGTAAGGAAGTTGGAAGAAAAATCACAACTGGAAAAGGACCTGAGACTATCTATATCCCATTTGGCTTCTAAGTTGGTGAGTAAGACTGAGACCCAAGATACACAAATCAAGACTTTGTGTGTCTTGAAGGTTGTAAAATGTGGTGGCCTCACATTAGAGTTGCTATTGCTCAGCTGGACAGGGATGCTAAAACATGGGACCAATGGGAAACTAGTGATACAGAGAATGTCATGGCAGTCATCTTTGGGAATGAGGAAGAGCCAGAGCCTCTGATGCTCAGGCAAAAATCAATGATGCAGAAGAAAACAAAAACTCAACAAGCATAGAAGAAAAACAAATGGGCAACCTGTACAAGAAACTGAAAATTAGAGTATACTGTAGCAGAATTTTTTAGACATCTCTAACACCTTCAAACAGCTGTGGATAGAAGGACTTGCTACATGGATGATTATTCTGGACATAGGAGAGGATGGCATATTCCTAGGAGGAAATGAAGCTGAGAAAATCCTGCCTCTGGCAGTGCCTAAGTAATACCCACCAAGTGAGGGTAATCATAGTCTTATGGACTGGATAATCATGGCTATGAGGGAGACTTGACCAAATGAAGATTTCCCAGGAGATCCTTGGAAGAGGCCCAGAGTTTTTTGTTTTGTTTTTTTTTTAAAGACTTGGGCATCAGCCAGCAATGTATGCACAAGTATTTGAAGAACCAGACAAAGCTGTATTTACAACAGGGATAAAAAATAGATTGTTCCAAATATTCCCAGGGAATGGCATGGTCCTCTCATCTCTCTGCTTAGCCCCCTTCTAGATGTATGTATGATATTGGAGAGACTATAGCTGACCTAGGAGAAATGGAAAAGGGGGAGATTAAGTACAGTTAACAACCAAGAGAAAAACTAGAAAACACCAACAAAGGGCTGAAAAAGGGAAGTCTAAAGCAAACAAGAGCCCCCTTAGAGTAACCCAAAAGCAAATGAAGTATGACCTGCTGGTGGTAGGCATAAACAGAGAAAAAAATATGCTGCCAGCCGAATTCTATTTTAGTGGCTGTTTAGGCCACTGGCCCCCATACCATTTCTAGAAGAAGAAGCAACTAAGCCATGGGTCACTTCTTAACAGTGTTGGTAACCTCTCACCTGAGATATTAGAGGTCAGGCCAAGTTTGCCTCCATGTGAGGGCAACTGGGTGCAACCAAAGGCCCCATGTAAAGCTTGCAATTTATTGGTCACCAAAAAATAAGCAAAAAAAAAAAAAAAAAAAAAAACAACTTACCAGAGCAGAATACACTCTAATTAATGGCAATCCAGAATGGCCCTTAGGGATCTGGGCAACCACTGATGGTTCTGGAGGGAAAACTATAAGGGTGGAAAAAAAAAAAAACAACTATAAGGGTGAGATACACAGCAGTGCATTTGGGAATAGACAAAAGACCAACTTCCCCTTATGAGATTTTCATTTCTCTAATACCTGAGAATATATTAGGTGTGGATATTCTAGTTGGAAAGAAGCTACAAATCTCTGTGGAATTTCACCTTTGAGTTAGAGTAATTAATGCTGTCATATGGGAAAATACAAATTACTCCCTGTGTTACCCCCTCCCTACCACCCCCAAGCAGGGTTTTAAATGTAAAGCAATACTGACTGCCAGGAGGATTTGAGGAAATATCTACCACGATCCAGGAATGAACAAACGTGCAAATAATCAGGCCAGCACAAAGTCCCTGTAATATCTCTATATGGTCTGTAAAAAAAACTGGATGGCACCTAGAGAATGACTGTTGATTATACAGAACTTAAAAAGATTGTCTGTGAAATAAATGCTGCTATCCCAAATATCACACAAATCATTGAACAAATTGTATATGCTGCAGCTCTTATGTGGTTTTGAATTTAGCCAATGCTTTTTTTTTAAATTTAATTTTATTTTTTCAGTGTTCCAAGATTCATTGTTCATGCACCACACCCAGTGTTCCCTGCAATATGTGACCTCCTCAATACCCACACCAGGCTCACCCAACCCCCGCCCCCTGTCCTCCAAAACCCTCAGTTTGTTTCTCAGAGTCCACAGTCTCTCATGTTTCATCTCCCCCTCTGATTTTCCCCAATTCACCCTTCCTTTCCTTCCTAATATTCCTTTACATCCCGAATCATGAGACCAATTTGCTTTCACATGGGAAGGTGGAAACTGGACATTCCAGGTATGGCCACAAGGTTATTTGCTTTATCCTATCTGTCATGGTATGGTTGCTCATAATTTGTCTATACCAGCCACTACTCACAGTTAGAAGTTTCCATTATATTGATGATATGATGCTAATCTCTGAAGACTTGTCTTTGTCACAGTCTTATTTAAATAGTGTCTGTTCTCATCTGAACAAACAAGGACAGGCCATCAGCCACAGAAAATATAACATCCAGGGCCAGCAGTAAAGCTTTTGGAGGATAACTAGTCAGGTAAGACATGTCTTATACTGAGCTCTATAATTGGCAAGCTACCACATTTTCCCATTCTTAAGACAGTGAAGCAATTGCAAGAGTTTCTAGGTCTGCTGGGGGTATAGAAGGGCTTTTATACCACATTTAGCACAGTGCTTATGCCCTCTCTGCCATCTGATAATAAAGGGGAGTCGATTGACATTGGGTAGAAGAAAATCAAGCTACCACTGACCAAGTTATTAGTTACTCTTGCACAGGTCTTAGGAATGCTTTTACCTAGCATCTTCACAATGCTGGTTATGACTGCTGTGTTGGATGGGATGAGTTGAGCATTATGGCAGGGACAGAATGGAAAATTAACCCCATTGGGCTTTTGGTCAAAACCCTGGAGGAAAGCAGAGGTACATATTCTCTTATTGAACAAAAAATGTTGGGAGTCAGTAGGGCCCTTCAACAAGTAGAGTCTTTAATGCCCATTCTTCCAGTAATTGTCCAGAGTAAGTTGCCTATAAAAGGGTGGATAGATAGTGTATTTGCAAGACCAGCATCTGCCACAGTACAAGCCCCTATGTGGCAAAAATGGTATGCTTACTTACATGCAGCAGTATCCACTACTCCTAAGGAGGACTAAACTACATGCTGTCCTGGGGTCTGTAGAATATGGAACTCTTAATGCTCTTCTTCTAGAGCTGACCTAGGAGAGATGGAAAGGGGAGAGATTGAGTACAGTTAACAACCAAGAGAAAAACTAGAAAACACCAACAAAGGGCTTAAAAAGGGAAGTCTAAAGCAAACAAGAGCCCCCTTAGAGTAACCCAAAAGCAAATGAAGTATGACCTGCTGGTGGTAGGCATACACAGAGAAAAAAATATGCTGCCACCTGAATTCTATTTTAAGAATAAACAGCCACTGGCCCTCATACCATACTCTCCAGGAAATGCCCTTCTAGAGGCCTTCTTACAAACAAAGAAGACACATACATACCCTATTCCTAAAGAGAGACCACCACATGCAGTCCCTGATCAGAGTCAATGTGTCATCTGTGTGAGTTTGGTAAGAGAGCAGGAGGGATTTAAGGGAGCCATAGAGATGTCAATAGAGGTTTAAAACACTTGTCAGAGGAACAGTTTGAATAGTCTTTTTTTTTCCCCAAATATGTTTATTTTATTTTTTCAGTGTTAACAAGAGTGATTGTTCATGCACCACACCAAGTGCTCCATGCAATACATGCCCTTCTCAATACCCACCACCAGGCTTGCCCACACCCCACCCCCTCCCCTCCAAAACCCTCAGTTTG
The DNA here is from genome assembly GCA_028533885.1 of Nasua narica. Taxonomy (NCBI): domain Eukaryota; kingdom Metazoa; phylum Chordata; class Mammalia; order Carnivora; family Procyonidae; genus Nasua; species Nasua narica. The sequence continues at coordinate 18,864,936 of CM052797.1, forward strand.
TTGCTCAGAGTCCACAGTCTCTCATGGTTCATCACCTCCTCCGATTTCCCCCATTCACTCTTCCTTTCCTTCTCACAATGCCCTCCAGGTTTTTCCTTAGGCTCCACACGTAAGTGAGACCAAAAGATAATTGACTCTCTCTGCTTGACTTATTTTACTCTGCATAATCTCTTCCAGTCCCGTCCATATTGATATAAAAGTTGGATATTCATCCTTTCTGATGGAAGCATAATATTCCATTGTATATATGGGCCATATCTTCTTTATCCATTCGTCTGTCTGAAGGGCATCTTGGTTCTTTCCATAGTTTGGCATCTTTTGTTGTGAAAAATTCTCTGCTATATAGGGATAGAAGGAACATGACTCAATATCATAAAAGTTATATGTGAAAGACACATGGCTGATATCATCTTCAATGGGGAAAAACTGAGAGCTTTAGTCCTAAGGTCCGGAACACAACAGGGATATCCACTGTCACCACTATCATTCAACATAGTGCTGGAAGTCCTAGCCTCAGCAATCAGACAACAAAAAGAAATAAAGGCAATTACCATATGGTTCCACTTGTATGTGGAACATAAGCAATAGCATGGAGGAACATAGGGGAAGGGAGGGAAATCTGAAGGGGGAGAAATCAGAAAGGAAAACAAACCATGAGAGATCTAGGAAACAGACTGAGGGTTTCAGAGGGAAGGGGGGTCGAGAGAGGGGGTAAGAGGGTGATGGGTATGAAGGAGGGCACATGCTGTGATGAGCACTGTGATGAACACTAATGAATCATTGGATACTACACAAAAAACTAATGATGTACTGTAATATACAGTGGTTAACTGAACATAATAATAATAAAAAAGGTTACAAAGTAATAAAAGGCATCCAAATAGGCAAAAAAGTCAAATTTTCACTCTTAGCAGATGACATGATATTGTCTGATTTCAAAATTTGCTATAAAGCTGTGATCACCAAGACAGCATGGTACTGGCACAAAAATAGACACATAAATGTATCCAAAAAAGTAAAAAAATTATAGTCTAAAAACTATGGAACACTTATGAAAGAAATTTAGGAAGGCACAAAGAAATGGAAAAACATTCCATGCTCATGGAATGGAAGAACAAATACTGTTAAAATGTCTATGCTTCCCAAAGCAATCTACACAGTCAATGCAATCCCTATCAAGGTACCATCAGCATTTTTCATAGAGCTGGAACAAACCTAAAATTTGTTTGGAACCAGAAAAGACCCCAAATAGCCAAGAGAATGTTGAAAAAAAGAAAACCAAAGCTGGAGGCATCACAATTATGGACTTCAAGCTGTATTACAAAGCTGTGTCATCCAGACAGTAAGGCACAGGCATAAAAACAGAAAACTGGGTAAATGGAATAGAAAAGAGAACCCAGAATTGGACCCCCATCTCTATGGTCAGCTAATCTTTGACAAAGCAGGAAAAATTATCCAGTGGAAAAAAATCTCTTCAACAAATGGTGTTGGAACAATTGGATAGCCACATGCAAAAGAATAAAATTGGATTACTTTCTTACACCATGCACAAAAATAAACTCAAAATTGTTGAAAGACATAAATGTGAGACAGAAATCCATCAAAATCCTAGAGGAGAAAACAGGCAGCAACCTCTTTGACCTTGGCTGTGGCAACTTTTTGCTAGACACATCTCCAAAGGCAAGGACAACAAAAGCAAAGATGAACTATTGGGACTTCATTAAGATAAAAAAGCTTTTGCATAGCAAAGGAAATAATCAACAAAATGAAAAGGTAACCTATGGAGCGGGAGAAGATATTTGCAAATGACATAGCTGATAAAGTGCTAGTATCCAAAATATATAAAGAACTTGTCAAACTCAAGACTCTCAAAACAAATAATCCAGTGAAGAGATGGGCATGAGACATGAATAGACATATCCCCAAAGAAGTCATACAAATGGCCAATAGATACATGAAAAAAAAAATAGTTAGCATCACTCAGCACCATGGAAATACAAATCAAAACTACAATGAGATACCACCTCACACCAGTCAGAATGGCTAAAATTAACAACTCAGAAAATAATCGATATTGGTGAGGATACAAAGAAGGGGGGACCCTATTACACTGTTGATGGGAATACAAACTCATACAATCACTCTGGAAAACAGTATGGAGGGTCCTCAAAAAGTTAAAAATAGAGCTGCCCTACCCAACAACTGCACTACTAGGTATTTATCCAAAGGTTATGAACATAGAGACTTGAAGGGACACATGCACCCCAATGTCCACAACAGCCAAACTGTGGAAAGAGCCCAGATGTCCAAAAATAGATGAATGGAATACACACACACACACACACACACAGATGCACACACACACACATAATGGAATATTACTTGTCATCAAAATGCATGAAATCTCGCCATTTGCAATGGAATGGATGGAACCAGAGAGTATTATGCTAAGTGAAATAAGTCAGTCAAAGAAAGACAAATTACCATATTATTTCACTCATATGTGGAATTTAAGAAACCAAACAAATGAACATAGTGGAAGGGAAAGAGAAATAAAATAAGATGAAAACAGAAAAGGAGGCAAACCATAAGAGACAATTATAGGAAACAAACTGAGTGTTGCTGGAGGGGAGGTGGATGGGGTGATGGATATAAAGGAGGGCACTTGCTGTAATGAGTATTTGGTGTTATACGCAACTGATGAATCACTAAATTCTACCCCTGAAACTAATAATACAGTATATAGTAACTAAATTGAATTAAAATTAAAAAATAAAGAGATGAAAGCATTTTGAAATAGGGGGAGATAAGAAAAGAAAGGGCCAAGTGATCAGTTCTAAGTTTCATATTTATTACATTATGAAGACAATACAATCTTGAGGTTATTTTCACTTAAAAAATATTTTTACTATCTTTAGGTGTAGAAGAGACACCTATAGAAGTATTAACTAATTATACCCAGACGACCCTTGATAATAGTTATCATAGCCTAACACTCATAAATACAGAGATGGCATTGATGTGAAAGGCCATGGTACACACACAGCAGAATGGTCTTGGATATACTCGCTGCAGCAATAGGAGTCACTTGCAGTATCATTCAAATTGAATGTCACATGTATATACTCAATAATTCAGGCAATATCACTACTGCATTATAAGACATGACAGAACAGATATAGGCACTAGATGCTCCCACACTCACTTTAACCTTGTGATTATTAAACGGGTTTAGAACCTGAGGGACATTGTGGCAGAAGTTATTACTCATTCTTTGTTAGCTCATCAGCATAGATTTTTTTGATGTTGTATCCTGTACTGCTATTTTGGCTTATACCTTCAACTGGGACATTTACCACAAAGATCCCCTCTCTGACATCTCATGAAATATCTCAGAAGAGGTGTGTGTATGAGATTATAAGAGACAGATTTGAGGGGTCAAATGTTAACCAGAGTAATAATATTTTAGACAAATCTGCCATGATGACCATTCAATGACTTCAAAACTTCTTGGGAACAGGATCTCCCATATACCCACACATTCTTTCCTTTTGCTTAACCACACCCTTATATACACGCTCATGACATAACATCCTTGATCTGCCCTGGCGATGTGACTATGACACACACCTCTTCATAAACATTCTCCTCTTGGGTGGTCCCCCAGCATGTATTCCCATCCTCTAGGGCTATAAAAGTCCTAAGATAGGTGGTTGTAGAGATTTTTCAACTTGCAGTTCCCGAGATATGCTTCTGTCAAAAGTCCTCTTAATAAACCATTTCTTATCAAGCCATGCTTGTTAACCTTTTTCTTCAGCCTTATGGTTCCATCAGCCTTTGAAAGTTATTTTGCTGAAGTTGCAAAAGTTCATTTTAACTTTTGTTTCCTTTGCCTTTGGAGACATGTCCTGAAAGAAGTTGCTGTGACCGATATCAAAGAGGTTACTGCCTATTTTTTCCTCTAGGATTTTGATAGATTCCTCACATTGAGGTCTTTTATCCATTTTGAGTTTATCTTGGTGTATGGTATAAGAGAATGGTCAAGTTTCATTCTTTTATATATAGCTTTCCTTTTTCCCCAGCACCATTTATTGAAGAGGCAGTCCTTTTTGCACTGGATTTTTTTTCCTGATTCATCGAAGATTATTTGACCATAGAGATTCAGGTCCACATCTAGGCTCTCTACTCTGTTCCACTGGTCTATGTGTCTGTTTTTGTGCCAGTACCATGTTGTCTTGGTGATCACAGCTTTATAGCAAAGCTTGAAATCAGGCAACGTGATGTGTCCAGCTTTGTTTTGCTTTTTCAACATTTCCTTAGAAATTCAGTTCTTTTCTGGTTCCATAAAATTTTTAGGATTGTTTGTTCCAGCCCTTTGAAAAATGCCAGTGGAATTTTTATCAGGATGGCACTTGAAAGTGTAAATTGCTCTGGGCAGTATAGACATTTTAACAATATTTATTCTTCGGATCCATGAGCATATAATGCTTTTCCAACTTTTTGTGTCTTCTTCAATTTCTATCATGAGTGTGCTGTAGTTCCTCAAGTACAGATCCTTTACCTCTTGGGTTAGGTTTTTTCTCAGGTCTTATGATTCTTGGTCCTATAGTAAATACCACAGATTCTCTAATTTCCCTTTCCATATTTTCGTTGTTAGTGTATAAGAAAGCAACTGATTTCTGTGCATTGATTTTTGTATCCTGCCACATTACTCAATTGCTGTATGAGTTCTAGTAGTTTGGAGTGGGGAGGAGTCTTTTGGGTTTTCCATATGATGTATCATGTCATCTGTGAAGAGAGAGAGCTTGACTTTTTCTTTGCCAATGTGAATACCTTTCATTCTTTTTGTTGTCAGATTAATGTTGCTAGGACTTCTACTACTATGTCGAATAAGAGTTGTGAGAGTGGGCATCCTTGTCGTGTTCCTGATCTCAAAGGAAAGGCTGTCAGCTCTCCCACATTGAGAATTATATTTGCTGTGGGTTTTTCTATTTCTTATTTTATTTTATTTTTAATTAAATTAATTTTTTCAGTGTTCCAAGATTCATTGTTCATGCACCACACTCAGTGCTCCATGCAATATATGCCTTCCTCAATACCCACCACCAGGCTCAACCCCCCACCCCCAACCCTTCCAAAACCCTCAGTTTGTTTCTCAGAGTACAGTCTCTCACGGTCCCCTCCCCCTCTAAAATCCCCCAATTCACCCTTCCTTTCCTTCTCCCAATGTCTTCTATGTTTTCCGTATGACCACCAAGTAAGTGAAGCCATATGAAAATTGACTCTATCTGCTTGATTTATTCACTTAGCATAAACTCTTCCAGTCTCATCCATGTTGATACAAAAGTTGTGTATTCAAGGGGGAGGACAAGATAGTGGAGAAGTAGGAGGTTGAGATAGAGTCAGATCCCAGAAGTTCATCTAGTTATCAAACCATTCTAAAAGCCAGCATACTCCATAGGAGAGAGAAGAGATGAAGAACAGCAATTCTAGGAGCAGAAAATCAACCACTTGCCGAAAGATAGGACGTTTGGAAAAGTGAATTCAAAGTGACAGGAAGAGAGACCGCGGGGGGAGGGGCTGGCTCCCTGTAGCCGCAGAGCTGTGGAGCCCAAAATCGGAACTTTTAGAGTCAGTTCCGCTGAGGGACATCACTCCAGAGGCTAAGTGGGGGGTTTAGTCTTCGTGGGAACAGTGTGTTTTCAAGACACATGAGGTCAAAAAGGGACCGGCGGTGTCTGAGTGAGGCAGAGTTCCCAGGTATCAGGGCAGAGAAGCCGGTGGCAGAAAAGGAGCCATGCAGTGCACTTTCAGCTCAGGCTTACCCTAGACCATGATCCGAGGCACAGTTGGCCTGCAGGTCTTCGAGCAGGGACCCCACAGGATGCAGCTAGGAAGAGACCCCCTCTTTCCTCCTCCAGGAGGATTGGCACGGGAGTGCGCAGCAAGAATCTGCTGGGTTAAGAGATGCCAGATGGGGCTGTGTGCCAGAGATAGAGGTGCTCCGCCAGGGGCGGCTGAGCTTGGAGCTTGTGTGGGGACCAGGGAGACGGGAGTGATTGACTGCCTTCCTCTGAAGGCGTGCTGAGGAGTGAGGCCCCGAGTGCTCAGCTCCTCCAGCCAGAGACTGGATGGCCACCATTGCATTCCTGGCCTCCAAGGCAGTACAGAAAGCACTCAGGGAACAAAGTGTCTGGAGAGTGAACCTGAGCAAATTGTTTGGCCCATCCTCTGGAAGGGTGGGGTAATTCCACCTCAGGCAAAGACATCTGAGAATCAAGGCAAAAGGCCCCTCCCCCAGAAGATCAGTGAGAATATCCAGCCAAGACCAAGTTCATCAATCAGTGAAAACTGCGGAACTGCAGAGTATTTTTCTCTCTCACTCATCTATTCTTAGCTTGATAAAATGACAAGGCTGAAAAACTCACCACACACACACAAAAAAAGAACAAGAGACAGTACCAAGGCTAGAGACCTAGTTAATAAAGACATTAGTAATATGTCAGAAATAGAGTTCAAAATGGCAGTTATCAAGGTGCTAGCTGGGCTTGAAAAAAGTATGGAAGATATTAAAGAATCCCATTCTGGAGATATAAATCCCTTTCTGGAGAAATAAAAGAACTAAGATCTAACTAAGTTGAAATCAAAAAAGCTATTAATGACATTTTAACAATGTTTATTCTTACGATTCATGAGCATGGAATGCTTTTCCACCTTTTTGTGTCTTCTTCAATTTCTTTCATGAGTGTTCTGTAGTTCCTCAAGTACAGATCATTTACCTCTTTCGATAGGTTTATTCTCAGGTATCTTATGGTTCTTGGTGCTACAGTAAATGGAACTGATTCTCTAATTTCCATTTCCATATTTACATTGTTAATGTATAGGAAAG
>CM052797.1:18872324-18898201 GCA_028533885.1 Nasua narica
TGAAGTCCCAAAAGTTCATTTTCGCTTGTGTTTCCTTTGCCTTTAGAGACATGTCCTGAAAGAAGTTGCTGTGGCTAATGTCATAGAGGTTACTGCCTATGTTCTCCTCTAGGGTTTTGATAGATCCCTGCCTCACGTTGAGGTCTTTTATCCATTTCGAGTTTATCTTCATGTATGGTGTAAGAGAATGGTCAAGTTTACTTCTTCTACATATAGCTGTCCAATTTTCCCACCACCATTTATTGAATGGTGGATTTTTTTTTTCCACTGGATATTTTTACCTGTTTTGTCAAAGATGATTTGACCATAGAGTTGCGGGTCCATCTCTGGACTCTCTACTCTGTTTTGCTGGTCTATGTGTCTGTTGTTCTGCCAGTACCATGCTGTCTTGGTGATCACAGCTTTGTAGTAAAGCTTGAAATCAGGGAATGTGATACCCCCAGGTTTGTTTTTCTTTTTCAACATTTCCTTAGCAATTCAGGGTCTTTTCTGGTTCCATACAAATTTTAGGATTGTTTGTCTTAATTGGGAGTGGCAGTCTTATGGTCTTCCAATGTGCAGCTTTGAACAAGACTTTGTTCCAAATTGTATGGTGGTGTCTCAAGTCATCCATACCTATAACAAGAAAAGGTAGGGCCAAAAGAGTCACAACCAGTAAAATATTTTTAAAAAACATTGCTCCGGTAGTGATATCCAATGGAAGTTCAGCACCTACTATCCTGATTGTTATACTTTTTTACTTAAAGAGTGCCCTCTGCTTGTGTTTAGAGGGGTTCGTAGGAAGCAGTGAAATTGACTCTTGTGTCAATGAGATTTGTAAAAAAGTAGTTTATGTGTGTTCCAATGGATAATTAAAGAAGTATTTAGGTTGTTGCACCTGGAGGAGGAACAAGCTCCCAGAACTGCTGGGTGCCTACGTAAAGGGCTTTGGTTGTTGTCACTCTTAGAAATCAAGGTACAGGATCCTCGATCCTGCTGCTGGGGTGGGTGATTTCCATAGGTGAAGGCATACATGAGAGAGGTCTAACGGTCTCTTGAAGAACCCATAGTGTCTGAGCAAAGGTTCCTAACTTACATACAGGCTGTCTTAAGATTAAGTTATTAGAGAACCCCAATCTCTGGAGCTTCTAATACAGAGAGGCCCATTGATTGTCATCTTGTAATGGAGGGAACTGGGTTAAGATACCATCCTTTAGGGAGACCAAAATGGGTCCTAGAAACCCCTATCATCTCTAAGGTCCATCTTTTGGGTTACTGGCTGAAGGGACACAGTGGCTCTTTTGCCCTTACTGGCAAACAAGATTTTGGGTTTTAGAAAAATTCTCTTTATCATGTCTACCTTGACAGCATCAATGCAGTCTAATGCCTGCTGTACTGTATCTGACACGTCTATTATTTGTAATAGCATAACCTTATAATTAGAAAAAATTTCTTTCTCTCCCTCACTTTAGACAATTTTTTTTTCTAAAAAAACATTGCATTTCTAGAATGGCATAGCTACATGTCTCTGTTTCTCATTGATGCTGGTCATTGGATGTTTTGTTACAATGGATGGTGACAGGGAATGTTTGCAAGGGAGGTTGCTTCTTCCCTTAGTCATATGTCTCCCGTTCTAGGAGTCCCAGTCAGCCTCAAAGGGGTCAGGGTACAATTTGTGGCAGTAGCAATGAATGTAGGAACATAAAAGCAGCATTTGCCCACCCAGGGTGCCATGATGTCCATGGTAGAATTGCTTCTGTCATTGGTCAAGGCGTTTTCCAAGCTCAACATTCTGGTCTTGGCCATCAACATAGTGGTCACAGCAGCCAGCCTCCCCTTCCAGCACTAATCTAAGGGTATTCTCCTTGGAGGGGAAAGAGGCAGAGTCTTACCATCTAGTTCAGCTCATCTTGGCTCAAAGCCAGGACTTGTGCATATGATTATAACTGGTTACTGCCATTCCTGACACACAGTGGGGTTTTATTTAGAGGTTAATGGAAAGTGTACCTACACTGGGGCCTGCTGTTTGGTCTTCCCAGAGAAGTCTGACCTTTCATAGCACAAGCCCTCACAATTTAGGGTGGGGATTGGTTGGAATACCAGCAGCAGCAATAAACAACAGTGTGGAGCCCTGCAAACCACCAGCGAGCAGTGGTTCTTTCCCAGAGAGCATGAGTGGTCTGGGAGAGGTAGTGAGCCACACAAAGCTAAAAGGTTTTGTGTAGGTGGTACAAATTGTCCCCCAAATCCCATTCCACTGTGTGTGTGACTATAGCTGGTATACTAAATAAGAATATGCAAATTATGATCTGCCACCCACAGGGTTAGAAAGTAGCCCCCTCAGCATCCAAGCTGCCACTTTGAGGAAGTGAAAACCCTGAAGTCATTTTGATTAAAGACACAGTTTCAATACATGTATATAAAAGAAGTAGACTCAAAGACATTACTAACAAATCACAGAAATGGAGATCAGGGGCACAAGGAACTGTGGGAAAGGCAGTTGTCTATCCCAAGTCACAAGCAAGCAAGAGAGATAAAACAGGGTAGTAAGCATTTATGATGTATATGGTGGATGGTGTGGAGGTCACTAACTTTTCGTGGGATTCCACTCTAAGTGGTTATTTTATTTTTTCATTTTATTTATTTTATTATATTTATTATTATATAATAAATTATTATTTATTATATTTATTATATATTTATTTATTCATTTATTATATTTATTCTAAGTGGTTATTTTAAAAGTTACCCAGGGGGCACCTGGGTGGCTCAGTTGGTTAAGCGACTGCCTTTGGCTCAGGTCATGATCACGGGACTCCTGGGATCGAGTCCCGCATAGGGCTTGCAGCTCCACAGGGAGTCTACTTCACCCTCTGACCTTCTCTCCTCTCATGCTCTCTCTCACTCCTTCTCTCTCAAATAAATAAATAAAATCTTAAAATAAATAAATAAATAAATGTTGCCCAGGGATGAGATAGGACTCCTATCACTTAACAAGGGGAGTGCAAAAGTCACTTTGCAAAGAGGGTGCATGGGAGGGAAGGCAGTATTGTGGCCATATTTGGAAAATTCAATCTGCCACATCATCCAAGATCTAGGTCTGTGACCTCTCACTCTTTCCTTGAGTGCAGCTGGAACATTGTGTGTCTGTTACAGCTACTTCCAGTTCAGTACTTTTTAAATTAAGTGCAAAAATAAATTCTGTTGAATATAAAAAAAAAGTTCCCAGGGGAAAGCAAAATGGGAACTTGCGGCAGAAAGGCTAAGCTCAGGTCCTTATCTAAATATGCAGATTAAGTGTGAGCAGGTTGTCATGCTATGAAATGCACAGACAGCAACTCAAAACAACTGTTTGCTCATCATAATTTATCAACTGTCAACTGTTGAGAAGAAGATTTTGTTTTTTTCCAGGATACAAAAAATAAGTTAGCGTGTTCTAGTTTGTCCATATCATTATTTACATATACTAATTTATTTACATAAATATGCATAATTTGACTTTCTGATATAAAGGGATTCTTTCTATTCTATTACATGCTATGCAATGCTATGCTAAGTGACACTATTTTATTATGATTCCAATGTATCCCAGGATTTAATTCCAGGAAGGGTGAAGCAGTTGACAAGATAGAATTCTGGAGGGAGAAAATTGCCTACCAAACCCCTTAAAAGGCAAAAGACATATTTATGTTTACTAATGAATTCCTGATGTGATTTCCAATCTAGAAGGGTTGAATGCTTTAGATAAGCTTGATTTATATTTTCTATTTCAAGAAAGGTCATGTTCCTACTTCATGTCACAACCACTAATTTGGATATTTATCTTGCTTTTTACTCATTCCAGATTGTCCTTACAATCTCTGCAAAGATTTACATAGTAATAGGCCACAGGGCTGATATGACTTCTCCATTTGGTTTCAGGAAAGACAGTAAGTGTATTATCCCTCATGGTTATTCCACAGCTGACAAGGCCTTTCTCAAAGAATGACAGTTCACCCTAGAAAATATATATCTCACAGGTCTTTATGATTCACATCTGCAATAACTAAGATTCAAAATAGCAGATGTCAACACTTTACAAGATCAGTGTATGACAAAGGCCTTGCCCCTCAGAAACCTCATTTCAGCAAAGTCATATTTCTTTTAATAGCAATCAAAGCAGAGCCAGACTGGTACAACTTCCATTAAAAAGTAGTTCTGAATAAAACTCAGAATTCAATAGCTCTTGACTCTAAAAAATACCCAGCTAACGTGCACTGGGTTGGGCACAAGGGTGTAAAAAAGAAAAAGGTACAGGGGCGCCTGGGTGGCTCAGTGGGTTAAAGCGTCTGCCTTTGGCTCAGGTCGTGATCTTAGGGTCCTAGGATCGAGCCTCGCATGGTGCTCTCTGCTCAGCAGGGAGCCTGCTTCCCCCTCTTTCTCTGCCTGCCTTTCTGCCTACTTGCGATCTTTGTCAAATAAATAAATAAAATCTTTAAAAAAAAAAAAGAAAAAGAAAAAGCTACAGAATTGCAAGAGATGGACATAGAGAAAGAAAAAATGACCTTTCAAAGTGACCAGTGCTTTTAACAAGGCCACTACACAATGCCATTAGCCTACTTAGGACAGCAGTCAGTCCAGAAAGATCAACTGTGTGATTGGAAGGCTCAGGCTTTGAAGCAAGCCCAATCAGACTGACCTTCAGGAAAGTCTAGTTAAGAGAACTGGAAGTGGAGCTCATTAATGTGGTCCAATTAGTTATGCAATCAAATCCCAATAAAAACTCATAACACAGAAGCTCAAGCAACCTATCCTGGTTGGCAATACACATAGACATGCCACCAATATCATATCCTGGGAAACTGGAAGTTTTGCATTTGGAGCCGTTCCCAGCCTTACCCTAGAGACTTTTCTTTTGGCCTATCCTGATTTATAGCCAGTATTATACATTTATAATAATAAGTATAGCACTTTCCTGAGTGTCTCTGAATTATTCTAGCAAATTATCTAACCTGAGAAGTGGGAACTCCTGATTTTATAGCAGTTGGTCAAAAGTAGATATGGTCTGGGAACCTTCAGCTTACAGCTAGGTCTGAAGTGAGAACAGTCTTATGGGGAATGGGGCCCTTCACCTGTGAGGTTTGACTTATCTCAGTGCAGCTAGCATCACAATTGCATTGCACAGGACAAATCACCACTCTCAAAACTGGAGAGACATATTTACCAGCCACAGCAACTGAGATATGCTTCCTGGAGTACAGGGTTTTGGAGCCATAGTAAGAACACTGAAGTGGCAATTTCAACAAATTGCTGGATGCTGAGAGTCTCATTGGGGAAACCCGACCATGAGAACATGGAGAGAATTACAAAATGACCCCTTCGTGACCCTGGCAAGGAGAGAAGAGTGGTCACTAGGAAGCACAAGAGCCTTCCCCAAAATGCCTACTCTCCAGTGGAAGGACTTGACCAGAGCTCCATTCTAAAGCCTTATCCAAGTCTGGGGAGAGGAATTCCTGTTAAACTCAGGCCCTCTGCAAGCTTTCCTGTTTCTCCTAAAAAAGAAAAAAATAAAACAAAAAACAAAAATGAAAAACCCATAATTAACAGTGGAGAGGGCTTCAAGAAAATATATTAAAAATTCTGCAACCATGGAATAGAGGATGAAGCAAAGGGTAAAAGCAGACCACTGGAGGAGGCATGGAAACCGTTGAAACAGCCACAACCATGAGATACAGCCAACATTTTATTGGAAGATTATGGAATGTTCCTTTTCCCCTGAATCCTGTCATTGAACCAACAAGACTCAAGTTTAACCCTGGTTAGAACAGGGGCACCTGGGTGACTCAGTCAGTTAAGTGTCTGCCTTCAGCTCAGATCATGATCCTTGGGTCTTGGAATGGAGCTCTGCTCTCTCTCTCCTTCTGCCCCTCTTCTCCCTTTGCCCCTCTCCCTTGCTCATGCTCTCTCACTCACTCTCTCTCTCTCTCTGAAATAAATAAAATATTTAAAAAAATAAAACTGGTTAGAGCAAAGAATGGAAAGACAAACTCTATGAGGAGTGGTATCATTCAAAGCTCTTGTTTCTTTGTTGATCTGCTCAGATGATCTGTCCATTGCTGAGAGTGGAGTGTTTGAGGTCTCCTACTATTAATGTATTATTCTTAATAAGATTCTTTATTTTGGTTAACAGCTGGCTTATGTAGTTAGATGCTCCTGTGTTGGGGGCATATATATTTACAATTGTTACTATGAGGAAGAGTATATGGAAAAGCCACAAAGCCAAGAAGAGAAGCAAATAAGAATTTGAAATTAATTTGAAACTTTGATGCTTATGGCTACAAGAAACATAAAAACAAATCAACACTTAGATTAATAAATTCTTACACTTAAGATTATTTACTTTGGTTCCTAATGCCTAAGCCAAATATCTGGCTATTAACCAAAAATTGCAAAACATCAAAAGCAAGGGAAAAAACACAAATGGAAGAGATAAAGTAATCCATAGAATCAGAACTGAATATCACACAGATGTTGGATTACCAGAAAAGAAATGTAAAGTAACTGTGACGAAAAATGTTTAAGGACTCTAATGGAAAAAGTAGACAATGTGTAAGAACAGAGGGGTAATGTCAGCACACACATGAAAACTTTTCAATAACTCATGAGACAAAGAAGTCTCAAAAATATTTTGGATTAAATGAAAATGAAAAGACAACTTATTAAAATTTGTGAGATGTCACTAAAGCAGTGCTTATAAGGGAATTTATAGCATTAAGTGAATATATGCATATATTTGAAAATAAGAATGAGGAACACAAATAAGAGTTTTATTTGCTTCAGAGAAGCAGCAGCAATTTAAATCTAAAGAAAGCACAGGAAAGAAAATAATATAAATTAGAGTATAAATCAATAAAATTTAAAACAGGATAACAAGAGAGAAATTCCACAAACCCAAAAGCTAGTTCTTTGCAGACATCAATAAAAGTGGTAAAACTCTAGTCAGACATGAGAAAGGGAGAAGGAAAGGGAGAGAAAGGGTACAAATTACCAGTATCAGACATGAAAGTGGGACCATCACTATTGATTACTGATTCTATGCACATCAAAATTAAAGGAATACTATAAACATTAGACACATAAATTTGATACCTTAAATAAAATGTACCAATTCCTTAAAAGATACAAATGAATAAACTTGCCTATGGAGAAATAAATAACCTGAATGGTTTTATACATAATTTTAAAAAACTGAATTAATGATAAAAAAAATCTTCCGAAAGGGGTACTTGTGTAGGCAGTTGGTTAAGCATCCAACTCTTGATTTTGGCTCAGATCATGATCTCAGGTTGGTAAGACTGAGTCCCTCATCAGGCTCCATGCTCAGCAGAAAGTCTGCCTGAGATTCTCTTTTTCCCTCTCCCTCTGCCCCTCCTCACTAGATGAATGCCTTCTCTCTGAAATAAATAAATAAACATTAAAAAAATAAAAGAAAACATTCAGATATTTTGGGTCAAACTTATTTCACTGGTGAATAGACTTATTACAGAAATTGGCTCACATGGTTATGGATGCTGAGAGATACCACAGTCTACAAGCTACGAGCTGCAGAACTAGGAAATCAGGTGGTGTAATTAAATCTGTGTCCTAAGGACTGACAGCCAAGGGGACATTGATGTAAGTCCCAGAATCTGAAGGCCTGGGAACCAGAGAGTCCAATGTATGAGGGCAGAGGATGAATGTAAGCTCAAGGAAAAAGAGGAAGAGGTCATCCTTCTTATTCTGTTCGGACCCTAAATGGATTGGGTAATGTTCACCCACATTGATGAGAGTGGATCTTTTTTATATGGTATACTGAATCAAATAGTAGCACCTTCCAGAAACACCCTCACTTACATATCTGGAAATGATGTTTCACCAGCTATCTAGGCACCCCTTAGCCCAATCAAGTTGACACATAAAATTAACCTTCACACTGAGGTCTAAATCTAACAAAATATATATAGGGAGGTGAAATGGAAAACTGTAAAATACCAATTAAACAAATAAAAGAAGATCCAAATAAACAAATAGTTCATCTTCATAGATTATAAATTTTAATATTATTAAACTGTCAATTTTCCCACTTTGACTTATAAACTTAATGTAATCCCAATAAAAATTTCAGGAAGCTGTTTTTCAGATATTAACAATATTATTTTAAAATGTATATGAAAAGTATCTAGACTCACACAATATTTCAAGACTTACAGTATTAAAGGCAGCATCATAATGTTATGGGCAAAATAATAGATACAAAAGATTAATGAAACAGAATACAGAACAAAGAAGTAGACCCCCCTAAAAATATAGTCGATTAATCTTTGACAAAGGCATTAAGGCAATTCAGTGGAGTAAGAACAGTCTTTCCAAAAATGCCTTAAACTGGATAACTGTATTAAAAATAAAGCAACTTAAGTCTTACACAAAATTAGTTCAAATGTATTATAGAAGTAAATATAAAATACAAAACTCTAAAAATTCTAGAAGGCATTAAAGAAAATCTACATGACATGGATTCAGTGATGAGTTTTTGTTTTTATTATTTATTTATATTTTAAAATTTTTATTTATTTGAGAGAGTACATGCACACATGAATGAGAAATAGACACAGAGAGAAATACCGTGGGGGCAGACAAAATACATGGGTTTGGTGAGGGGCAGAGGGAAAAGCAGACTCTCTGCTGAGCAGGAAGCCCCATGCTGTGTTCAATCCCAGAACTCCAGGATCATGACCCTTGCTGAAGGTAGATGCTTAACCAACTGACCACCCAGGCGCCCCCAAGTGTTGAGTTTTATTTTTATTTTTTCTAATTTAGAAATTTATTCTGTTTAATACACAAGCTTTATATAGCTCTCACTTAAAACAACAACAAAAACAAAATAAAACAAAAACAAAAACAGTGATAACAAGACACTACTATTTCAAAGTCTGGGCCCCTCCAACCTTCCCAATATGAGAACTCTGAAAGTTATACCAATTGGAAGAACAAGGCAAAATTATGAGCAAAGCCATGACTTTCCATGAAACAAACTTTTATATAACTGAAGGATCCTTCCTGGGAGTAGTTAATTGCCTTTAAAATACAAAAACAAAAACAAAAACAAACAAAAAACACACAAAAAAAACAGAATAGAATGAAATTGTGTTTTTATTTTTATTTTTTATTATTATTGTGTTCAGTTAGCCACTGAATAGTACATCATTAGTTTTTGATGTAGTGTTTAATGATTCATTAATTATATATAACACCCAGTGTTCATCACAGCATGTCCTTTCCTCAATGCCCATCACACTTTTAACCTCCCCCCATCACCCTCCCTCTGAAGCCTTCAGATTGTTTCCTGGGGTCCACAGTCTCTCATGGTTCATCTCCCTCTCTGATTTCTCTCCCTTCGTATTCTTCCCTTCCCCTATGGTCTCCCATGCTATTGCTTATGTTCCACATATGAATGAAACCATATAAGTGTCTTTCTCTGCTTGACTTACTTCACTTAACATAATCCCCTCCAGTTCCATCCATGTCAGTGTAAATGGTGAGTATTCATCATTTATGATGGCTGAATATTCCATTATATATATGTACCACTCTTTTATCCATTCATCTGTTGAAGGACATTTTGGCTCTTTCTACAGTTTGGCTATTTTGGACATTGCTGTTATGAACATTGGGGTGCATGTGCCCTTTCTTTACATTACCTCTGTATCCTTAGGGTAAATACCTAGTAGTGCAATTGCTGGGTCCTAAGGTAGAAGTATTTTTAAAACCTTGAGGACCCTCCATAATGTTTTCCAGAGTGTCTATAACAGCTTACATTCCCACCAACAGTGTAAGAGGGTTCCCTTTTCTCTTTATCCTTTCCAACATTTGTTGTTTCCTGTTTTGTTAATTTTTGCCATTCTAACTGGTGTAAGGTGGTATCTCACTGTGGGTTTTTATTTGAATTTCCATGATAGATAGTGATGTTGGGCATGTTTTCATGTGTGTGTTAGCCATTTGTATGTCTTCTTTGAAGAAGTGTCTGTTCATGTCTTCTGCCCATTTTTGGCCCATTTATTTGTTTTTTGTGTGTTGAGTTTGAGAAGTTCTTTATAGATCTCGGATATAAGCCCTTTATCTGCAATGTCATTGCAAATATCTTCTCCCATTCCATATGCTGTCTTTAGTTTTGTTGACTGTTTTCTTTGCTGTGCAGAAGATTTTTATCTTGATGAAGTCCCAAAAGTTCATTTTTGCTTTGGTTTCAGTTGCTTTTGGAGATGTGTCCTGAAAGAAGTTACTGTGGCTGATGTCAAAGAGGTTACTGCCTATGTTCACCTCCAGGATTTTGATGGATTCCTGTCTCATGCTGAGGTCTTTCATCCATTTTGAGTTTATCTTTGTGTATGGCATAAAGGAATGGTTCAGTTTCATTTTTCTATATGTAGCTGTCCAATTTTCTCAGCACCGCTTATTGAAGAGACTGTCTTTTCTACATTGGATATATTTTTTCTTGATTTGTCAGATTAGTTGACCATAGAGTTGAGGGTCTATTTCTGGAGTCTCTATTCTGTTCCATTGGTCTATGGGTCTGTTTTTGTGCCAATACCATGCTCTCTTGGTGATCACATCTTTGTAAGATAGCTTAAAATCAGGCAACGTGATGCCCCCAGCTTTGTTTTCCTTTTTCATCACCCCCTTGAGGATTCAGAGTCTTTTCTGGTTCCATAAAAATTTTAGGATAGTTTTTTCCAGCTATTTGAAAAATGCCAGTGGTATTTTAATAGAAATGCCATTGAAAGTGTAAATTGGCTGACTGATTCTAAGAGAAGCAAGATGGCAGAGGGGTGGGGGGCTCCATTTCAACTGGTCCCCTGAATTTAGCCAGATTTCTACCAAACCATTCTGAACACCCACAAACAACATTAAAAGCATGACCCATGACCAAATAATAATAATAACAATAATAAATTAAAAAATAAATTGGTGAATTATGCTTTATTGTAATAAAAAATGCTTTGTGAAAGATACCAATATAAATAAAACAAATGATAGACTGGGGAAAATATTTGGGGGAAATATCTGATAAAAGACTTATATACAAAATGTACAAATAAGTTAAAACATAACAATAAGAAACAAGATAATCCAACTTGGACATGGGTAGAAGATATTTACACACAAATCTGGAAAAAAAGTTATGCAGATGGCAGATAAGCATATGAGAAGATACGCAACATAATTTGTTTTTAAGGAATTGCAAATAAAAACAACAAAAACATACCAATACATATATTAGAATGGCTGAATCCCCCCAAAAAATAATAGTAATTGTTAGCAAGGATGTGGGCCAGCAGGAATTCTTGTATGGTGGAAATGCAAAATGATACAGTTACTTTGGAAGACATTCTGAGTTTCTTACAATGCGAAACATAGTATTACATATCACACTCCTATGTTTTTACCCAGTAGATTTGAAAAAGTAGGGGTGCCTGGGTGGCTCAGTGGGTTAAGCCTCTGCCTTCGGCTCAGGTCATGATCTCAGTGTCCTGGGATCTAGCCCTGCGTAGGGCTCTCTGCTCAGTGGGGAGCCTGCTTCCCCTCTCTCTCTCTGCCTGCCTCTATGCCTACTTGTGATCTCTCTGTCAAATAAATAAATAAAATATTTTAAAAAATGGATTTTCAAAAAAAAATTTTAAAAATTGACAAAGTAATGTTCACACAAAAATCTGTGTGCAAATATTTATGGAAGCTATATTCATAATTGCCTAAACTGGAATTAAATAAGATACATTTGACTTGGCAAAATGTCAAGCTGATACATTTATACCATAGAATACTACTCAATAATATAAAAGAATGAGCTATCAAGCCACAAAAAGACTTAGATGAATCTTCTTTTTTCCCAAATACTTTTATTTTATTTTTTTCAGTGTTACAACATTAATTTTCTATGCACCACACCCATTGCTCCATGCAATATGTGCCCTCCTCAATACCTACCACCAGGCTCACCCAATCTCCTACCCTCTCCCCTTCAAAACCCTCAGTTTGTTGCTCGGAGTCCAGACTCTCATGGTTCATCTCCCCCTCTGATTTCCCCCCATTCACCATTTCTTTCCTTCTCACAATGTCTTCCATGTTTTCCCTTATGCTCCACACATAAGCGAGGCCTGATACAGAGCTTGATCCCAGAACCCTGGGATCATAACCTGAGCCAAAGGCAGAGATTTTAACCAACTGAGTCACCTAGGCACCTCTCAGATAAATCTTAAATGCATATTGTGAAATGAAAGAAGTCATTCTAAAAGGCTTTTTCCCGTATGATTCCTACTATATGACATTCTGGAAAGATAAAACTATGAAAACAGTAAAATGATCAGTGGTTAACAAATTTTTGTGGTAGGGGTGACAGTTAAGTAGGTGAAATACAGGGGATATATAGGGCAGTAAATCTGCTCTGTCTGATACTATAATGGTTGCTACATGATGCTATGCATTTGTCAAACTACATGGAATTTTACAGCACAATTGTATGAAATTTTAATCATGTATGAAATTAATTATGTATGCATTTTTTATAATGTATGAATTTTTAAGTTAGAATGTGAGAATCAGAATGTTAGGGAAATCCCATAATGGAATGAAGAATGTGACAGAAGAATCAAGCTGCATTATATATGTATGAAACAACTTTCTTGAAGGAGGTGGAGAATTAAGGGGCTTACCTAACTAGCTTTGAATATCACTGAATTCTGTATGTTAATGACAAAAGTAAATGTACATCTGGTCTGACATCTTAAGAGGAGTCAGTCTACTTTAGTTTCAGCTACTTTTTTTCCTGGTCAATTTGATTTTGAGGTCTTTGACATTTGTGCATTTTTGTTTAATATCATCTGCTTATATATTAAAGATGTGATAGTATCTATATGTTGGGGGGAAAATAAATGTACAGAAGCACAGTACTCTAATTGATGAAGTAGTTTCATGTAGTAGTGTCAATTGACAATTCAGATATTGCTTTATATGTCTACTTAAAGAATTAAGCAACTGGGAGCCAGGTTTCACACTATAGGAGCGGAAGTTTACAGATAAGAAAGGGAAGGAGACTATAATATTCCATGTAGTAAATGATTACAGTTGGATCATTATAACTCAAATTATGTTAATAAATGTTACAAATGGAAATATTTATAAGTATTTTAAATATTAATCATGCAAATACATGGTTTAGCATATACATATGTGTTTCCTTATATGTCAGCTCAGATGTCCTAGAAAAATGCTATGGGCTGTATGTTTGTGTCTCTTCCAAATCCAAATACAGAAATCCTAATACCTAAATGTAATAGAATTGGGAGATGGGGTCCTTGGGAGGTGTGTAGGTTATGAAGGTAGAGCCCCTATGAATGGAATTAGTGTTCTTATAAAAGGGACCCTTCAGAGTTCCCTAGCTCCTTCCACCGTGTGTAGACACAGCATAAAGTCAGTAGTCTGCAAACTAGAAGTGGGCCTCCACCAAACTAAATCTGCTGGCACCCTAATCTTGGACTTTCAGCCTCCAAAACTATAAAAATAAAAAATAAATTTCTATTGTTTAAAGTCACCAAGTCTGTGGTATTTTGTTAGAGTAACTAATTGGAGTTAGACACTCTAGTAGCAACAGTATACTTGCCACAGAGAACTTGGGTTCTAATATCATTTTCCAGTAAAAGGAACCAGAACCTTTGAAGAAGTGCTTGATTCTAAAATTAGGACAGGAAATGCACAAGATGACTTAAAATATCCTGTAATAAAAGAAGGTAAGAAAGTGCAAAAAATGCACACACACCCCAAAAGCCATAATGGTGGTGGTATGTCAAAGTTACACAAGGACAAGCAAAAAAGGCTCTCACTGGTCAAAGCTGGAAGAATTTTGGCAACAAAATAATACTATAGTATTGGATTATAACACACAGTATAAAATAAATATCTTTGAGTTTACACTGATAAAAATAATTGCTAAAGAGGGGCATCTGGGTGGCTCAGTTGGTTAAGCATCTGTCTTCAACTCAGGTCATGATCCCATAGTCCTGGGATAGAGCCTTGGGTAAAGCTCCCTGCTCAGAGGGGAGCCTGCTTCCTTCTCCCTCTGCACTGCCCCCACATCCCAGGGTGGTGCTTTCCCTCTCTCTCAAATAAATAAAATATGAAAAAATAACTGAACTGTTAAACAAATTAATAAATTAGAAGGAAGAAGAGACAAATCTTCTCTGTAGAAGAATTCCAAAAATCCACGTAGATATTTCATTCTCAAGGAAGCTTAGCATAAGTCCCCATTCCTTATGTGTGGGCTATACCTAGTAATTTCTTTCCAAAGACTACAATATAGAAAGGTGGGGAAAAGTTATTTAATTTGGAAAATTCTGACAAACTCTACTTTAGTCAGGTGATCAGCAACAATGTCTTTTTTTTTCCCCAAATATATTTATTTTAATTTTTCAGTGTTACAAGAATGATTGTTCTTGCACCACACCCAGTGCTTCATGCAATACATGCCCTCCTCAATACCCACCACCAGGCTCGCCCAACCCCTCCAAACCACTCAGTTTTTTGCTCAGAGTCCACAGTCTCTCCTGGTTCATCACCCCCTCCGATTTCCCCCCATTCATCCTTCCCCTCCTTCTCACAATGCCCTCCATGATTTTCTTTATACTCCACACATAAGTGAGACCATAAGATAATTGGCAACAATGATAAGTCTTGTTGATAGTTTGTACCCTTGATATGATATGATAAAAATGACAATTTACCCTCTATTCTTCCTCCTCCAAACACACATCTGCAATCTAATCATTGAAATAATATCAGACAAATCCAAATAGAGAGACATTCTACAAATTTTCTGACCACTCTCAAGATCATCAAAAACACAGTAAGTCAGAGAAGCTATCATAGCAAAGAGAAGCCTAAGGAGATAAGTCAGCTAATTATGATGTAACATGGCAACTAATCTTCCATTTTGGATGGGATCCTGAAACAGAAAAAAAAAAGATTAGATAATAATTGAGGGAATCTAAATAAAATATGGGCTTTAATTATTAATAATTTATCCATATTGGATCATCAGTAGTAACAAATGTATCATACCAATATAATAATAGAAAAAAACTTAATGTGCATATGAGAAGTGTCTTCTACCTCCACAATTTCTATGCAAATTTAAAACTCATAAAAATGAAGAATATTAAAAAATCAAGGGTGAATATAAATGCTTATCATTCATATTCTATCTAGAGGTGATTGTCTCAGACCACAGCAATCTTTGTTCCTTGTAAACAACTTATTTTGCTTCTGTCTTCATGGTCCTTTTTGCTCTCCAAAGCCCTAGGGGTTTTTTTTTTATTGTTTTTGTTTGTGTTTTGTTTTGTTTGCCAACAGATTGCAAATAGTTTTGTGTTTTGCTCTAAGAGTTTTACTTATATAATTTTTATATACTAACTGTATTTTAAACTCCTTGATAACAATTTATTCTGCCTTTCACTGAATTGCCTTTAATGTAATGTCTCCAGCTTCTATAAAGGTCACTGTAAAGCAAATTTAGCCATATAAAATTCATCATTTTCCTTTATGGTTAAAAATTATAGGGACAGGAACACTTCAGGAATGGTAGAGTGAAGACTTCTGAAAACCTATTTTTCAAAAAACCCAACAATAAAACAAACAAAAAAAATTGTCAAAGTCAATCAACCCAGGCGTTGGAACAATCTGAGTGTTTATTGAAAAGCAGAGATGAATCCATCTCAAGAACAGTGAGCATTGTGGCATTTAATTTGCTCTATTTCCATCTCACTCTCTCTCTCCCAGCTCTGTAGTAGTCTTGAAAACAGCTTTACAACTACGGTAGCTCTGAAAACCAAAGGCTAAAGGCTATAGGGAGCACACCAGTAAAATCCCCCTCAAAGCTCCTTTTCCAGAGAATTGTCATTATTTGACAATTAATGCCAATCTGGCAGCTCCCACCAAACCCCCAATTGCAGGATTTGTCCTTATTTGACCTGACTTGAAGTTCACCTTGCTAGTCTTTTCCCTGGGGCATTTGTTAAAAAGCAATCAGAGGCAATTAACTTCAGCTGCCTGAGGCAGTTTCCAGTTTGGGGACAAATGAGAGAGAGACTGATCAAAAACTGGTAACTTAAAGCTGTAAGGTGAGAATGTTCATACAATTCTTTGAAAATCTGTAACAAATTTCTGGGGATGTAGAAGTCCACATTCAGGTACAAGGTTATGCACATATCAAGGAAAAGTTGTCCAAAATCTATCACCTATGGATGAACTTGAGGTTCTGAAAGGCAGTTAGTGAAGGCTAAGTCAAAGATGTAAACTATTAGAACATTGGTGGGTATTGAGGATAACACATATTGCATGGAGCACTGGGTGGGGTACATGAACAATGGATCTTGTAGCACTGAAAAAATGAAATAAAAGTATTTAAGGGGGAAGAACATTGAAGGAATGCACAAAGCCCTTTGGCAAAGAATGGAAGACTTAAAAGCACAGGCATTTAAGGAAATCTGATTAATCATTAGCTGTTAAGTAAATTGAGATTTCAGTGGTTACAAAACAAACAAAAAAATTAAAAAAAAAAGTCTTTACATAATTGGTTGAAGAAAGTCACTCAACAATCAAATAGAATTAACACAACGACCAAACCAAACAGCAATAACGACAAACACTGAGAGGATTTCAGCTCCAAATTATAGTCAAGTTGTCCAATTTTCAATGGACAATTAGGAAACATGCTCAGAAATAAGGAAACCTGGCCCATACACAGAAACAAAGTGTAGTTAATAGAAATTTTCTCTAAAGAATCCAGACTTTAGATTTACTAGACAAAGATGTTAAATTAGATATATCCAAAGTTACATAGATGTACTCCAAAAGCTGGATAACTATATCTAAAAAACTAAAGGAATATATGAATATCATATGTATCAGAGAATATCAACACAGAGATTGAAATTATTAGAAAAACAACCAAATAGAAATTCTGAAGTTGAGAAGTACCCTAACTGAAATGAAAATTTACTATAGAGATTGAATAACACATTTAATCTGGCAAAAGAATCAGTGAACTTGAACATAGGTTAAATAAACAAAAAATGGCCCTAGAAAGGAATGAGTACTGATGCATGCTACCACATGGATGGACCTTGAAACAGTATGCTAACTGTAAGAAGCCAGGTACACAGACCACATATTATATGATTAAATTTTTATAAAATGTTAAGGATAAATCCACAGAGGCAGGTAATAGATTAGTGGTTTCCAGGGAGTGGTATAGAGGATAATGGAGAACAGACTACTAATAGAGATATGGTTTCTTTTTACAGTGCTAAAAACATTGAATTATATATGGTGAAATTATATATGGTAATTTTTGGACAACTCTGTGAATATTTAAAAATCACAGAATTGTACATTCTAAAGAGGGAGTTCATGGTATTCTAGTGTGTCAGTAAAGCTGTCATTTATTTTTCAAATGTCAAAGCACATTGCTCACCAATCATCTGGAAAAGTCTATGTAAGCAATTTCTTTTAAAATGTAGAGTCAAGAGAATTTTTACTTTCCTGAAGTTTCTGATAATTAGCACTGAACATAATCCATTTACTTCTTCATTGGAAAGCTCAGAATCACAACTGAAATTCAGGTATCAAAATTAGTTTGGTCCCTATGGTCTTTTTCTATGCATCCTTTATTTTTTTTCTTAATTTGGCCTTTTCCTCTCAAATTCCCATTCATCTTGATATTCTATGACAATTCTAATTTCAATAGTTTTCCTAATATATTTCCATTGTAAATGTCTTCAAATAGTGGATAAAAATAACTTGCAGAATGATTTGCCAATAAAACATATTTGAATATGAATGTCAAATAATATAACGATTACTTGAAAAACAAATGGAGCTTCAAATATCTTAGATGACATATTGATTTGAGCATAATTGAAATATGTATGCAAGCACGATATTTAATGTATATTTACTTTCATTTTATTCAACACACTTCTGATCCTTGAATTCTATTTGAAGCATTATTCGTGAATGGCCATATGGCCTCTGTAATAATTTTTTGACTTATAAACTTTATTTTCCAATCATAGAGAATGGTCTAATGATGGTTCACAAACTTTAGTTTTTGTATCATGGCTTCTGTTCTGCTAAGCATTGTCTATGATGAAGAATAACATGCACCAGACTAAAAACCATCCCTTATCCCATATTCAGGGTCCAAGGTCTTAATTTATCAAATATCCCTCAGATTTCCTTTCTTATCTCTTTCTCTTCAGACTTGTTACACTTTCATGTTACAGATGTTACAGTAAGTTAGATCAGTGCTGTTCCTCATCTCTTTTTGCATAAAAGTAAATAGAAGATAGGCAATAAATATATAATTAGATCAGTGATAATCAGTCTTTTATTTAAATGTCCTTCATAGCTCGTTATACAATAGCCCTCAGGCCTCAATCTATACCCCATCACTTGCTACATTTACTCAGAGTGTCCTAGCTTAAAGGCCAGGCCTCTTTGTTTATAACCATTTTTCATTGTGCAAAGTAATGTACCATTTTATACAGTTTCTAGGATCTAACAACCTTACTTCGTATTCTTTAGATATACTGTCTAATCCTAGGTTCAAGATTTTTCCCTTCCTATACTCAGCAGAGTCTTTTTTAAACACCAGTTATTGTAGACATTGCTGCTTTGAACATTGGGGTACATATGGCCCTTCTTTTCACTACATCCATATTTTGGGGGTAAATACCCAGTAGTGCAATTGCAGTGGAAAGAGCCAAGATGCCCTTCAACAAATGAATGGATAAAGAAAATATGGTCCATATATACAATGGAATACTATGCAGCCATCAGAAAGGATGAATACCCAACTTTTGTATCAACATGGACAGGACTGGAAGAGATTGTGCTGAGTGAAATAAGTCAAGCAGAGAAAGTCAATTATCTTATGGTCTCACTTAGGTGTGGAGAATAAGGAAAATCATGGAGGGCCTTGTGAGAAGGAAGGGAAGAGTGAAGGGGGGGGAAATCAGAGGGGGCAATGAACCATGTGAGACTGTGGACTCTGAGAAACAAACTGAGAGTTATGGAGGGAAGAGGGGTGAGGAGATAAGTGAGCCAGGTGGTGGGTATTAAGGAGGGCTCATATTGTATGGAGCACTGCGTGTGGTGCATAAACAATGAATCTTGGAACACTGAAAAACAATAAAATTAAGATGTTAAAAAATAAAAAAATAGAAAAAGAAAAAATAAAACACCAGTTATTTTTTAAGAGTTACAATTTTTTAAGAGTTACAATTTCAATCACACCTATGAAGTTTTCATTTCAAGTAGAGAAGAAAAAATAAAAATAATATGTTTTGGTTACTCCTCTGTTCATTTAGCACTTATATCTTTTCTCTATATTAATAATATGATTAAAATTAGATAAAATAAAAATGAAATTTAAAAATGCCTAGAAATTTCAAATTAAAAACAGAATGTCATTTACTTTAGCATCACAAAAAGTATAATACTTAATTATATATCTAATTAAATATGTAAAAGATCTATATAATGAAAAATACAGAATTCTCATGAAGCAAATTTTAAAAATAAATAAGTCAAGAGATATTCTATGTTCATAAATAGAAAGATTAAATATTGTCCAGATGTCAGTTCTTCTTAACTTGGTATATAGATTCGATGCAATAGCAATCAAAATAAAAAATAATTTTAAAAGGTAACTGCCACCTCCTGACAGCTCACGGGAGAAGAATGAGGCACAAACAAGTCAGCTGCAAGAGACCGGGAGCAGGGGACGACAGTAGAAAAGACTGTCACCCTGAACCATTCCTTAGTCTCATATTTATTAGAAAGTAAATAACAATCAACAAAGAAGCCAGAGTAGGTCACACATTGACCATGAGTTTTGCAGATAAGTAGGAAGAAAGGCAAAATATGTCCCGTCACATAGTACATGAAGTATCCTGAGCAAACCCAAACAAGAGATTCATCTAACTAACCGCAGATGTTCTCCGGGGAAGGGGAGATAATGGAAAAACGAAGCAGGTGGCCTTCAGCCTTGAGTGAGCCGGGCATCCCCAGCTGCTGGGTTTCAAGGACGTATATCGTCCTCTCCCCCAGAGGCTCATCGCCAGTACATGTTTTTCTTAAGTCTATATCTAAGCATGCTTGGTAACTAGTATAATTTCTCATAAGTTATATTTTAAGCAGTATATTGTTCTGAGGGATGGTTACAGGTAACATTTACATATTTGACAAATCACAATTTCACAGTTAAATTGAGATTTTCAAATAAAATGTTGAGGGGTGTCTAGGTGGCTCAGTCCATTAAGCATCTGCCTTCAGTCCTGGGATCAAGCCTTGTGTTAGGCTCCCTGCTCAGAGGGGAGTCTGCTTCTCCCTGTCCCCTTGCCCCTACCTGCCCCCTCATTCATGTATCTCTCTTGCTCTCTCAAATAAATGAAATTAAAAAATAACAAAATAAACTAAAATGCTGATATAACAAACATGGATTTAACTTTTTAATTTAGACAACTTTACTTGAGCCATCTAGGCATTTTTCCAGATTTTATCTTTTAGAGCAGTTTTACATTACAACAAAGCTTAGAAGGAGGTACAGAGATGTCCCATATACCTCCTACCCCTACATGCATATGTTCCATTATCAATCAGCATCATTCACCAGAATAACACTCTTTCTTTTTAACCAAGAATGAATCTTCATTGACACATCATAATCACCAAAAGTCTATATTTTACCTTAGGATTCACTCTTGACATAAACTATGTTGTATGGGATTGGACAATGGTATAATGATATGTATCCATCATTCAAGTATCATATGTATCACCAACTTCTTTCAGGACATGTCTCTAAAGGCAAAGTATTTTCACTTCCCTAAGAAGTCCTCTGTGCTATGTCTATTTATCTCTCCTCACCCCCTCCGGGAAACTGCTGGTTCTTTTAAATGTCTCCACATTTTGCTTTTTCCAGAATGCAAGATAGTTAGAATCATACTGTAGATTGGCTTCTTTCACTTAGTAATATGTATTTAAGGTCTTTTCATGGATTGTGATTTGTTTCAAGATAATATTTGTCACTTCTCAAGTCATTTTAATGCTGATTGCTTTGAAATTATTGTCAGGTAATTCCAATATTTGATTCATTAATTTCAGTTTGGCATCAGTTTTTTTATTTTTATTTTTATTTTTTTGTAACGTAAGTTCCTATTTTCCTACATCTTGCACATTTTTTGATATTATGTTACTTCCGGGTCTTATTATTTATTTATTATTTTTATTTTTTTATTATGTTATGTTAGTCACCTTACAGTACATCATTAGTTTTTGATGTAGTGTTCCATGATTCATTGTTTGCCTATAACACCCAGTGCACCCATGCAATCTAAGCCCACATTAATAGCCTAAAAATGAAAATGGCAAATTAAAAAAATAAGTTTTTTGCCTGTTTTGTCAAAGATGATTTGACCATAGAGTTACAGGTCCAGAGTTACAGGTCCATCTCTGGGCTCTCTATTCTGTTCCACTGGTCTATGTGTCTGTTTTTGTGCCAGTACCATGCTGTCTTGGTGATCACAGTGTTGTAGTAAAGCTTGAAATCAGGCAATGTGATACCCACAGCTTTGTTTTTCTTTTTCAACATTTCCTTAGCAATTCAGGGTCTTTTCTGGTTCCATACAAATTTCAGGATTGTTTGTTCCAGCTCTTTGAAAAAAACTGGTGGAATTTTGATCGGGATGGCATTGAAAGTATAGATTGTTCTGGGCAGTGTAGACATTTTTAACAGTGTTTATTCTTCTGATCCATGAGCCTGGAATACTTTTCCACCTTTTTGTGTCTTCTTCAATTTCTTTCATAAGTGTTCTTTAGTTCCTCAAGTACAGATCCTTTCCCTCTTTGGTTAGGTTTATTCCCAAGTATCTAATTGTTCTTGGTGCTACAGTAAAGGGAATCGATTCTCTAATTTCCCTTTTCATATGTTCACTGTTAGTATATAGGAAAGTAACTGATTTCTGTGCATTGATTTTGTATCCTGACACATTACTGAATTGCTGTATGAGTTCTAGTAGTTTGAGGGTGGAGTCTTTTGGGTTTTCCATATAAAGTACCATGTCATCTGTGAAGAGAGAGAGTTTGACTCCTTCTTTGCCAATTTGAATATCTTCTATTTCTTTTTGTTGTCTGATTGCTGTCGATAGGACATCTAGTACTATGTTGAACAGAGTGGCGAGAGTAGGCATCCTTGACGTGTTCCTGATCTCAAAGGGAAGGTTGTCAGTTTTTCCCCTTTGAGAATGATATTTGCTGTGGAGAAAAGACAGTCTCTTCAATAAATGGTGCTGGGAAAACTGGACAGCTCTATGTAGAAAATGAAACTTGACCATTCTCTTACACCATACACAAAGATAAACTTGAAATGCATGAAAGACCTCAAGGTGAGGCAGGAATCTATCAAAACCCTAGAGAAGAACATAGGCAGTAACCTCTATGACATTAGTCACAGCAACTTCTTTCAGGACATGTCTCTAAAGGCAAAGGAAACAAAAGTGAAAATAAACTTTTGGGACTTCATTAAGAAAAAAGCTTCTGCACAGCAAAGGAAACAGTCAACAAAACAAACAGGCAACCCACAGAATGGGAGAAGACATTTGCAAATGACATTACAGACCAAGGTCTGATATCTAAGATCTATAAAGAACTCCTCATACTCAACACTCACAAAACAGATAATCACATCAAAAAATGGGCAGAAGACATGAACAGACACTTCTCCAAAGAAGACATACAAATGGCTAACAGACACATGAAAAAATGTTCATCATCTTTAGCCATCAGAGAGATTCAAATCCAAACCACACTGAGATACCACCTTACACTGGTTAGAATGGCCCAAATCAACAAGACGGTAAACAACAAATGCTGGAGAAGATGTGGAGAAAGGGGAACCCTCTTCCACTGTTGGTGGGAATGCAAGTTGGTGCAGCCACTTTGGAAAACAATATGGAGATTCCTCAAGAAATTAAAAATAGAGCTACCCTATGACTCTGCAATTGCACTACTGGGTATTTACCCCAAAGAAGCAGATATAGTACAAAGAAGAGTCACATGTACCCCTATGTTCATAGCAGCCATGGCCACAATCGCCAAACTGTGGAAAGAACCAAAATGCCCTTCAACAGATGAGTGGATAAGGAAGATGTGGTACATCTATACAAGGGAATATTATGCCTCCATCAGAAAGGATGAATAGTCAACTTTTGTATCAACATGGACAGGAGTAGAAGAGATTATGTGAAGTGAAATAAGTCAAGCGGAGAGAGTCAATTATATTATGGTTTCACTTACGTGTGGAGTATAAAGAAAATCATGGAGGGCATCATGAGAAGGAAGGGAAGGGTGAATGGGGGGAAATCGGAGGGGGTAATGAACCAGGAGAGACTGTGGACTCTGAGCAACAAACAGTGGTTTGGAGGGGCGGGGGGTGGGGGGTTGGGTGAGCCTGGTGGTGGGTATCGAGAAGGGCACGTATTGCATGGAGCACTGGGTGTGGTGCATGAACAATCTGAACACTGAAAAAATAAAAAAAAAATATTTGGGGGAAAAATAAGTTTTTCTTATGTTCCACACGTAAGTGAGACCATAGGATAATTGACTGGGCTTGTTTTACTCTGCATAATCTCTTCCAGTCCCATCCATGTTGATACAAAAGTTGGGTATTCATCCTTTCTGATGGAGGCATTATATTCCATTGTATATATGGGCCATATCTTCTTTATCCATTCGTCTGTTGAAGGGCATCTTGGCTCTTTTCATAGTTTGGTGATTGTGGCCATTGCTGCTATGAACATTGGGGTACATGTGGCCCTTCTTTGTACTACTTCATCTACTTCTTTGAGGTAAGTACCTACTAGTGTAATTGCAGGGTCATAGGGTAGCTCTATTTTTAATTTCTGGGGGGAAATTGGAAGAGAAGATGAACCATGAGAGACTGTGGACTCTGAGCAGCAAGCTGAGGGTTTTGGAAGGGAAGGGGGTGGGTGGTTGGGCTAGCCTAGTGGTGGGTATTGAGGAGGACATGTATTGCATGGGGCTCTTGGTGTGGTACATGAACAATTAATCTTGTAACATTGAAAAATTAAAATAAAAGCATTTGAGGAAAAAATTAAAAATAAAAAAAAAATAATGTTTTTTAGGCTTACCATGCCAGTTCTTACCTAATTTGAAGGGGTTGGTTCCAATGACAATCCAATTTTCAGTCTTTGTAGTGTTATTTTGGTCAAACTTCTCGTCAATTGATCCCCTTGCAGGTCCTCCTAGTGTTATCGGTAATATGTCCATTTAACTCACGGAAGGGAATAATCCTACCTCGGCTACCTTCTGTTGCTACAAGGGGATTGGGAATCTCTAGGCCTGGATCACCTCTCCTGTTGGATGGGAGTTGTAGTTGTTCCTCCAGACTTGAGTCTCCTGATTCACCTTTCCTCTTACCACCTTTTAGAGTTCTCCTTTAGTTGTTCTTTTTATTATTTCTATTGTTTATGATTGTACTTAATGGGAAGGAGCACAGAGAGATGAGTCAATGCCATCTTGTCAACCCAAAGTTCTTTTTTTTAAGATTTTATTTATTTATTTGACACACAGAGAGAGATTACAAGTGGGCAGAGAGGCAGGTAGAGAGGGAGGGAAGCAGGCTCCCTGCTGAGCAGAGAGCCGGATTCGGGACTCAATCCCAGGACCGTGGGATCATGACCCAAGCCAAAGGCAGAGGCTTTAACCCACTGAGCCATCCAGGGCTCCCCAAAGTTCTTTTTTTAAAAAATATTTTATTTATTTACTTGACAGAGAGGAGAGAGATCATAAGTAGGCAGAGAGTCAGGCAGAGAGAGAGGAGAAGCAGGCTTCATGCTGAGCAGAGAGCCCAATGCTCAATAACAGGACCCTGAGATTATGACTTGAGCCAAATGCATGGGCTTTAACCCACTGAGCTACCTCCGCTCTTCATCAACCCAAAGTTCTGAGTTCCCTACTTAATTTACTTAAAGAAAAACAAAATCTCTCACTTATATGTGGAATCTAAACAAAATGAACAAAAAAACAAAGTCAAACAGACTCTTAAATATAGAGAAAAACTGATGGTTACCAAAGCAGAGATGGGCTGGAGGATGGGCCAACTAGACAAAGGATAAAGAGATACAAACTTCCAGTTATAAAATAAATAAATCATGGAAATAAAAAGAATAGCATAGAGAATATTGTGAATAATATTGTAATAAATTGGTGACTATCCATATAGTGGTGAGCATTGAGTAATATACAGAATTGTTAAATCAATATGTTGTGTACCAGAAACAATATAATGTTGTATATCAATTATATTCCATTAATAATAATAAAAAATAAATAATTGGACCTGTCAAATAGATATCTGAAAGTGATAGGCTCTTGTGCATTTCTTAGATCAGATTCAGAACTACAAACCCAGAGATTACATAATGAAAGATTCCAAACATATCAAAGGAATGACTCTGTGGGTGCCTAAGTTCTTGTGAATGCTTCTCCTGTCAGTTTTCAAAGAAGATTGGTTGATGAACTGGGATAGGAATACCATATTTTTTTACAATGATTAGACAGTGACTCTGAGTTGATGCTATTTCCTGGAGTCTCTGCTTACTATTTGTCTCCACTAAGTCAAGTAATACTTGTGGGAGCCAGGTGATAAACACAGTTTGACTTGAATTTTCCTCATGTATGCCCTTTAAGTATGTTGGATATATGCTTATAAAATTAAGATAAATCCTAATAAAATTCAACAGCCTACA
>CM052797.1:18898701-18917767 GCA_028533885.1 Nasua narica
GGGAAACACACACGCACGCATGCACGCACGCACGCACACACACACACACACTTTAGAATATGATCAAGCCATAAAAAAGAAGGAAATATGCCATTTGAGGTAACTTGGATAAATCTTGAGAACATTACATGAAGTGAAATAAGTGAGGCAGAGAAAGACAAGTACTATATGATATTATTTATATGTGGAATATTAAGAAATGCACAGGAAGAGAACTTAGATTGGTGAATATCAGGGCCTGGATCTGGAGAGAAAGTGTGATGGGGATCAAAGGATATAAATTTCCAGTTTTTTTTAATTAATTAATTTATTTATTTGACAGAGAGAGAGAGAGAGAGAGAGATCGCAAGCAGGCAAAGAGGCAGGCAGAGAGAGAGGGGGAAGCAGGCTCCCCGCTGGGCAGAGAGCCAGATGTGGGACTTGATCCCAGGACCCTGAGATCATGACCTGAGCTGAAGGCAGAGGCTTTAACCGTCTGAGCCACCCTGGCACCCCTAAATTTCCAGTTTTAGGATGATTATGTTCTGGGGATGAAATGGACAGCATGATGACTATAGTTAATAATATTGTATTATATATCTAAAACTTGCAAAAAGACAAATTTTAAATATTCTCACTATAAGGAGAAGTCGTAATCATATGAGGTAATAAACTGTTAACTAAAGTTACTGTGGTAATTTCACAATACATGTGTGTTTCAAAACATCACATTGTACACCTTAAACTTACACGGTGTCAGATATGACAAATATACTCCCAATAAAGCTGAAGGTGGGAAGGCCAAACTATTAGAATAAGAAGTGGAAAGAACCAAAATGCCCTTCAATAGATGAATGGATAAAGAAGATATCTTAGATATATAAAATGGAATATTATTCCTACATCAAAAAGGATGAATATCCAACTTTTGTATCAACATGGATGGGACTGATAGAGATTATGTGGAGTGAAATAAGTCAAGTGGAGAGAGTCAATTATCTTATGGTCTCACTTAGGTGTGGAGCATAAGGAAAATCATGGAAACCATTGTGAGAAGGAAGGGAAGGGTGAAGGAGGGGAAACAGAGGGGGCGATGAACCATGAGAGACTGTGGACTCTGAGCAACAAACTGAGGGTTTTAGAGGGGCAGAGGTGGGGTGTTGGGTGAGCCTTGGGGTGGGTATTGAGTAGGGCTTGTATTGCATGAAGCACTTGTAACACTGAAAAAATTAAGTAAACATATTTGGGGGAAAAAAAAGAACAAGAAGTGGAGTTGTGGTTCATGAGGCTAGAGGGAGACAGGAGATTGATGGACCTCTGGGGCATGACAGAAATATTTAAAACTGGATTGTGTTGATGGTTGTATATCTCTGTAAGTGTACTGAAACTCATCTAACTATATAGTTAGATTTTTATTTTATCTCAACAAAGCTCTTAGGAAAATTAATGCCTTATAATGCATTAAATAAATGAAAAAAAAAAAAAGGTTAGGAGAAGATTTAATCACCATGATGGGACCAAGTGTAAACTCTACATTTTCTAACATTACAGCCTGTACTCAGTCCACTTCATATGCTGCTGTATAAAGATTTAACAATTTTTTCTTTAGATAAACTTAGATATGCATAAGCAAACACACTAATCTTACCTCTTTCCAGTATATAACAGTAAATACTTAGTATTTTCCTTGTGTAGTGTATTCATATTAAAAGAACAACAGCAGCAACAACAAGAGCACACCAGGATCAAGGAACTCTAACCTTTGAACTTCTTCTAGGGTACACATGATAGAAATAAAATATTCATTCATTATGGGAAGAGCACAGAGGTAAATTTTCATGTAAAGTCAACATTGCCTTAAGGTTTGTACAAAGCAAATGTTTTAATAGAGGATTCAATTTCAATCTGGATTAAAAGTTAAATTAAACAGTGAGGGAAAGTCATGGCCAACCGTTCTTATTTAGTCATTTCCAAGTGAAGCTCAAGAACTGAGAAAAATTCAGAAAGTAATGTACTGAAGTGTTTTTGCAGAGGTTTTGAGATTATGGATCCTATTAAACTTTAATAGCAGATAGGAGGTTTTACCCCAGTAGTCATTTTATCTTTAGTGACTCAGAAAAAACAAAGACTTAAAGCTTGTTCTTTTCATGAAAAGTGTGTATACTTTGGAATCAGAGGTTTCAGTTTAAGTCATCGATCTGGGTATGTAGACTTGAGCAGGTCAAATGACTTCTCTGAGGCTCCAAGTTTCCTCATGAAAGAAATGTGGGCACTCTGGAAAATCTAATGCAAAAGTCTATTTTATTATTTTTCCCGAATACTTTTATTTTTTCAGTGTTAAATGATTCATTGCTCATATAGCACACCTTTGCTCCATGCAATACATCCCTTCCTCAATACCCACCACCAGGCTCGCCCAGCCCCACCCCAGCCCCTCCAAAACCCTCAGTTTGTCCCTCAAAGTCCAGAGTCTCTCATAGTTCATCTCCCCTAACACTTTCCCCCAATTCACCCTTCCTTTCCTTTTCACAATGCCCTCCATGTTTTTCCTTATGCTCTACATCTAAGTGAGACTATATGATAATTGATTCTCTGCTTGACTTATTTCACTCTGCATAATCTCTTCTAGTCCCGTCCATGTTGATACAAAAGTTGGATATTCATCCTTTCTGGTGGAGGCATAATACCCCATTGTATATATGGATCTTATCTTCTTTATCCATTTATCTGTTGAAGGACATCTGAACTCATTCCACAGTTTGGAGAATGTGGACATTGCTGCTATGAACATTGGGGTACATGTGGCCCTTCTTTGTACTGCAACTGCTTCTTTGGGGTAAATACCCAGTAGCACAATTGCAGGGTCGTAGGGTAGCTCTATTTTTAATTTCTTCAAGAATCTCCACACTTTTTCCAAAGTGTCTGCACCAACTTGCATTCCCACCAACTGTGTACGACAGTTGCCCTTTTTCCACATCCTCTCCAACATATATTGTTCACTGACTTGTTGGTTTGGGCCATTCTAATTGGTGAAAGGTACTATCTCAATGTGTTTTTTTATTTGAATCTCCCTGATGCCTAATGATTAAGAACATTTTTTCATTTGTCTTTTGGCCATTTGTAGGTGTTCTTTGGAGAAGTGACTATTCATGTCTTCTGCTGCCCATTTTTTGACGTGATTATCTGCTTATGAGTGTTGAGTTTGAGGAGTTCTTTATAGATTTTAGATATCAGCCCTTTGTCTGTAGTGTCATTTGCGAATATCTTCTCCCATTCCACGGGTTGCCTGTTTTTTTAAAAAAATATTTTATTTATTTATTTGACAGAGAGAGATAGCAATTACTATCACTAGGCAGAGAGGCAGGCAGAGAGAGAGGGGGAAAGCAGCTCCCGCTGAGCAGAGAGCCCGATATGGGGCTCGACTCCAGGACCCTGAGATCATGACCTGAGCCAGAAGCAGAGACTTTAACCCACGGAGCCACCCAGATGCCCCTACCTGTTTGTTTTATTGATGCTTCCTTCACTGTGCAGAAGCTTTTTATCTTGATTAATTCGCAGAAGTTCATTTTTGCTTTGTTTCCTTTGCCTTTGGAGAAATGTCTTGAAAGAAGTTGCTTGGGTTGATGTTGAAGAGGAAACTGCCTATGCTCTCCTCTAGGATTTTGATAGATTTCTGCCTCACATTGAGGTCCTTTATCCATTTTGAGTTTATCTCTGTGTACAGTGTAAGAGAATGGTCAAATTTCATTCTTCTATATATAGCTGTCCAATTTTCCCAGTATGACTTATTGAAGTGACTGTGTTTTTTTTTAAAGATTTTATTTATTTATTTGAGAGAGAGAGAGAGAGAGGGCGCATGAGAGGGGAGAAGGTCAGAGGGAGAAGCAGACTCCCCGTGGAGCCAGGAGCCCAACGTGGGACTCAATCCTGGGACTCCGGGATCGTTACCTGAGCTGAAGGCAGTTGCCCAACCAACTGAGCCACCCAGATGCCCATGACTGTGTTTTTTCCACTGGAAATTTTTTTCCTGCTTTTTCAAAGATTATTTGACTATAGAGTAGCAGGTCCATATCTGGGTTCTCTACTCTGTTCCACTGGTCTATGTGTCTGTTTTTGTGCCAGTACCATGCTCTCTTGGTGATCACAGCTTTGTAGTAAAGCTTGAAATCAGGGAATGTGATGCCCCAGCTTCTTTTGTATTTTTCAATATTTTCTGAGCAAGTCAGGGTCTTTTCTGGTTCCATACAAATTTTAGGATTGTTTGTTTCAGCTCTTTAAAAAATGCCAGTGGAATATTTATCTGGATGTCATTGAAAGTATAGATTGCTCTGGGCAGTATAGACATATTAACAATGTTTATTCTTCTGATCCATGAGCATGGAATGCTTTTCCTCCATTTTGTGTCATTTTGAGATTCTTTCATGAGTGTTCTGTAGTTCCTCAAGTAGGTATCATGTCATCTGTGAAGAGAGAGAGTTTGACTTCTTCTTTGCCAATTTGAATTAATTTTATTTCTTTTCATTCTCTTATTGCTGTTGCTAGGACTTCTACTATACGTTGAAAAAGAGTGCTGAGAGTGGGCATTATTGTTGTGTTCCTGATCTCAAAGGGAAGGCTGTCAGCTTTTCCACATTGAGAATAGATAGATTTAATGGAGTTGAGGAATGTTCCCTCTATCCCTATACTTTGAAGAGTTTTAATCAGGAAAGGGTGCTGTATTTTTTCAAATGCTTTTTCTGCATCAATTGAGAGGACCATGTGCTTCTTCTCTCTTCTCTTATTGATTTGTTCTATCACATTGATTGATTTGTGAATGTTGAACCACCCTTGCATCCCAGGGATAAATCCCACCTGGTCATGATGAATAATCTTTTTAATGTGCTGTTGGATCCTATTAGCTAGGATCTTGTTGAGAATCCCGGCATTTATATTCATCAGGGATATTGGCCTAAAATTCTCCATTTTGATGGGGTCTTTGCCTTGTTTGGAGTTCAGAGTAATTAATGCTGGCTTCATAGAATGATTCTGGAATTTTTCCTTCTGTTTCTATTTTTTGAAACAGTTTCAGGAGAATAGGTATCATTTCTTCCTTGAATGTTTGATAGAATTCCCCAGGGAATCCTTCAGGTCCTGGGCTCTTGTTTTTTTGATCACTGCTTCAATCTTGTTACTAGATATTGGTCTATTCAGGTTGTCCATTTCTTCCTGTTTCACTCTTGGAAGTCTATAGGTTTCCAGGAATGCCTCCATTTCTTTTAGGTTGCTTAACTTATTGGCATATAGCTGTTGATAATAATTTCTGATGATTGTTTCTATTTCCTTGAGTTCATTGTGATCTCTCCCCTTTCATTCATAATTTTGTTAATTTAGGTCATCTCTCTATTCTTGTGGATTAGTTTGGCCAGTGGCTTATCGATCTTATTGATATTTTTAAAAAACGAACTTCTGGATTTATTGATGCATTCTAATGTTTCTCTAATTTCTAACTCATTGATCTCGTCTCTAATCTTGATTATTTCCCTTCTTGTGCATTGGGTTGACTTAATTTGTTGTTGATTTTCCAGTTCTTTAAGGTGTAAAGAGAGCTGGTATATTCGAGATTTTTCAATCTTTTTTAGTGAGGCTTTGATTGCTATGTATTTCCCCTGTAGGACGGCCTTTGCCATATCCCATTGGTTTTGGACAGATGTGTCTTCATTCCCATTGGTTTCCATGAATTGTTTAAGTTCATCTTTGATTTCCTGGTTGATCCCAGAATTCTTGAGTAGGTTGGTCTTTATCCTCCACATATTTGAATTCTTTCCAAACTTTTTATTGTGGTTGAGTTTCAGTTTCAAAGCATTGTGGTCTGAGAATATGCAGGGAATCATCTTAATCTTTTGTTACCGGTTGAGTCCTGATTTGTGACCCAGTATGTGGTCTAGTCTGGAGAAAATTCCATGTGCGCTGGAGAAAAATGAGTATTCTGTTGTTTTAGGAAGTAATGTTCTGCATATATCTATGAGTTCCATGTGGTCCAATGTGTCGTTCAAAGCTCTTGATTCTTTACTCTGTTTGGATGATCTATCTGTTACTGAGAGTGGCATGTTAAGATTTCCTGGAATCAATGTATTCACATCAATATCACTCTATATTTTGATTAACAGTTGGCTTATGTAGTTGGCTGATCCTATATTGGGGGCATAAATGTTTACAATTGTTAGATATTCTTGGAAGACAGACCCTTTAAGAATAATGTAGTGTCGGGCGCCTGGGTGGCTCAGTTGGTTGAGCATCTGCCTTCAGCTCAGGTCATGATCCCGGAGTCCCAGGATCGAGTCCCATATCGGACTCCCAGCTCTGTGGGAAGTCTGCTTCTCCCTCTGACCTTCTTCCCTCTCATTCTCAGTCTTTCTCTCTCCAATAAATAAATAAAATCTTTAAAAAAAAAAAGAATAATGTAGTGTCCTTCTGTATCTCTGACTACATTCTTTAGCTTAAAATAAAATTTATCTGATAGGAGAATCACTACTCCAGCTTTCTTTTGAGACCCGTTGGCATGAAAGATGGTTCTCCATCCCTTCACTATCAGTCTGGATGTATCTTTTGGTTCCAAATGTGTCTAGACATTATATGGATACGTCCTGTCATTTTATCCATTCTGCAACCCTGTGCCATTTTATGAGCATTTAGGCCATTTACATTGAGATTGATTATTGAAAGGTAAGTTTTTATTGACATCCCATTGCTTGTGAAGTCCCTGTTTCTATTGATTGTCTCCGTATGTTTCTGTTCCATGTCACTCATGGGTTCTTTCTACTTTTATAGAACCCCCTTTAATATTTCTTGTAGTGCCGGCTTTGTGGTCACATAGTCTTTTAAACCTTGCTGATCTTGGAAGCTCTTTATCTCTCCATGAATTTTGAATGCCAGCCTTGCTGATAAAGTATTCTTGGCTGCATGTTCTTCTCATTTAGTGCTCTGAATTTGTCTTGCCAGCCCTTTCTGGCTTGTCAGGTTTGTGTGGACAGGTCTGATGTTTTCTGATGGGTCTTCCTTTGTACATAAGGAATCTTTCCCTGTAGTTTCCCTCAGGACCTCTTGTCTAAAATTGAAATTTGCAAATTTCACAATGATATGTCTTGCTGATTTTCTAGACTCATTGATCTTGGCGGGTGTCCTTTCTGCCTCCAGGATATGAACACTTGTTCCATTCCCCAGATTGGGGAAATTTTCATTCAGAATTTGGTCAGGTATATCTTTTAGTCTTCAGTTTTTCTCTACTCCCTCAGGGATTCCAATTATTCTGACATTGGAACATTCATGGCATCATTTATTTCCCTAAGTCTGTTCTCATGGTTCATAAGCAGTTTGTTCCAGCCCTACTCCTGATCTTTCTTGTCAACCATCTTGTCCTCTAGATCACTTTCTATCATCTGCCTCCAGAATTCTAGCTGTTAGACTATTTAGATTAGATTGGATCTCATTGATTTTGACATATACCATACTGGTTCTCAGTTCTGCCCTTAGAGATTCTATGTTGTTGTTAGTGTTTTTCTCCATACTAGCCATTGCCTGGATAATTATTACCCTGAATTTCCTTTCCAATATACTATTTATGCCCATGTCCAGTGGTTCTGAGGGAGAGGAAACAGTTTCTGAGTTTTTAATCTTGTGGGTGTTCCTCCTCCTATTCATTTGATGAGAAGTGGATGAGAGGATGTCTAACTGAATATATCACCCACAATCCAAGCAGGGTGCACTCCTCAAACTCCAGGGTCATCAAGAAAGCAGTGAACTCAATTATCTCTGTGGAAAACAGCATCTGTTTGCTCACCAGCCCAGGAGTTTTGGGGGAATCTTCTTCGGATCCCACTTATGACACCAAGTAATGTTTACCTGCTGTTCCATGGTGGCCAGCCTGATGACATCATTGGTCGACAGTGGGCTCGGACCTACGGGAGGGCTTCAGCAGGAAGGGATGGCCTCATCATAAGGGAGGGTCCTTCATCGCAAAAGTCTATTTTAAAATATAATGCATAATATACGGAGAAAGGAAACACCTTAGATTCATCTCTTTTTTTTTCTTTTTAATTATTTTTACTTTATTTTTTCAGTGTTCCAAGATTTATTGTTCATGCACCACACCCACTGCTCCATGCAACGCATGCCCTCCTCAATACCCACCACCAGGCTGACCCAACCCAGTACCCTCCTCCCTTCCAAAACCCTCAGTTTGTTTCTCAGAAGCTACAGTCTCTCATGATTCATCTCCCTTTCAGATTTCCCCCAATTCACCCATCCTTTCTTTCTCACAATGTCCTCCATGTTTTTCCTTATGCTTCACATGTAAGTGAAACTGTATAATAACTGATTCTCTCTGCTTGACTTCTTTCACTCAGCATAATCTCTTCCAGTCCCATCCCTGTTGATACAAAAGTTGGGTATTCATCCTGTCTGATGGAGGCATAATATTCCATTGTATATATGGACCATACCTTCTTTATCCATTTGTCTGTTGAAAGGCATGTTCGATCTTTCCACAGATTGGCAACTGTGGCCATTGATGCTATGAATTTTGGGGTACATGTGGCCCTTCTTTGAATTACATTTTTATCTTTATGTACCCAGTAGTAAAATCACAACGTCATAGGGTAGCTCTATTTTTAATTTCTTTTGGAGTCTCCACATTGTTTTCCAAAGTCACTGCACCAACTTGCATTCCCACCAACAGTGGAAGAGGTTTCCCTTTTCTCCACATCCTCTCCAAAACTTGTTGTTTACTGACTTGTTGATTTTGGCCATTCTTACTGGTGTAAGGTGATATCTCAATGTGTTTTTTATTTGAATCTCCCTGATAGCTAGTGTTGATGAACATTTTTTTTCATGTGTGTGTTAGGAATTTGTATGTTTTCTTTGGAGAAGTGTCTATTCATGTCTTCTGCCCATTTTTGACATGATTATCTGGTTCTTGAGTGCAGAGTTTGAGGAGTTCTTTATAGATCTTAGATATCAGACCTTTGTCTTTAGTGTCATTTGCGAATATCTTCTCCCATTCTGTGGGTTGCCTGTTTGTTTTGTAGACTGTTTCCTTCGCTGTGCAAAAGCTTCTTATATTGCTGAAGTCCCAAAAGTTTATTTTCGCTTTTGTTTCCTTTGCCTTTGTAGATATGTCCTGAAAGAAGTTGCTGTGGCTAATGTCATAGAAGTTACTGCCTATGTTCTTCTCTAGGATTTTGATAGATTCCTGCCTCATGTTGAGATCTTTTATCCATTTTGAGTTTATCTTTGCATACAGTGTAAAAGAATGTTCATGTTTCATTCTTCTATTCTATCATCTATATCTATCATCTATCATTCTTCTATTATATCTAGGATATTTCATTCTTCTATTCTATCTAGGATTTTTTTTTCCTGTTTTTCAAAGATTATCTGACCATAGAGTTGCAGGTCCATATCTGGGCTCTCTACTCTGTTCCAGTGGTCTATGTGTTTGTTTTTGTGCCAGTTCCATGCTGTCTTTGTTATCACTGCTTTGTAGTAAAGCTTGAAATCATGGAATGTGATGCCCCAGCTTTGTTTTTCTTTTCCACCATTTTCCTAACAATTTGGGGTCTTTTCTGGTTCCATACAATCCATAGAGATTATCATTCTCAATGGGGAAAAGCTGAAGGCCTTTCCTTTGAGATCAGGAACACGAGAAGAATGTTCATGCTCACCACTCTTATTCAACATAGTACTAGAAGTCCAAGCAACAGCAATCAGACAAAAAAAAGAAATAATGGTAATCAAATTGGGAAAGAAGAAGTCAAACTCTTTCTCTTCACAGATGACATGATACTTTATATGGAAAACCCAAAAGACTCCACCCCAAAACTATTAGAACTATTAGAACTCATACAGCAACTCAGTAATGTGGCAGGATACAAAATCAATGCACAAAAATCTGTTGCTTTCTTATACACTAACAATGAAGATATGACAAGGGCAATTAGAGAATTGATTCCATTTACTATAGCACCAATAACCATAAGATACCTGGGAATAAACCTAACCAAAAAGGTAAGGGAGCTCTACTCGAAGAACTTTGAATTTCTTTCATGAGAACAGTAATGAAAGAAATTGAAGAAGACACAAAAAGGTGGAAAAGCATTCCATGCTCATGGATCGGAAGAATAAACATTGTTAAAATGTCTATACTACCTAGAGCAATCTACACTTTCAGTGCTACCCTGATCAAAATTTCATTGGCTTTTTTCAAAGGGCTGGAACAAACAGTCCTAAAATTTGTATTGAACCAGATTCATCTCTTTAAAAATTGTTGATGCTTCATGAGTTTGCATGACTGATGAATGGATAAAGAAGAGAATATATGTGTACACATATATAAACATAAAAACATATATAAACAGAAAATGGAATATTACTGAGCCAAAAAAAGTATGAAATCTTGCCATTTGGAACAATGTGGATGGAGCTAGACTATATTATGCTAATTGAAATACGTCAGAGAAAGACAAATATCATGTAATTTCATTCATATATGCAATTTAAGAAATAAAACAAATGATCAAAAGGAAAAATAAAAGAGAAAGAGAGGAAAACCAAGAAAGAAACTTAACTATAGAGAAAAAACTGATGGTTACCAGAGGGGAGGTACGTGGGTGATGGGTGAAGTAGATGTTTGGGATTAAGGAGGGCACTACTGATGAGCACTAGGTGATATATGGAAGTGTTGAATCATTATATTATATACCTGATACTAATATTACACTGTATGTTAACTAACTGGAATTTAAATTAAAAACAATACAAAACAAAACACTTACCAGGTGATAGGTATTAAGGAGGCATGTGTGGTGATGAACACTGGGGTAATAGATTCAATTAATGAGTCATTGAAAACTACATCAAAAGCTAATTATGTATTAAACATAATAAATAAAAAACCACTTAAAACAATGCTGAAGCATAGGGGCAGCAAAATATTAATGGAAAGAGGAAATTGGACCTACCCAGAAAGAGCAGAATCAGATGGAACTGAGATTGAGCCCATTAGCTATGAGACACTGGGTTCTTTGGCTAACAGATCTGAGCCTCAGTTACTTCTCCAGCAAAATAGAGTGGATAAACTTTACTTCAAAGTTAGTTTGGGAAGTGAAGTAAAGGTTATAACACCTGGGGGCACCTGAGTGACTCAGTGGGTTAAAGCCTCTGCCTTCAGCTCAGGTCATGATCTGAGAGTCCTGGGATCGAGCCCCGCATCCGGCTCTCTGCTCAGCAGGGAACCTGCTTTCCCCTATCTCTCTGCCTGCCTCTCTGCCGACTTGTGATCTCTCTCTCTGTCAAATAAATAAATAAATAAATAATCTTAAAAAAAAAGGTTATAACACCTGACCTGGATCATAATTAGAACTAAATAACTATTATTTATTATTTTATTACCTTGGAACTTTATAATGATGAAAACCATTAATTGATAATGACTTAATCCACACTGGGACTGAACTGATCTTCTAAGCAAACACACTCCTACCCCACATAAATATGTATAAGTATAAAGCATGTGTGTGTGTAAGAGTATGTGTACATACATATGTGTTTTAAAAACTGCCAATAATAAGATTTTTAGCTAATACTATTTCAGGGACCCCAAACCACCCTCAAGTTAC
Source organism: Nasua narica (assembly GCA_028533885.1). Taxonomy (NCBI): domain Eukaryota; kingdom Metazoa; phylum Chordata; class Mammalia; order Carnivora; family Procyonidae; genus Nasua; species Nasua narica. The sequence goes on from CM052797.1 coordinate 18,910,332, forward strand.
ATAATTCACTATAAATAACGGAACTAAAAAAACTGTTGTAATCATGATTCTAATTTATTATAGCAAAAACATATAGATTAAATCAGTACCCCAATGTTCATAGCAGCAATGGCCACAATCACCAAACTGTGGAAAGAACCAAGATGCCCATTCAACAGATGAATGGATAAAGAAGATATGGTCCATATATACAATGGAATATTATGCCTCCATCAGAAAGGATGAATACCCAACTTTTGTATCAACATGGATGGGACTGGAAGAAATTATGTTGAGTGAAATAAGTCAAGCAGAGAGAGTCAATTATATTATGGTCTCACTTACCTGTGGAGCACAAGGAAAAACAGAGGGCACTGTGAGAAGGAAAGGAAGGGTTAATGGGGGGAATTGGAGGCGGCAATGAACCTAAGAGTCTGTGGAATCTGAACAAGAAGTTGAGGGTTTTGAAGGGGCAGAGGTGGGGGGTTGGGCGAGCCTGGTGGTGGCTATTGAGGAGGGCATGTACTGCATGGAGCACTGGGTGTGGTGCATGAACAATTAATCTTGTAACACTGAAAAAATAAAATAGAAGTATTTTGGGGAAAAATAGTAAAAGTCACATAAAGAAGAGTCTAGGAGAGACAAGGCATGAGCTTTCAGTTTTCCCTTTCAGTGGAATTGTATAGATAAGGCTCATGTTTCCCAGCATGATGTATAGCAACACATTATGGTAAACCAGAAACTCTGCACCAAGTCAGAGTTTTTATTGGTGTTGGTCATGTAAACATAAAATGCTCTTGCGCTACTCAGTCTCCATCTACTCCAGAGGTCAAAACAGATACAACATGGCCCAGTGTCTCCATCATAAATCATACTGTTTCACATAACCTGTCTCGTGGGGCCCAAGTCCCCAGGTGTACAAAGACACTCTTGTCAGGAAAGCTATGACAAAGCCTACTCTCAAGAGTAGGTCAAGGGTTGGTTTCTTCAGAATGTGCAAGGATTGAACACCTCAAATCTGACATTAACTTTTACTACATCCCCCTGATACTTGGTTTAGGTGCTTAGCTCTCTTACAGAAAAAAAAATATTATATTGTTTCAGCATCTACATATAGAATGGAACTTATATAACATGTACTCAAATACTATCTGTATGAATATGCTTAACATTTGGAGAAGCCAGGGTGGTTTAGAGATAGATTTAAAGAAACAACTAATCCATCTGTATCAGTCTGAGTTCTCCAGAGAAATACAGCAAGTAGGATTCATACACACACACACACACACACACACACACACACACACACACACACACACACAGGAATTTACTATAAGGAATTGATTCACACTAGTATGAAGGCTGGCAAATGCCAAGTTTTGCAGGATGAGATGGCTAGCTGGAGACCCAGGAGAGCCAATGGTGTGACTGAAGTCTGAAGGCCAGCAGGCTTGAAACCAAGGAAGAACCAGTATTTCTGTTCAAGTCTGAGGCAGAAAAACAGCTAATGCCTCATTTCAAAGATCACCTGGCAAGAAAAGATGAGAACATTCTCTTACTCAGGGTCAGCCTTCTTAGTCTCCTTAGGCCTACAATTGTCTGGATGTAAGAAGACCACATTATGGAGGACAGTCTACTTCACTCAGTCTCCTGATTTAAATGTTGTTCTTATCCAAAAACATCACAGAAATGCCAAGAATATTTTTTGAAACAACAAATTTTTAGGACATTTAAAATGAAGTAAAGTGAGAATTACTTATGAAAAAATAAAAAGAACATATACAGTTGTACCTTCAATAATTTTCATAGAACCTTATGACCCATCAAATTAAGATATCCACATTCTCAAATGAGAATGAAATCTGAGAAAGGACAGAATGAAAATATTATAGTGGAGTGCTGCCCAACAGAACTTTCTGTGATGATGGAAATGTTCTATTATCACTATTTTGCACTATTTTGTCTAATACAGAATCTGTTAACCATTCACAACATGGCTAATACAATTGAGGAACTGATTTTTTAAAAGATTTTATTTATTTAATTTCCAGAGATAGAGTAAGAGAGAGAGTGTACAAGCAGGGGGAGTGGCAGGCAGAGGGAGAAGCAGGCTCCCTGCTGAGTAAGGAGCCCAATATAGGAGTCTATCCCAGGACTCTGGGATCAAGGCCTGAGCTGAAGGAAGACACTTAACTGACTGAGACACCCAGGTATTCCAGAGGAAGTTAATTTTTTAATATAAATAGCCACATGTGCCTAGTGGCTGCCAAATGAACAGCATAGTTCTAATGCTTCATGGGTCAAAACCAGTGTTTTTTTGGGGGGACTTCTCTAGTCACTGCTGATTTCTTTAGAGGGTTGAGGGAAGAAAGAGAGGAAAACTCTTAACAGATATATTTATCTACTTAAGGAAGTTCTGAAACTCTCCACAGCTTTTGGAGGCACAGGGTAAGGACACAGGGAGACTTGAGTATGCCCTTGAGCTCCAGGCCAATGTCAACAGGAGTAAAAGGCCTAGGATTTGACTCACTCACATGGGAAGAGGCCTATGGTTCTACACAGAGAATTTGAGACTAGGATTATCTGTGCATGGAAATCATCTGTGTGGGGATGGTGGGGAAGTACTCATTTCTGAACAGGATTTCTAGGGGGTAGGAGAGGACTTAGAGGTTGAAGGAGGACCTGAGGGACCTTTTTGGTCCCTCAGAAAACACTGGACAGAAAAGGCTGTCCAGACCTGAGGGACCTTTCTGGTCCCTCAGAAAAGGCTGACAGAAAAGCCAGAAGAGGCTGGACAGCCTTTTCTTTTGGCAGATTAAGGTTTTGTTCTTGCTTTTGAACACTTTGCTGAGATCCAGTTTGTTCATGAAGGAGTTGGTCTCTTCTGTGAGCAGGTTTGTGTTGTAGGTGATGGATTTATACATGTTAAACCATTTCTTGGCCTGTAGGCTAATGCCATAGCTGATGAATGCATTCTGCCACTGCGACAGGTCCAGATGCATGAGGAGCACATAAAGATATCTGTAAGAAAATGCTGATATGCTTTTTGAGGTTTCTCTGGCTGGTTATCACTGGCTTCAAGTGCATCATCCTCCAGGTCAACCACAGTTGGTGCATTAGGGAGTGAATACACAGAAGACTGGTTGAGTGAGTCAGTTTTGAGATGCTGTTAATTGCCATGCTGCCCAATGGAATGGTGTGCTCATGCAATTTCACACTCCATGTCATGTGGAAGCCATTGGTCATCAGGTAAAAATTCTTCACATCCTTATGTAGCACACAGTTACTTGTTTGTTCCCATGAAGAAATTAGATGGCATTCATCAGGTGGCTTTTCTATCAGTCACCTCTGTCACACCTGGAAAAGATTCTAGGATGCCCATGATCCCTAGGGTCAGCTTCTCCAGGTGTGGCTTGCTGCAGCCTGGGAATGTTGTTTCCTCCATGGTTTGCTTCTTGCTTCTCTTACAGCTGGGACAGTGGTTGGGACAAGGCAGGGAAGAAGGGCCTTCTGGAGGGCTGGCTGCCCCAGAGGCTGGGCCATCAAGTTCATGGTCTGCTGGAGTTGCAGTGCTGGGCTCCTAAGAAAACCCTAGAACAGAGATGGGGGACTTGGACTTCTCTGGGAATAGTAGATCTGTGGGGTGCTCATTCTGTGGCCCCAGATGCACACACCTTCCCAAGGGGACACAGCATCTCCTCCCATGGACCCTCCTTCCCACTCCCAGGATAGAATTTTACAAGACACTCACTTTATTTTAAAATATTTTTATTTAAGTATAATTGACAGATAATTTTACATTAGTTTCAGGTGTAAAACGTAGTGATTTGACAAGTTTATACTGTTATGCTATGTACATCACAAGTGTAGCTACCATCTGTCACAATATATCTCTATTACATTATCATTAAGATGTGTTTTTTATTCTGATGACTTATTCATTTCATAACTGGAAGCCTGTATCCCCCACTTCCCTTCACCCATTTTTCCCATTCCCATACTCTCCTCTGCCAGCCATCAGTTTGTTCTTTGTATTTCTAGGTCTGATTCTCCTTTTGTTTGTTTATTCATTTGTTTTGTTATTTAGATTCCATACATAAGTGAAATATGGTATTGGTCTTGCTCTGTCTGACTTACTTTACCTACCATAATACCTTCTAGGTGCATCCATGTTGTCACAAATGGCAAGATTCCATCCTTTTTATGGCTGTATAATATTATGGGATGTGTGTGTGCGTGTGTGTGTGTGTGAGTGTGTGTGTGTGTGTGTGTATAATCTATCTATAACTCACATCTTTTTTTAATCTGTTCATCTATCAATGGACTCTTGGGTTTCTTCCATATCCTGACTATTGTAAATAATGCTGCAATAAACATAGGGGTGTGTATATCTTTTTGATTTAGTGTTTCTGTTTTCTTTGGGTAAATAGTGGAATTATTGGATCATATGGTATTCCCATTTTTAATTCTTTGAAAAATATTTTTGCATTCCCACTAGCAGTATAGGAGGGTTCCTTTTATCTACATCCATGCAAATACTTGATATTTCTTGTCTTTTTGATTTTAGTTATTCTGACAGGTAGAAGATGATATCTCATTGTAATTTTGATTTGTATTTCCCTGATAATTAGGGATGTTGAGAGTCATTTCATGTGTCTATTGGCCATTTGTATGTCTTTGGAAATATGTCTATTTAGATCTTCTGTCCACTTTTTTCATAGTTTGTTTTAAATTTTTTTCATCAGATAAGTGTACTCTTCAATCTCTATCGCCAATTTAATCCATCTCCCATTTCCCCCCTGGTAACCATCAGTTTATTGTTTATAGTTGAGTCTATTTCTTAGTTTCTTTCTCTTTTTTTTCTCTTTGCTTGTTTGTTTTGTTTCTTAAATTATACAAATGAGTGAAATCATATGGTATTTGTCTTTCCCGGACTGAGTTATTTCACTTAACATTATATTCTCTAGCCCTATCTGTGCTTTTACAAATGGCAAGATTTCATTCTTTTTTATGGCATGAAAAGTTGCTGTTAGTGGGAATGCAAACTGGTGCACCTACTGTGGAAAACAGCATGGAGGTTCCTCAAAAAGTTAAGAATAGATCTACCCTATGATCCAGTAATTGCATTGTGGGGTATTTACCCAAAAAATACAAAAATACTAATTCAAAGGCCATGAAACATGACGGTCTTTTGCCCATTTTTAATTAGATTTTTTTTGTATTGAACTGTGTAGGTTCTTTATGTATTTTGGATTTTAACCCCTTATATTTTGGATATTAAACCTTTATTGGGTTTTTAATTGATTTATTTTTGTGTAAGGTGTAAAAAAGTAGTTGAGTTTTGCAGGTAGCTATCCAGTTTTCCCAACACCATTTATTGAAGAGATTGTCTTTTCCTACTGTATTCTTGCCTCCTTTGTGATAGATTACATGATCATGTAAGTATGGGCTTACTTATTGTGCTCTTTTTTGTTCCATTGATCTATGTCTCTATTTTTCTGCCAGCACATACTGTTATGCTCACTACAGCTTTGTATTATATCTTGAACTCTTACAATTTTGAGATTGTTATACCTCCAACTTAGTTCCTTTTTTCTTAAGATTGTTTTGCCTATTCAGAGTATTTTGTGGTTCTGTACAAATTTTGTCATTATTTGTTTGAAATCTGTGAAAAATTCTGTTGATATTTTGACAGGGATTGAATTGAATCTATAGATTGCTTTGGGGTGTGTGGAAATTTTAACAATATTAATTCTTCCAATCCATGAGCATGAAATGTCCTTCCATATGTTTACATCATCTTTAATTTATTTCATTAGTGTTTTATAACTCCAGACTACAAGTCTTTAACCTTCTTGGTTAAGGAGCTATTTTATTATTTTTGGTGGAGATGTAAATGAAATTATTTTCTCAATTTATCTTTCTCTTACTTTGTTATTAGTGTATAGAAATGCTGCCAATTTCTTTTTTTAAAAGACTTTATTTATTTATTTATTTATTTATTTATTTATTTATTTGATGGAGAGAGAGATCACAAGTAGGTAGAGAGGCAAGCCGAGAGAAAGGGAGAAGCAGTCTCCCTGCTGAGCAGAGACTGATGTGGGGTTCGATCCCAGGACCCTGAGATCATGACCAGAGCCAAAGGCAGAGGCTTTAAGCCAGTGAGCCACCCAGGCACCCCAAAATGTTACCATTTTCTATGTATTAGTTTTGTATCCTACAACATTACTAAGTAAATTATTATGTCTAATTTTTCTTTGGTGGAATTTTTAGAGTTCTCTATGTAGAGTATCATGTCATCAGCAAATAGTGAAAGTTTAATATCTTTTTTACCAATACAGATGTTTCTTATTTCTTTTTATTTTCTAATTGCTGTAGTTAGGACTTCAAATACTATGTTAAGGAAAAGTGGCAGGAGTGAACACCCTTGTCTTGTTCCTTATCTTGGAGGACAGCTCTCATGTTGGATGTTGAATTTTGTCAAATACTTTTTCTTCATTTATTGAAATTACAATATGATTTGTATGATTTGTTTTTTAGTGCATCCTGTCAATTTGTGAATTTCGAATCATGATTGCATTCCTTGAATAAACTCCATTTTCTCATAGTGAATAATCTTATTAATGTATTGTTGAATGTGACTTGTTAATATTTTGTTGAGGATTTTTGCATCTATGTCCATCAGAGCTACCTAGAATAACCCAATATTGATCAATAATTTGACCAAATACATGGACACCCCTTGGCCCAGTCAAGTTGACATAAATCAACCATATTACAAGCTATAAAACCATTGCATAATTCAACAAAACAAACAGGCAACCCACAGAGTGGGAGAAGATATTCACAACTGACACTACAGACTAAGGTCTGATATCTAAGATCTATAAAGATCTTATAGAGATCAACACTCACAAAACAGATAATCACATCAAAAAATGGGCAGAAGACATGAACAGACACTTCTCCAAAGAAGACATACAAATGGCTAACAGACACATGAAAAAATGTTCATCATCTTTAGCCATCAGAGAGATTCAAATCCAAACCACACTGAGATACCACCTTACACCAGTTAGAATGGCCAAAATCAACAAGATAGTAAACAACAAATGCTAGAGAGGATGTGGAGAAAGGGGAAGCCTCCTCCACTATTGGTGGGAATGTTAAGTTGGTGCAGCCACTTTGGAACACAGTGTGGAGATTCCTCAAGAAATTAAAAATAGAGCTACCCTATGACCCTGTAGTTGCACTACTAGGTATTTACCCCAAAGAAGCAGATGCAGTACAAAGAAGGGCCACATGTACCCCAATGTTCATAGCCGCAATGGCCACAATAGCCAAACTGTGGAAAGAACCAAAATGCCCTTCAACAGATGAATGGATAAGGAAGATGTGGTCCATCTATACAATGGAATATTATGCCTCCATCAGAAAGGATGAATATCCAACTTTTG
>CM052797.1:18918267-18930850 GCA_028533885.1 Nasua narica
GGGGAAAATAAATAAATAAATAAATACTTTCTCTCTGCCAGCACCGTGCTCACTATTTTAGTTATTCACTGATTCTAATACTCACAAATCAGCAAAATGCGTATGCTCAATTTGCAGGAGGTTCATATATTTAGAGCTATTTGTCTAACAATACAGGGAATGAGTAATTGAACAAAAACTAAAAGGCTCAGCTTGGGTTTAATAACAAGATCAGGTTCTATGAATTGCACCAGAGTGACTTTTTCTCTATGGGGTAAATTCATATTCTATTAAGTTAACATTTAAAGAGTTTCATGACATAGATCCCACCTTCCTTTTAAGCCTGAACATGTACCATCTCTAGTGGAAACCATTTGCTTACTCAAATCTTACTGTGACTATATCTATTATCATTTCTTTATATGCCATGTGCATTCTCATCTTTGTTCATTCTCATATTCTGTTTCAGCTTGAGATCATACTACCAATGTTTCAGGTATATTCTCTTAGACTAATGGTAGGACCTCAGTTCTAGACTGGTGCAGAAGAAGGGTGCAGAACATTTAGACCAAAAGGGGTTAGGGCATAGAGACAATGTGGGTGTAGGATGAATTTAAATCAAGTTATGATCTTCATGCTAACTTTCCCACTTGGTCTTTTACAACCTAAAGCCTATTTAGTCCTCTCAGGCTCACAAGAGGATTCTGGATCAATGCTTATATGAAAGAAGACACCCAGTACTGTCCACAGCAAGGGAAGAGAGCAGGTTTCTAAAAATAATATAACCCAGAGTCAAACCAGAAGCATCATTATGGTCACCAATGGTCTTACTGAATTAGTGTAAGATCCAAGTTATTGGAAGGCAAGAGTACACCCTTGGGGAACCAGGAATGATGGCATAGATTGATGAGCCCAGTGTTGTTCAAGATGGAGTAGGTAAATTGATGTGCAAATCAGAACCTGAGGTGAAAATGGTGGGATGAACAAAAGATACCATTTAATATATCTTTGCACTCTAACCCCACTTCCTCCCAGAATATACTAAAAACCAAACAAAGAAACAAAAATAATTTTAGACCTCATTGCTGGTGGACCTGAATCTACAGATGGCATCTATTGAGCCATCTAGTGCCTGTGAATTAGAAGATGTAGGTGAAGATGGCATCTAATATTATCTTTCCCTTCAGTCTATATATCTTAGTAATCTTTCAAACCCAGTTGAAGTATAAAATATCTTCTTACATGATATTTCAGAAACTTCAATACTGGCTCACACACCTAAGGCATAGCAAGTGCAGACCAGGTTTTTGGTATTTATAGATGGTTTCCACTATAGACATTTATACTACAACTTCCATTGTTGATGAACTTTATGCATCTCTGTAGCTCGGGAATAAAAAATAAATAAATAAGATCTTGGCCATGCCTTAAAGATCCAGCATGAAGATCAGGCACAGTAAGCATAATGATAAAATAATGCGGTGTAAATTGTGGTGAATCAATGTCCACATTGTTATGGAAGATCAAAGAAGATACCTTTTGCTATTTGGAGAGATTGTTTTTTTCAGAATAATTTTCCAATTCTCCAAGAATAGAATTATTGAATCAAAAACGTCCTCAGTACTTTCTAAATGATTGCAAAAACATTGATAGCATTTGATACCATGAAGGCACATCTAGTGTTTGGCTCTGCTCTCCTTCGTGGGCACAGGGAAGATCACAATTCCCAGCCACTTTGGGCTTAGGCAGGGCCACAGAACTAGTTTCAACCAGTGGGCAGTGATCTGAAGAATCACTTCTGGGCTGAGGTAGTGAAAAGCTTACTCAACTTTTAGTGTCTTTCCTCCCTATTGGGGCTGTATACTGAGATAGTAGGGCCACAAAACAAAATAAGCCTGGGCACTTGAGTTACTATGTGAAAGATGCAGACTTGGAGATTAGTCCAAGCTATACCAACATTGTATGAACAAAAATAATGTATGTGCTAAGTCACTAATATTTTTATGTTATATTACTATAGCATAAGTTTTGTATGTCCTAATACAGGGGTTATGCTCAGCATTGTTTGTTCTTTTATCCCATAAGTCTTTTTTTTATTCATACTTAATGGTAAATTATAAATAAAACACCATAAACTTTTGCTAAAGGAGTGTCCAAAAAGAAAAATAAATGTAATCCCTCTTGCCTCCTTCTTCTTATGAATGAGAAACTAGCAAGACTGTAGCACATGAGGATTGGGGGAATGGTGGTCTTTCTGAAAGATAGAGACATTAATAAGCAAACATGTGAACAGTTATTTTTAAAGACTTATTTTAGCGGAAGAGTGGGGGGCGACAGGGATAGAGAGAGAGACATAATTCCCAACAGACTCCCCACTTAGCGAGGAACCTGATACAGGGCTGAATCCCACAACCTTGAGGTCATGACCTGAGCCAAAATCAAGAGTGAGACGCTTAACTGACTGAGCCACCCAGGTACACCAACAGTTATTTTTAATGTGCTGAATCCAACTGACAGTGACATCCAGGATGTGTGGGAAGGAGAAATAGAGGAAAAAAGCAACATCTGATATCTGGAAGTGTAAATAGTGGCATGAACACCATGCAATTTCAATTCATTTCCTCGAAATTCTTTCTCAATATTTCTCATCAAATCTTTGAAAATGACAACAAAAAACAAACAATACTTACAGCAGCTCAATCAACAGAAATCAAGCATATTTTCATGTTTATAATTTTATACATTTCTACAGGTTATCAACCTTTTAAGCAGCAAGATATTTACCTTCAACTGAAATCACGACAGAACCAAAGTTTTCTGTTTATATAAAGCAAATTTAAAATGGAAATGCTTTGATTGAAGTAGAAGAGGAGAAGACCTCCACTTGCTCCACGTCCCTCTTGCTCCCATCCCCGTGGATGATCTCTCCAGTCAGCAAAAGAGTCTGCACAAATCTCCTCACAACCATGACAAGACCTATAAAACAGTCATAATATAGTTCTCTATCTTTAAAACATAACTTATGTGCTACCAGAGGATCTTCATCTGACTTCAAAATTTCTCTTATTTTTTTCTAACTTATTTTTATACTACCTGGGCATGTCTCATATGTGTTTATAGTCAAGTATAGTTTGTTGTTGGTCAGCCTTTATGGAAGGCTGAGTTTTCCAAAGATGGCTGTCACAATATATTTTATCCCACATTCTCATTAAATATGGCACTGACATACTTTCTGTCAAATAATGGGAAATATGACCCCTTCCCTTCAACTTGGGTGGAATTTCATGATAGAAGCAACACACATGACTTCCCAAACTAGTTCATACGGGTGCCTGTGGCTCAGTCAGAAGGACATGTAACTCTTGACCTTGGAGTCCTAGGTTTGAGCCCCACGTGGGGTGTAGAGTTTACTGAAAAAAATAAATAAACTTCAAAATTGGTTTATAAAGATACATACTTCCTCCTTGTTTCCTTAAGAAGTTAGCTCATGGAACCCAGCCACCATGCTATGGAGAAGTCCAAGCCACATAGATGGGCCTCCTGTACATGTTTTGGTTGACAGCCAGCATCAACCTCCAGACACATGAGTGAGAATGTCTTCGATATGACTTCAGATGCAGTCACCATTTCACTACAAACAGAAGACAGACCTTGAATAAGAACCATTTCTACAGCAGAAACCAGCCAACTTCTAGAACCACAAAAAAATAGTAATAAAATGTTTTATCTTGAATGGATAAAGAAGGTGTGGTTCATATGTATGATGGAATATTACTCAACCATCAGAAAGGATCAATACCCATCATTTACATCAACATGGATGGAACTGAAGGGGATTATGCTAAGTGAAATAAGTCAGGCAGAGAAGGACAATTATATGGTTTCACATGGAACATAAGGAACAGCATGGGGGACCACAAGGAAAGGGACAGAAAACTGAATGAGAAGAAATGGGAAAGAAATCAGAGAGGGACATGAACCATGAGAGACTCTGGATGCTGGGGAAAAAAACTGACGGTTTCAGAAGGGAGGGTGGTGGGGGGATGGGGTAACTGGGTGATGAGTATTAAGAGCATGTGATAGGATGAGCACTGGGTGTTATATGCAACTGATGAATCATTGAACACTACATTAAAAACTAAGGATGTATTATATGCTGGCTAATTGAACATAATAAAAAATAAGATATTAAGAATTTAAAAAATGTTTCACCTTAAGTCACTATGTTCTGGAGTGATTTTTTAATGCATCCATTCATTCCAAAAGTATGCACTTAAAGCCTTCAAAGAGCAAGTCACAGGCACTTCAGCAGTGAATAAAGAAAATCTTTTCATAGAGTTAATATTCTAGTGCAAAGATACAGATGATAAATATTTCCCGCTGATTTTAGGATAAGAATCTAACTTAAAATCATCTGTGTCTTTCTTTTATTTTTTCCCCAAATATGTTTATTTTTTCAGTGTTACAAGATTGATTGTTCATGCACCACACCCTGTGCTCCATTCAATACGTGCTCTCCTCAATACCCACCACCAGGCTTGCTCACCCCCCCACCCCCTCCACTCCAAAACCCTCAGTTTGTTGCTCAGAATCCATAGTCTCTCATGGTTCAATGCTCCCTCTGATTTTCCCCCATTCACCCTTCCCTTCCTTCTCACAATGCCCTCCATGTTTTCCCTCATGCTCCACACGTAAGTGGGACCATAAGAAAACTGACTCTCTCTGCTTGACTTATTTCACTCTGCATAATCTCTTCCACTCCTGTCTGTGTTGATACAAAAGTTGGATATTCATCCTTTCTGATGGAGGCATAATATTCCATTTTATAGACGTACCACATCTTCCTTATCCACTCATCTGTTGAAGTGCACTTTGGTTCTTTCCACAGTTTGGCGATTGTGGCCATTGCTACTATGAACATTGGAGTATATGTGGCCCTTCTTCGTAGTGAATCTGCTTCTTTGGGGTATATACCCAGTAGTGCAAAGGCAGGGTCATAGGGTACCTCTATTTTTAATTTCTTGAGAAATCTCCACACTGTTTTCCAAAGTGGCTGCACCAACTTGCATTCCCACCAACAGGGGAGGAGGGTTCCCCTTAGTCCACAGCCTCTCCAACATTGGTTGTTTACTGTCTTGTTGATTTTGGCCATTCTAACTGGTGTAAGGTGGTATCTCAGTGTGGTTTTGATTTGAATCTCCCTGATGGCTAGTAAGGATGAACATTTTTTTCATGTGTCTGTTAGCCATTTGTATGTCTTCTTTGGAGAAATGTCTGTTCTGTCTTTTCCCCATTTTTTGATGTGATTATCTGTTTTGTGAGTGTTGTCTTTCTTGATCTAAGGTTAGAAGTCCACTTTGTGCAGCCATCTACAACTGGATTGGCATATTCATAGAATTTGTTAGTTATAAGTCCTGTTGGCTGAGAGTGATGATATTAGTTTCTTTTGGGAAGGAGAGTACCAAAGGGTTTTAATGCATAATTTTGACTTGGAAGAAAATCTTTTATTACAACATAAGATATTTTATTAGGTTAAATGGAAAGTATATATAAAACTTATAAGGTTTTATATTTTTTAGATATCAAATGTGCCTGAATATGCTTTGTTAAATAAATCATGGCAGTAGAAATCACTGTGCTAATTTGTAAGGAAGTAAATATGACCTAGTCAGCAAAACAGATCTAGGTTAACAAGAGAGTTGGAAATAGGCATGGAAAAGAGGGAGTAATTATTTAGTTTTTATGTGCTTGCTGCTAAGAGCGTACATGAGGTGGAATTCGTGCAAAGGGTAATGATGGACATAGTATAGGGAAAGTCTTTTCATAAAAAGCTAAGAATTTTGGTATTATTTCTTGCCCTTTTGTTGCTTCAGTTGCGTTTGAAATCCACTCTGTCTTCCCTGTCTCTTATGTAAGAAGGAAACCTGGCTTGGGAAAAGGCAGTTCTTACTTTCAGAATTGCACTGTGGCTTCCAGCAGCTGTGACACCCTGCAATGAAAAGAAAGCCTCTGAATTGTTCAAAAACCTGTAAAAGTCTTGGTTCAATTAGACTACTGAAAAAATACAGGATTAAATTACGTGAATTTAATTTAGATGAATCTAACTGCCTATCTTTTTTTCAACAAGATAAAGAAAGACAATTAGAAACCATAAAGAAAGCAAAAGGCTGCATGCAACAAATATTAAATAATTTTGTGAAATTTAAAAGAAAACATAATTGAACCTAAACTTGGATCATTCCACCTCAAGCAGTATGGGATTAATAAAATAGGATTAGGTTCCCTTCCTTTTGGGTCCAACTAAATAGATTCTCATTATTCCCAGATTCTGTATTTGCATGTTTACTTACTTGCTAAATTTGATTTTATAACTAAAAAATCATTTGTAACTCCCAAATTAGTATTCATGGTGCTTTCCAATCATTTGCAGATGTGTGCAGAGCAGAAAAATTTTGTCACCCAAGGGCAGGTTCAAAGCTGAGGTCAAACAAGCTGAGGTCAAACAAGAAGGGACTCTGCCTTATTGTTTCAGTCCTTGTATTGTAAAACAAGTGTCCTTCGTGCAGTCTACTTAATGCCATGTATTTTGCATATTTTTGCTTTTTTTAGTGATTTCACTAATTAAAATGCCCTCCATGTTTAGTACTGCCATGCTGTCCACTGTACCTACGTGCAAAAAAGCTGTGATGTGTCTTGTGGCGAAAATTTGTATGGTTAGATAAGCTTTGATCAGACATGAGCTACAGCACTATTGAGCATGAATTCAGTGTTGATGAATCAATAATATACGTTAAAAAGAGGCCTTTATTTTTCCCAAATAATTTTATTCTTTTTTTTCTCTCCCCAAATGTGTTTATTTTAATTTTTCAGTGTTACAAGATTGATTGTTCATGCACCACACCCAGTGCTTCATGCAATACGTGCCCTTCTCAATACCCACCACAAGGCTCGCCCACCCTCCCTACCCCCTCCCTTCCAAACCCTCAGTTTGTTGCTCAGAGTTCAAAGTCTCTCCTGGTTCATCACAACCTCCAATTTCCCCCCATTCATCCTTCCCTTCCTTCTCACAAAGCCCTCCATGATTTTCTTTATACTCCACACGTAAGTGAGACCATAAGATAATTGACTCTCTTCGCTTGACTTATTTTATTCTTTTCAGTGTTACAAGATTAATTGTTCATGTACCACACCCAGTGCTCCATGCAATACGTTCCCTCCTCAATACCAACCACCAGGCTTACCCAACCTCCCACTCCCATCCCTCCAAAACCCTCACTCTGTTCCTTAGAGTCCATAGTCTCTCATGGTGCATCTCCCCTTCCAATTTTCCCCCATTCACCCCTTCTTTCCTTCTCACAATGCCTTCCATATTTTTCCTTATGCTCCACATGTAACTGAAACCATAAGATAACTGACTCTCTCTTCTTGACTTATTTCACTCCACATAATCTCTTCCAATCCCACCCATGTTGATACAAAAGTTGGGTATTAATCCTTTCTGATGGAGGCATAATATTCCATTGTAAATATGGACCATATCTTCTTTACTCATTTATCTCTTGAAGGGCACAGTTTGGCAATTGTGGCCATTGCGGCTATGAACATTGGGGTACATTTGGCCCTTCTTTGTACTGCATCTGCTTCTTTGGGGAAAATACCCAAAGTACAAATTGCAAGGTCATAGAGTAGCTTTATTTTTAATTTCTTCATTAATATTCGCAATGTTTTCCAAGGTGTCTGCACCAACTTGCATTCCCACCAACAGTGGAAGAGGGTTCCCCTTTCTCCACATCCTCTCCAACATTTGTTGTTTACTATCTTGTTGATTTTGGCCATTCTAACTGGTGTAAGGTGGTATCTCAGTGTGGTTTTGATTTGAATTTCTCTGATGGCTAAAGATAATGAACATTTTTTCATGTGTCTGTTAGCCATTTGGATGTCTTCTTTGGAGAAGTGTCTGTTTATGTCTTCTGCCCATTTTTTGATGTGATTATCTGTTTTGTGAGTTTTGAGTTTGAGGAGTTCTTCATAGATCTTAGATATCAGACCTTTGTCTGTAGTGTCATTAGTGAATATCTTCTCTCATTCCGTGGGTTTCCTGTTTCTTTTGTTGACTGTTTCCTTCGTTGTGCAGAAGCGTTTTATTTTGATGAAGTCCCAAAAGTTTATTTTCGCTTTTGTCTCCTTTGCCTTTGGAGACATGTCTTGAAAGAAGTTGCTGTGGCTGATGTCGAAGAGGTTACTGCCTATGTTCTTCTCTGGGGTTTTGATAGATTCCTGCCTCATGTTGAGGTCTTTTATCCATTTTGAGTTTATCTTCGTGAATGGTGTAAGAGAATGGTGAAGTTTCATTCATCTACATACAGCTGTCCAATTTGCCCAGCATCATTTGTTGAAGAGACTGTATTTTTTCCACTGGGTATTTTTTCCTGCTTTGTCAAAGATTATTTGACCATAAAGTTGTGGGTCCATATCTGGGCTCTCTATTCTGTTCCACTGGTCTATGTGTCTGTTTTTGTGCCAGTACCATGCTGTCTTGGTGATCATCGCTTTGTAGTAAAGCTTGAAATCAGGCAACTTGATGCCCCAAGCTTTATTATTCTTTTTCAACATTTCTTTAGCAATTTTGAGTATTTTCTGGTTCCATACAAACTTTAGGATTGGTTGTTCCAGCCCTTTGACAAAAGCCGGTGGAATTTTAATCAGGATAGCATTGAAAGTATTGAATGCTCCAGACAGTATAGACATTTTAACAATGTTTATTCTTCTGACCCATGAGCATGGAATGCTTTTCCACCTTTTGGTGTCTTTTTCAATATCTTTCATAAGTTTTCTGTAGTTCTTCGAGTACAGATCCTTTACCTCGTTGGTTAGGTTTATGCCCAGGTATCTTACGGTTCTTGGTGCTATAGTAAATGAAACTGATTCTCTAATTTCCCTTTCCATATTTTCATTTTTAGTGTATAGGAAAGCAACTGACTTCTGTGCATTGATTTTGTATTCTGCCACATTACTGAATTGCTGTATGAGTTCTAGTAGTTTGAGGTGGAGTCTTTTGGGTTTTCTATATAAA
This sequence comes from Nasua narica, assembly GCA_028533885.1. NCBI lineage: Eukaryota > Metazoa > Chordata > Mammalia > Carnivora > Procyonidae > Nasua > Nasua narica. Next base: position 18,927,320 of record CM052797.1, read on the forward strand.
GTATCATGTCTTCTGCAGAGATCAATGAGTTAGAAACTAGAGAAACAGTAGAATGCATCAGTGAATCCAGAGCTTGGTTTTTGGAAAGGTTCGATAAGATTGATAAGCCACTGGCCAAACTAATCCAAAAGAAAAGAGAGAGGACCAAATTAACAAAATTATGAATGAAAAGGGAGAAATCACGACTAATCCAAAGGAAATAGAAACAATCATCAAAAATTATTATCAATAGCTATATGTCAATAACTAAACAACCTAGAAGAAATGGATGCATTCCTGGAAACCCATAATCTTCCAAGACTGAAACAGGAAGACATGGACAACTTGAATAGACCAATATCTAGTAATGAGATTGAAGCAGTGATCAAAAACCTCCCAAAAAACAAGAGTCCAGGACCTGACAGATTCCCTGGGAATTCTACCAAACTTTCAAGGAAAAAATATTATCTATTCTCCTGAAACTGTTTCAAAAAATAGAAACAGAAGGAAAACTTCCAGACTCTTTCTATGAAGCCAGCATTATCCTGATCCCCAAACTAGGCAAAGACCCCATCAAAAAGGAGAATTTCATACCAATATCCCTGATGAATATGGATGCCAAGATTCTCTACAAGATCCTAGCCAATAGGATCCAACAGCACATTAAAAATAGGAGTGAAATAAGTCAAGCAGAAAGAGTCATTATCTTATGGTCCCATTTACATGAGGAAAACATGGAGGGCATTGTTAGAAGGAAAGGAAGCGTGAATGGGGGGGAATCAGAGGGAGCGATGAACCATGAGAGACTGTGGACTCTGAGCAACAAACTGAGCATTTTGGAGGGGGGAGTGGGGAGTTGGGTAAGCCTGGTGGTGGGTATTGAGGAGGGCACGTATTGCATGGAGCTCTAGGTGTGGTGCATGAACAATTAATCTTGTAACACTGAAAAAATAAAATATACATATTTGGGGGGAAAAGAGGCCTTTAAACAGAAACAGACATAAAACGAGATTATGTATTGTTTGGTTGATGCAAATTTGTGACCAGGGGCTTGCATGAACCTAATTCTATGTTTTTCCTGGGGGTAATTGTTTGATATTTGCTGATTCAGTGATTATGATGACTTTATATAATGTAACTGCCACAATAATGAGAATTGACTAGGGGTAGGATATGTGGTAAGTAATAATCTCTCAGATTAAGGAGTTAAATAAGTAGTGCAGGCTTTATATTTTGAACTGTTAGTTGCATATGAATACCTGTTGCATTTACTTACCTATTGTCCCTTTTCCCTTATGTTATAGCACCTTGTTTTCCCTTTTCAGAAAATATATATCTGTTCTGTGTATGTACCATAAAAGTACAGTAGTCATATAACTCAGGGAAGGCCAAGCAGTACACTTCATCCCATAGGAGAGACAGATGCTCAAAGCCAGTGAGAAACACTATAATCTAAGTTGAAACAGAAATCCAGACAAACCCCACATTTTTCATTTTATTAGAAACCGTATACCACCCCCCTTAAGCCAGTTTGAACACCTTTTAGTAAATAAACACAGAAACAGACCTTTATATGTGAAAATAACTGAAAAGTTAAAGGTTAGTAATAGAGACTGGGATAGGAAGAAGGATGAGACAGTTTTCACTTTTAATCTCTTTGCATTTTAAAATTTTTACTATGTGCATCTATTTCTTTCACCATAAAGGAATCGTAATAAAAGTAACAGTGTAGGTCATTATGAAATTGGGACACTATCTTAAGGCTACTGGTCACTAAGGTAATCTAACTTACCCTCAGCTGTTGATGTTAGTCTCTGTTAAATCCTAGTTACCCAGCTGAAAGAGATGAGAAAATTTGAGATTTTTAAATTTCTCACTGCTAAATTTAAATTAAGACCCTGGAAACTAAAATGTCTATAGCTGAATGAATTGTGTCCTCCTAAAAATTCATGTGCTGAAGCCTTAAGTCCCAATGTGGATGTATTTGGAGTTGATGCCTTTGAGGAGGTAATTAAGTTTAAACATGGTCATGAATGAGGCTAATCCAGTAAGTCTGGTGTCCATATATGAAGAGAAACTCGAGGGATGTGTGTACACAAAGAAAGGGCCATGTGAGGACGTAGCTTCATTATGGCTATCTGTAAGCCAAGCAGAGAGCCCTCAGGAGAAACCAAACCAGTATATTCAGGTTTATTTCTGGGACATAAATTTCTTGAAATATGCTTAAAAATATTATATCTCTTCAGTTAATCCCATTTTTTCCCAGAAACTCCAATTATATGAATACTATCTTTGCTGAATTTCCATTTCTACTACTCTTTTCTGACCTTTTTTTTCTTTATCCCAGTTTTAGTCTCTAAGTTTTCTTTCTTGTCTTTCTTCAAAGCCTGCTATTACATTTTTATTTGAGTCTATTCCTTTTGTCTCATTGCAATCTACTTTTCATTCATGAGATAATTTTGTCTTTTTTCTTTTACTCCTTTTCTGAGTTTAATTAACTATATTTTCATTTCTTCACAATTCTATCCATTTTTTTCCTCCCCAAATATGTTTATTTTAATTTTTCAGTGTTACAAGATGGATTGTTCATGCACCACACCCAGTGCTCCATGCAATACGTGCCCTTCTCAACACCCACCACCAGGCTATCCATTTTTGTTTCTTTCTTTAGATGTCTTTAGATGTCTAACAGGTGTTAGAGGTGGTTTTTCATACCCCCAGATGCTTGTTTGAATATATTTTATTCCATTTTCAGTATTGATGTAGAGTTTTGTTTTAATTATAATTACTTTATTGTGGGAGATTTTCAATTAACTGAAGTGTAATTCTCTAAGATTCTGAGATTTCTTCATTTTGTGGATTTTTTTTCTTTTTTTTCTTTTTTCTTTTTTTTTTTTTTTTTTTTTTTGGTTTACAAGATTCCTAGTTCAATGGCACCCTCTGCTGTCAGTATAGCAGATTTCAGTTATATAGTGGATTTGTTGCGTTTGTTTATGGTTGATGCTGGTGTGTCCTCCAATTTTCTTTTGTCTTTTAGTTAAAACGTCTCTATTTCATGTGCCCCACAACATGTATGCCAACAGATACCTCATCCTTTCTTTTAACCCTTTTATTCCCATAAATGTTTTTCAAAGACTGACATTTCAAATTATGTGTATTTTAAATTGTTTCCTTGTATTCCACGTTCTAATCTGCTTAGATCTCATCAGTACACTCACAATTACAGTAGACTCACTGTTTCTGGTAGTGATCCTAGTTGAAGTTTGGGCCTATTGCTAGGTTTGTTTGTTTTTTCCCCCAAATATGTTTATTTATTTTTTTTTCTTTTTCACTCTTAAATTCTTTTTTTTTTCCCCAAATTTATTTTAATTTTTCAGTATTACAAGATTGATTGTTCATGCACCACACCCAGTGCTCCATGCAATAAGTGCCTTTCTCAATACCCACCACTAGGCTCACCCAACCTCCCACCCCCTCCCCTCCAAACCACTCAGTTTGTTGCTTAGAGTCCACAGTCTCTCATGGTTCATCGCCCCCTCTGATTTCCCCCCA
>CM052797.1:18930950-18949539 GCA_028533885.1 Nasua narica
GAGAGAGAGAGAGAGAGAGAGAACATGATTGGGGGTGTAGAGGGAGAGGGACAAACAATCTCCCCACTCAGTAGGGAGCCTGATGTAGGATTTGATCCCAAGACCCAGAGATCATGACCTGAGCCAAAGGCAGATGCTTAACCAAATGAGCCATCCAGGCATCCGTCATTGCTAGATCTTTTTTATTAGTATCTTTATTTTCCTTTAAATGTTTTAAAGTTTATGTTGCTGTTTGCCATATATCAGACATGACATTTGCCTATCTCATTACTATTCAAAATTTTCCCTAACATATGCATAGTTATGTTAATATATTTGCTTTTGATTATTACAGGTCTTAATGTGCAGCATTGCTCAGTTTAAAATACCTTCAGGTATCCTCTTAGTTTCCTCTTTGACTCAGGGAAACATTGAAAGGTTGCTTTATTTCAATTTTTATGATTTATTTCAATTTTATATAACAGATCTACCTGTTACCAGAACATGTTCTCTGCGATTTCAGACTTTTATAAATTATAATTACGGCCAAGGACATAGACATATTTTCTAGATATGTACTTGATAAATGTGTATCCTAGAGTTCATGTGTGCAATGTTTCCTATATTTGTATTAAATCAATTTTGGTAATAAAGATTACACTTGATTAATGCCTTTGCTGATATTTTGTCTACTGAGTTTTTTTTAAAGATTGCATTTTTTTAAAGATTGCATTTTTAAGTAATCTCTACTCTCAATGTAAGTCTCAAACTTACAACCCTGAGGTCAAGAGGCACATGCTCTACTGAATGAGCCATCCAGGTACCCCTTTCTACTAAATTTTTTGTTTATCAGTTGAAGTGAACACGTTTCAAACACCCAACTATTAATTAGGATTTTCTATTTTTCCTTATATTTCTATTAGTTAAAGTTATTAGTTGCAAATATACTTACATATTCTGTGTAAATTGAACATTTTATCATAATGAAATAAACCTTTTATGATGCTTTTTGCCTAAAAGTCTACTTTTTAATTAGCTTTTGCCTTGAAGTCTATTTATTAATCTCTTCTCAATAAGATTTTTCATTTGGCAATCATTTGGATATCTTTACCATTCTTGTTCAGGTAATCTTTGTGAGATTGTATATTTGGATGTGTATTATGGACAGCTTATTTTTTTAAATATGACAATATTTTTTAAAACATAAAGGAATTTGTCAATTTATATGTAATTACTAATATGTTATTTTTACATCAACCATATTGTATATTTTCTCTTTCTTTTTAGTCATTTGTCTTCTGATTTAAATATTATATGCTGTTAATTGTTGTCTTTAATGGTTATACAAAAATGCCAAAATTTTCAAACTTTAATCAAAGTAATGTTTAATTTTTTCATAAAGATACTTGAAATACTTAATCTATTACACCCTCCTTCTTATGTGCCATTGTTGTTTGTTTTGTTTTTTTTTTTAAGGTTCTATTTATTTGAGAGAGAGAGAGAGAGAGAATAGGCAGGAGGAAGGGCTAAGGGAGAGGGAGAAAGACTCACAACTGAGCAGTGAACTCAATGCAACATGCAGCTCAATCCCAGGACCTGAGCCCAAGGCAGCTGCTTAACCAAATAAGCCACCCAGGCACTCCCATTTTTTTTAGATTTTATTTGTCTGGTTTTAAAAAATTTTTTTTCTTTAACTCCATCAGATAATTTTATTGTTATGCCTTAAAATTACTGCCCAGTTACATTTACCCACACGCTTATTCTTTCTCTCTTCTGTATTTTTCTTTTACTTGCCTTCTGCCTAAAATGCACATTTTTTAGAATTTCCTTTGGTCAAATTCTGCTGGTAATGCACCATAATAAAGACTCTGACTTCAATTTTTCTTTTTGTATTTGTCTGTCACAGCTTTCCCCTGTCTCACTTCTGAGGATGCGGATAAGAAAGCCCAGGTGATTGGTCAAAGATGGGATATTCAAACGCTATACAGGAACTTTTACCCCAGCTTTACCTCTTAACTATCATAAAAACCTCAAGTCAGTCTTCTTTCCTTGCTCTTCAAGACATGTTCAGATCAGCTTTGAAAGCCTCTCTAGTCTCCTTAGAAGGCTTCATATAAGTTTTAACACTTTTCATACTCTGTTGGAGTATGTGTGTCATCATTAGTTTTGGTATCTCATCCGAATTTTAGGGGACAATTTGCTCTGCGAATGGCTACAACATGGACTTGCTCAGTTTTTTTGTTTGTTTCTGTTTTGTTAATCTGAAAATGCATCTTACCTATATTTATTTTTGTCTAATATAGTGTTTTTGTAGGGTTTTTTCTTTCAGTGATTTCAGATTTATTTCTTGCTACCATTTGTTTGACTACTTTTTGACTAACATTAATACTTTAAAATCCTTTCTGGCTCTGGAGACTGCCCTTCTCAGGGCTAACCAATTCTTAGAGATAGAGAAGGACCCACCCAAGAGAATATCTTTGATATGCAAACTAACTAGTCCAGAGCTACATTTCCTCTATGTGGTCCATACACCCAAGGAGACATTATTCCTCTGCCTTATTTGTCTCAGTGCCAGGTACCAGGCAGCCAGAGACCATCCTATACCTTAAAACCCATTGAAATTATTCTAACCAATAATCTTAAGCTGTTTACCCTGTCATACCTAGCCTTTTTTTTTTAAAAGATTTTATTTATTTATTTGACAGAGAGAGAGAGATCACAAGTAGCCAGAGGCAGGCAGAGAGAGGGGGGAAGCAGGCTCTCTGCCAAGTGGAGGGCCCAATGCAGTGCTCGATCCCAGGACCCTGAGATCATGACCTGAGCTGAAGGCAGAGGCTTTAACCCACTGAGCCACCCAGGTGCACCACTATCTAGCTTTTTCCACAGAAATAAAGACCACAGTCTAGACTCTTCCCTCGCTCCTGCCTCTTATCCCTCCTGGCCAATGCTGGTGCTTCCCGTTGTGGTCATGCATGTGTTGTGTTCCCTGTTTCTAGGATCCAACAATATAATATACTTTGTTTCTCTGAGCTTTTCCTGTATCTCCTCCTATGGCCACACCTGATTGATCATCATGTGAAAGAACACACAAGACCACTTAATAATGTTAAATCAGAAAACCAAAAACAAAGAGCAAAACGTTAAAAGATATTCTACTCTAAAGAAGTGGCAGTGTCAGAGTGTCTACTGTCAGAGTGTCTAACAGTAGTTAGAGTGTTGGTTTCTCAATAGCAAATGAAGCCAGAAAACAGTAGCTAAGAGGGCTAAAATAGTTGCCAATCTACATTTCTATGTCCTTTGTGGCTTCAGCCTTTTGGAATTTCAACATAATATGTAGTAATTCTATTAGATTTCTTATCTCTGGGTGTCCCTGGATTTTGACTTCCATACCTGTTGCCTCAGGGTGGCATATATCTTCATAATAAAAGTAGCTTCAAGTACTCTGTTTACTTCTCTGAGATCTTGGTTCGGCAAGTCTTACTATTTTGCCAACTCTTGGTTGGTTTTATGAAAAATAATATAATATGATATGATATATGATATATATCATATTATATATATCATTATTATAGTTTATATATTATATATAAATTATAATATAACAATACACATACATACTCATACACACACACACACACACAGTACTCTTTGTTGAGAGCAGTAAATAGAAGTAACCACTGGGTTGAAAAGAAACTTTTACCCAATATGTTCTAGAGTGTTGAAATAATCACTATTTGGTTCCTTAATTTCTTGGTAGGGCATCCCACAGTATTCTCTGTAATCTGAAGACAAGTAATGCAATGACTTAGAATCCTCAGATCAGTAATCAAGAGTAGGGATTCCATCACAGAAATAAAACTGGGAAGAGATGACAAAAAGGCACATGAATATTCCATTTGATGGTGAATTTTAATTTTTTAAATATTCTGAATTTATATTTATATAAACTCAGTTTATAGCTGAACTGAATATATAACTGAATATATTTTATATATTAAAATCAGCTAACATGCAGTTATTTTATATAACTATATATACAGTTATTTCTATAGTTATAAATAACTGTATATATAGTTATTTTATAACTGTATTATTAGCAGCACATATTATATAAAAATATACCGAAAATAAAGCCACAGAAGTAATAAGGACAAATATATAAAACATACTTGATATTTAAATAAAAAATCTATTTCAGGGCACCTGGCTGGCTCAATCAGTAGAACATTCCAATAGTGAACTCTGGGTTGTGCCCCACGCTGAATTTAAGAGATTACTTAAAAAAAGTAAAATAAAAAAGGAAACTTCATCAATAAAAGTTATTTTTAAAAAATCCATTTCAAATCAACAGTTACAACAAAGAAAAAAATTGAGTCTTTACTGTTTTAATAAGTTAAAATTGGAAGTTTTTTTTAAAACCATAAAACAAAGTTAAAGGAAATAGATACATGAGCTTTAAATGTATATAAAAATATACATTTAAAACGTGTGAGCATAAATACATACCCAATATATTTAAATGACAACAGAGAAAAAAAATTCCCTCCCCCCCACCTTGGAGGTTGGCTAATAATAAACTAAGAGAATTTAATTAATTAATTATTTAATAATTAAGAGATTAGAAGGCCAGTGCACTTCCGTCCCTTCACCACCGCCCTTCTGGAGCTGGAGCCCAACTTCCTGGCGGAGTGTGTGCTCCCCGCGAGCAAGAGGAGGCCAGGAGCATTGTGGGGACTGTAGTCCAGGAAGCATCAGCAGAGAATTTCCGCTTCCGGCAGCTCTGTCAGTTCCTGGTCGCTCAGCGACCCTGCTCTGGAAATGACTTGGGCCTTACGGTGCCCTGAGCTGGCCGACTCGTAGGAGTTGGAGGCGCTGTGGGCGCGAGAATGGAAAAAAGTGGTTAGCGGAACGGAGCAGTGACACCGGCAACGCTCAGCCCGTTGTATGCGCCCGAGCCCGGAAGTGCGCATTTTTCAGTCTCTGGCGTGCCTGCTGCGCATGCTCCCCAGGCACGCCCAGTCGCTACATGTTCGTGGCACTCCAGCTCTAATGGGACCTGTCCGGGGTCCTGAAAACGCAACGAGTTGTTGTCGCTCAAATTTCATTAGTCTAAGGGGAAAGACAAACCAAATGGCTAATTTCAACACAACGATAAGAACTTTACTCCACACTGAAGGCGACTTTCATCGTCCTGTGGCTTTATGATTAGTGATGAGCGCCTAGAAGCCAGAGCGTGTCCTACTGATCTGTGTATTCCTAGCACAGCCGTTTCCAGCTGCTTTCCTTCCCTCTCTTCTGGGGCACCACCTGTACTGTCCTCAGGAGTACCCAGCCCTTTTGTAGGTTGGATAGGGTCCTCCTATCAAGGTTCTCTGTCTAATCCTCAGTGGATGAAGCCAGAGGATTAGTTTCAGAGTCTGATATTCATCAGAATTAGAAAGAATTATGACGCTTTATTTTGTAGAATAAGTGTTAATCATTTGGCAAGTGAATAGGGTTAATTTTGGTCCTCAGAGTAAATACCAGTCCCCACAACATAATGTTTGCACGCACAGCCCTGCGTGAAGGGAAAATTAAAATTTTAGGGTGGAAGAGGAAGAAACACCCTCAGCAGCAAGAATACTTTCTGAGAGGAAACACTTCTGACCTGAGACCTCTTACAACAAATCAAAGAACCTAGAGAGTTTGAAAAAAGGAAAGATTTGGAATTCCTGGGCCTACACTCTTCTTCCTCAACTTTGGCCCAGAAAAAGGATGTCTTGGGCGGAGGTAACAACAAACACAAAAAGGAAGGAAAGAGGGAGACAATGGAGAAAGTATAATCCAGTAGCTTGAGTCAGGAGGTTAGAGATTCTGGGGTGGGAAGATTTTTAGGGTGGGAAAATTACAAAAATAATTGATCAGGTAAGGGGTGGTGTGGTCTCACTGGAGTAAAATGTTCATTTCGTTCCTGAAGCCCAGACTGGCTGATATTGGCTAGTACGGGCACTCATGCTTTCTTTCATTTTTTACCATTTGTATTCTCTACACCTTATCCAAAAAAGGAGACCATAACCCAGTGACAGATGAGTTACTTTTTATTTTTCCTGAAATATTGCCTAATCACTCGAAGTTGCTGATCTTTGCTCCTTTTTTAGAAAAGAGAAAATATGTTAGCATTTAGTAAGCACCTAATAGTGTTGGGTTCTTTTAGACATTTTAACAATTCCTTTATTTATGTGTTAGAGGAACTGCAAAAATTAGAAATGGGTGATGATGGTGATGATGATGATGATGATGATGATGATGATGATGATGATGATGATTTCCAACTTGAGGGTGATGTAAATGTCTTAGAGATAATAAGAGAAGTGTTAATGGTCACAAGGTTTAAAGTTCTAATTAGTAATTTTTAAAAAGATTTTATTTTTTTATTTGACAGACAGAGATCACAACTAGGCAGAAAGGCAGGCAGAGAGAGATGGGGGAAGTAGGCTCCTGCTGAGCAGAGAGCCCAATGCAGGGCTCAATCCCAGGACCCTGATATCATGACCTGAACTGAAGGCAGAGGCTTAACCCACTGAGTCACCCAGGTGCCCCTAATTAGTAATTATTTAATGGGAAAATATTTTAAGGCTATGTAAATCTCTTGTTTATCAGAATATGATCCAACACATATAAGTTCATTTATGATTCCTGTGTAAACCAATTATTACTATGATGGTCATCAATTGATTTTATAACTGTATTATTCTTTTTACATTTACTGTTTTTCTGTAAGGAGGAACTTCTCCTTCTACTTCATCTTTTCATTTCTTTGTATCAGGAGGAACTCATATGTCTTTATTTAATAGTTTAGAATACGTTACTGTCAGTATTGATCTTGATGCTGAAATTATCCAAATTTGTTCTGTGGAAGTCCATTCAAACCAACTGCTGTATCCTTTTGACGTATACCTATCAGTTTTTGAGTGTGTTTTCTTATTTTTTTTTAATCACAGCAAGGTATTTTTAGAATCATCCAGTCTTTCCTTTTCTCTGCCTTGGAATCAGCCATTTCTCCAAGGAGTTTTGGTTGCTTTAAGGGGAAAATGGTATTGTAGAAAACAAATGTGAGTGCTAGGTGTGCTCATTGCTATTTTGATGTTATTTCTTATAGGGCCTCCAAGTGGACAAACCTATATACAAATGTGCAGGCACACGAATACATATCTACATCTGTATATCTACATATATATCTACACATATCTATATATTAAAAACCATTAATTCATATAATACCAGTCTGACACCATAGAATTCATTCATGAACTTTTCTTTGCCCTCTTTGTAATTCCCTTCTCCAAAATGAGAAACCTGTTCTCATTATCATAAACATATTCACTCATTTGCTCGATCCTAGAATACAGAGAAAGTAGGGTTTTTTTTTTTTTTTTGAGCCCATACACCTACGAAAAACAAACCTACCAACTACAGTTCAATATTTGATTACATTTCTCATTATCTCAATACTGAAGACATGTAGTCAAAATACTGGCTCAAATATTATTTGGGGAAAAAAAACAAAAAAAATATTTGGGTAAGTTCTTTTTCTACCACTTTGGTGTGGTTATGTTATTCATCTGAAATACAGTTATGTTCATTTGGTTTTCTTTGTATTCCTGTTATGTATAGGATTTTGCACTGTGCCCCAATTTATATATTGAGACCCTAATCCCTAATACCTCAAAATGTGAACGTACTTGGAGACTGTGAATTTAAAGAGGTCATCAAGTTAAAATGAAGCTGTTAGGATCAGTCCTAATGTAATTTGAACAGTATTATTATAAATTTGGACACACAAACAGACACCAGGGATGGGTACAGTTAGAGGAAAGACCAGGTAAGGGCATAGAGAGAAGGCAGACATTTGCAAGCTAGGAAAGTGGCAAATTGGCATTGAAGAAGTCAAACTCTCTCTCTTTGCAGATGACATGATACTTTATATGAAAAAACCAAAAGACTTCACCCCCAAACTACTAGAACTCATACAGTAATTCAGTAATGCACAAAAATCAGTTGCTTTCCTATACACTAACAATGAAAATATGGAAAGGGAAATTAGATAATAGACTCCATTTACTGTAGCACGAAGAACCATAAAATACCTGGCAGTAAACCTAACCAAAGAGGTAAAGAATCTGTACTTGAGGAACTACAGAACACTCATGAAAGAAATTGAAGAAGAAATAAAAAGGTGAAAAGCATTCTATGCTCATGGATCAGAAGAATAAACATTGTTAAAATGTCTATACTGGCAGAGCAATCTATACTTTCAAAGCCATCCTGATCAAAATTCCACTGGTTTTTCTCAGAGGCTGGAACAAACAATCCAAAAAATTGTATGGAACCAGAAAAGACCCCGAATTGCTAAGGAAATGTTGAAAAAGAAAAACAAACCCGGGGGCATCATATTGCCAGATTTCAAGCTTTACTACAAAGCTGTGATCACCAAGATAGCATGGTACTGGTACAAAAACAGACACACAGACCAGTGAAACAGAGTAAAGACCCCAGATTTGGAGCTGCAATTCTATGGTCAATAATCTTTGACAAAACAGGCAAAAATATCCAGTGGAAAAAAGACAGTTTCTTCAATAAATGGTGCTGGGAAAATTGGACAGCTATATGTAGAAGAATGAAACTTGAACATTCTCTTATACCATACATGAAGATAAACTCAAAATGGATAAAAGACCTCAACGTGAGGCAGGAATCTATCAAATCCCTAGAGATGAACATAGGCAGTAACCTCTTTAACATCATCCACAGCAACTTATTTCAGGAAATATCTACAAAGGCAAAGGAAACAAAAGAAAAAATGAACTTTTGGGACTTCATCAAGATAAAAAGCTTCTGCACGGCAAAGGAAACAGTCAACAAAACAAATAGGCAACCCACAGAATGGGAGAAGACATTCGCAAATGACATTACAGACAAAGGGCTGATATCTGAGATCTATAAAGAACTCCTCAAACTCAAAACTCATGAAGCAGATAATCACATCAAAAAATGGGCAGAAGACATGAACAGACACTTCTCCAAAGAAGACATCCAAATGGCTAGCAGACACATGAAAAAATGTTCATCATCATTAGCCATCAGGGGGTTTCAAATCCAAACCACACTGAGATATCACCTTACACCAGTTAAAATGGCCAAAATCAACAAGACAATAAACAACAAATGTTGGAGAGGATGTAGGGGAACCCTCTTCCACTGTTGGTGGGAATGCAAGTTGGTGCAGCCACTTTGGACAACAGTGTGAATATTAATGAAGAAATTAAAAATAGGTCTACCCTATGACCCTGCCATTGCACTACTGGGTATTTACCCCAAAGATCCAGATGCAGTACAGAAAAGGGCCACCTGTATCACAATTTTCATAGCAGCTGTGGCTACAATCACCAAACTGTGGAAAGAACCAAAATGCCCTTCAACAGATGAATGGATAAAGAAGATAGGGTCCATATATACAATGGAATATTATGCCTCCATCAGAAAGGATGAATACCCAACTTTTGTATCAACATGGATGGGACTGGAAGAGATCATGCAGAGTGAAATAAGTCAAGCGGAGACAGTCAATTATCTTATGGTCCCACTTACATGTGGAGCATAAGGAAAAACATGGAGGACATTGTGACAAGGAAGGGAAGAGTGAATGGGGAGAAATTAGAGGGTGCAATGAATCATGAGAGACTGTGGACTCTGAGCAACAAACTGAGGGTGTGGGAGGGGAGGGGGTAGGGGGTTGGGGGAGCCTGGTGGTGGGTATTGAGGAGGGCACGTATTGCATGGAGCACTGGGTGTGGTGCATGAACAATCAATCTTGTAACACTGAAAAATTAAACATATTTGGGGAGAAAAAAAAACCTTCCAAAAAACAATAATCCAGTACCTGATGGATTCCCTGGGGAATTCTACTAAACATTCAAGGAAGAAATAGTACCTATTCTCCTGAAGCAGTTTCAAAAAATAGAAACAGAAGGAAAACTACCAGACTCTTTCTATGAAGCCAGGATAACCTTTTATCCCCAAACAAGGCAAACCTCATCAGAAAGGAGAATTTCAGACCAATATCCTTGATGAATATGGATGCCAAGATTCTCAACAAGATCCTAACTAATAGAATCCAACAGCATATTAAAAAGATTATCCACCATGGCCAGGAGGAATTTATCCTTGGGATGCAAGGGTGGTTCAAGATTCGGAAATCAATTAACATGATAGAACAAATCAATAAGAGAAGAGAAAAGAGCCACATGGTCCTCAATTGCTGCAGAAATACCTCTTCAGGGTTCTTAGAAGGTACTCTTACAAGCTGTTCAGGACATTTACATTTTTTCCATTGATCCATTAGGAACAAAACACAAGGGATTGGGTCTGGAATTGGGTCTGAGGATGAAATGCAACAGCACTGAGTGAAGTAGAGATGCAGAGACTGCAGGCCTCTGCCTCATTTCTCCTCTTACAGGACCATTAGTTTCCTGTTACAAGACTACTTCATTCATCCAGGTTAGGTGCATATCACACCAACTCACTGATTCAGTAGTCACAAAAGGAGATCTCCTTCCTTAATTATAGGAATATATTTTCTTGGTGTCTAGGATGGAGAGACCCCAAGTCTCTCTTTGGGTGGTAACAAAAGCTTTGCAGTCCTATCCAGCCTTGCTAGCTCTTCTTAGCCCCAGGAATGAAGGTCCCTCATGTACATTCATGATCAATTAAGACTTTTGTAACAATTATCACATGATCTCTCTGATACAAAGAATTTGAGAGGCGGGGGGGGGGTCATGGGGGTGGAGGAGAGAAATGAAACAAGATGGGATGGGGGAGGAAACAAACCATAAGAGACTCCTAAACTCACAAAACAAATTAAGGGTGGCTGGGAGGTAGCAGGGGTAGGGATAGGGTGGCTGGGTTATGGATATTGGGGAGGGTATGTGCTATGGTAAGTGCTGTGAAATGTGTAAGCCTAACGATTCACAGACATGTATCCTAGGGCAAATAATATATTATATGTTAATTAATTAATTAAGACCTTTGTAATTAGTGGCCTAATCATCCCATTAGACCATATGACCTTGATCACAATGGTCTGAGGAGATTGCTGAATTATTATGGCAGCAGTGACATTTCAGGATGGACAACACATGAAATATGTGAAAAAGGCAATATGCAAAAGTACACAGCAGTGAGATGGACCTCCAGCCAGCACTGCTGCCTTCCCAGATGGTGTTACCCATTTGGGTAAGCCAGTCACAGTTAAAAGACATTCCGATTATTTAGTTGCAAGTGCAGTCACCTCATACTCTTGATTATGACAGTTTTTTGTGTTGTTCTTAGCCTATTGATACTAATGTTATTGGCTAGAAATGCCTTGGGTACTCACCCACTCGTGTACTACCTGTAGTGGCGTACAGACATTAGCCTACCCATAGCCAATGTTGTGGCTGGGTCAGCCCATGTGTTATTATTATGATTGTAAGATACACTTTAGCAACAACTATCAGGGAATTTTGATAAAACAAGTTTTATTACTTATAAGTCCCATAAGGTGCATAGCACACTCAGGACCATGTAGGGTCTCCTGATTGGTTGGGCACCACCAAATGTGGAGCAACTTGATCAGGTAGAGCCAGGCAGTGCAGGTGGTGAAAGAATTCACCCAAAGACAAAGGAGATAGAAATTTATTGACTACCCTGCAAGAAAATGGTGGGCAGGACAGCAAAGCAGAGACTTCCACAAGGCAGTGATGGGAGGGAGCTTTTGGGGAAAGGTGAGGAGATATGGGAATGTATGGAATTTTCCTCTTTTGGTGCCTGCATCCAGTACCTAATGGAGTTTATGGATATGTTGAGGTGGGTAACCTAATGTGACTGTTTATAGCTGGCCAGGGAGTTGGAGGTCACTGTGGGCCCTTACACCTTACTCAGGTTTCCATTGTTCAAGTCACATTGTCTAAAAGTGGCCTCTACGTTACCCCCTGACTGACTGACAATGACAAATCTTTGGCATTTTGGTGGAGGTTTCATCGTTTTTTTCTTTTTTTTTTTTTTAAATTGTGTTATGTTATTCACCATACAGTACATCATTAGTTTTTGATATAGTGTTCCACGATTCATTTTTTGCATATAACACCCAGTGCTCCATGCAATCCATGTCCTCCTTAATAGCCATCACCAGGCTCACCCATCCCCTGGCCCTCTCCCTTCTAAACCTGTTTGTTTCCCAGAGTCCATAGTCTCTTATGGTTTGCCTCCTGCTCTGATTTCCTCCTTTACTTTTCCCTTCCTTCTCCTAATGTACTCCATGCTTTTCCTTATGTTCCACAAAAAGTGAAACCATATGATAATTCAGTTTCTGTGTTTGATTTATTTCACTTAGCATAATCTCCTCCAATCCCAACCATGCTGATGCAAAAGTTGGGTATTCATCCTTTCTGATGGCTGAGTGATATTCTAGTGTGTATATGGATCACATCTTTATCCATTCATCTGTTGAAGAGCATCTCAGCTCTTTTCACATTTTGGCTATTGTGGATATTGCTGCTATTATCTCACCTTTAGTAGTTTCTTCCTGCTGAATGAGGGACATAGAGATGAACCTAACTAAACTTTTTGGCTTTGTGAAGTTAGAGACAAGATTATGGTATTATATTAAAATGCTGACAGGTGATTTGAGTAAAATTCTTCGGTGGCTGGGTCCATGGGACTTAAGGGGAGGGGACCCTTTGATAGTATGGCCTGGAATCTCTGTTGAACCCATCATTCATATATGGAATTCCTGGATTCTAGATGAAACAAATTTAACAAAGAGATTAATGAGAAGGGGACTAATAATTAGGAGTATGAGTGTTAAATGCAGGGATCCTAAGAAGGGAAAGAGTGAGGGTAGCCATGAACAGGTTTCTTTCCAGGAAAACTATTCTTATGTTCATGGTCCTGGAGGAAGTCAAAAGAAAATAATGATGAGAAAGACAAAGATTAGCCCAAACATGGGTGATGACTGTATTGTGAGAGCTGAACGTCAACAGCTCCAGTAAGTTCGAATTTCTGACCATGTGAATTTGGAGAAGTCACCCTGAAGGAAAAGGTCAGGAATGAGGTCTTGAAATTAAGAAGGACAAATCATGAGAATTTTGTGAGGAAATTATTTAGGGAGCTTTTCTAAGATAGTATCATAGAATGATTGAATGGGAGAAAGTGGGGATTGGAAATGGGCCAGATTCATGGACCTCTATGCCTGGATGTTTATCGCCTAAGTCTCATTTCAATAAGAGCTGGATATCTCCAGTCCACTCACAACTGTACTTGGTGGAGGTCTCCTCATCTGGAGCTGAAGTAATCTTGATTCTGGGAAGATGGATCAATGGGGAAAAGCCATGAAGTTTTACCACTGTTGGAGTGGTCAAGAGAACTTGGTAGGGCCCAGTCCAGACAGGTTAGAATGGCTTGTTGCCCTGTAAGAGTCTTAACATATACTAAATCCCCAGTTGTAAGTTTGGGATGTATGTTACCTAAGAAAGATGGGTTAGGTTTTGGACTGTACTGGTTTTGGTGGTCATTAGTGGAGCAGACAGTTTGCCCAACTGATATAACATACTGTGTGAGATAGTGGCTTTTGGAGTATGATAAAAGATTTTCTGGAGGAAAGGTCTTCCATAAAGAACCTCAAATGGACAAGATGTGTTATAGCATTTGGTGTAAGATGTCACCTTATTGCAAGGGGAAGGAGGGTTGGCCAAGACTGAGTTTCATGCATAAGATTTCTGAGAAGTCTTTTTATAGTTTGGTTGGTCCCCTACTTTCTCTGAGGACTGTGTATGTCATGCTGCATGCAGATAATATTCTATGTGGAGGATTTTGCTAACTCCTTGTGTTATTTGAGAGATAATAGCAGAGACATTGCCTAACTCTAAGGTGTGGGGAAGCTCAAATAGGGAAGGTTGTGATGGAGAAGAACAGTGATGACCTCTGAAGCCCTCTCTGTTTTAGTGGGAAAGGATTCAATCCATCTTGTAAAGGTGTCTACAAAGACCTAAATAGATACCGGAGTCCATTTCAGGGAGGCAAGTACATAAAATCTATCTGTCAAACCTTCCCTGGTAGAGTTCCTTGTATTTGTATAAGTTGAAGAAGTGGGGGAAGTTTGTGGGACCCCTCCATATTGATGTGACAACAGGTAGAACACACCTGGGAGATAGCCCACAGAGTTGGAGGGATGTCCTTGCCAATGAAAAGAGCTCCCACCAGGTCTTGAAGGGCCTTGGTCCTGAGATGGGTTGCAGATATAAATTATTAAGAAATTTCCATCATAACATTTCCAGGAGTGACCGTTTATTATTTGGGCCATGCAGCCAACTCTCTGGAGTATGGAGAAAGCCCTTTTTCAATGCCCTTTGGGTTTCTTCCTGAGTATATTGTGGGAGAAAAAGGATTGAGATGGGGAACCAGAATAGCTTGAAGCCTTTTCTTACCTGTCAGCTTTGTTGTTTCCAACAGAGACAAAGAAATTATCCTTTTGATGGACTTTGCAATGAATAATAGCTATTTGGGCAGGGAGCATGACTGACTCTAGTAAGGCCAAAGTCTCACAGGCATGTTTAACTGGCAGATTTTCCCCCTCTCTCTCTCCAAATAGCAGCATGGACATGGACCATGTGAAAGGTATAAGCTAAATAGGTATATATGTTTGGTTTCATGCCCAGTTGGAAGGCTTGGGTAAGAGAAATTAATTCTGCCTTTTGTGCTGAGGCAGTGGAACCTGGAAGAGGTCCAGACTCAATGACTTTGGTTAAGCTAACAGCATACCCGGACACCTGCACTCCTACTATGAAGCTGCTGCCACCTGTGAATTATATAGCCTCTTGGTTATCTAGTGGCATATCCTGGAGATCTGGCCTGACACTACAAGTCAAATATATGGTTTCCAGGCAAGAATGCTCCAATGGGGCATTTGTTATGAGATCTGGTGGAAGGTGGCAGGATTTTGGGTCTGATGTGGCTGAATATTTAGTTCAGGTGTTTCTAATAAAAGGGTTTGCTATTGAGGTGCCTGGGTGGCTCAGTGGGTTAAACCCTTCCTTTGACTCAGGTCATGATCTCGGGATCCTGGGATCGAGCCCCACATCATGCTCTCTGCTCAGTGGGGAGCCTGCTTTCCCCTCTCTCTCTGCCTGCCTCTCTGCCTACTTGTGATCTCTCTCTGTCCATCAAATAAATAAATAAAATCTTTTTTTTAAAAAAAGGGTTTGGTCTTTTGTAATTCTGCTATTGGAGATCCAATGAAATGCCCTAGAATTTACAATGCCCGATATCTCATGGGGTATATAAACAGTTACGCCTTGGCCCAAGGTTAATTTAGAGGCCTCTTCTATCAGGCCATGGGCACCAGTGCTTCGAGGCAGAGAGGCCATCCCTGCACCACAGGATTTAAATTCTTAGATAGGTATGTGACCAGACATTGGGAGGGTCCCAGCATTTGGATCAAGATGTAAAGGGCCACTCCCCTCCTATTATGCACATATAAGAAGGACTTCTGGAGGTCCGTCAGGGCTAAAGGTGGGGCCATTGTAAATGACTGTTTGTGGACCCCCAAAGGTTTTATCATTTCAGGTCCCCACTCCAAAGGCTCCTCCTCAGGTTCCCTAAGGGCCTCATAAAGAGGCTTTGTTATTAAAGCAAATTAGAGTATCCAAATATTACAAAACCCAGCCATATAAAAAAAATGCAGCTGCTGTTTTGTAGAAGGAGTTTTCATATTTCAAATGAGACACTTATGGTGGTCAGAGATCCTTTTTAGTCCCGGGGATCAATATTAGTCCCAGGAATTAATATATAATTAATATATTAGTCCTTGGGACTAATATACTCAGGAATTGAACTTTCTGAGAGGAAATTTGGGTTTCGAAGGGGAGACTTCAAGGGGACTCTGAGAGGATCTGTCCTAAGAGGGTATAAAGATTAGAAACAATTGGGTGAACAGGAATTACAGCCTCAATGATAGCTCTTAGGTCCTATACCATTCCATATGAGGCATAAGACTTTTTCTTGCCAAGATGGGTGTATTACAAGGTAAATTACAGGGGTGCAAAATTCCTGCTGCTAAGAATTTTTGTATGAGTGGCTGTAGTCCCTGATTGCCCTCTGGACATTAGAGGTCCTGGGATTTTCTGGAGAAGAAATGAGAATCTTTCAGTTGTATCCTTATGGAGGTGCTGATAGAGAGCATCCCAGAACAGATATGTCCCATACCTTGAGGGGGCACCTGTTGAAAAATGGAGACCTTGATGTTTGAAGGGGCCAAGGGCTTAGAGGACAAAAATGCCTGCAGGGTGTGGTCAATCTCAGAGAGGCAAAGTTTAGTTTGTATCTTTGTCATTATGTCCCTTCTAAGTAATGGAGTGGGGAAATTGGGTAAAACACGAAAGGAGTGGGTAAGGTATTGTCATCCAAAGAACAAATTAAAGGGTAAGTGAAATGTCCCCTCTTTGGGTGCCTATTTATGCTGGTCATGAGAATTGAGGACTGACAGATGACACCTGAATATTTTACAAGGGGGGAATAAGTAGCTTCCATATCTATCAGTGTTACAGGATTTCTTCTCCTTAGGTGCCCACATTTCTTGGTCATGTTGCTTTGAAGAATGAAGAGGTAGTGTTACGGAACCTGAACTGGGGTCCTGATGGTAGAACCAAGTGGCACTCAAAGACTTTAGAGGATGGGGGTTTATTTAACACTGGAAAACTCAGAGGAGGTTTATTTAATACTGGTGGGCTCAGAGGAAAGTGATCTCCAAAGGTCTGAGCCCCGAGCATAGACAAAGGTGGTAATTAAATACCCTTCTATTTCCACATACTTAGTACTTTTGGCATGCACAGGAAGCAGGGCAGGGAGAAAAACCCAGAAAAGCCCCAGAAAAGGTGCCCCAGAAAAGGGCAGGGGCTAGGACTCCTTTACTGATTCAGTCAGCCATCTTAGAATACAGATTTTCCCTTATCAGTAGACCAGATGGAAGAGTGGTGGGAAGCAAAGCAAAGTTATTGAGCAATAGTAAAATTATTGAGTGATAGTATAAAGTTCCTGAAGAGGGAGAGGACCTGAGAAGGTTGCTACTTGAGTTTCTAAATCTAGGGTTTTTTATAAAAGGGCTTGTTAGCAGGCTATTTTAGCTGATTAATCCTTTGTGCACCTGTCATCCAATCGGGTTTTTGTCATCTGCCTACCATATGGGAAAAGGTGGAGGGCTCCTTCTAGGGTGGTGTAAAATCCTTTCAAGGGTGGTCTCCTTTTTGGTGGTGGTGGGGAGAGTTTGCTGGTCCCTGTGTTATGCCCAGATTTTGAGATCCCCAAATACCACCAGGGAGCCGAGTCCGATGCAAAAGCAAAAGAGCCCTTTATTCAAGCTAGCTTGAGCTCTCTCTCACACTCACCGACACAGCGGCGTGGTGTAGAGAAAGAGAGCGAGTTTCAAAAAGCACAACAGTTTTAGAGGGGTCAGTGGCCAATGAGTTTGTAACACACAGAAAGTTGTTTAGTAACTGTTTGAACTAGCCTATCACCCTGGCCAGAATTGGCACACAAGTTTGGCGGGCAAAAGGCGGGGTTTATATTCTTTCCGGGTCAGGGGTTCCACATTCCTATTGGCTAACCCAAACCCAACCCACAGGCCGTCTGGGCCATTTAGCTCAAGGGAGGGCTGAGCCACACTCAGACCCTCCCAGAGGCAGGTCCTGCGGGGGGCCACACACAAGAAGGCGGGTGTAAGCAAAAGGAACCAGCCATGCTCTGCTCCTTCATTCCCCCCTTGTCTTGTAACTTACGGCCCAATCATGGGACGTGGGTAACAGGGTAAGTGAGAGCGACACAACCTTAGCTTTAGGGGATTGTCCTTGTCGGGCTGGCTCTTCCATTCCGGACCAAAGTCCTTGAAGACTACAAGCAAACCAGGTTCTGGTGGGGGCCTGCCAGAGATAATAGCCAAGATGTCCATGACTGTGGGTTCTTCTCAACGATGTTGGATGCATTTGAGTTCATGGACCTCGGAAGCGACAATCCCAGACTGGTCGATATAGTAGCAGCATTCTTCCTGTAGGAAGAAACAGGTTCCTCCCTCTTCAGCAGTGAGGAGGTGCAGGGCTCAGCAATTCCAGAGGGCTACTGCTGCCAGGCTGGAGAGTTGTGCCCATGGGGTTCTGTTATTACACTCACAAAGTAACAAGCAAGAAGATTGTCTATATGAGTTACTGCAGTAGTTCCTCTGAAGTTTCCTTCAAGTTGTCTAACTTAGGTAAACAACAAACATTTATAGACAATCAATCAGATCTAGAATTTAACATCCACAAAGGGGTGTTATTGAAACATAATTTTTCTCTCTAAAATAACCCGCATTCCTGGAGATAGCCAAATCAGGACTAATTTATATGAGAAACAAGTCCAGTTTTAACAAACCTGACCTAGTGATTTATATAAGCTCAGCAAGAACAGTAGGTGATCATACAGATCTTTTAGAATCTGCTTTGCTGGAACTTTATAAGGAATCTCTAGGTTGAACTTTCAGTAGCCTTTCCAGGCCAGAAGCCAAATC
>CM052797.1:18950039-19067406 GCA_028533885.1 Nasua narica
GGGCTACAAATATCCTACTTTAGTCCTTCCTATTAGCACAGAATCAGACCCATGGGGGCAGTTTGGGCTACCCAAAGCCAGGAAACAATATATGGGAAGTGGCTAGGGTGTCCTGGAGTCCTGACCATAACTTTGTAAATGACCTGGACAGTGGGTAGGTCTTAAGGCACCATCGGAGGGCCAGTCAACCCCAAAGGTGGCCCATTCCTGTTCACATAATGTGCCTGATTTTCCAGATGTCTTGATCCCATAGTCTCCTGAGAATCCCTTCTTAAAATTTTGAGCATACAGTCTAAGACCGTAGGTTTGAAGAGCTTCGGCCCTTGATGAGCAGGGGCTCTCTTATCCACTCTGTGTGTTCCCTCCCTGTGTCATTGGTGCAAAGACAAAGGGTGGGTGTCCCTCCAGAAGAGAGACCAGTCAGATGCCCGCCTGTCCGCCCTCCCAGAGGAGACTTGGGTGCCTCTTGGCCATAGCGAGTCTGTATAAAACCCGGACTGGAGCCCCGAAGGGGCTCGCCCTAGACCTTATGAGGTCACCACGGAAACAGGTTAGGGCCCACTCGGACTCCGTAGGCTTCTAGGGACCCAAAGGGTGCCCACCCGTGGAGCCACAGAATCAGTCTGCCTGACAAGCCAGGTCAAACTGCACATTCACTCATGCACTCACTCCAGAAGTTATTACAGTGCCTCCCCCCCTGGGAGGCCCTACCTGTGAGACCTCTAAGAGATCTCTGGGAGGTGATCAGTCTCCCCTTCCACCCTGATGGGTGGGCCTGACTGGGTTTTGGGGTCCCAGGCCTTACCAGAATCCGACGTTGGGACCAGGTCCTCATCTGCTGAGTCTACTTTGAGTCCGGGTGGCAACAGCGGGGCAGGGCCGGCCTGAGGCGACCGTTTGAGAGACTGCCAAAAATTAGGCAGGTCGCCTTCTCCCTTACGATCCCTCGTTCCGTCACCGCCCCGTCGCTGCCCCAAACCGGTGGCAACAATGGGCCAGCGCGGTTGGGTTTCCCGGTCAGGGAACCATATGTTGCGGAAAACTGAAGCGACCTAGGGTGACTAGGAGGAGTAGTCTGAGTCGGTCCCATGATGTCCGTCCAATAAGTCCACAGAATGAAACAAAAAGAACACAAAAACAGACAAAGAGAGGGTGCCCAAGTACAGGCTTCCAACTCCGTGGAAGCAAAACCAGAAGCTAGACTATGGCCTCACGGCCAACCAGCGGGAGCGACCCGCCACGTCTCAGACAGGCTTCCAGCTCCGTGGAAGCAAAACCAGAAGCTAGCCGACGGCCTCACGGCCGACCGTCTCAGACGGAGGGGACTCCACATCCCCCCCAGCGAGGATCAGAACGTCTTCCGAATCCTCCGGCCCGTGGTCCTCCAGTGCGTCCACCTAGACCGCCTCGGGCTCTACAGGATTACAGAAGTGAGCTCACACAGGAGAGACAGAGAGACAGACAGAAAACAGACACCTACAGTAGGCTCTTCAGGTCGGTAGTCCCTCGGGGCCTTGGGGATCCCGGACGAGCCCGCAAATGTTATGCCCAGATTTTGAGATCCCCAAATACCACCAGGGAGCCGAGTCAGATGCAAAAGCAAAAGAGCCCTTTATTCAAGCTAGCTTGAGCTCTTTCTCTACACCACGCCACTGTGTCGGTGAGTGTGAGAGAGAGTTCAAGCTAGCTTGAATAAAGGGCTCTTTTGCTTTTGCATCGGACTCGGCTCCCTGGTAGTATTTGGGGATCTCAAAATCTGGGCATAACACCCTGCCTGCCTTTCTTCCAACTATCCTTCGTCATTAGAAATTGAACTTTGTCTCCTGCCACATTTAGGATTATTCAAGGCTCTGACTTTGAGATGGAGGACATAGGGGTCTGCCCAGCCTCTGGGCTGTATTAGCCAAAGGAAATAAGGTCCTCCTCCCTTGCTCCTTTGGTTCCTCTAATCAAGGAACAGTGTTAAGAGCAGCTGTTGGTTTCCTGAAGTGGCCTTGGCCCGAGGCTGTTGATTCCCTGGATGGCCTGGGTTTGGGTTTTGAGCCTTGGATGACCCTCCCATGCATGGGAAGGAGGGGCAGTCTCATCTCAATGCCCTGGTTGTTTACAGGCCAGACAAGGCCTTGACAGAGGGAGTTTTTGTCACTCTTGGGCCAGATGCTCCAATTGCTAACAACAGAAGCAGTCTTGAGGAGATCCTGGAGCAAAGGGAGCCTTAGAGGCTTGTACCTTTAATGGCTTTTGCCCTTGTGTGGACCCAGAGAAGGGCAGGGAGTTAGTTTCTCTGCTTCCTTTCAGCCCTTGAGGCTACCTCTCAGTTATTGAAGGCCTTGAAGACTGTATCCAGAAATGTAAGGAAAAGGGTCTGCAGGGTTTTGGCTCAGTTCATGATCTCAAGGTCGTGGGAGGAGCCCTGCGGGGGACTCCACCATGGGTATGGAGCCTGCGTAAGACTCTCTCTCCCTCTGCACCCATGACACCCCCACACAAGAGCTCTTTCTCTCTCTCTAAAACATAAATAAATAATAAAGAATATAGTCCCAGGGTGAGTGTGAAGAAATAGAGGGAACTGTCCCAAGGAATAGAGGGAGTTTGTACCCTAATTGCAAAGACCAGCTGCTTATTCCCGAAAGGGGCATCCTGCCAAGGGGAATGGAACTCCAACTGGTGGAGTTCAGTCATGAATTCAGTCAGGGCATTCTGCTGACCTAAAAAAGAATGGGACATTTTATTTTATTTTTTTATTTTAAATCTTTTTTTTAATATTTTATTTATTTAACAAAAGAGAGAGAGAGAGAGAGAGAGAGAGAGAGAGAATGCTACACAGGGAACACAAACCAGGGGAGAGGGAAAAGACACAGGCTTCCCACCAAGCAGGGAGCCCGATGTGAGGCTCGGTCCCAGCACCCTAGGATCATGACCCGAGCCAAAGGCAGATGCTTAATGACTAAGCCACCCAGGTGTCCCAAGAGAGGGGCATTTTAGAGGATGACTAACTCTTTTGTGGTGACTCACCAAGGAGAGAAACATGGCAAATAGTGGTGGCACTTCCTGTTGGGTCATCCCTTTCCCCTGCAACAGTGAGAGTGGAACACTGGGTGGCAGAACTGGATCAGAAAAAGGTGAGGGGACTCACCACTCAGACCCACGGGAATATGCATGTTTGCCTATAGATCAAGGTGATGAAGGATAATTGGAAGGCAGGCAGGAAGGGACAAAGGGGTCCCACCTTAAGAGGAAAACACCCTTAAAAGGATATTACACCACCCTGGAAGAAGCCCTCCACCCTTCCCCATATGATAGGTGACAAAAATCTGATTCGAAGACTGGCACAAGGAGGGTTAATCAGATTAAAACAGCCCACCAACAAGCCCATAAAAACTCGTAGACTTAAAAACTCTGGTGGCAACTCCTTTAGGTCCCCTCTCTCCTCAAGAGCTTTGTAATATCACTTAGTAAACCTTACTATTGTGCAATAAACTTTGCTTTGCTACCCACCATTCTTCATCTGGTCTTGAGACACCTAGGAGATGGACTCAGCGTTAAGTCATGACATTTTTATAAAAGCGGGCATTTCATAACACAGTCATGTTACTGCACCTGTTATTACAACCTTAGCAGGAAAAAAAAAAAAAAAACCCACAAAATACTCCAGATATAACAATCCCAGGAAATGTACCCCTACCCTAGATATCTGCTTAACCCTGCATTTTGCTTCTGTACTGCACTTGGCAATTTTTAGGAACTGGCACCGGGATGTGGCTTATGCTTTTATAAAGCTTACCCCTGAACTCATTCGGTGCGAATTTTGGAGCGCATGAGCCCCCTCACAGCCGCTGGCTTTTTAATAAAGACTCCTCGATTTGGCCTACTAAATGTGGTGTCCATCTGTATGACTCGCTGCTCTAGGTATAACATTTGGAGGCCCCAGCAAGATCCCTCAGTGTCTTCATAACACTTGGGTAGGACACCTCAACGGGCAGGTGGCCTCCCCTCCAGTACTGCCAGGATCTGGAGAAAGCTCCAGGGGAGTCACCCCCTGGCCCCCTGAGATGTTTCAGGGCCCCAGAAGGATCTCTGCAAGGCTCAGACAGTTGGACAGGAGACGACACCTGACCCTCAGAAATTCATGGAGTCACCTGTATGTCTGTAAGGTGGGTAATACCTCCTAATACCTCCTTCTGTTTCTGTTAGCCTGGGACCAGTCAACCTGGTGGAGGTCGGAGGACTGGACTCAGTCTTAACTCCCCTCTAAAGACTTCCCTAAGATGTTAGAGGGGATCTCTGGAATTCTGGTATATGAGAGTAATATGTTTGTTTGCCTTTATGCCAATGACACAGGAAGGGAACACACAGGGTGGACAAGAGAGGCCCTGTTCACCATGGGTGGAAGCTCTTTAAAACCTATGGAATTAGCAAGAAAAGCACCCACTGGACCTAGCACCACCCACCCCAGATTTCCCCCACCTGTCTCCATGGAGAGGATCCAAGTGGAACATAATTCGGTATCTAAGTTTGTTGGTCTAATTAAGATAGACATGTCTTTAAAGCTATCAGCAGTAAATGTAAAACTTTTATTCTATCAAGGTTTACTAAAAGTCAGATAACCTCCTGTTATCTCTGTTGCAATTTGTTAGCAAAAAGATGACTACACCGATGGCTAATTGTCTCAAAGTTTTCTTGGGTAATTGTTAAGATAACTTTCTAAGTCTTTAATAAGGTAAAACTTTAAAGTTTTGCTTGGATGGAATTAAAATCATTGGACATCTAGGTCTATCCCAAATAGGCTAAAGTGCTAAGTCATTAATTACTGGGCATAGGTTTGTGCTTTTGACTTCTTACTACAAAAAAATAAATAAATAAAAACTAAGGATATTTAAATCTTTTGATAAACATGTTTTATGCTTAACTAAATTCACAAATTTGCCATCCAAAATTCTGATATAACAGCTCACAATTGGTTACTCCTAAGTCTTCACTGGAGATTAAGGTTTCTAAAAAATAAAAATTCTACTAACTATAACTAAAACTGATGAAAATAAGAAAACAACTCTGTATATAAAAAGTAGGAATATGGGGCTCCTGGGTGGCTCAGTGGGTTAAAGCCTCTGCCTTTGGCTCAGGTCCTAATCTCAGGGTCCTGGGATCAAGCCCTGCATAGGCTTGGGACATCCAGTGCTCAGGTGTGCTTTGGAGCAAGGTGTCAATCAAGTGAGGCGCTATTAATGAGTTCTTGCCCCCAAGGTTAGTTTGTTCTGTAGCTCCTTGAAGAGAAGTCCTTTGTGCAGCTAAAAGCCCCAGTGGCTCAGCAGGGAGCGTGATTCCCTCTCTCTCTGCCTGCCTCTCTGCCTACTTGTGATCTCTCTCTCTGTGTCAAATAAATAAAATATTTTTTTAAAAAAGTAGGAAATATAACACTATACCAAAGTATATAGTATGTATAATATGTATGTCTATATCTAATCTATATCTATATAGATAATGTAATGTATATATAGATAAATATAGGTATCTATATACATATATAGGTATTATATAACAGAATATAAAGGATATATATATATATATATATATATATATATATATATATAGCTTAAGGATATATTTATATCAGAATATAAAGAAAATATTCATAGGAGAAAATGAGGTTGTATGCACAATGACAAGTTTTGAGAAAATAGAGGTAGAATTTAAAAAAGGGATGTACAGAACAATGTCAGAGATGACCTGGTTGTATGGCAGTTAATAATGGTCAAATTCTGGCATTAAGGAAAAAAAAAAAGAAGGGATGAAAATGCATTTTAAAAAGTAAAAAAGGTTAATTTTGTTCTAAATAAGATGGTTATTTAAAAAGAGATGACTTGGGACTAAATAAAAAGAAAAGTTGTAAAAGATTTGTAAAGGAAAATCTTTGGAAATGAATTTTAGGTGTGGTCAGGATGGACTAAGATTAAAATGAATGAATTTTAAAGACACTAATATAAGATTGTAAGTCTGGCTTTCTCTCCGTTAAAAAAAAAAAAAAGTATTCCCCAATTGTTGGTCTGCTCTTGATAAGAAAAAAAATGCAAATAGTTTTTTTCTCTCCTCCTGCCTTAGAAAAACCACTCTCTATGTCTTGCCTTTATCAGGTCTTTACTATCCTTAATCCTATTTAGGCATGTGCTTTAAAACTTTCTAAGGTTTTAACAAACTCTCCCAAGATCTAAATCATAAATAAAGTCTTGTTGACTAATTAGGCTTGCTTATTTGGTATGTAACGTTCTGGTTCTGGCTATTGAAATGTTATGTGTCACAAGATGACTGAGTTTCCTTGTCAATGATGTCATGGGAACTCTCCTATCAGATCATTAACCATGTCTATTATGGGTTTTGTCATTTATAATTGTTCTAATTCTTTGGAGATGGGGTCATCTATCGAGTTGCTTGGGTTGGGGATTAATATTGAGTAGCTCAAATAGTAGTGGCAGCTATCAGGGAAACAGACTCGGGGAGAAAAACCCAAAAAGAAAAGGAACTCCTGATAGACACCAAAAGTCCTAAACTTAAAAAAAAAGAAAGAAAAAAAGGACCAACGGGACTGGAGCTCCTTTTTACTGAGCCCCTGGGAGCCCAAGGTCACTTTGCAGATAGGGGGTAAACCTGTTAATTTTCTATTTGACACTGGTGCAGTACACTCAGTTCTGACTGAGCCACTGGGGCTTTTAGCTGCACAAAGGACTTCTCTTCAAGGAGCTACAGAACAAACTAACCTTGGGGGCAAGAACTCATTAATAGCACCTCACTTGATTGACACCTTGCTCCAAAGCACACCTGAGCACTGGATGTCAAACATACAGGTTATTCAGTTTCAGGCTCTTCTGCTAGACCAGTCTCGCATTAAGTTTCAAAAGACTCTAGCTATAAACGCTGCACATTTACTTCCAGATGATGACCCCGAAGAACCCATCCGTGACTGTCTGGAGATAATCCACATGGCCCAATCTGCATGACCAGACCTGAAGGACACCGTTGCCTACTTCTGATGAGGTATTGTTCACTGACAGCAGCAGTTAAGTCCAGAATGGAATCAGGTACATGGGTGCGGTGATGGTAACATTAGACAGAATTGCTTGGGCACAATCCCTAAATCAGGGAAGTTTGGCCCAGAAGGCTGAGCTCATCACCCAAATCCATGCTCTTCGATATGCTAAAGGAAAAACCATTACCATTTATACTGACAGCAGATATGCATTTGCTACAGCACATGTCCATAAAACAATATACCAAGAAAGAAGATTACTAACCTCTGCTGGACAGGACATTAAAAAAAAAATCCTAGCCTTACTAGAGGCCATATGGCTACCAAAGGTGATTGCAATAGTTCATTGCAAAGGCCACCAAAAAGGAGATACAATCAAGGCCAAAGAAAATGGGCAAGCAGGGCGCCTGGGTGGCTCAGTTGGTTGAGGTTGACCTGCCTTTGGCTCAGGTCATGATCTCGGAGTCCTGGGATCGAGTACCACATCAGGCTCCCAGCTCCACGGGGAGTCCGCTTCTCACTCTGACCTTCTCCCTTCTCATGCTCTCTCTCACTCTCTCTCTTTCCTAATAAATAAATAAATAAATAAATAAATAAATAAATAAATAAATAAAATCTTAAAAAAAAAAAAAGAAAGAAAGAAAATGGGCAAGCAGACCAGATAGCCAAAGAGGTTGCACAAAAACCAGTGGGGCCTCTACAGATCCTACTGATTATTCCTGAACCTGAATTACCCGCCTCACCCTCCTACCCAAAGACAGAAAACAACCTGGCTATGCAGAAGAAAGCCACCCAAGAGACAAATGGATGGTGGACCTTATCTGATGGAAGGCTACTGGTCCCTAAGGCATAAGGTTGAATCTTAATGAACCAACTGCACTAGTCAACCCATTTAGGTCAAACAAAACTTAATAAACTTTTAAGAGATAGATACTGCATCCCTAACTTAAGTAAATTAGTGGATGACCTTATCTCTAGATGTGCCATTTGTACACAAGTAAATGCAAAACAAGGGGAAAAAAGCCCCTCGCCCTCCTCAGGGCAAAATGCACCCCCTATCGAGAAGGGTTCACCCCTTATAAAATAATGTTTGGTAGACCCCCTCCTATCCTTCCGACACTCTATAAGGAAATAAAAGCTGAAATTCATAATCATTCTTTAGCCAAGTTCTTACAGGCCTTAAAGCTCACCCAGAAGGCAGTACATAAAACAGTCTGGGACACATTGCCAGTACCATTGACAGACCCAGTATGTACTTTCCAGCCCGGAGACTCAGTTTGGGTGAAAAAGTTCACTACCCAGGGACTGACTCTCATGTGGATGGGACCATTCAGTCATCTTGACCATGCCTACTGCCGTCAAAGTCAACAACATTCCCACCTGGCTACATCACAGGCACATCAAAAAGGAGAAAACAACATAGAAGGTCCAGGATACTCTGGATCCTCTAAAGGTAAGACTTGCATGTACCTTAATCCTAACCCTTGTCACATGTTGTTCATGTAGATTTGTAAACCTCCATCGACCTAATCCCCCTGTCATATGGAAACTTAGAAATGAAATTATGGGAGAAATACTTACAAATATTACTAAATCTACCTGGGGACCCACTGACCTAAAATTAGATTTGTGCTCCCTGTTTAAAGATACCATTACCATAACTGGGGAAAAAAGAACATCCTGAAAGGAGGGGGAGAGCAGGGGTAAAAGATTGGGGATGTGAGACGAAAAGAGCAGAATAGGGATTGCAAAAATTAGGTATCTACATTTGCCAAGGTTCGGGGCAAGTTAGTTGGCAATGTTTAAACTCAGGCGAATTTTTCTGTCCCCATTGGGGATGTGAAACTCTATCAACCATTAACAATTACTACAGGGATGGGGACATCCACCTAAAATTTTGAAGGGACCCCAACCCCCCTACTTGTGTGATAGGAAAATGTAACCCAGTGACCTACACAACCAGAGAAGGGTATTCAACTTCTGACTCATGGAAACAGGTAGAACTTGGGGAATAAGACTTTATGTATCTGGGAGGGAGATTCCTGGGAGGGACCGAGGAACTCTGTTTACCATTCAAAAGAAAACCCCACTCCTACCAGAAAGACCACTGGGTCCTCTTGCTGATCTAGCTTTACCAATACCAGTAGGCAAAGGTCCCTCCAAACCTCCACTGCCCCTTTAAATATTACCCCTGGATCAAGAGACCAGCTACTGCCCCTTTGGCCAAATCCACAACCAGAGCCTCCTCTTCTAAACATAATCAGTGCTGTCCATCGACTTATAGATGCTTCCCAGCCAAACTTGGGAGCTGATTGCTGGCTATGCTTTAACTCCAAACCCCCATATTATATAGAAATAGGTCTTTCTGGAGCTGTCCCCTCTACTAACAATCCCAATAACTGTAATTGGGAATGACCCAAGTTAACATTAGGAGACATACAAGGGACAGGAACATGCCTGATATCAACTATCTACAATCTCCAGCAATCACCCTATGCTTCAGCATACAACCAAACTGTCCAAATTAATAACAGTAACTCTAAAACTTTTTTCAAGCCCTGAATCAGACTTGGCTAGCCTGCACTAATGGACTCACAAAATGAACTGCTGGGGCCCAATTCATAAATCAGCTAAGACCTCTACTTTGTATCCTAGTCTATATTTTACCTCAAATATTTGTATACGATGGGTATAATGGGAGAATCTTAATCCATTCCCATCGTCCTCAAACTGCTGGAGACGAGCTTACATTCTAGTGCCCGTCCTGGTTGGACTGAGAATTACAGGATCCACCACAGGTGGGGGTTCAGCCTTAATAAAAGAAGAAATCAATATAGGGGAACTCATAACCCAAATAGATGCTGACTTAGAGCACCTTAAAAACTCCATCTCCCACCTTAAGGGCCAAACGGATTCATTAGCAGAAATGGTCCTATAAAACAGGTGGGGGCTAGATCTCCTTTTCCTCCAGCAAGGTGGACTTTGTATAACACTAGGAAAAAATTGCTGTTTTTATGCTAATAATTCTGGGGTAATAAGAAAGAGTCTATCTCCTGCTTCTCCCTCTGACCTTCTCCCCTCTCATTCTCTCTCTCTCTGTCTCAATTAAAATAAAAATAAATCTTAAAAAAAAAAAGGACAGGGATGCCTGGGTGGCTCAGTTGGTTAAGCAGCTGCCTTTGGCTCAGGTCATGATCCCAGCGTCCTGGGATCGAGTCCCGCATCGGGCTCCTTGCTCTGCGGGAAGCCTGCTCCTCTCTCTGCCTCTGCCTGCTTGTGTTCTCTCTCTGTTAAATAAATAGATAGATAGATAGATAGATAGATAGATAGATAGATAGATAGATAAATAAAGGACACCTGGGTGGCTCAGTTGGTTGAGCGACTGCCTTCGGCTCAGGTTATGATCCTGGAGTCCCGGGATCAAGTCCCACATCGGGCTCCCTACTCTGGAGGGTACCTGCTTCTCCCTCTGACCTTCTCCCCTCTCATTCTCTCTCTCTCTCTGTCTCAATTAAAATAAAAATAAATCTTTAAAAAAATGAGTCTATCTCTAGTCAGAAAGAATATTGAGACTAGGAAAAATAAAAAGGAGCAACAAAATGGTTGGTTTAAAAACCTGTTCAGGGGCGCCTGGGTGGCTCAGTGGGTTAAAGCCTCTGCCTTTGGCTCAGGTCATGATCTCAGGTCCTAGGATCAAGCCCCACATTGGGCTCTCTGCTCATCAGGGAGCCTGCTTCCCCCTCTCTCTCTGCCTGCCTCTCTGCCTACTTGTGATCTCTTTCTGTCAAATAAATAAATAAAACCTTTAAAAAAATAAATAAAAACCTGTTCAACTGCTGTCCATGGGTAACCACCCTTGTTTGGTCTGCACTGGGACCTCTCATTCTCTTACTCATGGCCATTACAATAGGACCTCGTATCATTACTTGGATTATAGTAGGGTCAAAAGACAAATTACCTCAGTCAAACTGTTAATGATAAAACAAACATATAACCTGTTACAAAAAGAAGGAGAATCAACGATTTGATTCATTGTCTTAAAACCAGTGGGGAATGAGATACCTAGGAGATGGACTCAGTGTAAGTCATGCCATTTTTATTAAAAGTGGGCATTTTGTAACACAGTCATGTTACTGCATCCATGTTTTTACAACCTTAGCAGAAAAAAAAAAAAACCCACAAAATACTCCAGATATAACAATCCCAAGAAATGTACCCCTACCCTAGATATCTGTTTAACCCTGCATTTTGCTTCTGTACTGCACTTGGCAATTTTTAGGAACTGGTAACAGGATGTGGTTTATGCCTTTATAAACTTACCCCTGAGCACATTCGGTGCTGTGAGATTTTGGAGTGCATGAGCCCCCTCACAGCCACCAGCTTTTTAATAAAGACTCCTCAATTTGGCCTACTAAATGTGGTATCCATCTGTATGACTTGCTGCTCTAGCTCTAACAGTCTACCGCTTCATTCTTCAAAGCAGCATGACCAAGAACCACGGGCACTGATGGAGAAAACATCCTGCAACAAAGATGGTGGTTGGATCCATGGGATCAAAGGAAAAAGTGGAGAGAGCTGGAAGAAATAAGATGACTGAGACAGCCAGTGTCAGGGGAGGGTCCCAACCAAATCTGAAATTTGTGCAGATTTGCCACTGCCAGCTGTGCCACACACTGGGAACACACCTCGGAATAAAGTGAGAAAGCAAAAGAAATGGGTCCATCACCCTTACAGGCTCAGACAGTCCAAGTGATGTGGGAAATAAGGCAGAAGGAAATGTAGATAAAACGAAATATCTTTATAATCTGCTGCCTATTGACAAATACTTCAGATAGGCAGATTATAACCCTGCTTCAGGGTCCTGAATCATCTTCAGCATATGAAAATCCTTTTGGAACTTCCTTATCTTTATTTCTCCCAACTCCAAGATGTATAATCACTTGCTCTTCACAATCCCAGGGCATTAGGGAGCCTCAGGCAGCAGTAGGTGCAGCTCTTTGCCCACAGGTCCTGACTCCACACTTTAATAAAACCACCATTTTGCACTGAAGACATCTCAAGAATTTTTTCTTTACCATCAGCTCTAGACATCACCAACCTTACCACCACACTAATATTAAAACAAACAAACAAAAACAAACAACAAAAAACCTGCATCACAACTTATTTTTGCTCTCATACTTTCAGACCACAACATAAAGTCACCCTGGCCAGAAATATTCAGTTATACAAGGGGTAAGAGGTAGGCTGCTGAAGGGTCGAAAAGAGAAAGGATAGGGAAGGAAGGGTCCCCCTGAAGGCCAAAAGGGGAAATCCCTTACCCTTTCAGTCAAAAGAGGTCAGTTGGGTTCTTCCTAGGGCTTTTGATCCCCACAGAGGAGTTACCTCTGCGGGAGGTTGTCAGTTCCCCACGGAAGACTAGAGTTGGGCCACCCAGGGAAAAAGTCCCAAGAAATTCTGGAGAATCTGGGGAGAATCCCAGGCTTACAAAGTCTCCTCATATGGGCCACCAAATGTCGGGCAACCCCATCAGGTGGAGGCCAGCAATCTGGTGGGTGAAATAATTCACTCAAGACAGAACAAAGAAGATTGAAATTTATTGAATATGCCACAAGGAAGCGGCTGGCAGGACAGCAAAACAGAGAATGTCTGCCAGGAGGCAGTTGTGGAGGGCTATAGTTAAGGGGGAAAGTGAGGAGGCATGGGAACAAATGGAATTTTCCTTTTTACCTGTGTCTTGGTGTAAGTAACCCATTGGTCAGCTTGGGTTTATTGGTATTTTGAAGTGGGGCATCTAACGGGCCTGTTTATAACTATTTTTTTAACCAGGTAAAATTTTATTATTAGATATGCACACATAAATTATTACCACAAAAGTATATACATGTCAAATAATAAAAATTACCCTTTAAAAATTATCTGGTGGGAAAGTTGCCCATTTTACATATTATCCATACTTCTTACGCTTTCTCTATCTCCCTCCCCACCATTATCTCAACTGTTTTTGTCTGTTAAGTATAGAATTTGATTGGAGTTGTTCTTTACAGCTCTGGATTTTATTCTTCCATCACCTCTAAATATATGAAAGAAAATATCCAAAATAATTCAAATTTTAAGTGGCTTTTTCTAAATCTGGTAATGTCTTTTAAAATATTTGGAGCTGTGCTGAAAAACATCACTCCTTAATGAGGAGACGAATCTGAGTTTTGCTGCTGTTTTTTTTTTTCTTCCCAAATATGTTTATTTTAATTTTTCAGTGTTACAAGATTGATTGTTCATGCACCACACCCAGTGCTCCATGCAATACGTGCCCTTCTCAATACCCACCACCAGGCTCGCCCGCCCCCCCACTCCCTCCCCTCCAAAATCGGAGGAGGTGATTAACCAGGAGAGACTGTGGACTCTGGGCCTGTTTATAACTTATACAATAGCTATATTGCCATAGAAATAAGAATATTCAATAAAAGTTTCCGAGTTGTGGGAGTTATACACAACCAATGAATCAATGAATGCTACATCAAAAACTAATGATGTACTATATGTTGGGTAATTGAATTTAAATCAAAAAGGGAAAAAAACCCAAATTACTATATACCTCAAAAAAAAAAAAAAAAGAGTTTCTGAGTTCTGAAGGGGTCAGGAAGAAAAAGTTAAATGATTCAATATTTGCTTATAAACATGTAATCTATAACATTGCTATAAGATATAGGTAACTTAAATAAAAAAGGTTTTTTTATCTGAAAAAAATATTAAAGAACTAGCAATATTTCAAGCAAAAAGTCATAAAAATTATAGTCATTGCTGTGACTATTAAAATAGTATTGGTTAAGTAGAGCCCTGAGGTATTGGATGGTTAAGTCATGACAAAAGACCCTGAAGGAAAGAAAAATAGAAAAGTTTATTACCTGTGGGTCCTGGAGAAGTTACCCACAGCATACCTGAAGGGCTTATGTGGGGATGTCAAGGCAGGGTGCAGGCAGAGATAGAAAATGGCAAGATTTGGGGCTCATGCCTTAATTAGGGTTTGTAAAGGGAGGGCTTTAGTTTTTTGAGCTGAGGCTGGATCAGTCAATTCAAACTAAAAATAGCAGGGTTTTAGCAAGGTACCCAGAGATCTTATCTAAAAACTACACAAGGGGAGGGGCTTGGGGAGCAAAGGAGACTGTTGATCACAAGGGCTGTTGGGAGAATCATGTAAGGACCTTGCATTTACTTGTGACTCTGCAGGCTGGTAAGTAGGACACATGCTTGCATGAGAAGGGGGTAGTGTCAGCTGACAACACTACAGGTCACACAAAATGTATGTCAAGGCAGCAATGGAGTAATTGAGCTAAAGTCTCAACAGTCTACCCTCTACAATGCCTCTCCATCAGGAATAGCAACCACTTGTGTAGCAGATTAAAGGATATAATACATTGTTTTCTGAAGTCATTGTAAAGCATATTTAATCAAGGTAATAATAATGAACCCTCTGATGAATAGACTCACTACTATTTGAAATCTCATTCTCGGCATTGCTCCCAGGGGGATGGCAAGAGCCATGTGAACAAATTGGGGACCTTGGAGAGTGTGGGAATTTATTGAAATATTTTAAATATATTCATATATTTATAATATATATTATAAATAATATATTTAAACATTTTAAATATATTATGCATGACCTATAGATCCTGAGGTATCTTCTGGAAGCTGGCCTGGATCTGCCTTGATCTGTCAATGTAGATGCAGTGAGAAAGGCCCGGTATAGAGCAGATTCCATCTGATTCAATAGGAAATCAAACACTGGGTAATTATCTGTCATCATTTGTGCTAGCGAGCCATGCTGTTGCTGAGTCAGACTCAGAATATACTGCAGTGTCTGCATGTGGCTGGTCAGAGTGGCTGATAATTACTGAATGGCTTTTAATATTTGACCTGGTTGGGCTCGGGTGGTAGCACTTGTTCCTATACCTGCCAGTCCAGTGATGATGGCCAGTGCCACTAGCATAAGGGTTTGAAAAATCCCTTTTTGAACAGGCATGAGATGTCTCCAGGGTGAGGTGACAGGAAGGTAACAGGCAGCAAGTATAGTAAAAGTAAAACATTGTAATGATGGGGTCATCTCTGTTGACAGCTTGTGAATGGCACAGGGTCATGTGGCTCCTGCCCTCTTGAGTCAGGTTCCTGATAGAATCCAAATAAGGTATTATTTACCATTAAGTGTCAATGAGTGTACATGGTGAGGTCCAATCTTTGAATTCAAGGATAGGTGGTAGAAAGTTATTCCATGGGTGGTTCATTTTGTGCTTACCCACAAGGTGCCCTATTTGACGTACAGATTAGGGATTTGGTCTAGTCTAAAGGAGACTTGGGGTGTTTTGGAAGGAATTAGCACAAGGGCTGGTCACGAAGAAGAGCAGTGGGAGAGACAGTGATATGGAGCTGTATGTAGGTCAGCCCTGCATGGGGACAGATACGACATGGTGTTATTTTACTTTACAACAAGGCAAAACTTGGTTTTACATGGTTTTACTAGGCAAGGCCTAGGCAGCTATCTCACAGGGTTATATGAATATATTTTCTAAGTCCAATCTGACAAATCTTAGCTGTGGTTTGGGGCAGGGTCTTGGTGTACAACAGGGTCATGGTATAGAACAGGTGTACAACATGGTGTACAACTTATGGATAAGATGTGGAGAGAAAGGCACCTGAGTGGCTTAGTTGGTTAGGCAACTGCCTTTGGCTCAGGTCATGATCCTGGAGTCCCGGGATCGAGTCCCACATTGGGCTCCCACCTCCTCAGGGAGTCTGTTTCTCCCTCTGACCTTCTCTCCTCTCATGCTCTCTCTCAAATAAATGAATAAAATCTTTAAAAAAAATGTGGAGAGGAGTAGAGTTGACATTTTGAGGTATGGAGGTGGTATTGGCAGTGGTGGAAATAATGAGGGAGAGAGTCTGTCATGGATGTATGGGGAAGAAAGCAAAAGCTGTAACCTAGTATTCTGAACAGGAAGCACAGTTGTAAGAGATCCCTGACCATAATGTAGGGAAGGTCAAGCTAAGGATGTTACAAGGAAGCGTTTTACTGTGCCTAGTGTAGGTTAGAATACATTGTTCATCTTGCCATAATGATGTCCAGTGCTGATCAGTGGTCAGCAGGTAAATTACACACAGTTTAGCAATCATTTTGATAGAGGTAGGGTTCATGCAACAAGAAGATAGTTATTTTAGAAAAATAGGACTCTATGGGGCCACCAGAATTGATCAAATGGAGGCAATTTTGCAACTTGGTCTTGAGGTTGAAAGTCATTTCCATCCTGGTACAGAAGAATTTGGTGGGGGGAATTCTAATGTCCAGTGAGGTTGGGGTGTATTGTCTTTTGTCACTCATTTGAGTGGGGGCAATATTGTCTGATAAGTTACTGTGGTTGGGGGTAAGGGAGGCCAGCCTGATGGAAGGTGGACATCTCAATGGAGATTTATGAAAGGTAGAAGTGACTGGTTGGTGTTAAATTCTGAATATGTTTGCTAGAAGCCTGGCTCAGAATGGAACTACAGGGAAGCCTGGGTGGCTCAGTTGGTTGAGCAGCTGCCTTTGGCTCAGGTCATGATCCCAGCGTCTTGGGATCGAGTCCCGCATCGGGCTCTTTGCTCCGCAGGGAGCCTGCTCCTCTCTCTGCCTCTGCCTGCCTCTCTACCTGATTCTGTTCTCTCTCTGTTAAATGAATAAATAAAAAAAAATCTTTAAAAAAAAAAAGAATGGAACTACAAGTATGTGGTCTATAGCTAGTTGAGGGGATCTCAGTAAGCTCCATCACATCATCAGGGGTACACTTTATAAAGGAGCAGTTGCTTGTGACTGAGATTTGTGGGGACCCCATCCACAATGCATATAGATTGAGAGCACATTGATGGCTAATTGTAGACACATTTTGTGGATGGCAGTTTTACAATCAGAGATTACCCCATTAAAGTACAATCATTAGAGCACAAGCCTGCCAACCCTATGGGAATGATTTGGAAACATTATTCCCACAGGGTATAATTTCAGGTGTAGAATAAGGAGAGAGTGACTCATTTAAGCATTGGAAGCTTCCATTGAAACCATTTGATGTAGAGGCAGGTGAGCTCCTAACAGAGTCTGCCAGCACCTGGTGTTTAGGCTTTCTGTGGTGCAGAAGTACACCTGACTGATTTTATTCCAGCACATGTCCCAGGACAGGGTTAGGGCCAAGGGGTCTAAGAGCAACCCTATTATCCCTGCTTTTTACTTCAAGAGCAGCTGCCACAACAAAATAGGGTACATGAATTTGATTACCTTGCAGGGTCCTTTTTGGGGCAAACAATCTGGATGCTGAAAAAAGGCAGAATCTGGTTGCTTTGGATCAAGAGATCCTTTACCTCCTTTTCTAAGGTGACTAGAGACCTGGACCTCCTCCTCTGATTGTGGACACCAGATTACAGGGTTCCTTTGTGGATTTCCTTTCCTAATGTATTAGATTGGCGCCCAGTAGGTGGAGGGTCTCTTTTCCTCTCTCTGAGATCCACACAGATCCATAAGTGGGTCCTGAAGCTATAATTAATTCTCCTGTGAAACTCTGGGCAAATTTGGTTTAATTATCCAGAACTTATGACCTAGATGAGAAAAGAGGCAGAGTCAATGGCTTTGGTTTCACGGCTGATACTGAGCCATATTATATGGGCCAAGGAAATCTGTAAAATCATGATCTCTAAGCAATTTTGTAGGGATTTGTTTCTTGGATCTTCATTATAAGAGGATCATATTGCACAATCTGCCCTCAGTTGGGTCCCCAACATATAGAAGATATTGAGATTATTATTAAAAAAAAAAAAAAACACCATACTGTTTTCCAGGTGGCTGCAGTATGGAGGTTCCTCAAAAGTTAAAAATAGAGAAGGGCACGTATTGCATGGAGCGCTGGGTGTGGTGCATGAACAATCAATCTTGTAATACTGAAAAATTAAAATAAACATATTTGGGGAGGAAAAAAAAGAAAATAAACTGAAAAAGGGAATCCATAAAAAAAAAGTTACAAATAGAGCTACTCTATGACCCAGCAATTGCACTACTAGCTATTTATCCAAGGATACTAACAGTGATTCAAAGGGGCACGTGCATCCCAATGTCTATAGCAGCAGTGTCCGCAATTGCCAAAATACAGAAAGAGCCCAGATGTCTATCAACAAATGAATGGATAAAGAAGATGTTTATATATATTTATATAAGGGAATATTATTCAGCCATCAAAATGAATGAAATCTTGCCATTGGTAATAACATGGATGAAATTAGAGAGTAATATGCTAAGTGGAATAAGTCAGTCAGAGAAAGACAAATACTCTATAATTTCACTCATATGAGGAATTTAGGAAACAAAACAGATGAACACAGGGGAAAGGAAAGAAAAATAAAATAAGAGGAAGAAGAGAGGGAGGCAAACCGTAAGAGATGCTGAACTCTAGGAAACAAATGGGGTCGCTGGAGGGGAGATAGGTGGGGGGGATGGGGTAATTGTGTGATGGACATTAAGGAGGGCACTTGTGATGAGCACTGGGTGTTATATGCAACTGAACAATCACTAAATTCTACCTCTGAAACTAGTAATACAGTATAGGTTAACTAAATTGAATTTAAATTTTTTTGAAGATTTTATTTATTTATTTGAGAGACAGAGAACGTGAGAGAAAGCATGAGAGGAGAGAAGGCCAGAGGAAGAAGCAGACTCCCGGTGGAGCAGGGAGCCCGATGTGGGACTTGATCCCGGAACTCAAGGATCATGACCCGAGCCGAAGGCAGCCGCTCAACCAACTGAGCCACACAGGCACCCCAACTAAATTGAATTTAAATAAAAAAAAATAAAAATGGTAAAGGAAAGATTCATTTCGTGAGCAGATGTGAACTGCATCGTCTTGAAGATCAGAGGAGTGGGGCTTCACTTTAAGTACCAGCAGAGAAGTATTTGGAGAAAACTGGTAGCTTGTGTGGAGGTTTAGAGACCTGAGGGCTGGGACTTAAGAAGCATTAGAGCTTGGGATAAAATTTCTGTCCATTTGAGGATCACTTAATGTTTAAAAGCTTGAGGAACACATCTTTGAGTAGGCCACTGTACCTCTCAGCTATTGAGGGATGATAAGTTAGGTGGAAACTCCACAAGTTTTAGTCTAGAGCTCATGACCAAACAGCCTGGGAAGTGAAATGGGTACCTTGACCTGAATCTATATTACCTGGTGGGCCAATGGAGATCAGCACATGTCTAATTAAATAGATTACATGATGAGAAGCAAGCGTTTTTTTCCGCGGACAGCGGCCAGTGAATGTAGTGATGTTAGTGGTTGCATTTCTACTATCTCCAGGAGAGGGCAGCAGTGGCCTGATGAAATCAATTTGCTGTACAGAATAGGGTCTGTTGACCTGAGGCTTTTATCTCTGAACTGGGAGTCTTCCAGAGCTTTGTTTGAGACCAAAGGGAGTAATTATCTAAAACAACTTTGGCTAGAGCCAGGGTGAGGGGGGTGCACACCTGTTTGTCCTCTCTGTGTGTCCTGTTGTTCCCCTAAGGCTTGATGTGGGCCCATTCGGCCAGTGGGTATGGCATTTCTGGAGGAATGGTTTTGTTTAGTACCCTGAGAGGTGGGGCCTTGGAACAGGCATGTAATTTGAATAAGCAGTCTACAGTGTTATAATGTGCTTCTGGTATTTGTTGGCACATGTATGCAGAGGCATGAACGACCACAATTGGCATGTGTGAGTTGCATACTTTTTTTTCCAAAAGAAGTCACCCCAGCAAGGCTTTCTTTTGTCATTGTTCCAACCAGACTGTGAGCCATTGGCTACTGCCCAGAAGTCAGTAAAAATGTATGTCCTCAGGAGTTTCCTTTTTATGGCCTTTTGCAGAGATGGTCACATTGTCACCAATTCTCCTAGTTGGACAGTGCCAAGAGAGCCCTATTTAACTAGTGATGTGCCCCTAGCAGGGTGATATACTATGGCCTTCCATTAGGGCTGCTCTGTGTAAGGTGGTGGTGCTGCCATCCATCAAGAACAATTCCCTTTCCATGTCAGACGGTACCAAGCCCCTCCCCCACCTACCCAAATTGCTGAGAGGCCAGCA
This sequence comes from Nasua narica, assembly GCA_028533885.1. Classification (NCBI taxonomy): domain Eukaryota; kingdom Metazoa; phylum Chordata; class Mammalia; order Carnivora; family Procyonidae; genus Nasua; species Nasua narica. The sequence goes on from CM052797.1 coordinate 18,970,175, forward strand.
GTGGGGATACGATTTGTGCACCTCCAGGTCAGTGGACAAGGGGCCAAGCATGGAAGTCACAACCTCTTAAAATCTGAAAGGCCCTTGACATTAAGTTCAACACTTTCCTGAAGGTATCATTCCCATTTTAACAGTGAAGCCTCAGTGGCTGTGCCAGGCCTCTGCTGGGTTGAATCCTTGAACTAACGCACAACGGAGACTTGTGTACAAAGAAGCACAGGCTGTGAGCTCACTGAAATCTCTTTTTCTAAAAAAGGCCTAGCAGCCTGCCAAAATTTGTCATTCTAGTGGTAGGTACCAGGTTGCTTTTCAGAGAAGACATTCAGTTCAGAACCCTATCGGCAGCTAAGTAGAGAAGTGCTTAGTCCAAAGAAAATGTGCGTAATGAGAAGCATCTACTGATTCAGCTCAGAAATCTGAGCTCAGAAGACCAGGGCAAAGGCTGCTGAATGGCTCACTGGGACTGGCCAGAAAGCAGTTGGTCAAGGTTCTCCCCAAAGGAAAGAAGCTGACATATATAAAACCATAAGTAGGCTTAAGTAGAATAAATAAGTTTAGAATGTATTTCCTCCAAAAGGTAAAGAGACTTAATATGTGCTCTACTTGCTGCAGTGTAGTGGGAAATTTGTTTGTGAGTATTTGATGTCTTATAGTAAGAGTAATTTCTTGGCCCTTAGCTGACCATACTATGCCAAAAAACTTGACAGAAGTTGCTGCTCTCTGTATCCTACTTGGGGTAATAATTTGTCAGTAAGTGTAAATCTTCCTAAATGGCATCTTCAGAAGGGCCCCCTTGGTAGAATGTCATCTATATAATGTCAAAGGTGGTAGCGAGTTAATTTGAGTAAACTTAGATCTTGTCTACACAAGTTATGTGCAATGGCAGGGCTCTTTAGAAAATTCATGGGCAGCTAAGTTAAAGATATACTGGGTGCTCTTGAAACTAAAAACAAATTGAGATTGTAAATAAAACATGTTGACTAGATCTAGGACAGCAAAGTAGAAGCCTTGAGTTTTCTTAATGTTATCTACCATCCTTAGAATACTGGGAATGGGAGCTTTGATGGCAGAAACCTATGTATTTAAATTTTGAGAGTCGATTGTCCATCTTGATAAATTAGCAGCCAGTTTTAAGACTGGTCAGGTGTGGCTATTAAAGGGTGAGGGGGTGGGGCTGATGACTCCAGTCTCATGCATACCTCTCACTAGGAACTGATGGCTCTCTGTATATATTCTGGCTGTTATTGTGGTATATTTACCGTCTTCACTGAAGAAGTCAGTTGAATAGATTCCTATTTTGCAGCTCTCATAAGAAAGGCCAGGTATTGAGGTTTATTCTACCAGGTGTGTCATGAATGAGGGCATCATACCTATGACAGAAAAAGAGAGAGCCATGGGGGATCTTGCCACAGGCACTTATTTTAGAAATATGATGCTGACAGACATACTCAGCATAATTTGTTCTATCTAATTTGTTCTGTCTTGTACACTGTAGCTGGTTCCCTCTGGCAACTTAGAAGGGTTATTTGGAATTACTGGGTCAAATAGATCCAGAAATATCGGGCAGTTGTCTTTGTCTCAGGGGACCACCAGAGTTCATAAGTCAGTGATTGTCCGTCCCCAGGAGATGAGACAAGCTCCAGGGGGGGCCACTGAGTCCCTAGCATAAACCTCTGGGGTGCTGCAAAGCCCAAAGTTTGGGGAAGTTGTTTGGAGCAGAAGAAGCCTCAGGAGCCTCTGAAGGCCTCTCAGCCACTGGAATTGGACACTCTAGTGAGGTGATCGCTTGTTTTAAAGAGAAGAGCTTGCACTGGGGCTCCAGATATAAACTCACTGGATAGTCTACAATTGGCAGAGCTGCCAATTTAGAACCATTCTGATAATTGTTTCCTGATGAGGATTACATGGAGACTCTGGGATCAGGAGCTCTGCCAGGTGAAAGGTGGACTTGCCACCTGAGGGCTGGCCTTGAGGTTGCAGGCTGCCTTGGTATTGTGAAATCTGGGAGTCTGGGTAAGCAGCTCCCTCATGATACCATGTGTAGTCCCTCCAGAGCCTTCTAAAGAGTATGGTAGATACCACCCCATGGAGATTGCAGCCCTGTAATTCAGGGGAATTCCCTGTAAGAATTCTCTGGATCAGGTCAATTTTTGGAGATGAAATTCAGGTCATATTGGTTGCTATGTTCAAGGAAGTAATAGACCTGTTGGACGATACCAATCTTATGAAAAAGGAGTCAAGATTCATTTACTGTTTTCCACTGGCTTTAAGTCTTTGTAGTAATAATTGGGATAGAAGGGTGCAATTAATACCAAGTCAAAAAAAAAAAAATCCAAGGAAGCAGGATGAGAAATTATTCTTCTGTCTTTAGGGCTTGTACCTTTGGGTTCACACTCTCTCTGCCTTATGGCACTGTATTATGTATTATGACTTATTCCTTGGCAGCCCTTCCTAGGTTATGGTTTGAAGTCACCCATATCCTTAAGAATTTGGCCCTCAGTTTCTGGGGGTCTTTTATTTTTATTTTATTTTATTAAGTTATAGGGGTCTTTTAAAAGATTGTGCATTTGGGGGTCCTTAAAAATACGAGCTAGTTACCTTATTTCTGTGGTGGTAATAGTTCAGAGCTAGTATTAAGCACCCTTATTAACCAGTCAGCCTATTTTTTCCACTGTTGTACAAATTCTTTTAAAATGTTTTGAATCTTGAGATGTATAATATTTCGAGTTTCACTTTCTAATTCTCTATTATCTTCCCAGTGATCTGACCTTACAAATTATTACTGGAAAGTTCTGTAGTGGACATCCCCTGTGGCCAGACTCATTTTTCCAGGGTATCTCCAAAGACCTCGCTGGGTTTGGAGTCAGCTTCCACTAGCACACTAGTGTCAGCATCACTGGGGCTGGCATAGAGTATGCCTTGGCATGTCAGTGTGCAGCAACACTGAGTAGTGCACTGGGTGCTTCTATGGGACATTTATATTTAGTGAGGGGATCACTAACTTTCTCTAGTGTTTTAAGCAAGGCAGACACCAGGTTCTCTATGTTAGAGCCATTAGATAATGTACCACCATATGCTAGGGGTGGGACCCAACTATCCCGTAAATTTGGGGATAAAGTGTGAGAGCAGCATGATATTCAGCAACAGAGAGTCCACATGCCTTGAATGCATTTGCCTTTCCCAGGAACCACGACTCTTCAAGTAAGGGTGCCCCATTCATATTGGCTAGGACTCACAGGCCTGGTGCCTCCTGAAAAAACAGCAGTCAGGGATAGACAGTCTCCTTCTCCAACCTCCACAGCGACTTTCCAACACCTTTTGTGAAACCCCCACTTGGACGGGGGTTGACACTCATTTGTACAGGCCCTTAACTAACATCATGGGACTCTGAAAATCTTAGCCAGTTCACCTAATAGTTGGCAACTGGGTCCATGCTTGGAGTTGGAAACACACTGGAAGTCTAACACCCACTGGGAAAATTCACCTTCCCTTGAGTGTTAACAGTTAGAAGACATGTCTGCAGAACCTCACACCAGCCCCAAAGAACAACGCTCCAAGGTTCAGGAGGACTCTGGTTGCTTTTTTCAGAGCTTGCACCTTGGGATGGAAAGCTGTGGCAGCACTCTGCATAGGAAATATGCAGTAGCACAAAGCGGTGTAACTGAATGGCAGCAGGCAGTGGATCCCTCCCAAACAGAATTACCCACCTGTGAGAGCCAGTCTGTAATCTGTCTGTAGCTAAAAAGGTATTTCCCACGGTTGGATGCCAGTGTGACTCGATCCATCATGTTCCTGACATATTTTATGATTTTGTTAAATTAATATTTATTAAGTAAAGCCCCCACATATTTGATGGTAAGCTGTGGTTTGACAAGGGACCACAGGGGATTAAAATAGAAGTATATTACTTACAAGTCCCAGAAGAGGAGGTACAAAGCATACCTCCCGGGACCACACTAGAAGATCAGGGCAGGCTGCAGGCAGAGAGAGGCAGAACCTGGGGCTTATGTTTTATTAGGGTTTGTGGGTAGAGGAATTTGGGGTTCCTAGGCTAAGGCTAAATTTGTCATTTCAAAAATAGTGGGATTTTGGTAAACTTCATAGAGGTCTCATCTAAGGGGTGCACAAAGAGAAGACCCTGAGAGGTAGGGAAGAGTTCTTATCACAAAGCCTTTGGAGAAGTTATATCAGGGCCTTACATTTATTTGTGACTCTGTAGGCTATTATCCCAGGAGAGGCCGTTGTCAGTCTGAGGCCCCTGCAGGCATGTGGTCAGACCAAACCAATGCCAAGGTAGCAGTATTACAGGGTAGATTAGCTTAACTCTTAACGATCATTCTTATCAGCTCATTTAATCTCATGTAATTAATTCTTGGTCTGATTGATCTTGAGTTGGCAATATTATGAACGTATCCATTAGGATTCTGGAAATTCTTACCCAGTTCGGTGGTATGGTCTCTAAGTTATTAGAAGCCTGTATTCCAGAGTACTTATCAGAGTCTTTTCCATCAACTTCACTGAAGAAGAAGAACTTTTGGACTGTAGTTGATGATGAAAGCTTTCAGGAAAGCATCTGAGTGGGAAAAAAAAAGTCTGTGAATGACAAAAGAATTACAATGGCCTTGATTGCACACCAGATGACAGTTCATTAAGTGGCACACAACATTTAAAAAAATAATTATGGGGAAGCTAAATGGTGGTTTAGTAGAACCCTAGGCTTGCCTTGTCCCTTAAGCACAGCTAGATAAATGTCAAATCATTCTGAATACACAAGAAATCAACCTAAGGACTGACAGAACAAATTGCACAACTAGATGGAGAGAAGAGGCCAGATCAACGAGGTTAGGAAGTGCAGAGATGTGGTTTGAGGGACAATGGATCACTGGTGCTACAGGAGGGAGGGAACTCTGGTGGTGGGTAAAAGCTAGAGAGAGTGGAATGCACAGGGATACGCATAAGCAGAACACTTCTCCAAAGTTATTGGCTGGGAAAATGAGATGGGCTAATTTTCCTGAGTTTTTGCAACCAATGGGGCTCAAAGACTGGAGTTTTAGAGGTTGGCAGGCTTGACTGGGATAGAGATCTGAGAGTGATGCCCTACTCCTGGAAAGAAGGCACACAAGCACCGTGGCAGACAGTACCATCTGAGAATACCTAAGGCACATCGGGAAAGAATATTTGCTTTTCTTGGAAGGAACCTATGAGTGTTGGCATTCTCAGAGTCACCTCTCTGGGGACAAAAGAGATGGTGGGTGCCATTTCCTTTATCCACCCTTCAGCACAGGCACAGAGACATCTGCTGAGGGTGGCTGAATCAGACACTGGCTGTTTAGCTTGCTTTGCTCTAAATCCCATGACCTTGTACTCTGGTGCAAGTGCCTTTCTTGGTCAAATCTGCAATAGTCCCAGCATGGTGAGACCCTCCCTCAAAAAACCAGTACAGGTCCCCACCACTCCAGGTTCCTAAGTTTAGAGTTTTAAAAGTCAGCATGCTTGGCTAGATAGAGGCCAAAGTGCACTATGCTGCTCCAGGCAGGCAAAAAACCTAGAGACAGAGTGGAAACAGCAATCTGAAAAATGATTGAGAGGCACAAGGGGAAACTGTTTACTCTTCCAGGAGTGCTTCCCTGAGAGTAGCAAGCCCCCTGAGTCCCCTCTCCAGGGACAAAGATCTGGGTGACATCATTTCCCTCCTCCACCCTACAGCATAAACCAACATCAGGAAACAGCATAGTGCCAACATTGCCTGCCTAATGTGCTTATACCAAGTCCCACCCCCTGTTTTTCTTGGGCAAGTGTGCCTCACTACTGGCACACTGGGCTTCGTCCCCATAAGACCAGCAGAAATTCCTGCACATAGCACATCAACTGACCATACAGCTCTGCAAGGCTTCAGTTCTATTGGAAATAGTGTCAGTCCTCATTTAACAAGCAAACCATCCATCTCGAAGCAAATGGTAGATATTCATCCTTCGGATGTCTGAGTAATATTCTATTGTATATATGAACCACATCTTCTTTATCCATTCATCTGTTGAAGGGCATCTCGGCTCCTTCCACAGTTTGGCTGTTGCTACATCAAAAATAGCGAGCCCAGATGGGACTTTCAGCTCCAGTCACCATAAATGGCGAGCCAAGCCAGTAGGGAGACCTCCCTCTGCCTGACCACCCTGAAAAGGACTAGAAGATGTGGGCTGTCTAAGATCCTAGGGAAGATATAGAGCAGCTTGCGCCCATGACAGGGACAGCTCTCAGGGTGGCATGGGCCATGAAGGGACGCTAGGGTGGCACCTAGCATGACCTGAGAGCTGTGAAGACGGTGAACGTGTGAGCCCAAAACCACAGGCAGTTGTGGAGTCACAAGGCACAGAGACACTCGAAGGTCCCCATGTAACTCCCCCGGGAGAGGTACTGCAGGTGGAAGCTACGGGATTCAGTGGTTTGGCACATAAAGAGCCCGTGCCCATTACTGGGTAACAAGTGTCAGGGTGTTGTGACTCTCAAAGGGACCCCGAGGCAGCATCCAGTCTAACCTGGGAGCTGAGGAAGAGGGTGCAACCATGAGCTACATTTTTGTTTTTGATGTAGGCTAATTGAAAATAACAATAAGAAATAAATTAAAATATAAGTCATTGCACAAGTATACAGTGATATATATACAGTGATATATATACAAGGATAAGTGAAATATTATTTATACTAATGAAATGAAAAATTATCTAAAATTTTTACATAGATAAGATTATGCCAAAAATGATATGATACCTAGGAATAAACCTAACCATAGAGGTAAAAGATCTCTTGTCTGAAAACTATAGAGCACTTATAAAAGAAATTAAAGAGGACATAAAGAAATGGAAAAAAAATCTCATGCTCATGGATTGGAAGAACAAACATTGCTAAAATGTCTATGCTACCCAAAACAACCTACACATTTAAAGCAATCCCTACCAAAATGCCACCAACATTTTTCACAGAGCTAGAAAAAAAAATCCTAAAATTTGTATGGAATCATAAAACACACTGAATAGCCAAAGCAATCCTGAAAAAGAAAAGCAACACTAGATGCATCATAATCCTGGAGTTCAAGCTATATTACAAACCTGTAATCATCAAGACAGGGGTACTGGCACAAAAACAGACATATAGATCAATGGAACAGAATAGAAAAACCAGAAATGGACCTACAATTTTAGAGTACCCTAATCCTCAATAATGAAGGAAAGACTATCCAATGATAAAAAGTCAGCCTCTTCAACAAAGAGGACAAAACTGGACAGGAACATGCAAAAGAATGAAACTGGACTGCTTTCTTACACCATATACAAAAAATAAATTCAAAATGGAAGAAAGATTTAAATGAGAGACAGGAACCCATCAATCCCTAGAAGACAACACAGGTAGCAACCTCTTTGACCTTGGTCAACTTCTTATGAGACACATCTCCTTAGGCAAGTGAAACAAAGGCAAATATGAGCTACTGGGGCTTCAAGATTAAAAGCTTCTGCACAGCAAAGGAAACAATCAACAAAATTAAAATGCAATGTATGGAATGGGAAAAGAGATTTGCAAATGATATATCTGATAAAGGATTACTACCCAAAATCTATAGAGAACTTTATAGAGAATCTATAGAGAACTCAACACCCCAAAAATAAATAATCCAGTTAAAAATGGGCAGAAGACATGAACAGACATTTTTCTAAAGAAGATGTACAGATGGCTCAGACACATGAAAAGATGCCCAACATCATTCTTCATCAGGGAAATATAAATCAAAACCACAGTGAGATACCTCCTGACAGTCATCTGAATGGCTAAAATTAAGAACACAGAAAACAGGTGTTCATGAGGATGTGGAGAAAAGGCAATCCCTTCACAATGTTGGTGGGAATGCAAACTGGTGCAGCCACTCTGGAAAACTATATGGAGTTTCCTCAAAAAGTTAAAAATATAACTCCTCTATGACCCAGAAATTGCACTACTAGGTATTTACCCAAAGGCTACAAAAATACACATTCAAAGTGGCACATTCACCCCAATGTTTATAGGCAGCATTATCAACAGTTGCCAAACTATGGAAAAAGCCCAAATGTCCATTGACTGATGAATGGACAGAGAAGATGTGAGATATATATATATATATATATATCCATATATATATGGATATATACAATATATATCCATATATATGAAGTGTTACATATAATATTTTATACAATGGAATATTACTCAACCATCAAAGGATGAAATCTTGCCATTTGTAATGACACTGATGGAGGTAGAGTGTATTATGCTAAGCCCAGTCGGAGTCAGTCAGAGAAAGACAAATACTGTATGATTTCACTCATCTGTGGAATTTGAGAAACAAAACAGGTGAACATAAGGGAAGGAAAAAATAAGAGATAGGGAAGCAAACCATAAGGGACTCTTAATGATAGAAAACAGAGGGTTGATGGAGGAAGGTTGGGCTAATGGTGATGAATATTAAGGAGGGTGCTTGTGATGAGTGCTGGGATTTATATATAAGTGATGAATCACTAAACGACAACTGAAATCAATTTTACCACATGTGTTAACTAAAATTTAAGCAAAAACTTGAAAAAAGAAAAAAAACTGTCAATGTTTACTGTTACACCTTTGTTATGACCCCTGCATTCCAGACACATTATATAACCAACATAAGTACATACACATCAAATGAAAATATATCATTAGAAGTATTTTATATTTTTTGTAATCATAAAAAACCTGAAAAATCCAAACATCCATCAACAGTAGTTTAAATTATTTTAAAATGTGATGTATCTGTATAATGGTATGCTATACAACAATGAAAAGTAACAGAAGCACTTGCTCTCTCTGTTGTGTAGGGACACAGCAAAAATGTCACTGTCTATAAAAGTGCCTCACCAAAGGTGCCTGGGTGGCTCAGTTGTTAAGCAGATGCCTTCGGGTCAGTTCATGATCCCAGTGTCCTGGGACTGAGACCCTCATCAGGCTCTCTTCTCAGCGGGAAGCCTGCTTCTTCCTCTCCCACTCCCCCTGCTTGTGTTCTCTCTCACGTCTCTCTCTCTCTCTCTCTCTCTCTCTCTCTTTCTCAAATAAATAAATAAAATCTTAAAAAAATAAAAAATAAATAAAAGTGCCTCACCAGAAACTGAATCAGCTGCACATTGATAATGGACTCCTCAGGCTCTAGAACTTGAGAAAATAAAAATAAATGTCTGTTGGGTAAGCAACTAGTCAAGGATATTTTATTAGGGCAGCATGAGATGAATCATACATATTTTGGTCTTGAGGAGGGTCTTGCTGTAACAACTAAAATTGTGGGAGTGGCTTTGTAAATGGGTAGAAGCTGGAAGCATTTTGAGGTACATGCTAGAAATAGATGCTAAAGGCAATTTCGGTGAGATCTCAGATAAGGAACATGGTGTCAGAAACTGAAAGAAAGGAAATCCTTGTATGGAAAGTAGGATTTGCAATCAATGAAATTGGGATATTTTTAGCTGAGGATATTGTAAGCACAGTTTTGAAAGAGTGGCTCAGTTCCTCCTGAATGTTTACTAAAAAAATATAAAAGGAGAAGGATGATTTGAAGAGGGAATTATTAAGCAGAAAGAAACCAGAACTTGAAGATTTGGAAAATTTTCAGCTTATTCATATTGCAAAAAGTGAGAAAGCTTGCTCTGAAGAGAACAATAAAGAGTGTAGCAGAACAACCTTTTGACAACGATACCATGAGTGGAGCTCATTTACATAATCTGATATCTCAGCAGAAGTCAAGAATAGAGATGGGATTACACAAGTAGAGACACTGCCAGCTTGAACATAAGGAAACAGAAAAAGCAGGATGGAATGAAGGAAGGCTGTTGGACTTCTGGAATTATACAAGGTGGGACCATAGAGCTATTTGTTGTGAATGTGCTTTATCCTTAAAACAAGGGGAGGAATGATCTTTAAGGCAGTTTAGAGATCATTAGGGATACTGCCTCAGTTTCATCAGGTCCAATGGCTGGCATAGCCCCTGGGATGGGACCCCTACCATCAGAATCCTGTGGAAAGGAGCCTTGCAGAGAACTGAAGGGGTGGGACCTCAGCAGAGCAGGAGAGGTGATGCTGTCACCCCAGTGGCACTTGGGCCATTGTGGAAATGGAGTGAGTCTAAAATCTGAAGGAGCAGGCTGGCAGAATGGAGACTAGGGGAAAAGTTACAGTTCAAGCCCCAAGCCAGTTTCCTAGCAAAATTTCTTCTTGCTTGGTGGAGATCTGCATCAAACCAAAGTGGATTATTCTGGAGCCTTAAGATCTAATGGAATTTATCCAAAGGACACAAATATGCTGATTTAAAGGGGCACATACACCCTGATGCTTATAGCAACACTATCTACAATTAGCCTAAATCAAAAAGCCTAAATGTCCATTGACTGATGAGTGGGTAAAAATGTGGGGTGTGTGTGTGTGTGTGTGTGTGTGTGTGTGTGTGTGTGTGAATATTACTCAGCCATCAAAAATAATGAAATATTGCCACTGTCAATGACACGAATGGAACTTGAATGTATTAGGCTAAGCATATTAAGTCAGAGAAAGACATATCCTATGATTTTACTCAAATGTGTAATTTAAGAAACAAAACATATGAACATAGGGTAATGAAAGGAAAAATGTGATAAGATAAAAACAGAGAGGGAGACAAACATAAGAGACTCTATAGTTAAGAGAAAAAAACTGAGGGTTTCTGGAGAGGAGGTGTGGGGGGGTTATGGGCTAAATGGGTAATAGGTATTAAAGAGGGTACTTGCTGGGATGAGCACTGGGTGAAATCAATGCTATACTATACGTTAAATAACTTGAATTTAAATAAAAAACAAAAACAAAAAGATCTAATGGAATTTTCGTTAGTAGATTCTGGACCTGCTTGGGACCGACAATCTCTTTCTTCCTTCTGATTTCTCCCTTTTCAAATAGGAATGTTTATTTTATGCCTGTCCTGACTGTATTTTGGAGGCACATAACATTTTTGGTTTCATAGGTTCACAGCTAGAGTGGAAATTTACCTCAATGTCTCACCCATACCTGATTTAAGATTGTATTCATAGGAGACTGGACTTTGTTGATGCTAGAATGAGACCTTTGGAGCTGTTGGGATGGGATGAAAGTATTCTGTATGCAATAAGAATCTGACTTTGGGGGACTAGGGACAGAATGCTACAGACTGAATTATGTCTCCCCAAATTTCATATGCCAAAGCCTTAACCTCCAATGTGACTGCATTTGGTGATAGGACTATCAGGATGCAATTAAGTTTAAATGAAGACATAGGGTGGGGCCCTGATCCAAAAGGAGGAGACACCAGAGAACTCACTTGCTCCCTTTCAGTCATATAAAGACACAACAAGAAAACAATTATCTGTAAACCAGGACAAGAGCCTTACTAGAAACTCAGTCTGTCAGCACTTTGATCTTGGATTACTAAGGTTTCAGATCTATGGGAAATAAGTATCTGTTATTTAAACCATCCAGTCTATGGTATTTTGTTACAGCAGTCTAAGAAGGCTAGTACAAATAATAGCACATCTCCATCTTGTATGTACTTATATGCCAGTGACACTACAATAATACCATCCCTGCATATGAAAATCTCATATAGCATACATGCTTGTGTTTAAAGCCAGAAATTGAGATTTCTGTTATTATTTCTTGGGTACACGTTAGTTCTCTTCTAAAAACCTTAGTGTTTTAAATTTCCAGTCTAAATTTCTCTTGATGTAACATTCATAATGTTATGAGATAGATATCATGTATCCATTTCTTGTTTAAGTTAGTTACCAGATTGACTTAACATCATTTATTGAGAAAACTATCTTCAATATTCTGAAGTGTCACAGTTGTTATGAATCAAAAAAGAACCCCCCTTGTGTGGGAGGTCTTTTTCTGAACTCTCTATTCAATTTTCTATGCTTGCACTAATATCCGTTGTGTTAATTACAGTAGCCTTGAAATACATCTTGATAGCTGGTAAAAGTAATTCTTCCAAATTTGTCTCTCTCTTGCAAGGTTACCTGACTATATTTGGTTATTAGCATTTGCATATGCATTTCAGATTGACCCTTGCAAGTTACACACACACACACACACACACACACAAGCATTTTGACCAAGTTTCTAACTAATCCATTAATCAAATTTCTAAATATTAAGCTTCCTAAAATATTGAATCTCTCGCTCTTTAATCATGGAATATCTCTCCGTTTAGGTCTTCCTGAATTTCTCTCAATCATAGTTTGATTTCTATGTACATATATTTTGATTTATTCCTAGAATATTTCAAATATCCCATTCTCTTTTAATTTTATGGATTCTTAAATTTCATTTACTACCATTCATTATAGAAATGTAAAGATACACTTGATTTTTGTATACCGACATTTTATCCAGTACCTTAATTTGAATAGTTCAATTGTATTTTAAACTTTATACTGTCCTGTTAATAACTAATTTCCAATTAAAATACATTTTATTTCTGTACTTGCCTCATTACATTAGCTAGGACCTGAGCAAATATATAAATAAAATAATATGAATATAAATAAATATAAAAGCTGGTTGATGGCACTGTAGCCTCGTTCTTGGTTTTAGAGGGAAAGCTTTGTAACTTAAACACTGAATATGACATTTATCTAAGGTTTTTTAAGAGATTCCCTTTGTCACTTAAAGAAATTACTTTCTATTCTTAGTGTTCTAAGAATTTTATCATAAAACTATTGTCTTAACAGAAAAATATGGACTTGGGGGGAGCTTATTTTTTCTCCTTTAATGTACTAATGCAGTACATTAATTATTTGCACTAATTAATTTTTAAATCATTCTTAGAAACTTCTTTATTATAAGTATTCTTAAATATTTGTGTGCATGACAGAATGGATATAACTTTCTTTCACTGATATAATACTGTCCTAAATGCAGCTTGCAGGTAGCATTCTTCAAAACATATTTACTGCAAGTGTTCTCAAATAATTCTCTATATGCATTTCAGACTTGGTGTCACTTACATTTACTAACATAACAGTGTTCTAAATTCAGCATGCCAACTGTGTTGTTAGAAATGTCTTAATTACAACAGCTCTTAACACTAATCTACATGCATTACAGAATGAGTGTAAGTTCTATGCACGAATATAACATTGTTCTCAATGCAGCTTTCATGCAGCAACTTGGAAAAAATCTTTTTTTTTTCAATTTTACTTTATTTTTTCAGTGTTCTAAGATTCATTGATTATGCACCACCCCCAGTCCTCCATGCAATATGTGCCCTTCTTAATACAGCTGTTCTTAAAAAGTTTTGGTGGTGGGTATTGAGGAGGGCATGAAAAATAAAAAATAAAATAATAAAATGAAAATAAAATAAAAATTGAAAAATAAAAAAATTGAAAAATTGAAAAATGAAAAAATAAAATAAAAATTAAAAAAGTTTTCTCCATGCTTTACAGAATGGCTGTGCATTTCTTTCACTGATATAACACTATATTAAATGCAGCTTGCAGTTAGTGTTCTGAGAAACATCTCTGTGTATGCCAATCAGCCCTTTTTTAACTGAAATACACTTAACATATACCATTATATTAGTTTCCAGCAAATAACAGACTGCTTCAATATTTGTTTATGTTGCAAAATGATCACCACAATAAGTCTAGTTAGCATTCATCAACACATACACACAAAATCCATCAACACACAGTTACAGTATTTTTTCTTGTTATAAGAACTTTTAAGATCTAGTGTCTTATCAACTTTCAAATATATAATACAGTATTACAATACTATTAACTATGGTCACCGCCTTGTACATTATATCCCCTGGACTCATTTCCCTTATAACTGGGAGCTTGTACATTTTGACCTTCACCCACTTTGCCCACTGCGCACCCCCTGCCTCTAGCAATCACCAACCTCCTCTCTGTATCTATGAACTTTTGAAAACTGACTTTCAAATATAGATCTTAAATCATGAGAATTAACCCTTCTTTGCTGTTATATGTTATCCTTTTATAGATCATTGGACTTCATTTTTAATTTTCTATTAATTTGAATCAAAGTTTATGAGCAACAGGGGTCTGTAATGTTTCTTCTTACACATTTAATGGGATTTATTGTGAATATATCTGGGCTTTTAATTACATGACTTTACTTTTATAAGCTGTATTTTCTAGGAAGTTTACCATTTCAACTACAATTTCATATTTAATGACCTAAAGTTGTTAATCTCCTTAAAGTATATATGAACAGTAAGAATATCACTGTTTTTCATTCTTGATGTTGATTAGTTGAGTGATCTCCCCCTTTTTGATTTTGTTTTCAGTGAAGCACACCAGAGGTTTATCCACATTACCTTTTTAAAAATTTTTTAGATTTTATTTATTCATTTATTTGACAGAGAGAGCACAAGCAGGGGGAGCAGCAGGCAGAGGGAGAGGGAGAAGCAGGCTTCCTGATGAGCAGAGAGCCTGATGCAGGGCTCTATCCCAACACCCTGGGATCATGACCTGAGCTAAAGACAGAGGCTTAACTGAGCCACCTAGGAGCCCCCACACTAACAATCCTATTAAAGAATCAACTTCTCGCTACTCTTGTTATGTTTGTTTTCTTTTATTAATTTCTATTCTCATTTTTTTTATTTTCTTCATCTATTTTTTCTGGTTAAATTTGTTGTCATTTTATTGCAATTACCCAAAGAGAGTGATTATATCAGAAATAACCAGACTTTCTCATTTTCTAGAATTCCCTCTAAGAAGCATTATCTCCATGGAGCAAAAACAAATTTTCACATAGGCACCTTCGTTGGTAATCAAATCATAGTATGTTGTTTTGTGATTTTTTTTCCTTCAATTTTGGGTTATTTGGAAATACAGTTATTAATATCTCAATATAGAAATGATTTTCTAGTTATATTTTATATTGATTTCTGGCTCCAATTTATTTTGGAGTCAGGAAATATATTCTGAATTATTTCAATTATTTGAAATTATTGAGGCATCCTTTAGACCAAATATGTTGTTGTCATAAATGCCTGGTGTGTAATTTTCACAGGTTAAATTTGATGGATATAGTGTGTTTATAAACATCTATTTGGTCAGTATATTAACAGCATATCAAAATCTCTAAAACCTTTCAGATTTTTCTCTTTTCAGTTTATTCAATCAACCTCATTCCTCCTCTCTAGTGGCCAGAAATATTAATGTGCTTTCTTATCTGGGATGTGGGAGACAAATGTATTGTCTGGTCAGTTAGGTATAATTGTTCATAATTCTCTTTACAACTGCTTAAATGTTTTGGTGGAGGAAAGGAACAGGGTAAGAAACATGGAAAACAATGAGTATTTTTTATTTTTATGTTCTTTATGTTCTTCAAAATAAAAAGCACTCCTCCAAGGAACCAAAAGTTAGATGGATTTTGTCCTTTTATCCCTATGACCATGGTTTGTAGGTCTGATTGTATACCCATGGTACAAAGACTATACCTTCTTCCAAAAATGGATGGAGGTAATAGGACTCCGACATTACTATGTGATATTCTCCCTACATCTCTTTTTGTTGCCTTTTTAAAATTATTTTCAAACTTCTGAAAATGAAGCTTCTTCTCTTCTTATTGATGTATTTAAGGCTATAAATTTTGCCTCAAGCATAGCTTTCAGTGCATCCTAAATATTTTAATGTGCCATAATTTCACTGTTGTTCAGGTGAAAGTATTTTATAATTTTCTTTGTGATGTCTTTCATAATTTGTGGGTCATTTAGGTTACATAATGTTCTGTCCTGAGTTTGGTCCCTCAAACATTTACAACATTAGCTGTTTCCTAAGTATCTCAAGAACTTACTTCATGTATTTGTCCCATTTCTATCATTGTTGTAGATGGAAAGATTAGCCTTATATAAGCTACTTAATCTGGCTAGAAATTGAAGTTTAACTATGTTTTAGATCCGTAAAATAGATCAATATGAAAATAACAAAATTCTGTTACCCATGCTAAAGTATACACATAACTGAATTCTTGGTGCTTGTAGAGAGCACCCAAGAATTTCTTGCAAATTTCAGTGTTTAATTATGATATAGATAATTCAGTGTAATTTTATCATCAGATCAATTTTATGACATTATAATTTATGAGGGGAATAAAAATACTGCACTAAGTTACCTAAAACTGAACTTTCAAAATATTTTTCTTAAATTTCACCTAGTTTTAAAGCTTGATTTTTTTCACTTTATTGAAGTATAATTGATATATAAAAACACGACACATAATTAATGTATACAATTTGGTGAGTTTGAATTCTGAGCTACAGTTGGCAAAAACTGTCTCTGTCAATTTAAGAATCAGTTTTCCTACCAGTATGAGAAAATAAGTATTCATTCACAATCTCTCGTGTCCAGAATCTCCAAGGATCCTATAGCCATACTACTGCTGTATCCAGATATCAGAAAACATATTGACATGGTTAGAGACTTTAATTGCAGGATTCTTTGATTTTTTTAATTTAAAATCTATTAATTAACATATAGTGTTATTAATTTTAGTAGTAGTGTTCAATAGTTCATCAGTTGCATATAACACCCAGACCTCATTGTATCAAGTGCCCTCTTTAATGCCCATCACCCAGTTACCCCATCCCCCCACCCACCTTCCCTTCAGCAACTCTCAGTTTATTTCCTAGAGTTAAGAATCTCTTATGGTTTGTCTCCCTCTCTGATTTCTTTGATTTTTTAAAATCAGAAGACACAGAGATCTCAAAGACTGTCCCTTATAACAAGTATTGTTCCAATCATTTTATAAGAATTATCTCCTTTAATACAACAAATCTGTGACCTAATCATTCATATTATTATTGCTGCTATTATTTCTGTCATTTGTCAAATGAGGTAAAAAAAAAAAAGTGATTAATTTGCCCAAGGTGAGTCCCTCAGAAAGTTGTATATTCCAGATTTGAACTTTTGATGCCTGATTCCAGACCCTTGTTTTAATTCCCATCTCCACAGTAGTAGCTAAACATTGGACCTGAAGCAGCTGTGTTTGCTGAAGGAAATTACTTTGAGACAATTATGTGTCTTTTAAACATGGACGTATCAGGTACATGGGGTTGAGCCCAGCCGGCCTGAGCTACTTGGAATAAAAGTCTGTGGGGCCCCATCCCTATAGTCCACTTCTGAACAAGTCTCTTGCCTCTGGGGCTTTTGTTAGGCTGCTTGGACTGTGCCTCAGCCCTGTAGTACTATAAACCACCTCCCCCCTTGTCATTCTGTGACCCAAGTGCTTAGCAGAGCCTGTTCAAGTGGAGCCATTGTTTTCATTCATTCCACTTGGACATCCAAATCCTGACCCTCGAGGAGCTCCTGCAAGACTGCTGTGTGCACAAATTGGTCTCGGGTCCCATACTGAGGCCCTGCATGGGTTTCTAAGAAAAGAGCTCTCAGCTGAGTCAAATGACTAGCGACATGATCAGATGTGTATCTCAGGGACTGTGTGAAAACAGCAGGGCTTAAAAAATTAAAAAAAAAAAAAGATTAAAAGAAAAAAAAAAAAACGGCAAAATAGGACAAACCAGGACTAGGCAGAGAAAAATCTCTGAGATTAGATATGTGACTGAGATGGGAAGTATTTGCTTATTCTTTCTACATGCATGGCCCCATTTTTTAGTTATTCAATCTCATACATTTAAAATCATGCAGTACAATTTTAGTTTCTAATAGCATATATGAAATACTTGCACTATAAAACTAGAAGATATAGTTCACTATGATATGGTAGGACATGAACGAATTGGGAGCCACACAGGTGGGGGCTTGAAAAATAAGGCTGCCCCATGAGAGCTGCATAAGATTGGACAATTTAGAAAATCTCTGTTCCTTCCTGTGTGAGGGAGGAAATGGTACAGTCATATACTACTTAGAACTTTACTGTCCAATATAGTAGCTACTATCCCTATGCAGCTATTTAAACTAAATTTAAAATTAAATTCAGTCCCTCAGTCATTCTAGCCACATTTCAAGTGCTCAAGAGCCACATGGGGCTTGGGGCTCCTGGTGGCTCTGTCAGTTGAGCAGCTAACTTTTGATTTAGCTCAGGTCACAATCTCAGGGTCATGAGATTGAGCCCCGCGGCAAAGCCTGCTTAAGATTCTTTTTCATCCTGTTTCTCTGCCCTTCCCCCAACCGTGGTGGGCTCCTTGTCTTAAAAGAAAAAAAGAAAGAAAAGAAAAAAAAGATATGTGGGGCTAATAGCTATCAAACTAGTATACTGGACAGCAGATGCATGAAATTATCACAGAACATTCTACTGGACAGTGCTAGTCTATAACAAGTGGATCAAATATGAATTAAACACAGTGCTGGAAACATATTACCATTTAACAAATAATAGTTTGATATTCAAGATTCTTATGTTTGTGAATCTGTAAAAAGCCTGATATATACATGCCCTCCTTAATAGCCACCACCAGGCTTGTATTGCATGGAGCACCGGGTGTGGTGCATAAACAATGAATCTTGGAACACTGAAAAAATAAAATTAGATTTTAAAAAAGCCTGATATATAAACCCACTCATTATGCTCTAAGTTTTTTTCCTATGAAAATCTTTGGTGCTGTCAAAGGAATACCCATCAACCAATGCATTTATGAGAGGAAAGAGAATGCAAGTTAAACGTTGGGAGAACTGGCATCCCCAATACAAAACGCAGTAACCATACAAAAGAAAAAAAATAAAATTACCAAGACTTCCTACATTCATGGTGGAAAACAGCAATATTCTCATAATTACCAAATTAGAAAAAATTTACCTTTTGAAAATATTGAGCTTAGCTTCTATGGCATGAGCAGAGTATCCCCTGATTTCTTTAAATCTTCCTAAATAAAACATGATTTTAATTTCTACGACTTCATTTAGCTTGATTTCTGGGATACATAACTTTTTATGTTGTTATAAATGTTATGCATTTTAAATGTTTAAGTGTCATTTAACTTAAATGGAAATACAACAGTTTTGGACACTGTACTTCTATCCAATGTCCTTGCTAAATGTGCTTTTAAACCTAATGGTTTATCAATAATTTTTTTCTCAATTTTTTGCTGTCTCCTATTAATAATTCTTTTACAATTATAACATGTTTTCTTTCTTTGCTTGCCTTATGGTACTGGCTAGAACTGACAACAATATAGAACTTTTTGCCTATTTATTTCAGATGAAAAGCTTTAAAATATTTCATTTAGGGAATTATTTTTAATTACAGATTTAACTTATGTAACAGGCCAGTTATGTGTTTCTTTTTCTGCTCCTATTTTTAATAATAAACGTGGCTCTAGAAATAAGACCATTTTGTATAAATTTTCACACTTAATGGCTGAACATTGTTTCTGATATCCTCTCATGATTTTTCATGTCTGTTATTAATGTAGTGATAGCACTTTTAAAATTTGATATTGTTTGAGGCTTCTTCATTTTTTCTTAATTTAACCAGAAATTTAGGTCTCAATAATCCGTTTAAAGGATTACACTTGATTCATTACCCTTACCACCCATTTGGCTTTTTTTTTTTTTTTTTTAGTTGCTTCAATCTGATTTCCTTGCTACTATTCAGACTTTCTCCATTTTAAAATTTAGGCCATAAATTCCAAGAAACTCATTTTGGCAAACAAAATCCAGTAATATATAAAATGATAAGACATTATAACACAGAAAGATTTATTTCTGCAGGGAGGGGGAAAGGTAAGTTAAATATTTGAAAACCTGTCAGTGAAAGAAATCACATTAAGAGGATAAAGGGGGGAGGAACAATAAAATTATTTTTCAATGCAGAAAATTACATGATAAAATTCCGTATACATCAGTGATAAGTACTCTTAGCAAAGGAGGCATTATTATATTTTTACTCACCCACTGAAATATATTTGCAAAACGACAAAAAGCTCCCAGAGGAAATTAAACAGCACCACTTGTGAGCAGCATAATGGAGAACACATTATGAAAGGCTGGGCTGTCACAATACCAGACAAACCTCGTGAAAGACCAGGAACAAAGGGCCACCATGAGTTAAGCGAGCAAAAGAAAATAAAAGCCAGGGTCACACAGGGGGCAGTGGCTTATTAAGCTGTGTCAGGATTGTATGAAGTCTGCAGCTTCTGCACAGTGGGAAGGGAGAATTGGAAATCACTACACCCTAAGACATCTGAAAGCTCTAAAGTGGCCTCAGATCAGAAGCATTTGCTGCTAATGCCTTGCCGGCAAAGAGCATTTCCAAAGTAAGCCTGTGAGAATTTCCTGAATAAAGACCAAAAGAAATCATGTCAACAAAAAGCTTTCCACAGTGACAACCACAGGCTAGGGGAAAAAAAAAAAACGCACACACACACACAAAGACTCAGGTAGACAGAAAATGGAGTGACCAAAAAAAAAAAAAAAAAAAAAAAAAAATTCATGAATGAGCTGTTCCAGCATAAACAGTGACGCGGGGGAGGATTATGATTTTTAAAATAGACATATATGAAAAAGCAATAAAATACAATATGTCTGAGTGAACGCTAAAAGAGATTAAATTAAAACCTCAAAGAGCTGTGATTACGTCCTCCAGAGCAGCCCGAGAGAGCGAGACGCTTTGAGATCGGCCAGCTGGCGTGCAGAGGAGCGGATGCAGAGGCCGCGGAAGAGGCGGGACCACCCCGACTGACAAGAACAAAGGAGTTACGGAACCAAGATACACACTGCACAGACCGTACAAAATGGAGACAGAACTGACGTTGCCCCCACAGGAAGTGTCCGCCGTGCCGGCCCAGAGAGGAAGTAGGAACCCATAATCACAGGAAGAGAGCAGGGGAAGAGGAAAAAAGATGCACACTTCCTAGACAAGAGCCCCAGGTGCCCGCTCCGGCTCCCTGGGCCTCAAGCCTAAAGGAAGAGACACTGGGGAAGTTCTGGCGCCCCTGGGGGAGAATAAGCTGCCATGGAAGAGCCTGCAGCTCCCTCTGAAGACTCTGAGGCTCCTGGGGCATCTGGGGATGTCGAGGCAGCACGGGAGGGTGCAACTGGGCCTTCCCTCCGCACGCGCCCGGTCTTCCGGCAATTTGCAGCTGCAGGTCCGGCCCACCTCCGCACGTCACGTCTGAGGCCTGCCCATGCTTCAGGGGGAGGGGCTGGGCCCAGTCTCCTGCCCGGCCGGAGTGGTGGCAGTTGGACGAAGCAAGTCACCTGCAGGTATTATCTGCATGGGCTTTGCAAGGAGGGGGAGAACTGTCGTTACTCTCATGACCTCTCGGGCCGGCAGGTGGCCAGGGAGGGCCATGGTTCTGCAGACCAAGGCCCTAGCACGGCTGCACAAACTGAGACCCTGCCTCAGGAAGTGGCAGAAGCCCCCCCTGCTGCGTCCTCTTGCTCCTTGACTGTGATTGGCTTGGCTGCTGAAGGGGGTTCCTTTGAAGCTGAGAGAGACAATGCAGGCCTTGAAGCTGCTGGAGGAGCAGCTGCTGAAGGCTGGGAAAATGCTGTTGAGTTTGTTCCTGGGCAACCCTACCGGGGCCGCATGGTCCCTTTTGTTCCCAGTGTTCCTCTACAGAGCTCAGAGACTGAGAGGGAACAGATTGCAGTGGGCTTGGGGCAGCCGCTTTGCCGGGATGCTGCCATGGGGCAGTGCTTTCGTGGGGAGAGCTGCATGTATCTCCATGGAGAGATATGCGATATGTGTGGGTTTCAGGTCTTGCACCCTGTGGATCCTGTGCAAAGGGCAGACCATATAAAGGCTTGCATTGAAGCACACGAGAAGGATATGGAACTCTCGTTTGCAGTGCAGCGAAGTATGGACAAAGTTTGTGGCATCTGCATGGAGGTTGTCTTTGAGAAAGCCAGCAGTGATTGCCGCTTTGGCATCCTCTCCAACTGCAACCACACCTACTGTCTTAAGTGTATCCGCAGGTGGAGGACGGACAAACAGTTTGGCAACAGGATCGTCAAGTCCTGTCCACAGTGCAGGGTCACCTCCAACTTTGTCATTCCCAGTGAGTTCTGGGTGGAGGAGGAGGAAGAGAAGCAGAAACTTATTCAGCAGTACAAGGAGGCAATGAGCAACAAAACTTGCAGGTATTTTGCTGAAGGCAGGGGTTTGTGCCCATTTGGAGAGAACTGTTTTTACAAGCATGCAGACCCTGAGGGCCCGGGAGAGGATCCTCAGAGGCAGGGTGCTGGGGAATCCGGTGCTCACTGCAGTCAACCTTTGGAGCCTACTCAGGTGGGAGAGGGTGAGATGCCCTTTAAAAGCCGTAAAAAAGAGCTTGTCATGCTTCGGCTGGCCAATCTGTTGTTTAAGTGTTTTCTTTCACTGGCAGATGATGAGCTTTCTTTCTCAGAGGACCAGTGGGACTTGCTTCATTATGAGCTGGAAAATTTTTTTCAGTTTGAATCTGTGGCATTATGCTGTGGCATGTGGTCTGGTGTGCTAAGGCTCTGCCATCCGCTGTTGCTTGTTTTCTGTTTGTAGACACATCTGTCATTCACAGAGGCAACTGAAGCCATTTTATTAAAGCATCCATCTGTGTTTTCTTGTCCATCCCCATTTCAAGGTTATGGTGCTTCACTGTGGTGAACTGTAACAAAAAGTCCTTAAAGTTATTGTTTGTGAAATGAATATTACTGTAGTTTATGGTTTATTTTGTCATCTCTGTTTTCAACAGGATTGATTCAGTTCTAGTCTAGTGTTTACAGAATTTCCACACTCATTTTGAAGTCCCTCAAGAATAAATGTGACAGGGTGAAGGGAGAAGTCTTAACTGAACAAGGAGCTTTTTGCTACTACAGCCTTAAGAAATGGACCCTCGCAGGGCCTTTGTGGTACAACTGCTCATCTTTGTTGTTTACATGTCTGTTCTTTCCCTCATTCCCCTTCAAGTGCACTCTTGAACATGTGGTTACCTTGTGGTTTTGTGTTTTACTTGACCAGAATCAGGTGTGTATGTTTACATGTTTTTATCCTGTGAAGCTTGATGTGAAATTATTTATTTTGGAAGTATATATTTAATAATTATGTATATGCATATAAATGTGTATAAAAGTTATATCATTGAAGATATATATGAAAGATACACTGTCATATAATATAGTGTCTGGAAGAGCTGGAAGCTGACAGTGTAAAGCTTACAGGATTTGCTGTTGTTTTGAGTGTGAGGTGTATAAATAATCATTCTGTCCTTTTTGCAGGCTCAGTGGTTAGCATCTAATGAAAACAGATATTCAAGTGGCTCTGGTCAGTTTTAACAGACACAGATAAAGGATTTACAAAATAAGACATTGGTAATTCCTGTGATGGCATTAATAGCTCACTGTGCTATTATACATACAGAAATGTGTGTTCTCATGCAGTTTAGCACAATATCATTATTCCTTATAATAGTACAATCAGTCCTGAGCTCAGATAAACAGTTCTTTGTATTCAATATTTTGTGTTATCTCTAGACGTTCAAAAAAAGGGGCTTTTGACAAAAGTTTTAAACACATAAGTGATAAGATTATAAAAAAATAAAATAACAAGTATTGAAACCAGTTATAAGAATAGAAAGATTTAAAAAGTGAAATATATCAAAACTAAATACAAAACCTAAATACAATAGTGATAATAGGAATATTATAACACAGTTACACTATCAGGTTAAATGGATATGGCTTAAAAACTAACACTCCAAGATTATCAGACTTGATTAAAGTTAAAATTAAACTGTAAGCTGTTTAAAATACACATCTACAACATAAGAATTCAGAAACATTAAAAGTAATAGAATGAAAAAATTAAATAGCAATGCTGTGATTTCTGCAATAGATGAAGTTGATATTAAGGATAAACACATTGCTGGAGATAAATAAGGTTAGTATATAAACATTAAATTATAATTTACCTGGAAGATAGAACTTTTTCAATTTTGGATTCATTTAATAACACAGCATCAGATATACAAATAATAAGAAAGATAAAAAATTAAGTGGACAGTATTCATACATTTTTTTCATTAACTGGACAAGCAAATGAAGTGAATTGAACAGCACAGTGCTCACTATCTAATGTAAAACATATAAAATTCTGTATGCATTAACTGCAGAATGTTCTTCTTTTGGCTAAGAGATGAAAATACGCCAGATGCATGAGTTCCAGGAGATCCAGACTTCCTGACTATTCAGCAAAGACAGGGTACATTTACAGAGTTTGTGGCATGTACTAACCACTCTCCAAAGCACTAATTTAATTCTCAGACCAACCTTATGAAGTACTTGCTATAATTTTTCTCATAATCCTAATGAGGTAAATAAGGTAGAGAGGTTAAATTACTTGCCCATATAGCTATGACCCAGAGTTACAAATTAGTGGGACCACAAATGGAACTCAGTGATATATGTGCAGAACACAGGCACCATGTTTCCTCTTCCCTCACCTACATGCCCAGGATCACCTGGACCAGCTGGATATTGCTATTGGTAACCTGTGTGCAGTCTTTAAGTATGGATGGTTCAGCCACATGGGACAGAGATGGACATAAACAAGCTCCTAAGAGAATGTGGGGGCTATGGAGCTTTGTCTTTTGGCTTGCAGACTCAGACTTTCTTAGTTCCTTACTCGTAGTATGCCTAAGCCTCCTGAATTTTACACTGCCTCTCCCTTCTTACAGGATTCCTGATTTTATCGGTAAGTATTTCAGCCCATTTCACTGGCTTCTTTGCCATATTTTTCCATATTGATTTCTCTGATCGAAAGAATTCACCAATTGAGAGGCCGTGAATGCCTCACTGTTACTTTCATGCAGGGTGAGTGATTCCAAACAAAATTTAAACATGCTGGTACCCCTGAGGCCAGTCATGCAGGGGAAAGAGGGTTCAGATGATCAAACAACCAAAGAAAAGGACCAGATGGATCTCTCAAAGACTGTACTGACACCAAAGTCTCAGGAGCTTTGAATAATGGCTAAGCTGCTATAAGGAGGGGTTTTTAAGCTGAGCTTGGAAAGCTTTGAAAACTTTGTCCTAATCTATACTCCCTAATGTTCTGAAATAGCATGTTTTTATCTAAATAGCATCTTGCAACAATCATAATAAAGTTCAGGAAATACAGTGGAACAAGAATTGGCAGAAGATAAAGTGGTTTTGGTGACAATGAATAGAATTAGAATCCTGACTCTGCTTCTTAACAGCCATGAAGTCTGGAACAAGATACTTAAATTTTCTATACCTCGGTTTTTTTTTTTTTTTTTTTTTTTTAATATGAGAAGTGGGTACAGCACCACTTATTTTGCAGGGTTGTTATGATGATCAGATGTAACCTGGACAAAACTTGAAATGCAGATGGTATTTTTTCAAGTGGCATGTGTAAAGTAGTATTTATGTGTGTTTGTGACCTCACAAGAGCTTGTGCAAGAATTAATACTCCACGAAGTTTTTCTCTTTGGGAATCTTTGGAACTTGTGTTATTATTTATGATTTTTTTGTTGCATGAGGGCACATTGCCTTTATAGTCATAATTTAAAAAAGATTGAATAATTTTTCAACCAAAGTCATTCAGTTAAAACTAAAAATGTGCTATTTAATTCTTGAAATACAGTAAACAACAAAAATATGTATTATTTGTGATGGATGTCTACATGAGGAAAATAAATAAAATAATGTTTAAAAAATGGGATTTTCTGTTCCCTCATCAGCCCATTCAGAGGTCAAATAAAGGGATGTCGCTGCCACCAGGTCTGGGAAAAGGGTTCCAAGGGCTTTCTCATGAAGACAGCTGAGCCACTCCTGTTGCAGTCAGAAACAAAGGAGTCCTTGCCACACAAAAGTTTGCTTTGTGAGTGATTCAGAGTGTGTGATGCACCCCCACTAGGATTTTTAGAAATATGCTAACATTTTATCTTGTAAGGAGGGGTTATCTAGTATTCCTTCTGCTCTAACACATGGAAATCACTTTGTCTCACATGCCATTGAATCCATTTGATGAATTTCAAGAACTGAAAGGAAAGCATTTCCAGTACATAGCTGGCATCCAAATGCTTTTTTATTTTGTACTTTTGTATTTTATTTTGTACTTTACTTTGTACCTCTGTGTGAGATGGAGTTGGGGTGGGCATGGGTAAAGGGAGTCTTGGAAAATAGCCCAGCACTAGAGCAAAAAAAGGAAAAAAAAAGTAATGCATGAAAGGATTTTTGCCATAAAAATATATATCACATTTTCCAGTATTGTATGGGCACTAATAAAAAATAACTATCAGGGGGTGCCTGGGTGGCTCTGTTGGTTGAGCATCTACCTTTGGCTCAGGTCATGATCCCAGGGTCCTGGAATCGAGCCCTATATCAGGCTCCTTCCTTGTCGGGGAGCCTGCTTCTTCCTCTGCCTATCTGGGTTCTCTCTCTCTCTCTCTCTCTCTCTGACAAAGAAATAATCTAAAAAAATTACTATCTGATCAAAATAAAACTGTCAATTACATGAGAAATTAGTCTGGCAATATTCTCTGATGTCAATCCAAGAAAATTAGCCACTACCATGTGACTTCTTTTATGTATCTCTTTTAAAATAATTTGATGAGAGAGTCAATTATCTTATGGTCTCACTTACGTTTAGAGTATAAAGAAAATAATGGAGGGCATTGTGAGAAGGAAGGGAAGGATGAATGGGGGGAAATTGGAGGGGGTGATGAACCAGGAGAGACTGTGGACTCTGAGCAACAACCTGAGGGTTTTGGAGGGGAAGGGGTGGGGGGGTGGGCGAGCCTGGTGGTGGGTATCGAGAAGGGCACGTATTGCATGGAGCACTGGGTGTGGTGCATGAACAATCAATATTGTAACACTGAAAAATTAAACATATTTGGGGAGAAAAAAATAATTTGATGAAAATGAATTCAAAATAATATAGCAGGACATAAGATAATAAAAAATCATACTATAATTTGTAGAATGGTGCTGAATCTCTGCTCAGAATACAACTAATTTTTTTTAATTTAATGTTATTTTTCAGTGTTCCAATATTCAGTGTTTGTTCGGCTTTTGTTTCCCTTGCCTCAGGAGACATATCTAGTAATAAGTTGCTACAGGTGATGTCAAAGAGTTACTGCCTGTGTTCACATTTAGGATTTTTATGATTTCAGGTCTCATATCATGATCTTTAATCCATTTTGAATTTATTTATTTATTTGTTTATTTATATGGTGTAAGAAAGTGATCCAGTTTCATTCATTCTTCTGCATGTTGCTGTCCGGGTTTCCTAACACCAATTGCTGAAAAAGCTTTTTTCCATTGGATATTCTTTCCTGCTTTGTCAAAGATTAATCAACCAAATAGTTGTAGGTTCATTTCTGGTTTCTCCATTCTGTTCTACTGATCTATGTGTCTGTTTTTGTGACAGTACCAATACTGTTTTGATCTCTTGTAATATAACTTGAAGTCTGGTATTGTGATGCCTCCAGCTTTGCTTCTCTTTTTCAAGATTTCGTTGGCTTTTTGGGGCTTTTTATGGTCCCATACAAATTTTAGGATAGTTTGCCCTATCTCTGTGAAAAAAGAGATTGCATTACATCTGCAGTTTGCTTTGGGTAGTATATGTTGACTTTTTTTAAAAAAATGCACACATTAAGGAAAACACATACTGAGAAGGTAAATAAAGGAGATGAATGAAGAAGTTAAATAAGAGAGACAAAATAAAATATTAAATATTAAGGCTGATTTGAGTTTTTGGAAACAATTTATAAAATAAACCATTAAATAAAATGAGGAAAAATAGAAGCAAAAATCACATGCACAATCACACACACACACACACACACACACACATACACTTATCCAATAGGAAGAATTTACCACAATTTGAGATTCTTGTAAAGAGAATCTCTAGTCCCGGGAAATGGGGCGCGGCCGGAAAGGGGGCCGCCCCCTCGCCCGTCACGCAACGCACTTTCATGGGGAACCTGGTGCTAAACCATTCCTAGACAACCTGCTTCTGGGTCGGGGTTTCGTACGTAGCAGAGCAGCTCCCTCGCTGCGATCTATTGAAAGTCAGCCCTCGACACCAGGGTTTGTAAAAAAAAAAAAAAAAAAAAAAAAACAAAAAAAAGAGATTCTTGTAAAGATATATAAGAAAAAAACATTACTCAATCTGATGCCAGTTAATTGCAATACCTGAGAAAAATTGATAATTTTCTAGGCAAATATAATTAAGTATTGGCTACAAAGTGCATTAAAATGTAGCCTGTCATTTAACATATAATCCATAAAATATTTCATAGTATGTAGTTTAACCTAAAAAAACAGAAATTTCATAAAACCTTCAAAGAACAAATAACTTCAGTGCTATTTTACAGAATTCAAAAATTATAAAAATAACAAAGGGCCCATTACATGGTTTTATTTTGTTTTATTCTTTTTTTCCAGCTTTCCAGCTTTATGTAATTGACATAAAATATTGTATAAATGTAAGGTGTAAAATATAATTATTTGATGTAACTATATATTGCAAAATGATTGCAACGAGTTTAATTAACATTCCTCCTCTCTCCTGTGATGAGAACTTTTAAAATTTATTCTTAGAAACTTTGAAGTATACCATTAACTATAGCCACCATGCTGGGCTGTTTTTCTTTTTTTTTTTTCTTTTTTCTTTTTTTTGATTCCATGGATGAATGAGATCATAATACAGTGTTTGTTTTTCTCTGTCTAATTTATTTCACATATCACAATTATCATAATGCCTCAGGGATCATCCACATTGTTTCAAATGGCAGGATTTACTTTTGTTTTATGAAGAAATAATATTCCATTGTATGATACAATGTATAACCAAGGTAGTACACACACACACACACACACACACACACACACACACACACACACATACACACTAGTGATCAAGATTATGGAAAAAGAAAAGTGCAAAAAATAAATATTAGTAAAAACCAGAATATAATATTTCAGCATTTTTATCCTTTTAATAAGTCAAAGAAAAGGAGCCATGTAAACATCTCCATTAATCAGGCAAAAATAAGTAGATCCCCTTTCTTTACCGCCAGTTAACATTATAGTTGATCTTCGAAGAAACAGTGTTAGGGGTGCCATATTCCCTCTCTGTGAAGTGATAAATCCACATGTAACTTTTGACTCCCAAAAAACTTGACAACTAAAAGCCTACTGTTGACCAGAAGCCTTACCAATAACATAAACAGTTGATTAACATATATCATATGTTATATGTATTATGTACCATATTCTTAGAATAAATTAACCTAGAGAAAAAATGTAACTAAGGAAGTTATAAGGAAGAAAAAATATATTTACAATACTGTATTTTTTAAAAATCCTCATATAAGTGGACCTGCACCATTCAAACCTGTGTTGTTCAAGGATGAGCTGTATTTTAATGATCAATGCAATTGCATATAAAACCAAAAAAAGAAGATACACAATCTTCAAATAAAAATATAAATTTATTTCTCTGAGCAGACAATACAATATTTTATGCTGGAAATCCAAAACTGTCCAGAAAATTTCAAAAGATAAAAATCAGTAAGGTGCTTAACAAATATAATAATAAATTTCATGTATAAAACAACTATATAGAAAATGTAATAAAAACATATTTTTAATGGAAACAAATTTTAAGTAGATAAGAATAAACTTAAATCTGAAAAAAATCTGCAAAATAAAAGAAAGAAAAGCTACTTAAACACATGAAGTATTCTGAAAGAGTAATTAAAGAAATGAAAAATATATACCACAGAATTTGATAGGGCACAAACATTACCACTGTGTCATTTAATTTAATTTATGGAATTAACAGAATCCTAATGTAATGCTTTGGACTAAATTTTTGTGGCCCTTCATATTCATATATTGAAGCCCTAAACTCCAGTGTGATGGTATTTGGAATTGGGGCCTTTCTGAGGTAATTTGATCATGAGGTTGGAGCCCTCAAAAGTGGCATTAGTGTCCTCATGAGAAGAGATGAGAGAGATAATCTCTCTCCACAATGTGAGAGTATTGCTAGAAGATGGCCACCTTCAAACCAGAAAGAAGGCTCTCACTAAGAACCCAACCAACCATGTTGGACTTTGAGCTTCCAGAACTGTGAGCAATACATGTTTGTTGTTTCAGCCACCCAGTCTGATATTCTACTATAGTAGCCTGAACTAAGACAGAAGTTGGCACCAAAAAAAAATGCAGTGATGCTGTAGCAAACACCTAAAAATATGGAAGTTTGGTTTTGAAACTGGTAGAGTTTTAGGTAGGTAGAGGCTGGAAGAGTTTTGAGGTACATGTCAGAAAAACAAAATTGCTGTGAAGAGACTTTTGATAGTAACACTAGTGAAAGTTCAGAAACGAAATAGGAGAGCTGTAAGGGAATCTTATATATTCTTGGATAAGAACTACATACAGAATATTGGTAGAAATAAGGATGGTAATGACCATTCTGTAAGGTTTCAGATGGAAATAACTTGGACAGTGGAGAAAGTGTGATTTGTTATAAGGTAGTAAATAATTTGGCTGAATCGTGTTTATGTAAGAGTGTTTTATAAGAATTTAGAAGTGACAAAGTGGATATTTAACCTAGGAAATTGTAAGCAAAGTGTTGAAGGAGGACCTTGACTCCTCCTAATTACATAACAGCAAAATGTGAGAAGAGAGAAATGAATTGAAGACAGAATTGTTAAGCGAAAAGGAACCAGAAAATAAAGATTTGGAAAATTATCAACCTGTCCATATTACAAAAATAAGGAAGTGTGTTTAGAAGAGAAAATTAAAGGAGTGGCAGACCAACTACATAATGACAAGGTTAGTGTGAAATTGAACCATGGACCTAATCAGCTGCCCCAACAGATACAATGCCAATCTGAGGTTAAGGGAACAGAGAGGTAAGACAGAATGAAGGAAGTCTGTCAGAATTTTTGGATTTTACAAGACAGGACTATAAGAGCTATTTGGCTCAACATGCTCTATTCTTCAAGACAAGGGAATAACGACCCCGAAGGTCATTCAGAGATCATCAGAGTTGCCTCCTTAGTTTCAAGAGAAGGTGCCATCACCTTGGTTTCAACAGGCCATACAGCCTCTGCCCTAAACTGTGGGGATGGGGCTGTCCAGAACCTAGGGAGCCTGATCCCTACTTAGCTGGGCCCTAGCGGTTTGACCCCTACCTAACAGAGCTTCAGGGAGAGGACCACCTCCCCACTGGGTCCAGAAAACAGACCATAGAGCCAAAGAGGATTATTTTCAAATGCTAAGATGCAGAGTTTGCCTTGTTAGTTTTTGGACTTGTTTGGAATCTGTCAAACCCTCCTTCTTTCCTATTTCTAACTTTTGAAATAGGAATGTTTGTCCTATGCCTGCCCAACCATTCTATTTTGGAAACACATAACTTGGTTCATTTTACAAGTTCACGGTCGGAGAGTAATTGTGCCTCAGAATAAATAGTACTTTAAATTTCATCCATGCCAGAATTAGATGATATTTAGATGAAATTTTGGACTTTCGATCTTAGAGTTGATGATGGATGAGTTAATATCTTGGGGGCTGTTGATAGAGTGAATTTAGTTTGCATGTGAGAATGCAAAATCCTCCATACTGCTGGAGGCAGAATGCTCCGTACTGAATGTTTGTATTCTCCAAAAATTCATATATGGAAGACCTAATCTCCATTGTGATGGTGTTTGTAGGTGGGACTACTGGGAGGTCATTTGGAAGTGAGGATATGAGGACACAGGTAAAAGGTGGCCATCTGCAAACCAGAAAGTGGGCCCACACAAAGAGCCCTACCGTGCTGGTGCAGCCAGTCTCAGATGCCCAAGCTCCAAAACAGTTAAAAACAAATGTTTTTTGTTTAACCCACCCAATATGTGATATTCTGTTATAGTATCCCAAACAGAGTAAGACAAGTAAAAATAGTTCACCTATAGCTAAAGTAAATAAATACATAAAACCGTTGTGAAAGCTTATATGAAGAAATGCCAGTAGAACTTGAACATTTGAGAACTAAAAAATAGCCAGTCTTGAACCCTACCAGATCTTAAAACAGTATTGTATAACAGCAGTATGAAGAGCGAGGTATTAGCACTTGAATTGAGAGGAAAAAAAAATTATATATATATATATATATAAGGTTCAGGGGCACCTGCGTGGCTTGGTTGGATAAGCACCTGATTCTTGGTTTGGGCTCAGGTCATGATCTCATGAGTCATGAGATCTAGCCCTGTGTCGGGCTTTGCACTTAGTGTGGAGTCTGCTTGAGATTGTCTCTCTCTTCCTCTGCCCTTCTCCTACTTACGCTCTCTCGCTCTTTAAAATAAATAAATAAGGGGTGCCAGGGTAACTCAGTCATTAAGCATCTGCCTTCAGCTCAGGTTGTGGTCCCCCGGGGTCCTGGGATGGAGCCCCACATTGGGCTTCCTGCTCTGGAGGAAGCCTGCTTCTTCCTCTCCCACTCCACTTGCTTGTGCTCCCTGGCTCACTGTGTGTCTCTATCTGTCAAATAAATAAATAAAATCTTAAAAAAATATAAATCGATCGATAGATAAATAAATAAAATCTTTTTTTAAAATGTTCAGAAATGGACACAAATACACATAGGAATTGACTTTATGATAAAGATTATAACAAAAATAATTTGGATTTAATAAAAAACCATTAAGTAAACTTAGGAGTAATCTTGAAAACTAATATATGGGATTCATATATCATACTTTACATCAGTATAAATTCCACTTACATCAAAATATAATAGTGAAACCAAAAGCTGCAGAAATAACATAGGATAATGTTTTTTTTTTCCTTTTAAAATCTTGTAGTCAAAAATGTCTATGACATGATTGACAGAAATCTTAAAGAAATTTTGATAATAACTGTAAGCAATTGCATGGAGCTTACTATACTCCGGGTTCTGTCCTAGGATACATTTTCTCATGTAATCCTTCCAACCATCCTAAGAGGTAAGTACTGTTGTTATCCCCTTGTAACAGCTGAGAGAACTGGAGCTCAGGGAGGTTAAGAGATGGGCCCATGGTTAAAAAAAAAAAAAAAAAAAAAAGATGGGCCCATGGTTATGAGGTTGGTGACATCTGACTCCAGAGCCTGTTCTCTCAGCCACTGCATTGCTGCACTGCCTTATAAGTGTGACCAACATAAAGTGACCCTAACAGGTTTGACATGAGCAAGACCAGAACCAAGTATCAGAGTACAAAAAAAAGACCAGAACCAAGTATCAGAGTACAAAGTACAGAATTCATGAAATAAGGCAAGACCTTATTTCCATAATTTATAAAGTCATCTAGTAAAGCAAAAATAAAAGACCAACAACTTAATAAAAAATTGCAAAACAGAGGCGCCTGGGTGGCTCAGTGTATTAAGCCTCTGCCTTTGGCTCAGGTCATGATCTCAGGGTCCTAGGACCGGAGTTGGGCTCTCTGCTCAGCGGGGAGCCTGCTTCCCCTTCTATGCCTGCCTCTGCCTACTTGTGATCTCTCTGTCAAATAAATAAATAAAATATTTTTTAAAAATTGCAAACCATATTGAGTAGACCTTGAACAGGGAACAAAATGCAAATAGATTTAAAGACAAGAAAAGTTTTTAAACATCACTAATCATGATGCATATTTAAACTACATGGTGTTTCTATCTTCTTTCAGTTTGTAAAGACCCAAACATTGGAAAGCACACTGTAGTGAGAACTTGGGAAATAAACACTCTCATTTTGCTTGTAAGAGTGTAATTGGTACAATTTCCATAAAGGAAAACTTGATATCATCAAATAATAAATTCACATATACTTACTTCTTGACCAGCCATTTTATTTATTTAAATGTGACTTACAGGTATGTTCTACATGTATGAAATCATTCAAGTACAATGATGTTAATTACAGCTTTTGTTATACAGTAAAAGTTTGGGAATGACTAAAAAAAATCTGATAGTCACTGGTTAAAAATGGCATAGACATACAGAGGCATAGTACAAAGTTACATTTAAAAAGTAAACAAGCAAACAAAAAAGCATGAGGAAGTCTGCATGGGCTAACCTGGAAACATAGTGGTAAGTAGGAATTAAATGTGCAGAAGTTTATGGGATTATGTCACTTCCCTATAAAGTCAGTAATAATTACATGCATTGTCTTTGCATATATATATTATATATATAATATAGAAATATATTTTGCAGTTTTGCTTATGTGAATAAAAATCTCCTGACATATCATTTGTATGTGAAATAATGTATGTTTTAAAAATATACATACACATACAAATGTATGTATTTATATAGATCTACAGTTGACACTTAAACATTGCTGGGGTTAGGGGCACCAACCCTCACACAGTTGAAAATCCATGTATAACTTCTGGTGCTCTAAAAACTTCTGTTGCCTAGAAGCCTTACTGTAACATACAGTCAATTAACACATATTTTGTATGTTATGTGCATTATACACTGTATTCTTACAATAATATCTAACTTTTCTTATTTTTTCAGTGTTTCTAGGCTACATGATTCATCTGTAAGCTTTTTTAAATTGTCACAAATCTCCAAAACATTTTCATATATATATATATATTGACAAAAATATGCATATAGTTGGACCTATACAGTTCAAACCCATGTTATTCAAGGGTTAACTATACATACACATGCATATACATATTTCTGTGTAAAGAATATATATAATTAAGTAAATACACACACAGGAGACTATGTACAGTTATCTCCTGCTTTTTGAAGGTTTGTGTTATAGCACTTGCTTTTACAAAAGATCTACATTAGTACGTGTTTTCAGTAACTAAAAGAATCCAAAGAGAATTTTCACTTTTACAAAAAAAGGTGAAAATCAAAAATAATGTTCAGCATTTGTTTTGCAGGGAGCCGTTACAGAGGCAGAGCACTCCCACTGCAGATAGGGTGGCCCCGCCAAGCTCCTTTCAAGGGAACTGCATTCAGCATGTCAGAATCAAGGCACCATAGCTTTAAATTGTGTCTGTGAGCATCTGCACTTGATATCTATTTATTTTGTGCGTCCATTAGCAAGATGTGTCCTATGGTATCAGAAAGCCTAAGAGAGTTTATACGTTTTGGGTCTGGGAATATTCACAAGTATTTCCATGTAAAGGAATGGCAATTGCTTTTTTACACCATTTTGGTTAAGAAATTTTCATAGGAACACTCCACTTTTGGATGGGGGGGAATTGTATACATAAACATATACATATGTGTGTAAAATAAATGCAGGCCTGAAAATTAAATGTTAAGGGTGAGTACATTTAGTACCTTTATGAGTGTGGGTTGTATGAAGAAAAGATGTGAAGATATGATTAATTGGAGTCCATCTGAAAAATTATTCCGATGGTTTCAGCCAAACATGGCACACTGTCTTTGTAGGGACCCAGCAATGACTCACTGGCAATCACCATGGCAACAGAGCTGCTCTCAAGGCTCCCACAGATGTAGACATAGGTTTACTGATAAGGCTTCATATTGTCTGCTATTGATATGTTAATCTATAACTCAGATACGTAGGTCTTTATATTGAATATTCTGTATTCTCCTGATCCTCTCTAAGCAAGATTTTTTTGAAAAATTTTAATAGTAGAACTATAAACTGGTAAAGAATAATAGAAATAATAAATTCGTAAGAATGTAAGAAAGAAGAAAAAGTAGACATAGCACAAATAAGAAAAATAAAAAGTAACTGGTAATACTGGAAATTAAATGCAAGTAGTCCAAAAGGAAGATTTTCTAAATTTATATCAGACAAAGTTAATTTTAAGGAAAAGATGTTAGCAGAGAAAACTGTGATGCACCAGGAAATTAAAAGCATTTTTTTTTGCTCTTTTAAATTTTTTTTTATTTTTATTTTTTTTAATTTTTTATTAACATATAATGTGTTATTTGCCCCAAGGGTACAGGTCTGTGAATCATCAGGCTTACACATTTCCCAGCATTCATCATAGGACATACCGTCCCCAATGTCCATAACCCAGCCACCCTATCCCTACCCTCCTACCCCCACCCCAGCAACCCTCAGTTTGTTTCATGAGATTAAGAGTCTCTTATGGTTTGTCTCCTTATGTGATTGAGAGTTAAGAGCATTTTAAATTCGTGGTCAAATGACTATATAGCATCATAAAATACAAAGACAAAATTATAGAGCTAATGGGGGAAATCCAGGCCTCCACAAGGTAGTAGATGTTTCTTTTTAAACATTTATTTTAGAGATAGAGTGAGGGATGGGGGCAAAAGGAGCGGAAGAGAGAAACCCCAGCAGATTCCATGCTAAGGGCATAGCAGAAGACGGGCTCAACCTCAAAACCCTGACATCATGACCTAAGTGGAAACCAAGAGTTCATGCTTAACTGACTGTGCCAGTCAGGTGCCCCGGTAGTAGGTATTTTTAATACCATGTGCAGTAACTTATTTAAAATGCAATAATGGACTATTTGAATAACACTATTTGAGTAACTATATGAATAACACAATGAACATTATGGAATTGTCATGTTTAGTATCTCACACTCATCAAATGGGAAAAAAATCATGGTTCATGGTGCAGATAAAAGAGGAATTTACCTGGGCCAGAAGTCCTGACCCAAAAGCCTTTGTTTTTGTGATAAAAATAGGTATCTTCAAATAAGATTGCCATATAGAAGACAATGTACAAATAAGTCTATAAGGATGGTCTCGTTCTCACAATACTCAGAGTGGTGTACTATTCAGATTAGATAATGAGGCAGGGAGAAGTTAAGCACTTTGCCCATAGAT
This sequence comes from Nasua narica, assembly GCA_028533885.1. Lineage (NCBI taxonomy): Eukaryota > Metazoa > Chordata > Mammalia > Carnivora > Procyonidae > Nasua > Nasua narica. The sequence goes on from CM052797.1 coordinate 19,006,954, forward strand.
AGGCCCACATCCAGAAAGTTGTGGAGCCAGGATTTGAACCTGGATTGTCTGATTCCAGAACTCTTGAGTTAACTGCATCCTCCCATTCTTCCAACCCTTTTGATCTGGAGTAAGTGTATGTGTAGGACAGGAATGTGTGTCCTAAAAACAACACACAAAAAACCTACATGAAACAAAACAAAACAAAACAAAATATGTATCTCTTCACTGTAGATGGGCCAGCAACAAAGTTAAGAACTGAGCATCTCTAAACTGCTGGCCATAAAAGACTGCAGGATATTCTGGATGTTACCTTTTCATCTTTTCTGTCTCTGGACAAGGAAGGGGTCAGTTTTTCCACTGCCTTGACTCTGCTTAGTTAATTAGATTTGTACAACAGCAAGCTTCTTGCTATGCTTCTTTGTTTCCGGGGACAATAGTTCAGCTTCACTAACTGTGGCTTTTCCTGTTTCTTCCAACATTGTTCTTCCAGAATGATATCACCCAAATAGTTAACAAAAAATGGTAGTTTGGGTCATCTGGGAAGCGCACACCAAGAGATAGTTAAATATGCAAAGATTTTACTTGCGTAAGCTCCTATCAGAAAAAAATGGGGAGAGGTCTAGGAAGACTGGGAGAAACAGCAGACAAAGTCTGATTGCAATTGAAGGAAAGAGAGAATGAAGGTAGAATGGAAGCATTCTAGACTGCTATGAAGTCTAGTGGAGGCTCAAAAAGACATCCATAAATCCTTAAGCCACAGTCCATCATCACTGGAATCCCACATCTTTCAGAAATAGATGTATCCACATTTAGTCATTAGCTTGCAGCAACCCATGGAAGGTATGAATTTGATATAAATGCACCAATGGATTACAACGAACAGTAGTTAGGGCCCTTGGTCAATTAAACTCATTATAGTTGGAATATTTCAGTTGCATTCTCATGACTGGTCAAATGAGCCAGAAGGCTTAAATGTTTCACCTGTGCTGTGATGCATGGTGACAAGCATATAATGATATTTTAAACATGACCCTGCCTTTAATACGCTAAGATGCTTAATAGAGTTTACCTTTTAGGGGTTTGATTAGATAAGCAATGATAGAATGAGGTCACTGTCATGTTTCTTGAGAATCTATAATAATAAAAGCAAGCATTCCAAAAAATAAGGGCAGCATAGTAAGCTAGGGCAGTTAGGACAGATCTAAAGAAGAGGACTGAGGATTTTCTCCTATGCTAGATTCCTCATAACCACATGTGCCATATTTTATTTTACATATATGTATATGTGTATATACATGTATGTGTATATACATATATATATATATATATATATATATATATAATATATAGGCTGTGCAGTAGGCAGTCTAATAATACTTACCTTTAGTGCCACCTGGTTCCACATTCTAAATAAGTCCTTCACCATATCTTACTCTGCCACTTGGAGTCTCTGTACCAAACAAGAGTCTATCTGCCTTTCTACTTAGTCTAAAGACTAAGCATCTACCCCTGGGAGCAGTCCAATATATTTCCCTTGAATCTCAACATTTGTCATCGTATTCCAGAAACTGAGGTCCTAACTGGCTGCACCTGCACTACTTTGTGCCCAAATTTCTATAATGCTTTGGGTTAAAGATGCCTCCCAGTGAAGCTCAGAAGAGCTACTCATACCTCAGAAGAGCTACTCTAAGAAGCTACTCGTACCTTCTTAGAAAAATGGAAATTGTGGCTTCAGGAGAGGACAAAATATGTCAAAAGCCTTTCCAAATTACAGAAGGATGTGCCTTGTCTTATGACTAGCCCTTTGATGAAACGACTTGAAGAAATGATAGTGGTATACCCATCTCCTTTTTTTGGCTATTTGGGGAGCCTCTTAGGTCTTTCTGAAATGGAAAGGGAACCCATGTTCTTTACCAATGGCAATGCCATTGTTGAATGCAATGTAGCCTGCTGGAGGTCCATGACATTCCACCCAGCCTCAAGCACTTCTAGTCAAGGAGGGCATTCCCAGCTTAGCCCAATTGACAGGACTTGTAGCTGTTCAGCTAGCCTTTAAGGAAGCCATAAAAAGGAGTCTTTTGCAGATTCACATTTTCACAGACTCCTGAGCTACTGCTAATGACCTTGAGATTTAGTCTGTCTAATAGCTAAGAGGCAATCATTCATACAAGGTAAAGGCATCTGAGGTTCCCAGATATGGCAGGAATTAACAGAGTCCCCAGTTCCTATCATGGTTTCTCATATTTCCATTCATATTAACAGCCCTATGCGGGAAGCCATTTTCAACAGTATTGCAGACTCCCTCACTAAGACTCCTACATTCTTCCCGACATGGACCTCTCAGAGTAACAGCTCATAAAATGAGCCCATGCAATTTCAACTTCAATTTCATCAAGAAATGCATGCCTGAATACTTAGGGTCAAGTGAAGAGACACCCCCCTCCTTGGAAGCAGTCAAAATTGTGATAGATAAGGGCATTATTTGTTCCCAAACAATGGAGTCTATCCAGATGGCAACACATTCCCCTGGAAGATGACACTCCAGCTGGGAAATTAAATTTGCTGGCCTACTATGCCCTTCTGCTGGGGCTCCCAGATATGTAGTTGATACTTAAAATGATACTCATTGATACTTAAAATGATCCCCCTTTAGTGACCTCCACCTAGGATTCCTATTCAAAGCAGTAATCTCTTTCCATACTAAGTTTATTCTTGTTCCCTTCAGGTTGCTAGACATTAGCAACTTTGACCGGGTTTCCCACTTTTCCTCTCAGGAGACTCTCCAACTTAATCTTTGGGATTTTCATCTGGGTTACTGCTCCCAGGCAGCTGGCCTCATCCAGTGTCATAAAGGCATCCTGAAAGAGACTGTCTTTAAATTACTTTTGGGTATGCAGCCACCGAAATGGATCAAACTCTCTCAGGCCTTCATGTTGCTTAGCTCTCACACCCAGGGCCTTCAACCTCACATACCGACTATTAGGCATCCCATCGAATTCCACTTCTGTCATCTCTGGCAATCCTCAAGCTTTTGTTCTCCAAGATGATGCCTTTTTAAATTTTATTCTCTGACTCTACTTTCCCCTTCTGCTCTGATGTTCCAATCATCTCACCTTCTGCTTAAGTCTGGTAACCTAATGAGAGTGGATGGTCCAATATGATTCACTCATTATTAGATGCTTCCAGGCCAAAAGCCCACCAAAATTTCTTTGGAAACACTGAAAATGATGAGGGCTTTCCAGAGAGAGCCCCCTTCAGACTCTCCCTAAATATAGTGGCTACAAGTGCCAGGTAATAAAACTAAATTCCCCTGCAGGTTTGCAGAAAGTGGAAGCACCATGCTGGGACCAACCAGTGGTAGTTTGGGTGTCTAAAGAGGGAAAGAAATTCTCAAGTTGGTGGAGCCAATTTGGAGATGAAAGTGTGCAAGAAAGCTACAGGTCCTGGCCTTACTCCACACTGGACGAAGAATCCCATTCCTTTCTCCCTGAGAGCAACCACAGTCACCTTTAATCAAATATTAATAGCTCAGTCAGAAAGAACCTAACCAAAACTCACCTAATATCAGTGCTCTATGTGACTATAGCTATTCTTACAGCTTTGTATGGCCTGGGTGATAGGATAGCTGGTAAACCCATGAAGCCTAGTCATCACACAGATATAATGCTGGCACAATATGATTCCAGCTCACAATTGTACCACTGGGTGGTAAAGTGGGGAAGGCCGGGGAGCCCCATTGGAAAGACTTGCACCAGCATGCCACTAAGTGTGGGAGCAGAAGGATTGACTTCCTTTTCAGGCAATGGACTTTCTGGCAGCAATGCGTAAATGACACTTTCCCCTGCTTTCTATACGTCAGATATTGCTACAATCTAACTAGCTTTATGATTTTCCATACAAAAACCCATCCAGCTGTAGGGGTCGTGTTATCATGATTTGCCCATCACCCTCACTGGTTGATTCAGGAATTCCTAAATAGCATCTACGGATCTCTCTTAGTCTGGGATATAAATATCTTTATATGCCCTGGATGTGTTGCTCAAGAAATGAAGGGGAATCCACTGATTTTGTTGCAGAACATGCCCTTGATGACCCTACAGAGCTCTTAACAATTCGTTCCAATAGCAGCGGGCACCGGATATGCAGCTCATTCCTCAGGGAAACCTCCAAGTTTATATCCAATCCACCTCAAAGCCGTGACCAGTACAGCAGCCGGTTAGCCACATAGATCACCTACCTCCTGGGTAGCTACCACTACAGAGGACCTTACCCTGAGTGAGAGGTCTCATCACTGAGAGGACACCATCTCAAATGACAGGCTCCCTGACAATGAGTTTACCGTTGGAGTTCACGTGCCTCCTATAGTAGACTGACACCTCAGGGGCACATCATCACATTGGAGACCTTATCACTTGCCCAGATGGCCCTGCTTTTTTTACAGTGAACTCAGAGAAATGACACAATGGGAATTAAACCTTTCCTGAAACAATGGACTGAATGAACTGCCCTATTAGAATCAGGAAATGTTCCAGTGGATTATTATTTTTGCCAGGTTTTTCTGGCACCTGTTTGCTAACCCTATCTTATAATGAAAGAATATGGTCAGATTATCAGACTGTCAGACTATTAATAGGTTTTATGCTGACCCTAGGGCAGAATTGTATCTTATTTCCCCATGTGGCAGGTCAAAATGTGCATTCAGAACCAGACAGCTCCCCAGCCTACAAATACTACCCATTAAGACTGTTTGCTCTTGGGGCGCCTGGGTGGCTCAGTGGGTTAGGGCCTCTGCCTTTGGTTCAGGTCATGATCTCAGGGTCCTGGGATCGAGCCCCGCATTGGGCTCTCTGCTCAGCGGGGAGCCTGCTGCCCTCTCTCCCTCTGCCTGCCTCTCTGTATACTTGCGATCTCTCACTCTCTCTCTCAAATAAATAGATAAAATCTTTAAAAAAAAAAAAAAAGACTGTTTGCTCTTACTTGCTCCCCTTGACTTTTAGCTTCTGTTTGCTTAAGTGGCAGTTCCCAACCAGGGTACTGCAAGTCTTCACCAAGATTATCCCCAACACTATCATGATTATCTCTAACATATCATTTCTCATATACCTTCCACAACACCAGCAAGACTCTTCACAAACACCAATGACAGTTTTATCCAATAGTCTGGGAAGGCTACCCACACACTGGGAGTTAAAAATTGATGACCTTGTTATTTGGCCCCAATTGTTTGCACCTCCCTTAATGCTCACTTGTATTATTCAATTTCAGTCAACACCAATTAACAACTATATTGTGGCCCTGAGTTTCCCTTCAATTAAATGGCTCACCCATTTTCTGCCTCAATTGCTCCTCAGACAGTCCTGTTGAAGTAGCTTTCAAGGCCACATTGGTGATTCACTGCCCAGGCAAAAACAGCTCTTGGCCTGCATGTCCTTTCAACCACACCACTGGGACTCTTAGAGCAGCGAGAGCCAGTGAACAGGTATGAATTCCCCAGTTTCTTACCAAAGGAGCCAATTAATACTTTTTATTTTATTATTTTTTAAATATTTTTTTTTTATTTATTTATCAGAGAGGAGAGAGATCACAAGTAGGCAGAGAGGCAGGCAGAGAGAGAGGGGGAAGCAGGCTCCCTGCTGAGCAGAAAGCCCGATGTGGGGCTTGATCCCAGGACCCTGAGATCATGACCTGAGCCAAAGGCAGAGGGTTTAACCCACTGAGCCACTCTGGCACCCTTATTATTTTATTATTTTATTTTATTTTATTTTATTTTATTTTATTTTATTTTATTATTTTATTTTATTTTATTTTATTTTATTTTATTTTATTTTATTTTATTTTATTTTATTTTATTTTATTTTATGGCACAAGTGCCCTTTAGCAGTTCGTATTTTATTTACTTATTTATTTTTAGCAGTTTGTATTTTTTTCATTTAATCTTATGTTTTCAGTGTTCTGAGATTCATTGTTCAAGCACCACACCCAGTGTTCCATGCAGTACGTGCCCTCCTCAATACCTACCGCCAGGCTCACCAAAGCCCCCACCCCCCTCCCCTTCAAAACCCTGTTTGTTTCTCAGAGTCCACAGTCTCTTATGTTTCATCCCCCCTCCAATTTCCCCCAATTCACTTTTCCTTTCCTTCTCTTAATGTCTTCCATGTTTTTCCTTATGCTCCACACGTAAATGAAACCAATGAATACTTTATACTTGGAATTTCTTCCTTTGGAATTGATGTCAGGGTCACTACACAAGGCTCACACCAAGTGCATTTTCTCCATTAGCCATCTGACTAGCTTCCTCAGGGCCACATACTACACCAAACCACATACCATATTGCTTACCACTGGAAGTTTATGTTGAGGGTAGCAAGTCCCTGCATTTCCTACTCTGGCTGGCTACCACCAACCCAAACGATCCATTTTCATTCACTCAGTCCTGGATATTTCAGTTCTACTCAGACTGACTTGACTGGGTACAATGGCCTTCACCACCAAAACCTGAGTAATTGCAGCTAACCAACAACTATTGGCCACTCTAATCTGATGTGTACAATGACACCATAAAACCCTGTCACTTGTGCAATAGTTCCATGAGTCTCTTGCTTATACAACCACTTGACTATAGATTATCTACTGGATAAGGAAGGAGAGGTTTGAGCCTTCTCTGGGACCACTTGCTGTATACACATCTACAACTCACAACAGGTCCAAACCTACTTATACCAGATGGCCTAAGAGGCTAAAATATTCCACAGTATTGCCCAAATGTTTAAACATATTCCCAGAAGCCCTGAGAATACTGGCCTATTTTCATAGCTGGACCCCTCAAGTATGGACAATGGCTACAGACTGGATTGCAGACTATTGCCTATATATCATAGGGTCTGTTATGGCAACCCTAATTAGATAGGTACTTTCTTGGTTGAAGTGTATCCTACCCTGACTTTTAACATGTGTGCTACCCAAGCTGTTTATGTCCCTACCATTAACTCTGATGTCTTGGCATCCCAGGATGGATTGTAGTGTATGTGCTTGACAATTAGTTTTTTAAATTAATTTTAATTATATAAATTCTTGTCATTAACCTTTTGATTGTTAAATCATCCACTTATTTATTTTTTTACTTTAATCCCAGCGTAGTAAATATACACTATTATAATAGTTTCAGGTGTACAATATAGTGATTCAACAATTCTATACATTACTCAGTGCTCGTCATAATAAGTATACTCCCTAATCCCCATCACCTATTTCACCAATCCTCCCACCACCTCCTCTCTGGTAACCATATAGTTACCAACCATCTATATAGTTAAGTTTATTTCTTGTTTTTTTTTCTCTCTCTCTCTCTTTTTTCTTTTGCTCATCTGTTTTATTTCTTAAATTCCACATATGAGTAAAATCATATGGAATTTGTCTTTCTCTGACTGACTTATTTCACTTGGCATAAGACTCTAGTTCTATCCATGTCATTGCAAATGGCAAGATTTCATTTTTTATGGCTGAATAATATTCCATTTTATATACATATATGTGTATATGTATATATATATACAAATATATATGTATAATCTTTTTTTAATCCATTTGTTAGTCATCAGTCAATAGACACTTGGGCTTCCACAGATTTTTTTCTTTAAGTTTATATTTAAATTGCAGTTAGTTAACATACAGTGTATATTAGTTTCAGGTGTACAATATAGTGATGCAACACTTCTATGTAACACCTAATACTCATCACAAGTGCACTGCTTAATCCCCATCACCTATTTAACTAATCCCCCACTTACCTCCATCAGTTTGTTCTCTATAGTTAAGAGTCTATTTCTTGGTTTCTTTTTCTCTCTTCTTCTTTTCTTTGTTTGTTTTGTTTATTAAATTCCACATATGAATGAAATAATATGGTATTGTCTTTTTTCTGGCTGACTTATTTCACTTAACATTATACTCTGTAGGTCCATTCATGTCATTAAAATGGAGCATTTCATTCTTGTTTATGGCTGGGTAATATTCCATTTCGTGTGTGTGTGTGTGTGTGTGTGTGTGTGTGTGTGTGTGTGTGTGTGAATGTATATATATATACACACCTTATTCAATTTCATATATATATGAGATATATATATACACACATATATGTGTGTATGTGTGCATATCTTTATCCATTCATTAGTCAATGGATACTTGGACTGTTTAAATAATTTGGCTATTTTAGATATGATGAAATAAATATAGAGGTGCCTATAACTTTTGAGTTAGTGTTTTCATATTCTTTTTTATGGCACTGTATAGCCACTGTATAGTACATCATTAGTTTTTTATGTAGTGTTCAGTGATTTGTTAGTTGTGTATAACACCCAGTGCTCATCACTGCACATGCCCTCCTCAATACCCATCATATTCTTTGGGTAAATACACAGTTGTGTAATTACTAGATGGCAGAGTAGTTCTATTTTTAAGTTTTTCAGGAACCTCCATACTGTTTTTCAGAGTGACTCATTTCTCTGAGTGGTCTGACTTCGGATTGCAAGCCACATGTCCTTCTCTATTCAGTAAAGGCATTTACTTCATATTTCACGTCCTCCATTGTTATCCTTTTCACCCAAAAATGTAGGAAGTAGAATTCCATATCACATCTATGTTCTTCTGGAATACTACTTGCCACTTGCCTCACAGGCAAATCATCCTTTGTCAATGGAACTTCATAACTGCTTTGAATCCGTGACTGTTGTCTATTCCCCTGCCTTTTCAAATGAGAGTTTTCATTATGGGTATCCTCTCACTTTCTCCAGTTGACTGCATGGTGTTCGAAGAGAATAATATCCTTTTATTTTTCCAAGTCCTTAACTATGTAAAACCAATAAGGACTTCAATATCACTTAGAAATCCTGACTTTAAGCTGGATTCAATATCCAGATTAACTTTTCATTCTCTCCATTAGAAAAGGAGTGTGTTCAACATGTGAGAAGAAGGAGTTAAGTGAATATTTGAACAAAAGGGCTGCCATGGAAGAGAAAATTCTGTATGTTCATCAAATCTTATTTATACTCTGGCCTACATTTCACAGGTGTCCTGCATTTCTTATTCACAGTTGTCATTAGTAGATGCCATGTGACTGAATTCTAACTAGTGGCCTGTAGGCAGAAATGAAGTATCTCATAACCATAGACGGTCTATAGAAACACCTGACATAATCTTCCATGCTCTTTCACTTCCCCTCACAAGTGAATGGCATAGATTCTGAGAATCAATGGAAAAGCAGTCATAAGTTGGGTGATACTTGAGTCCTTGATTAATTGTATAGAGCAGAGTTTCTTAGTCTCCACACTCCTCAACCCATACTGAATTTTGCATGATCAAGAATAATGTTGGGGTGCCTGGGTGGCTCAGTGGGCTTAAGCCTCTGTCTTCAGCTCAGGTCATGATCTCGGGGTTCTGGGATCGAGCCCCGCATTGGGCTCTCTACAAGGCGGGGAGCCAGCTTTCTCCTCTCTGTCTGCCTACTTTTGATCTCTCTCTCTCTGTCAAATAAATAAATAAAATCTTTAAAAAAAAGAATAATGTGATATAGGGGCACCTGGGTGGCTCAGTGGGTTAAAGCCTCTGCCTTTGGCTCAGGTCATGATCTCAGGGTCCTGGGTTCGAGCCCTCCATTGGGCTCTCCACTCAGCAAGGAGCCTGCTTTCCCCACTCTCTCGGCCTGCCTCTCTGCCTACTTGTGATCTCTCTCTCTCTCTCTCTCTCTCTGTCAAATAAATAAATAAATAAACTTAAAAAAAGAATAATGTGATATTCTTGACTTGACATATAACATGAAATATAACATAGTATAAAATAACACAACACAACTCAGCCAGTGAGATTAGGGATTTCTTTGTCACTGCATCTAGTGTAAATTTCCCTGATTTTCCAAGAAGTGATACATCTGGGTGGACATGGTATTTTATCAGAAATCACCCATGGCTTTAGAGAAAAGCCATCCATGTAAATATCTGGGAACCAATCATTCTAGGCAGAGGGGACAGCACATAAAAGACGAAGGTCTGGGAGCATGAGTTTAAGAAAAAGGAAAAACAAAAACAAAAACACAACAACAACAAAAACAAGGACATCTGGTTTTTAGTGAATGAAGAAGGGAGAAACAAAAAATGAGATTGAGGAGTTGGTGGGGTCTAAATCACATAGAACTCTGTAAATAATGGTGAAAAGCTTACATTTCCTCTAATAATGACAAAACATCATTGGAATATATTAAAAAGGGAAAATACATGATCTTATTAGGATACATATGTTTTAAAAGCTAATTTGGGCTGCTTTTTGGAGAATGGCTTATAAAGCTCAAGTGGGGAAGCAGAAAGATTATTTAGGATATAATACCATCTTCCAGGGAGAAGATGTTAGCAACTTAGAAAAGACAATTTAGTGAAAAGGGAAAACTTGATATATTCCACTAAGTCATTTAATGAATCAAGTTTAGTGAAAGCATACAGATTGTATTTTATGTAAAAATTATATGTAATATATAGTACAGTTAATACATTAACAAAATATATGTGTACTGAATTCTGTTAAATATTCAAAACACTTTAGTCTGCAGCAAGTCCTAGTGTATACATTTTAGACTTTATAGTATATTTTATTTTATTTTATTGTTTAATTTTATTTTATTACTATGTTATCTTAGTCACCATACAGTACATCATTATTTTTGATGTAGTGTTCCATAATTCATTGTTTGGATATACAACCCACTGCTCCATTTAATATGTGTTCTCCTTAATACCCATCACCAGACTAACCCATCCTCTCATTCTCCTCCCCTCTAAACCCCTGAGTTTGTTTCCCAGAGTCAGTGGTCTCTCATGGTTCATCCCCCTCCTCTGATTCCCCTTCATTTTCCCTTCCTTCTCCTCTATGCTATTCTTTATGTTACACAAGTAAGTGAAACCATATGAAAATTGACTTTCTCTGCTTGACTTATTTCACTCAGCACAATCTCCTCCAGTTCCACCTATGTCAATGCAAAAGTTGGGTATTCATCCTTTCTTATGGCTGAGTAATATTCCACTCTATTTATGGACCCCATCTCCTTTATCCCTTCATCTATTGAAGGACATTTGTGTCCTAGAGGCAGAGAGGACTCCTCTTAAGATTAAGGAGAACAGACCAATACCCTGGCATGTGATAGTAAAACTCACAAATCTTAGTACCATGGAAGCCATCTTAAGGGCAGGTAAAGGGAAGACATTCCTTACCTACAGAGGGAGGAACATCAGAGTAACATCAGACCTGTCCACAGAGACATGGGAAGCCAGAAAGGGCTGGCAAGACATATTCAAGTTACTAAATGAGAAGAACATGCAGCCAAGAATAGTTTATCTGGCAAAGCTGACATTCGGAACAGATGAAGAGATAAATGGCTTCCCAGACCAGCAGAAACTGAAAGAAAATATTATCACTAAGCCAGCCCTGCAAGAAATATTTTTTATTAACATATAATGTATTATTTGTCCCATGGTACATGTTTGTTATTCATCAGGCTTACACATTTCACAGCACTTACCATAGCACATACCTTCCCCAATGTCCATAACCCTACCCCCTCTACCTCCCAGCCACCCTTAGTTTATTTTGTGAGTTTAGGAGTCTCTTATGGTTTGTCTCCTTCCCCATCCCATCTTGTTTTATTTCTCTCCCCCACCCCCACGACCCCCCACCCTACCTCAAATTCTTCATATCAGAGAGATCATGTGATAATTGTCTTTCTCTGACTGACTTATTTCACTTACCATAATACCCTCTAGTTCCATCCACGTCATCCTGCAAGAAATATTAAGGGGGGTTCTATAAAAGGAGAAAGACCCCAAGAGTGATAGAAAACAGATATTTACAGAGACAATCTATACAAACAAGGACTTCACGGGAAAACTGATGAAAATAAAATCTTATCTTTCAATAATCACTCTCAACATGAATAGCCTAAATGCTCCCATGAACTGGCACAGGGTTGCAAATTGGATAAAAAGACAGGACCCATCAATATGCTGTCTATAAGAGACTCGCTTTGAACTTACAGATACATCCAGACTGAAAGTGAAAGGATGGAGAACCATCTTTCATGCCAATGGATCTCATAATAAAGCTGGGGTAGCAATTCTCATATCAGACAAATTAGATTTTAAGCTAAAGACTGTAGTTAGAGATACAGAAGGACACTACATCATTCTTAAAGGGTCTATCCAACATGAAGATTTAACGATTATAAATATCTATGCCCCCAACATGGAAGCAGCCAACTACATAAGCCAACTGTTAACCAAAATAAAAAGATATATTGATGATAAATATGTTAATAGTAGGAGACCTCAACATTCCACTCTCAGCAATGGACAGATCATCTAATCAGAAAATCAACAAAGAAACAAGAGCTTTGAGTGATACACTGGACCAGATGGACTTCATAGTATAGTTTTAGTGAAATAAAGTTCTTCATAGTCACAGAGAATACAAAAAGCTGCTAGTTGTCACAATGTGGAAGGAAGGGAAGGGTGAATGGGGGGAAATCAAAGGGGGCGATGAACCGGGAGACTGTGGACTATGAGAAACAAACTGAGGGTTTTGGAAGGGAGGGGGTGGGGGTTGGGGGAGCCTTGTGGTGGGTATTGAAGAGGGCATGTATTGCATGGAGCACTGGGTGTGGTGCATGAACAATTAATCTTGTAACATTGAAAAAATAAAAAACATATTTGGGGGAAAAAAAAAACCAAAACAAGCTGCTAGTTTCCCTAATGGCCACCAGGTGGCCCTAATGAATCAACTCCACTGATAATGGACTACAAACAGAACAAAGTCTGCAGTTAGATAGAACAAAATATCTCACAGAACTCTTTGTCTTGTGCACTTAAAATGGAAAATAATCTTCAACAAAGTAAACAAATTCACAACCTAAGAGGCTATGCTATAGGATCTTACAAAACTGGAATTATGTAAAATCTTACTGAGATGGGTAAGTATTAATTTTAGGATGAAAAATAATAATGCATATGTGTAAAAAATATGTAATCTTAGTTATGGGCTTTAGCTAGAAGGTTACATAGACCTCATGGCCCTACTTTTCATTAGAGAGCATAGTTCCTGGACACTGATATTTGACAACTCTATAGATAATGAATAGTATAATAAAGAAAAAAGGTATAAAACTACACTTACTGAAGGCTGTCATCTACAGGTGTCTTGAAAATCTTTTGTGGATTGTTCTTTTGTGAATTTATTAGTAGGCTATTTATTTTCTATTAATTGACTTTTATGTGTTCTTATAGTCTGGATACAAACCCTTTATCAGACATATGATGTACAAATATATTCTTTGAGGCTGTGACTTGCCTTTTCATTCCTTCAACAGTAACTTTCATAGCGGAAAGTTTTAACTTTTTGTTTTTGATGAAGTTCAATTTAATTTCATGGATTACAGTTCTCTATTGTATCTAAGAACCTGTGAACAAACTCAAAGCCATGCCACCTTTCTCTTGTTTTCTTCTAAGCAAATTTACTGTTTTGCATTTTATATTTAGTTCCATGATACATTTTTAGTTCCTTTTTGTGTAAGGTGTGAGTTCATTTTCAAAGCTTACTTTTTGCCTGTGGACTTACAATATTTTCAACATTATGTGTTGAAAAGACTATATTTTCTCCATTAAATTGTTTTACATCTTTGTCAAAAAGTCAGTTGACTGCACTTGTCATGGTCCATTTCTGGGTTTTCTATTTCGTTCTACTGATGTATGTGTTTACACTTTCCTAATGCCCTACTGTCTTTATTTTAGAGCGAAGGCATTCAGTCTCTAGCCATGAAGTATGATGTTAGAAGTACATTTTCTATGTAAATCCTTTATTAGTTTACGGAAGAGCCCCTCTATTTCTAGTTCTTCTAGAGTGTTTATCATGAATGGGTGTTGAATTTTAGGATCTTGTTGAAGGATTCTACATCTTGCAGCTCTTGCTCTCATCCACTGTTATTATTGCTGGGGACTTGCTAGCACGGTGGTGAAGTTTGGGGGGGAGTGGTGTTCTCTAAGTTTTTTATTAAGTCTCAGTTGTAGGGACATACAGTGTGCTTCTGTGTTGGAGGTCTTTGTAAATGTCTCTGTACCTCCACCAGGGATATAGTTTTTCCCCATCTTCTTTTTTTTTTCTTGGTTATTATGCTCCCAACCTATTTTCTTGGAGTCTCGCCAATGTTGGCCATAGCTTTTTTTTTGTTTGCTTGTTTCCTTATTTCTTAGACGATGCTGGAAGGCTGGAGTGAAGCTGGAGCAGGTAAACTTTCCTTTCCTGTGTTGCTCTCTGGTAAAGACTTTCCTCCAGTCTATGGCATCTCTTGGCTTCTATCTCAATATTTCGCATCCTGCACCTCCCTGGAGTCACTTTCCCTCCAGATTTTAGGGTGGTTGGTTTACTCTGCAGCCTAAGTTCTCTGATGGGTTTAAGAAAACACATTAGTTTTCTTTTTTTTTAAGATTTTATTTATTTATTTGACAGAGAGAGAATCACAAGTAGGCAGAGCAGCAGGCAGAGAGAGAGGGGGAAGCAGGCTCCCCGCTGAGAAGAGAGCCCGATGTGGGGCTCGATCCCAGGACCCTGAGATCATGACCTGAGCTGAAGGCAGAGGTTTTAACCCACTGAGCCACTCAGGTGCCCCCCAACACATTGGTTTTCTGTTTGCATAAATTTTTCTTCATTTAAGGACAAGAATTATGACTTCCAAGCTCTTTACATGTCAGAGCCAATATAAATAGTTAACTTTTTTATTAATTTGATAAGGCTGCATAAAAGCAAAATTCAAATATATGACATTTTTAGGAAGCCTTTTATGATTCTCACAAAACCTTGATTTCAGATAGGGTATTTTACCTCATTGTCTTCTGAAATGATCAGGAATTCTCAACTTTATTTTGTGATTCTCTCCCTAAATGCAAGTTGTTTTCCTTTAATTCCTTCAGACTTTGTGTTACCTTTATAATTTATTCTTTGCTCCTCCAAATATCAGGAATTCTTCAACAAAGATTACAAGTTTTAATATGTTAGTGGAGTAGTAGAAGTTTTATCTCAGGGTTTAAAGTGACCAGTGATGATGGACTATATCTCTAACAAGCTTCATCTTTCTAGGCATCGGCACACAGCAGTCTCCTAGGAAGGTCAGCTAGGTCTCTGGTCACTCCTAGATACCAAGAGCACAGGAATTCATTCCAGCCAGTACCACACACCCTACATGTTTCCCCAACCTAAGAATGTCACTAGCACAATCTATCTCTACATGAACACCATATCAACCTTTCAGGGAATATGATATCCCAGGCCTGGGTTCATTTTGGCATCTAGGCCACATAAATATAACTCATGCAAACTCTGTAAAGGGTGGTGGCTCATCTATTTTTCTAGACTTATTTGAGCATATCCAACAATTTCTGTCAAAACCCTAAGGTATTCATCCTTAAAACTACTATCAAGTTTGAATAAGGCCTTCTCTCAGTGACTTCCAGAAAAAAAACTTCCCTTAGGTGTACCCTTTTTATGAGATCCAAATACTACTAAGAAGTGACTATCATATTAGAAAAAGTCGATGGTTACTTCTGTCTTCCCAAAGGCATGCTAAAGTATAAAATGTGATCCTAGGGCCAGCTGGCTCCACTAGCCTTGGCCAGCTGCATGAATCTGGTTAAATTACCCTCACTCCATTCATTTCCATGGGTGAATTTGCTGAAGGATTCCATTTGCAATCCATAAACAAGCATACTATGTATAAACCCATAATTGGCTAATGGGATAAAGAGGCAAACTAATGTTACCAAATTACTTTGCTTGTTTATGGGTATTAGCTTCAAAAAAAAAAAAAAAAAAAAAAAAAAAGACAACCACTCACACTAACCCATGATGAGACTACTTATCCAAATCAAATAATCCAGGTCGGTAATTCACAGCATGGATAGAACAACAAAAAAGCGATCTCCAGCGGCAATGCCATATATGTGAAGACCACTTACAGGAAGCCACAGTTAAATTCAAGCACGTGAGCAGCCAGCACACATATGGTAAAAAGGAAAGCAGTACCTGGGTTCATAACACTGACTCTAAGACCATAAAAACTGGTTATAGATCCATATCCGTAGCTGTATGGCCTTCAGAAATTTACCACACCCTTATAAGTTTCACTTTCACTTGTAAAATGGAAACAGTTGACTCTTCTTCTAAGGTATTTGAGAAAATTTAATGTGATAATCTATGAAACATGTTTACCATGTATTGTCATGTATACATATGCAATACTGCTATGTACTACATGTACAATAAGCATTTCCTGAGAAAATGAGTTGGGGAGTCAAGTCACAGATTTGTAGAATACTTGTGAATTGTTTGATACTGGTAGGCTACATTTATTTTCTTTGATTTTTTTACCGACTTCAGATTTTCAGAGCACTGTTCTCTGGCAGTGGGAATCTCCCAATCTATCTGCTGGTCACTGACAACAGGATGGCTCACAGCTATAGCAGGGTCCCATTCTCACATCCTGCAATGGTTAGAATGGGGAATGTGCCTCAAGGTGGGAGTTGAACTCAGTAACTCATTGCCAGAACTCTGAGTGTGCTATTGCAGCCCATGACAGAAAGTATGAGCACACAGCTCTATAGTTGTAAATCCAGTGGTTGTTGATAACCTCCTGTATAAAATATCAGTACAGGGGCGCCTGGGTGGCTCAGTGGGTTAAAGCCTCTGCCTTCAGCTCAGGTCATGATCTCAGGGTCCTGGGATCAAGCCCATCGGCTTCTCTGCTCAGCAAGGAGTCTGCTTCCCCCTCTCTCTCTGCCTGCCTCTCTGCCTACTTGTGATTTCTCTCTCTCTGTGTCAAGTAAATAAATGGGATCTTAAAAATAAAATAAAATAAAAATCAGTACAGATGAAGTTGTGCAAGGTTGCAATGGAGCATGTCTGGATCACTCCTAGGTTAGGTACCTTGCCAAGTGGAGGTACAAAAAAAATCATTGTATGTGAATGCTTACATCTGTTTTAACCATCACTCCTTTGAAGACTAAAGACCAGATAAAGAAACAAAAGCTACAAGTTAATAGTGATTCATAAGTGAATAGAGGTTTATCATAACTTAAGGTTACTGATCTTCCAAAGCATTCACCTGAAATTGAAACTCTACCAAAAATGATATTGTCAAAGAAACAGGACCGGTACATGAAATATAGAGTCTATACTTGGGGAGAGCATGTAAATTGTTGCTCAGATCTTACTGTGAAATAATTAGGATCAATTCAGATGCTTGGGGCTGTAGGTAAAAGAAACCCCAACTAAAAGTGATTTTATTTTTTTTAATTTAATTTAATTTTTTCAGTGTTCCAAGATTCATTGTTTATGCACCACACCCAGTGCTTTTAAAAGGCCCACAGATAGGATTTGTTAAGTTAGTGGCTCAACCGTGTCACCAAATCATGGATGTTTTATATCTTTGCAATGTAGACTCCTTAGCACATGAGTGATGTTCCCTTAATAATTATATGATAACTGGAATAGTTCCAGGAAGACCATACAGATACTATAGGTTATAGTGCTAAGAAGAGTTATTTTCCACTCCCCTTTAAAAAAAAATCTCTTATTATGGAAGAAAATATTTCTAAAGGCCTCCAGCCAGATTGTGTCTCATGTCAATCAATGGAGAGGGATATTTGAATTATTATGATTTATTTAAACTACTTCTGGGTTGGGGAAAGGAATAACCTTATATCAGTTCACAGTAAAATGAACATCCTAACCAAATCAAGTGTCTACCAGCAGGGAAAAGATTGGGTTAAGGGGAAAGGGTAGAAATGACAAACAGTAGAACCCTCTGCACACTTGCTTTATAAATTTCTTACTAATGGGAAATAGGGAAGAAAGGAGTTGGAGTCTGACTGGTTATACCAAAATTATAAAAAAAAGGTGTCCTAATATAAAACTGATCAGATTGGATCCCAGGTCCTGGCAAATAAAGTATAACATTGGTTTTGCAATACCTGCATGGAACATTTTTAACCTTTGTTGATAGTCACACTCGTTTTAATTATGAATTAGGAAATAGGAGGTAGGAGAAAGTGGCTACAGAAATGAATGTATAAGTGACTACAGTAGTTGTAATTGGCTATTTTAGGTAGACACCTGCAGGCACAAGTTAAACTCAAAAGGTATTAGGTAAATTCCATGGAATTCAATGAAAAAAATATCAAGGTGATTAGAATCTTGTTGACATGCTTTGACTGTCTATATTTTAATTTTTCATTCTTTTAATTTTTATTTAAGTTCAATTAGCTAACATATAGTACATCTAGATTTTGATATAATGTTTAGTGATTCATTAGTTGGGTATAACACCCAGTGCTCGTCACATCATGTGCTCTTCTTAATGCCCATCACCCAGTTACCCCATACCCCCACCCACCTCCCTTTCCACAACCCTTATTTTGTTTCCCAGAGTCAAGAAGACATGAATAGACACTTCTCCAAAAAAGACATACAA
This sequence comes from Nasua narica, assembly GCA_028533885.1. Taxonomy (NCBI): domain Eukaryota; kingdom Metazoa; phylum Chordata; class Mammalia; order Carnivora; family Procyonidae; genus Nasua; species Nasua narica. Next base: position 19,025,483 of record CM052797.1, read on the forward strand.
ATGGCTAACAAAAACATGAATAAATGTTCGACATCACTAGCCATCAGGGAAATAAATACAAATCAAAACCCCAAATGAGATACCACCTCATACCAGTTAGAATGGCAAAAATTAACAAAATAGGAAACAACAAATATTGACAAGGATGTGGAGAAAAGGGAACCCTCCTACACTCTTGGTGGAAATGCAAATTCATAAAGCCACTCTGAAAAACAATATGGAGGTTCCTTAAGATGCTAAGAATAGAGCTACCCTACCACCCAGTAATTGAACTACCGGGTATTTATCAGAAAGATACAGACGTAGTAAAAAGAAGGGCACATGCACCCCAATGTTCACTCAATTGTGGAACATAAGCAATAACATGGAGTACCATAGGAGAAGAGAGGGAAATCCAAAGGGGGAGAAATCAGAGACAGAGATGAACCATGAGAGACTATGGACCCCAAGAAACAATCTGGGGGTATCAGAGGGGAGATGGGTGGAGAGGGGGTAACAGGGTGATGGGTATTGAAGAGGGCACGTGCTGTGATGAGCACTGGGTGTTATACATACTTAACTGATGAATCATTGAACACTGCCTTAAAGACTAATTATTTACTGTATAGTGGTTAACTGAACGTAATAATGAAAAAAAAAAAAAAGAGTCTCATATGATTTGTCTCCCTCTCTGGTTTCTTCTCATTCAGTTTTCCCTCCTTTCCCTACTGTCTTCATTTTTATATCTGCCACCTCATCTCAACCAATTCAATCCACTCACTCTGTTCCAGGCACATATAAATGTATTCTGTTACCAATCTATGAATGCCTCCTCCTTATGACCTTGGCACTAGCTAATTCCTCTGCTTAAAATGTTATTCTCTCAGGCTTTTATGTGCCTGGCTCTATTCTGTCTTTAAAATATCATCTCAAATACTAACTGCTCATAGATCCTTTTTCTGATCACAATATCTAGAGGGGGCCTCAATGACTCTTTACAATTCAGTTTGTTGTAATTTCAACACAGTTCTATCGCTATTGACACTTCCAAAGATATTTATTATTCATCTCTCTTCACTATAATGTAAGCTCTGTGATAATGGGAACGTTATCTATCTCTTCACTATTTTGTTGCAATTGCCTAGAACAGTGCGCTCACTAACAGTAGATGTCTTCCTCCCTAAGATTAAAGGGTCAACCAATGAAGCAGAACAAAGGAATTCTTGAATTTTAGCTCATCTGAATATAAGCTTTGCTTAATCACCATTCCATTGCCTTTTAGTTATCTCTTTAAATGTACTGCTTAATATAGAAATAAATGAACTGAAATCTTGATATTCCTGTGGCCAATTTCTGTACAAACATGTAAGTGGGCAAGATATATTTAGTAGCTAGTGTAATGGCTGAATCCCAGACTATGGAATTCACTGCCTTTATGACAACTGCATTTGAGAACTGCTTTGTCCTCTTATTGAATCCTTAACGATTTCAACTTTTCTGGGTAAGAATGTTGATATCTTTGTTTTTAATTATAAGACTTTCTAAGGGAGTGAAAAATGAATCACACACTGTATGAAAGAGAGGAAGAGCTCAGAGACCAAGGCCAAACGATTTGTTTTCTGGCAACAGAAAGCAGAGATGGCAAATTATGTATTATGTATCAAGTATTACATACTAGAATTTCAGACATCAGTTGTAGCTGGAGCCCAGTCAGGACTTTGTCCTTTGCCATGAGGGAGGGGCTGTTGCTAAGCCTGGGTGCTGCTACTGAAGAAACAATGACACCCATTTTTGGATCTTCTTAAGGGAGAGGCTGATATCTTCCTTTGGAATCTCCAATAAAAGTCATGCTTATGTGCAGAAGAATTCCCTCAGTCTTGAAGCAAAATTGTATTAGAAAATAATTCCTTGAAAAATCTGTGGTTTCACTGGATAATTCTACCAGTTATTTTTTTAAAAGAATTAACATCGGTTTTACACAATCACTTCCAGAATGTAGAAGTGGAATTAACATTTTATGTAATCAGTAATACTTGATACTAAAATCAGACAGAATATCCCACCCTCCCAAAAAAAAGCAATGAGAAGAATGGAAAAAAAAGGTAACAACATCCTTCATAAATACAAGTTTAAAAAATCTAACAAAACATTAGTAAATAAAATTTATTACATATATACACATATATATATTGAAAAAAGTGAGACTATTTCAGGGTTGCAAGACTGCTTCAATATTTAAAAATAAGTTAATATTAATAGGCTAAAAAAGAAAAATCATGTGATTGTTACAATCAATAGAGTAAAAACATTTAACAAACTTCAACACCATTTGTGAGAAAATCTCTAAAAAAACATGAACAGAAGAGAACTTCGTCAACTTGGGAAAGGGCATTAGATAACATACAGGTGACATTGTGGCTCAGGTCACGATCCCGGGATCCTTGGATGGAGTCCCATATAAGGCTCCTTGCTCATCAGGGATCCTGCTTCTCCCTCTCCCTCCTTCTCCCCTTGTTTGTGCTCTCCCTCTTTCCCTTTCTCTCTGTTAAATAAACAAATAACATTTTTTAAAAAAGAATGAAATACTTAGGTATAAATCTAAAAAAATGTATCTGAGACTTATACACTAAAAAATATAAAGTGCTGATGAAAACAATCAAAGATAATCCAACTAAATGGAGAGATATACAGTATTTATGGATTGGAAGACTCAACATAGTAAAAAGGTTGACTCTACCCAATTGGATATACAGGCTTAATTAAATTCCCACAAAACTCCCAGCAAATTTTTTTTCTTAAAGATGTGGACAAGGTTATTTTTAAATTGACATGGAAAGTTAAAGATATATAATAGTATATATAAATTATATATATATATATATATATAATGTATTTATATGTAAGTAAATATATTTATAATATATAATAATATATAAATAATTTTGAACAAAAATAATAATGCGAGGAGAATCACTGTATTTGATTTCTAGACATTATATAGCTACAGTCATATCAGTCATATCAGAAGGATAGACATATAAATGAATTAGACAAAATAGAGAACCCATACAAGTAGAGCCAACTGATTTTTGACAAAGGTGCAAAAGCAATTTAATGTTGAAAGGATAGACTTTTCAACAAAAATTACTAGAACAATGAGATGTGCATAAGGAAAAATAATAAAACCTAGAACCTCGGTCCAAACATAACATTTTATACAAAATAATCCCACAATGGATCACAGAAGTAAATATAAAATGTGATTTTATTAAACTTTTACAAGAAAACGTGGGAGAAAATCTTTGGGACCTAGGATCTGAGGAAGGATACTTCGGTGTAAAACAAGGGGCATGATCTATAAAAGGAAAAAATCAAATGCAACTTCATCAAAATTTAAACTTTTTTTCTGTGTAAAGGGCTTGTGCTGCCCTGATAATGGACAGACAAACTACAGACTGGAAGAAAATACTTGTAAACAACATATCTAATAAAGGACTCAAATCTAGATTATGTAAAGAACTCTCAAAACCTAGTATTAATAAAACAAAAAGTTCATTTAGAAAATGGGCAAAGGAGATGAACAAACATTTCATTAAAGAAGACATATAAATAACAAGTAAGTACAGGGGAAGAACTCAACTCCTCTCACCATTATGGAAATTCAAATTAAGAGCACAACGAGGTATCAGTACATACCTATTAGGATCTCTAAATTTATTCTCACAGTGACTACACCAATTGTTAGTGAGGATGCAGAGAAACTAGATCTTTCATGCATTGCTAATGAATGTAAAATGGCATAGCCATTCTGAAAAATAGTTTGGTAGTCTCATTCAAGGTGTAAATATGCGATTGCCATGCAACCCAGCGACTACACTCATTAGACTGGATAAATGAAAATTTATGCCCATGCAAAATCATGTCCATGAATGTTCATAGCAACTTTGTAGTAGCTCAAAACTGGAAACAACCAAAATGCCCTTCCTAGATAAATATTTTATCAGCATTAAAAAGAAATGAACTATTGAGATATGCAACAATTTGGATTTGTATCAGTGACATTACAGTGAGTGAAAAATGCCAGTTTCAAAGGTACAATTCAATTTATATAAGATTATCAAATTGACAAAATTATGGAGATATAGAACAGAGTAGGGATGGCCAGAGGGTAGGTGTGGTTGGGGATGCACATGACTATAAAGCAATAGCATGTGAGAAATCTTTGTGGTTGAAAAATATATATATCTGTATGTTGATTAGAGTGATGTTCCCAAATCTACGTTTATGATAAAATGCCATTGAACTACACATACACATGGTACCAGTGTAAATGTACTTGATACTGCACTACAACTATATAAGAAGTAAACATTGGTGAAAAAACGCTAAAAGATACATTAGCCCTGTATAATCTTTGCAACTTCCTGTGAATCTATTACTTCAAACAAAATGTTTTTTAGGGATGTCTTGGAGAAACCAACACTCAAACTCCAAACCTTTGTGGACCCAGCTAGCTCTACTTCAGGGAAATATTAAAAACTACTATAGAGTATGCTCCACACAGTCCACAAGGTCTAGGAAATACTTCTGTGGTTATTGCTGATTGATTGAACAACACCGATCCCTCTACTAACCGTGGCTCTCAAGCTGAATGCACTTTAGACAAGTGACAGTATAGAAACCCAGTGTCACTGGGAGATGGATTGGCAACTTTCAGAGCAAAGGCATTGGCACTAAGGGCATTACACTGAGACCACCAGAGTGATTTCTGCAGTGCCATGAAGCAAAATAGAAGGAAGCTGGTAATGAAGGAAATTCCCCATGAATGTCATCTCTTAAACGCAAAGGGGCAAGTAAAACTTGAAGAATCTAAAAGGATTAAGGAACTGGACCAAAAGGCTCATAGTGTTCTAGGTCTCTCTCTCTCTCTCTTTTTTAAGGATTTTATTTATTTATTTGACAGAGAAAGAGAGATCATAAGTAGGCAGAGAGGTAGGCAGAAAGAGAGGGGGAAGCGGGCTCCCCGCCAAGCAGAGAGCCCAATGCGGGGCTCCATCCCAGGACCCTGAGATCATGACCTGAGCCGAAAGCAGAGGCTTTAACCCACTGAACCACTCAGGTGCCCCGTGTTATAGGTCTCTTCATGGCATTCACAAAAGAACCTTCTGGAAGATTTGGAAGAAATAAATTTCTTGCACTCAGGAAAATGAGACTTGAGTTTTAAGGATGGATCCAGTCTAGGCTTCATTTCCTAGACAGTTTATTCAGAGAGGTCAGGCCTGTTATCCTCACCATGTATTTCCCGTGTCCATATAACTTTCTGGGTTGGGGACAAAAGTAAGCAGGAAGGGTCTGTGATCTAAATGTCAGGATCTTCTGCCTTAGGAACCATCCTTGCTGACCCAGGTTGGTTTTCTTTTCTTTTTATTTTTTCCCCAAATATGTTTATTTTATTTTTTCAGTGTTACAAGATTGATTGTTCATGCACCACACCCAGTGCTCCATGCAATACGTGCCCTTCTCAATACCCACCACCAGGTTCGCCCAACCCCCCACCCCCTCCCCTCCAAACCCCTCAGTTTGTTGCTTAGAGTCCACAGTCTCTCATGGTTTATCGGCCCCCTCCGATTTCCCCCCATTCACCCTTCCCTTCCTTCTCACAGATTCAAGGAGTTTTTCAAAACATCCAGCAGAGGGAACCCTGAACTCATTTGTAAATCCTGATTTAGCCTAGTCCACCTCTACCCCACTGCTCCTTGACCCTTAGGATGAAGAAAGTGAGCTAAGGAAGGCTGCATCTAACTCCAAAGAAAACTGAGAGCCAGCAAATACTCTAAACCAATTAAAACATTATGATCTGGGCAGTCAATGTATTGAATGGTGGGAGGGGCATTAGTGAAGTTAGAGATCATGTCAAAAGAGGCTTCAAAGTTCAGGCAAACAACAATGGCCACAGGGATGGAGGTAAGGGAAAACATTGACCATACAAGATGGCAAAACTTCCAGCGCAGGATGTCTGATCATACGAGGGAGATACTCAGATTTTAGGTTCTGACAACAGACACGGGAATGTCAGGAATGATCCTATATCCTTTCAAGTAGTATGACAGTAAATTGGTGACATGAGTTGTGGGTGTCCAATGGAGGTCATGGGGGCCCTAGGGAGTGCTCCATCCATCATAGTCCCAATGATTAATTCTTGTTTGCTGACATTGTTGCTTTATGAATAGTTTAACAAGCAACTGATCTTTGTCTTTATGGCTATCGGGAGGCATGGCTTAGAGTGAAATCATTCCAAAATTGAGATCATTTTTTTAAAAGATTTTATTTATTTATTTGACAGAGAGAGAGAGAGAGAGAGATCACAAGTAGGCAGAGAGGCAGGCAGAGAGAAAGCGGGAAGCAGGCTCCCCGCCCAGCAGAGAGCCTGATGCGGGGCTCGATCCCAGTACCCTGAGATCATGACCTGAGCTGATGGCAGAGGCTTTAACCCACTGAACCACCCAGGCGCCCCCAAAATTGAGATCATTTTTAAGTAAATATGTTGAGATATCAACTTGCTTATAATTTGACATTCTATACAACAGTGCCTCAGTTTGGTCATATAGCTTAATGTGAAATGGCTTTTATTGAGATTGTTCTATGACTTTGTTGAGAGTCTACTAGCACCCACTTTACATTTTTTAACTACAGATTGTCACGCCACTGGTCCACAGCACGTAATTTTGTATCGGAGCAGACAGTAAGTTGTCTCTTGAGGAGGCCTTTGATCTTTATAGCAGAACACTCAACATATACCTTGACAAGTGTATGATCGTATGGGGAGAAGGTACATATACATTATAAATCTTACATATAGATCTTCCATAGCAGTTCTTTTGGGTGAAGAAGTCTTTGCCCCTCCTACAGGTTATTTCCATTCAGTATATTCCCATATGAGAAATTTCCAGGTAAAATAGTACAAATAGTTTTAAAACTCTTGAAGATGCTGTTGGCTGAATTTATTTCAGGGCAAGTTGTAGTAATTTATACTTCCGTCAGTAGTATGTAACAATCAGTGCCCTTTTCATAACAACTCCACTTACACTGGTTCTTCTGTGGGCTTTATTCTATACTATGTCCATTTAATGAATGAAAACAGGAATACTGGTCTAATATTTCTGTCTTTAAACATAAGTGGGTGTAACATTTTTCATTGTCATTTGAGATGTGCATTTTTTTTTTGTTTTTTTTTTTGTTGTTGTTATCTGATATCTTTTACCCATTAATTTACAGGGGTTTTGACATTTTTTTTTTCTTCATTATAACATAAAAAGTTGTGTACTACATTTATCTACATTTTGGAACTTTCAAATAAATGGGTCTTAAATTTGTTTTCATTGCTTCTTTTTTCATTATGTTCAATTAGCCAACTTATAGTACATTATTACTTTTTTTTTATGTAGTGTTCATCCAGCGCTCATCATATCATGTGCCTTGTATTTTCATGTATTCCGAGTTTTGTTTTCTGCCTCCTGATTTTACAACATCAATGGTTCTTAACTTTTCCGTGGGATATTTGGCTAATTAGTTTATTTGTACTTAAAAATTCATTATTATTATAATTTATCTCTCATTAGAATTTAACTCAGATCTTAAGCCCTTGGCATTCGTAAAATAAGGTTATTTGCTTCATATCAGCTTTGAGATACCTCAGATAGAAGGTTATGGCTTTGTTTCAGCAAGAGCAACTTGCTCAAGCCCCCAGGGAGTAAATAAATGATTTGGGAGAAGCTATAGAAATGATAATAAATCAACTGAAAACAAACACGAAATACTAAATCCATATTTATAATGGATTATATTATATAATGGATTATCGTGTCACATAAATCCACGTGACAATTTTCGATCCCAGAAAACCCTTTTTGGGGAATAGGTGTCAGCTCGGGCCGGGCTGTTGCTCTCAATGGGCATTAGCTGTTGTCCTCAAAACAAGTAAAGATTGATTTAAGGCAGAAACACAGTACTCGCTGACCCAAGAAGTTTACAAGAAACTCTCCTTGAATTTCTGGAAACTCTAGCCACTTAGACAACTTGCCAAAGGTCCCCTATAGCCAAGCAGGTTCTCTAGTGGGACCAGTTGCCTAGAAAGTTCGGCTGTGCATGTGCTGGGAATGGACTCTTCATTATATACCCTCATCTCATAAAATAGAGGTTCAGCTTCCTAAGTGCCAATGGATTGCACTCGGAGAAGAGATTTCACCTTGTTCCACGATAAGAGAAAAGAAGGCATGTTTGAGCACAGATTCTGGTAAAATTATGGGCAAAGATTATGAAGCAAGCAGTAGCCACAGCCCAGGTATTGAGGGTTATGACTAAGCACTGCGGCAGGGGCTATACTGGGCAGCTGCCAGAGTCACTGACAGGACCAGTGTGCGCCACTAGGTGGCGGAAGAATTCCACTATGGCTATTTACCTTGTTTCTGGAACTTACTTTTTACCCAGATAAGAGGGCTTTAAGGTGGGAGTCTTGATCCTTTTAGGGCAGTGGAGGTGGCAGGAGTGCAGATGATCCCTGTCCACATGAAGGTAGTCGTGACTTCTGAAAGTCCGCTTGTATTCACCACTCTGGTATGTGCATGAGTATCTTTCCCCAAAGGACTCAGATGCAGTTGCCTTCCCTCCCACACCAGGCCCTGCACCCAAAGGTTGACTAGGTTATTTAGCAACCTCAGATAGTATGAGCTGACCTCTCCTGTATGCTTGGATTTATGCCCGCCACCCCAACCAGGAACTTCCCCTTAGACCCCCATGTCACTAGTTATGCATCTCCCTCCCTTTCCACCACCACTTGCAATCTGCATTGGAGGCTGGTGTTCCCTCTTCCCTTTTATAAGCCTAGATATTTTGCAGGGAACATGTCCATCCCAGTATCAGTGTGTTGATAAAACCCACATTTCATGTGTTGCTGGACACCCACCATGGGCCCCATAAATACCCCGGTTGGACAATTTATCCACATAGCTAATAAACCTAGATACTTGTGGTGCTGCCAGAAGATGGTCCTTCTTTCCCATGTAGCCTTAAGGAGAAAAGTCTGCCTCAAGCTGCAACTTTACTGATATGTGCCATTTAATTAATGTACTGGAGCCTTAGACATTCAATTACAAAATGGGAATAATAATGCCTACTTTGAAGGACTATTGTGAGGATTAAATCAGAGGAGATATTCAGCCTTTTCCTGATTCAACTTCACTGACTTGTGAAATTCTGCTGTTGAATTAAGGAAATCTTATATTTCACCACACAACACCATCCCTGCATTATTATGACGAATGTAGCACTGTCCTTGAGAAAGGTTCATTACCATGGTTCCTACTATAACTGGTAGTAATCTTGATGTTTAAATCTATTCTGAGAATATAGTAAAACTTGGCTCCCATCATCTAGAGTAAAAATGAGAATAAAGACAAACGCTTTCATGTTATGCTGAAAGTATATTTATATATATAGATATAGATATTTATTTTCTGCAGACAGCTTTTACTGATGAGTCATTTTAATGTTCAAAGAACAGCCTATTTCAATACTACATAATCTGTACCAGAATGAGATGGATAGCTTCTCAATTCATTTCACAAAGCCAGCACAACTCTGATACCAAAACATAACAATTATAACACAAAACAGAGAATCACAGATCTCACTTAAAAATACAGATGCCAAAATACCAAAGAGAACAGTAGCCGATTGAAATCAACACCACATGAACATGTACAAAGCTTTGGCAGATACCAAGTTTAACCAAATGTAAATCCAAACTTACACACAGAGAACTGGAACATAAACACCAGAAACAAAACACCCCCCCACCCCACCCCACCCTGTCAGTGGCCTCTGGCCAGGAACCCAAAGGAATGAGATATCTGCGGGAGGAACCACATTAGCGGGGAGGGGGTCCGCTGGTGGGGTCACCGGCATTATCACCAGAATCAGGGTCATCCTCATCCAGGTCTTCAGACTCACATTCTGCCAGCGCTTCGAAGTACTGCAGAGGCCAGCACCGAGGATCTCTCTTATGGAGCTTGGCCAAAAACCTCAAAACAAGCATCTTGCTGGTTTCGAGGAATGCTCGGGGGCCCCAGAGGAACTCATATTCTGCTGGCTCAGTATAGGGGATTCGCCTGTACTCTAGGTACTTCTGCCTTACAAACACTTCGGTGATGAGCTTCTTCGTATTTCCAAAGAGAGCATGTGTCTCCTGGACATCCAGCCCTAACCTGTACAGAAAACTAAAGATCATGTCCTCCCTGACACAATTGCCTTTCATAAAGATGAGACTCAGGACCACCATCAGGAGGCCTAACTTGGGCCTGTCTAAATAGGATGCCACTGGTTCACCCTTATGGTACCCCAGCTTGTTGATGATAATATAAGAGTGGTTTTCGGGATCAATCTCTTTCAGTTGATAACCGAAAACACACTGCAGCTTGTTGTTGGCACGGTTGATGATATCCAAGCACTCATCTTTATATTCACGGATGATGAATTTCACCATCTCTGAGCGCTTGATGGGCACCTTGGCTTGGTCCTTGACCAAGAGGTACTGCACCAAAGCATTCGCTCTCTCATCCAAGGGAGACAGTGTCTGAGTCTCCCACTTGGGGTCATTCAGAGTGGCACCAAATCCCTGAGAGAGATTGGTGAACTCAGAGATAATCAGGGGCTGAGGGCTACCTGGGCTTTCCCAGAGACCCAGCGCCCTCGAAGTGCTTGGGCCCTCCCAGGCACTCAGAGCCCAAGTTGTGCTGGGCCCTTCCCAGCCACTCAGGATGCGGGAGGTGCTCGGACCTTCCCAGCCACTCAGGCCACGGGAGGTGCTGGGACCCTCCCAGTCACCCAGGACCTGAATAGGGTTTTCAACCTCCCAGTCATTCAAGTTCAGATTTTCCCAGGGTCTGGGAGCCTGCCAGTCACGCAGGGCCAGCATTTGGCCACTGCCGTCCTCGTCGGTATTCAGATGCTTCTTCTTCCGGGTGGCTTTGCCAGAGCGACGTGGTGGCTCAGCAGACGTCTTCGAAGCCTCTTGAGTGGTGGCCATTGCCTTGGGGGCAGCAGCTGTCGCCATCAGGATGGTTGGCACTGCCTGGGCTGCTTTCGAAGCATTCACACTGGGCTGTGGAACCCATGGAACTGCAGGCAGGGCCTCCACGCAGGTGAATGGATCCTGCAGAGCAAGTGGCAGTGACTTCGGGGTCTCAGAAGGGGCAGATGGGCCCTGAAAGGCATTAGGAGAGGCAGGCTGGAACCGGGAGGTAGCTGGAAAGACCCTTGAAGTGGCAGTGAAGGTCTCCGACGACGCGGCAGGCGGGTTTTTCCAGGCAGACGGCAGGTGGGCTCGGGCAGCTGACACTGCCTTTGGAGCACAGAAAGTGGCAGCAAAGATCATGCGATCCTTCGAAGGGGCCCTTCGTTCTTTTGAAGAGGTCCTCCGTTCCTTTGAAGAGGTCCTGCGTTCTATTGAAGAGGCCCTGGATTCTCCCGATGGAGTCATCAATGATTTAGCGGAGCCCCTGGGAAAATTTGCTGCCGCTAAGGGAGCTCCGGGCTGGCCCTGCAGGGCTGCTGGGGGGCCTTGCCAGGAAGGCTGGAGTTGCAAATTGGGCAGCTCTGCTTGCGGGCCCGAGGGCTGGGCCTGCTGGGTGGGTAGCTGGATTTGGAGGGCCTTTTGGGAGGCCGGGACCCCCTGAAAGGGCTGCTCCAGCTGAACCAGCGGTGGGCCCTGCCTCTGGGCCTCCTGGGTGGGCACAGGCTGCCAGAACTGCCCAGGGGCCTTGGGGGCCTGCCAGGCGATAGCCTGGGCTTGCTGCACTTCCTGGAATTCCATCGATGTCGGCAGCGGCAGCTCCTGTGGCACTGGGGGCTGGCCTTTGGGGGCCTGCCAGATGATGGGTGGGCAGTGCACAGCCTGTGGGGCCGACAGAGGAGCCGACAGCACAGCCTGGGGCGCCTGCGGGCCAGAGGGGGGCGCCGTGGGCACCTGCGTTGCTGCCTGGGCAGTGGGCACCTGCGGCGCCGCCCGCACCTGTGGAGCTGCCCGCACCTGCGGGGTGGGCAGCCTAGCCTGCGGAGCCTGCCGCAGCGGCGGCGGGGGTGGCAGGGCCTGCCAGACCGGTGGTGTGGTGGCCAGGACCTGTGGGGCAGGCCGGATGGGCGGCGGTGCCTGGCGTATCAGCGGTGGCGCCTGGCGAATCGGGGGCGGGGCCTGGCGCACCGGCGGGGGGCCAGGTCGGATGGGTGGTGGGCCCGGGCGGATGGGCGGTGGGCCCTGGCGCACAGGTGGTGGTGCCTGCCAGGTAATGGTCGGAGCCTGCCAGGTGACCTGCGTGGCCTGCCAAGCCAGAGGCGTGGCTTGCCAGCCTTGCGGCGTGGCCTGCCATCCTGGCGAGGTGGCCTGCCAGCCCGGGGGTGTGGCCAGCTGCGCCGGCGGGGCCTGCGGGCCCTGGGGAACCTGCGGAGGAGCCCTTATAACCTGAGACTGGATTTGCAGAATCAGAGGCTGAGCCTGTGGGGCCCAAGAAGCCAGAGGCTGCGCAGGTGGGGCCGCCGGCTGCGCCATCGGGGCTCCTGAAGCTGAAGGCTGGGTGATCGGAGCTCTCGAACCTGGAGGATGAATCATCAGGACGCCGGGACCAGGAGGCTTGGCCATCGGGGCTCCCGGAGGTGGAGGCTGGGTCATCAAGGCTCCTGGGGGCGGAGGCTGGGCCATCGCGGCTCCCGGAGCAGGCGGCTGGACCATCAGGACTCCCGGAGTCAGAGGCTGGGCCATCAGGACTCCCGGAGTCGGAGGCTGGGCCATCGGGGTCCCCGGAGGGGGAGGATGGGCCATCGGTGTCCCCGGAGGGGGAGGGTGAGCCATCGGTGTCCCCGGAGGGGGAGGATGCGCCATCGGTGTCCCCGGAGGGGGAGGATGCACCATCGGGGTCCCCGGAGGGGGAGGATGGGCCATCGGGGTCCCCGGAGGGGGAGGATGGGCCATCGGGGTTCCCGGAGGGGGAGGATGGGCCATTGGGGTCCCCGGGGGGGGAGGATGGGCCATCGGGGCTCCGGGAGCTGAAGGATGCATCATCAGGACTCCCGGAGTCGGAGGCTGGGCCATCGGGGCTCCCGGAGGGGGAGGATGGATCATCAGGACTCCGGGAGTCGGAGGCTTGCCCATCGGGCCTCCCAGAGGGGGAGCCTGGACCATCGGGCCCCCCAGGGCCGGAGGTTGGGCCATCGGAGCCACTGGGGTAGGCGGCTGGCCCTGTGGGGCCTCCCAAGCAGGCTGAGGTGCCTGCCAAGCGGCCAGTGAAGCCTGCAAATCAATCGGAGGTGGATCCCAGGGGACTGGCGGAGCCCGAGAGGAGGCGGGCGGGGCCCGCATCAGAACCGTAGGGCGGCTATAGACCGGAGGCTTAGGGGCCTCGGCCGGGGGACTCGAATCACCCAAATTCTTACTTAGCTGCGACATGTCCCTTTCCTCTGACAGCTGGTGGGCCTTTTCCTCCGACAGCTGCTGGGCCTTTTCCTCCAGAGAGAAGAGAATGCCTACGTGGCTGATCAGAGGATCCCTCCCTGCTGACTGGTGAATAGGAAGTAAGTGCCCTTAGCTCTGCAGCTTTCCGCAGTAAGGAGGAGGGGGGAAGGGGGCTCAATCCCGCCCCTTCCCCGCCCCCGACCACCACAAGTGGATAGTGCATAGGGGCGTCTACCAGAAATCCTGGCTGACACAAGATCCCTTCTCACTCTCTCCAGTCCCCAAATGCAGCCTGGTGAGACTTACCATGGATGAGTTTTCACAGAGGAGTGACAGGAACAGATCTATGTTTTAGAAATCACAGTTCTGCAGTATAGAGTAGGAACAGACCACTGGTAACATGGAAGGCATCCATGAGGGGGGAGATGGTGTGGTCTGAGCTCAGATACAGCAAAATCGGAGCCGGAGAATAAAAGAAGTGAATCTATGTATATGAGAGATTTAGGAATCATAGTAGACAGCTATTATAATTTAATGCAAAAGAGATGGAGAAGACATATAAGTCTGTCCTGGGAATGTGGGAAATTGATAGTGTAGTTGATTCTCTTAGGGACACAATGGAAGGCACATAGCAAGAGAGATTTATGAATATTGATTGGGACATGGACTTTTGCAATCCTGGGGGACTGCCAAAGAGAGATGCCCTGTAGACCATCTTGTGTAATAGCTTGGGATTCAAAAGAAAACTGAACTGAGAGTTGAGGTACTCCTTAACTGTGGGAGTGAATGTGGTTTCAGGAGAAGTGTTTAGAATGAAACTCCTGAGATATGTCTTGAAGAATACAGGCGTTTTTAGACACAGGCAGAGAAAAGGGGTGGCAAGGACTACAGAGAGAAGGAAAGAAATAATGGAAATTCAGATGCTCCAGATATCAATGGAAGACAGTATTTTTAGTTCCAGGAAAATTTCCTGTGAAATGGCTGGGAGGAAGGAACAAGGTGGTTTTCTTAGTGCTGTTCATCAGTTATGGAGCAGGAAAGAAATCATAAAAATGAAAGCCAAAAATGCACTAGAAAACAATAAAATGAGTGAATAAATAGATCTAAGATTAATATATAAGGAAAGAAAGATGAATAAAATATGAAATTTCAGGGAAATCTACTTGAGCAAAATCAGTTCAAAAATTATATATCTATGTATATGCAGATAAAGCAGAAGACATAAAAATGATTGGGTAACACTGTACTATTTCATGCTGTAAGGACATGACAGTCTCACTTTTAGCTGGATAGTTTTCTGGAAATATTCAAAACACTAAATACCAAGAACGTTTAGTTTAGAAGAGACTGTTTTCACCTAAGGCAAGAGTCCAGAAAGATATGATGAAAGATACCACAAGGGGGCAGAAGAGAATGATGAAGGCCATACCCTACTCCTTCTGAGGTACCCTTGTCCGATGTTCCTAAAATTTGGTAATTTATGAATTCCAATCAAAACATAAATACATTCTAAAAGTAATTATTGCTTTAATAATGAGGGATAATTTAAGAGTAAGGTTTCAGTGTTTTATTTTCTGGCAACTGAAGAGATGAGGAATCAGTTATTATCCCTAGGAACAACTTCCTTTTCAAATACAAGAATCTCTTTCATGGTGCCTAATATATCACTCTCATATATACCCACAAAACTGCTTCTACTGAATGGATACCACCATGCTTCATGGCTTCCAGGTCCCTCTTGTGGATTAATAGTCCATATGGGACTTCTCATTTTGGTAGGGGTTTAGAACCACTTTAGAGGGACTGACTCTAGACATATAACCATGGTGTTCCCTGATCACCAGTCCTGACACATGGCAGCTCCTGGCTATGGATGGCTTTGGGAAATTGAGTTCATTTTTCAGCCTCTGGCCCTCAATAAAACATACTTGCTCTTCCTCTAATTAAAACGTGTATTTTTTTCTGAGAGATTAAGTTCTTTTACTAACCATTTCTTTTTCAGTATTATGCCAGATTTAATCTTCAATCCACCGTTCTGTGAGTCATCCTACACAATAAATGGCTACTAGTAGGTCCCAACTGTCCCCAATGACATCGGGTGGCAGTGAATAGCATTGCCACACAATGTCAACTCCCACTAATTTCATTATGTAAAAGGAGGCCAAATTTATGCTCAAAGGTGATGCAGAAACCAAAAAGGAAGTATCAGGAACTTTAAAAAATTAGCGTCATTCAGAATGGAAAGTAGTCAAGTTTTACTTTAGCGCCTGTCTGATTCATTGGTAACATTGTTTAACTGGTACAGAAAAACTTGAATAAAAACATTTAGTGATTCTGGTGGGACCAGGAATCATAGATGAAATGGGTTTATTCTTCCCTGGGAAATCTGCCTGTTTTAGACAATCAATGCTCTCAGACGCAGGCTATTTGAAAACTTAGCTACTCACAAATTACCTATTCCAACATCAAATACGTCTGGAAAAATCAAGTAACATATAAGTACTTTGTGAAGATCAACTGCTTTAAGAACAGGAAAACTCAAAGCTGTCCTGAGTACAGTGGGGAATTTGGACTATAAATTTTAAATAGGTCTCCCCAAACCTGCCTTTTCTTTATGCGATCTTTGAGCTTCCTGAAGTCATACCACCCTTCTGTGTGTATGCTCTTCCACTTCTATGCCTCTGAATCAAGTCTTGCTAAACTTTTCTTTCCTTGCTTGAAACAACTTAAAAACCCAAGATGAGTAGAAAGCAAAAGGCAAATATATATAAAACTTCCATGGGATGTAGATGTCTGGTTTCTCACATAAAAGATTTTCAGTAATGGGATGCCTGGGTGGCTCAGTTGGTTGAGCAGCTGCCTTTGGCTCAGGTCATGATCCCAGCGTCTTGGGATCGAGTCCCGCATCGGGCTCCTTGCTCCGCAGGGAGCCTGCTCCTCTCTCTGCCTCTGCCTGCCTCTCTGCCTGCTTGTGTTCTCTCTCTGTTAAATGAATAAATAAAATCTTATTTAAATAAAAAAAAAAGATTTTCAGTACTTTTTTTAAAAGATTTTATTTATTTATTTGAGAGAGAGAGAGAGAGAGAGAGAGAGAGCAAGCATAAGCAAGGGGGAGAGGGAGAAGCAGGCTCCCCGAGCCCCGACATGGGGCTCGGTTCCAAGACCCTGGGATCATGACCTGAGCCAAAGGCAGACTCCCAATCAGTGAGCCACCCAGATGCTCCAGATTTTCAGTATTTTCATAAGTATATAACAAAGGGATAACACAAATAATTTAAAAAATTGGGGAAAGGACAACTGAGGATAGACAAATAGAAGTAGGAAAATAATTGAGGCAAGTATATAATTTTTTTTAAATTTATTTACTATCCAATTCACCATAAGAATGGAGCCTGCAGGGACACCTAGGTGGCTCAATCAGTTAAACGGCTACCTTTGGCTCAGGCCATGATCCCAGGATCCTGGGATTGAGTCCCACATTGGGCTCCTTGCTCGGCAGGGATCCTGCTTCTCCCTCTGCCTCTGCCTGCCACTTTGCCTGCCTGTGCTCTCTCTCTCTCTCTCTGACAAATAAATAAAATCTTAAAAGAAAAAAAGAATCGAGACTCCATGCCTACTGGAACCTTGTTTTGTTCACTTTTATATATCCTGTTAATTCTGAATGGCCATTAAAAATAATAAAAGTGTAAGATTAGAACAACAAGTGCATATCTTCCTCTCCCATATAACTGTTAGACTTAGTGTAAATATTTATAGGTGGGTAAAATAATCAGTTACGATTTTCAAAAAGTCTAAAATAATTTACTTATGAAATGGCTTTTGTTAAGGATTCACTATGTGCCCAACACTGTGATGTGAGCAGTGCTGAAGGAAAATCTGAAACCAAATTTTATAGACACATACAGATATTGACATGGTATTTTTAGTGCAGCAAAGTGTTACGGTTTGCAATGTTTAAAACAAATATTGGTCATAGTTGATGCGAATAACTGAGTAGTCACTTATGCTTGGAGTGTGGGGGTGGGTGGGGATATATTGCTGGCAGTAGCAATAAAAAGAAAACAACAACAATAACAACAAACAAACCCAAAGCTGTGGGAGAGATTCATGAGTGTTCTCCAAATAGACTGAGCCTTAAAAAAGGCTTAAAGGCTTTTTTTTTTTTCTTAAAAAGAAAAAAAAATAGCATACGATGTATCAGAAATACAAGGCATTTGAAGGAAGAATTGCAAGGGATTCATTAAAATAGCATAACTACTATTAATTGAATGCTTATTATGTGGTCAAATACTGCTCTATAATCTTTATATACACAATGTATTCCTCAAAAAATCCACAGGTGTTTGGCCCCATTTAATGCATCAAGAAGTCGATGTTCAGGATGGTAATTAATTTGTCACAGATTTGGCAATCTGGAATTTTTGCCCAATCTGGAATTAAAGCCTGATCTATATTAGTTGCCAAAAGCCAACATTCCTCATCATTACACCAGTGCTGCCAAAAATTTTTTCCAAAATATTTTTTTTAGCTTTAGATTTAATTCATATAAACCAAAATGCATAGATCTACAATAGTCTGCTAGTGAGCTTTTTCATGGAATAGCCATCCTCAAAACAAGATAAGTAACATTTTCTTTATGAAATAAAAGCCTAGTGTGCTTTTTCTGTCAATTCCTTTATGTCCAAAGGCAACCACTCTTTTTTTAAATTTTATTAACTTATAATAATATATTATTTGCTTCAGGTGTATGGGTCTGTGAATCATCAGTCTTACACAATTCACAGCACCCCTCATAGCACATATCTTCCCCAATGTCCATCACCCAGCCGCCCCATCCCTCCTACCCCCTCTCCTACAGGAACTCTCAGTTTGTTTCCTGAGATTAAGAGTCTCTTATGGTTTGTCTCCCTCCCCAGTCCCATCTTGTTTCATTTTTTCCCTTCCTTCTCTCCTATGACTTCCTACCCTGCCTCTCAAACTCCTCATGAGAGACATCATATGATAATTGTCTTTCTCTGACTTATTTCGCTTAGCATAATACCCTCTAGTTCCATCCGCGTTGTTGCAAATGGCAAGAGTTCGGGTTTTTTTATGGCTGCGTAGTATTCCATTGTATATACACAGCATATCTTCTTTATCCATTCATCTGTTGTTGGACATCTAGGTTCTTTCTGTAGTTTGGCAATTGTGGACATTGCTGCTATAAACATTCGGGTACACATGCCTCTTTGGATCACTACATTTGTATCTTTAGGGTAAATACCCAGTAGTGCGATTGCTGGGTCGTAGAGTAGCTCTATTTTCAACTTTTTGAGGAACCTCCGTACTGTTTTCCAGAGTGGCTGCACCAGCTTGCATTCCCAAGCTGTGTAGGAGGGTTCCCCTTTCTCTGTATCCTCACCAACATCTGTTGTTTCCTGATTTGTTAATTTTAGCCATTCTGACTGGTGTGAGGTGGTGTCTCACTGTGGTTTTGATTTGTATTTCCCTGATGCCAAGTGATTTTGAGCACATTTTTCATGTGTGTCTATTGTCCATTTGGATGTCTTCTTTGCAGAAATGTCTGTTCATGTCTTCTATTTCTTGACTGGATTATTTGTTCTTTGGGTGTTGAGACTGAGAAGTTCTTTATAGATTCGGGACACTAGCCCTTTATCTGATATGTCATTTGCAAATATCTTCTCCCATTCTGTCAATTGTCTTTTAGTTTTGTAAACAGTTTCCTTTGCTGTGCAAAAGCTTTTTATCTTGATGAATTCCCAATAGTTCATTTTTGCCCTTGCTTCCCTTGCCTTTGGAGATGTTTCTAGGAAGAAGTTGCTGTGGCTGAGGTCGAAGAAGCAAACACTTGCTTTTTTTTTTTAAAGATTTCATTTATTTATTTGACAGAGAGAGAGAGAGAGAGATCACAAGTAGGCAGAGAGGCAGGCAGAGAGAGGGGGAAGCAGGTTCCCACTGAGAAGAGAGACCGATGTGAGACTCGATCCCAGGACCCTGAGATCATGACCTGAGCCAAAGGCAGAGGCTTTAACCCAGTGAGCCACCCACGTGCCCCGAGGCAAACACGTTCTGATTTCTATTTCCTTTTATCAGTTTTGCCTATTCTCAGATATCATATAAATTAAATCAGTACAGTATATATACTATTTTTGCGTGGAGATTAAACATTTTAATATATGTATGTGTATACGTATATACATATACACACACACATACATATATATATATATTATATATATATAATATATATATATATATATAATGTTTTTGGTTGCATAGGAAGTCTGCTATATGATTGATTGATTGATTGATTGATTAATTTACTATTGTGTTATGTTAGTCACCATACAGCACATCATTAGTTTTTGATGTAGTATTCCATGATTCATTGTCTGGGTATAACACCCAGTGCTCCGTGCGTTAGCCACCACCAGACTAACCCATCTCCCCATCCCCCTCCTTTCTAAAACCCTCAGTTTTTTTTCACAGAGTCCATAGTCTCTCATGGTTTGTCTTCTACTCTGATTCTTGCCCTTCATTTTCTCCTTCCTTCTCCCAATGCTCCATGCTATTCCTTATGTTCCACAAATAAGTGAAACCATCTGAAAATTGACTTGCTCTGTTTGATTTATTTCACTTAGCATAATATATTCCAGTCCCATCCGTGTTGATGCAAAAGTTATTCATCCTTTCTGATGACTGAGTAATATTCCATTGTCTATATGGGCCACATCTTCTTTATCCATTTGTCTGTTGAAGGGCATCTTGTTTCTTACCACATTTTGGCAATTGTGAACATTGCTTCTATGAACACTGGGGTGCATATGGCCCTTCTTTTCATTACGTCTGTACCTTTGGGGTAAATACCCAGTAGTGCAATTGCTGGGTTATAAGGTAGTTCTATTTTTAATTTTTTTAAGGAACCTCCACACTGTTTTCCAACGTAACTGTACCAGTTTGCATTCCCACCAACAGGGTAAGAGGGTTCCTCTTTCTCCACAACTTCTCTAACATTTGTTGTTTCTGGCCTTGACGATATGTTTTATTGCTAAATAGAATTCCATTTTACTTATGTTGCACCTGTTAATCTATCACCTGTTTATCTATCTCCTGTCGACGTTTGAGAAATTTACAATTTGGGGTTAATTTGAAAAAAAAACTACTTTGAAAATTCTTTTAAAAGTCTTTTTAGAGCAGACATTTTCATCTTGAAATGAAACATCAGTTTGACTACTCATAAAGTAGATATATGCTTATCTTTTTAATTATATTTTTTGTCTTTAATGAAGGATTCTTTTTTAAAATTTTTTTAATTTTTTTATATTTCCAGTGTTCCATGATTCATTGTTTATGCACCACACCCAGTGCTCCATGCAATAGGTGCCCTCCTCAATACCCACCACCAGGCTTGCCCATCTCCCACTCACTTCCCTCCAAAACCCTTAGTTTGTTTCTCATAGTCCACAGTTTCTCATGCTTCATCTCCCCCTCTGATTTCCCCCACTTCACTTTTCCTTTCCTTCTCCTATTGTCCTCTGTGTTATTCCTTATGCTCCACAGTAAGTGAAACCATATGATAATTTTATTTTATATATTTTTATGTTATCAGCCACCATACAGTGCATCATTAGTTTTTGATGTAGTGTTCAATGATTCATTAATTGCCTATAACACCTAGTGCTTATCACAACACGTGCCCTCCTTAACACCCATCACCGAGCTACCCCATGCCCCCACCCTCCTCCCCTCTGAAATCCTCAGTTTGTTTCTTGGGGTCCATAGTCTCTCATGGTTTGTCTACCTCTCTGATTCACTCCTCTTGAACATGGGGGGCAATAGGGTAAGGAAGGGAAAACTATGCTTTACTTTTTAAAAAGTTTTAATTCCAGTATAGTTAATATACAGTGTTATATTAGTTTCAGGTGTACACTATAGTGATTCAACAATTCCGTACATCATCCAATGCTCATCATGACAAGTACACTCCCTAATCCCCATTACCTATTTCATCCATTTCCTTACCCACTTCCCGTCTGGTAACTATCAGTTTTTTCTCCATAGTTAAGATGTGTGATTATCTTTTTAAGAAACTACAACAGTTCTCCATAGTTGAGTAAGACTATTTTACAGTCTACCAAAATATATGAACATTCCAGGTGCTCAACAGCCTTACAAAATGTTCTGTTGTCAGTCTTTTTGATTTTGTTCATTCTAGCAGATGTGAAATGGTGACAATACAATTTTACACTCTTATTAGCAATGAATGAGAGTGCTAGGTGCTCCACGTCCTTGCCCAAATTGATATAATTGGCCATTTTGATTTTAGGCAAAATCAAAATGTGTGTGTTTTTTTAAGACTTTATTTATTTGAGAGAAAGAATGTGAGAGAGAAGAAAGTGAAGTGAGGGGGCAGAGGTAGAAGCAGACTCCCCGCTGAGCAGGGAGACCAATGTGGGACTCGGTCCCAGGACTCCATGATCATGACCCCAGCTGAAGGCAGATGCTTAACCAACTGAGCCACCCAAGCACTCTGTGTTTTGGGTTTTTTTGTATGTTTGTTTATTAATAGGCTATTTTTTAGACCAGTTGTAGGTTTACAAAAAAAATGAGGGGAAAAATTAAGAGTTCCTATATATCTTATTGGACTCAGTCCCAAATTTCCCTGCTGTCAATATCTTGCACTGGGTGGTACATTTGTTACAATGCATGAACCTACATTGACACATCATTATCATTTGAAGTCTATATTTTACATTAGGGTTCCCTTCTGGAGTTGTGTAATCTGTGTGCTTTGACAAATGTATATGACATGTATCCACCATTATAACATCATACAAAATAATTTCACGACCCTAAAAATCCTCGGTGCTCTGCCTATTCACCCTCCCTCCTCCAAATCCCTACAAACACTGACCTTTTAAAGGTTTCCCTAGTTTTGTGTTTTCCAGAATGCCGTTTGCTTCAGAATGATACAGTATGTAAACTTTTCTGATTGCCTTCTTTCACTTACTGATATGCATTTAGGTTTCTCCATGTCTTTTCATGACATGATAGCTTATTTCATTTTTTAGCATTGAAAGTATTTGATTGGATGTACTACAGTTTATCTATCCACCTACCTATCTTACTTGCTTCCAAGTTTTGGCAAATATGATTAAAGTTATTGTAAGCATCCCTGTGTATATTACTTATTCTTCATTGTGATATAATATACCACTGTGTAGATTTCCTGCAGTTTTCTTATTACCATTCACATATTATAGGCTATCTTGATAGCTTCCAAACTTAGGCAACTACGAATAAAGCTGTTATAAACATTTGTGTGAAGAATTTGTGTGGACATAAGTTTTCAATTCATTTGGATAAATACCAAGGAGCACAATTGTTAGATGGTATGATAAGAGTACATGCAGTTTTGTAAGAAACTGCCAAAACGGACTCCCAAAGTGGCTGTACTTGGATCTGTTTGTATATTGTCATTGCATATTTCACTCCTTTTTCCATTTCTTAAATTGGCTTGTCTTTTTATTGTTGATTTTAACAGAGATCACATTATTCAGATTTTCTTTTTCCTCATTTGCCAATCTGAGGAAATTCTGCTTTTAGGGATTTTTTTTTTCAACTTCATTTAAGTTGTCAAGTTTTAAATTTAAAGTTGTCAATTTCCCTTTGTTAAAAATCTGTTAATTATTAAAAAGTTTAAAGTTAACAATTTCTTTTTACTAAATGGAGATTAACAAAACATCCTTTTATTATTATGTCAATGTCTGTATAATATGTAGTATTGTCTTTCATTCCTTTTATGAGGGATGTGATTTCTTTCTTTCTTTTGTTTTTTTTCTTTTATTAACTTTTCTAGGGGTTACCAGTTGTCTTATTCTTTTGAAAGAATAAATGATTGACTTGTGTAATTTTCTCTATTGTTGTTCTGTTTTCTCTTTCACGGATTTCAGCTCTTATTTCTATTCTATTTGTTCTACTTGTTTTAATTTTTATTTTTTTTCCTACATGATTAGTGTGCAAGCTTAGGACATTTATTTCAAATATTTCCTTTTTTGTAAAATAATCATTAAAGTTACAAATTTCTCTTTCAGGTTAATTGTAGCAACATTTTATAGGTTTTAGAAGGTTATGTTTTTACTATATTTCACTTTAAAATATTTTACAATTTTCTTTAAGATTTCTTATTTGAGGGGCACCTGGGTGGCTCAGTGGGTTAAAGCCTCTGCCTTTGGCCCAGGTCATGATCTCAGGGTCTCGGGATCTAGCCCCACATCAGGCTCTCTGCTCAGCGGGGACTCTGCTTCCCCCTCTCTCTGCCTGCCTCTCTGCCTACTTGTGATCTCTCTCTCTCTCTCAAATAAATAAATAAAATCTTTAAAGAAAAAGGATGTCTTATTTGATGTATGAGTTATTTGGAAATATATTGTTTGATTTCCAAATATTCGGATAATTTATATGTATTTTCATAATGTTAATTACTAATTTAATTCCAATGTGATCATATAATATGTGCAATATGATTCAGTTGTTTAAATATATTAAAACATGGGTCATCTGAGTGGCTCAATCGGTTAAGTTTCCACCTTCATCCCAGGTCATGATCCCGGTCCTGGGATTGAGCCCCATGTCAGGCTCCTGCTCAGTGGGGAACCTGCTTCTCCCTCTCCCTTTGTCTCCTGGCTCATGCTCTCCTTCTCACTCTATCTCAAATAAATAAAATATCTTTTTTTAAAATTGTATTTTATTTTTTCAGTGTTCTAAGATTCATTGTTCATGCACCACACTCAGCGCTCCATGTAATATATGCTCTCCTCAATACCCACCACCAAACTCACCCAACCCCCCGCCCCCTCCCCTCAAAACCCTCAGTTTGTTTCTAACCATGAGAGACTGTGGACTCTGATAAAAAATCTTCTAAAAAATAAATAAGTATGCTAAAACTTGAATTTAATTCCCAGTAAAGGGTCTATTTTGAAAAAAATAATATTCCATATATACTTGAATAAATGTATTCTGCTATTCTTAGATATATTTCTGTAAGTATCTCCAAGATCAATTTAAGCATATTGTTCATATCTTCTATATACTTACCAATATTTAAATCTGGTTATTCTATGAGTTACTCAAGGAAGTGTATTAAAATCTTCAATATGGAGGCACCAGGGTGGCTCAGTGAGTTAAAGCCTCTGCTTTCAGCTCAGGTCATGATCTCAGGGTCCAGGGATCGAGTCCCCCATCAGGATCTCTGCTCGGCAAGGAGCCTGCTTCCTGCTTCTTTCTACCTGCCTCTCTGCCCACTTGTGATCTCTCTCTCTCTGTCAAATAAATAAAATATTTTTAAAAAATCTTCAATATGGTTGCAGATTTGTCTATTTCACCCCTTAAGGCAATTTAATATAATATACTATAAAATCTTTATTAAGTTACACATATTATGTATGGAATGACGTTTTGTTTTTGTTTTTGTTTTTCCCTTGAAGATTTTATTTAAATTCTAGTTAGCATACAGTTTAATATTAGGCCAGATGTAGAACTAAGTCATTCATCACTTACAAACAACACCCAGTGCTCATCACAAGTGCTGTCCTTAATACCCATTTAACCCATCCCCTACCCACCTTCCCTCCAGCAAATTCAGTTTATTCTCTATAGTTAAAAGTTTTCTTTATGGTTTGCCTCTTTTCCGCCCTATGTTAATCTGTTTTGCCTCTTAAATTCCACATATAAGTGAATCATATGGTATTTGCCTTTCTCTGACTGACTTATTTGGCTTAGCATAATGCATGCTAGCTCTATCCACGTCATTGCAAATGGCAAGATTTCATTCTTTTTTATGGTTAGTAATATTTCTATATATTTCTTCTTTATCCTTGCATCGGTTGATGGACACAGGGGCTCTTTCCATTATTTGGCTATTGCTGATAATGTTGTTGTAAACATTGGGGTGCATGTACCCCTTCAAATAAATATTTTTGTATCCTTTGGGTAAATACCCAATAGTGCAATTATTAGGCCATAGAGTAGTTCTATTTTGCATTTTTTTTTAGGGTGGAATAATGTTTGTTAGAGTGGAATAATGTTTTTTAGGTTGGAATAATACTGTTTTCCAGGGTGGCTGCACCAGTTTGCATTCCTGCCACCAGTGTAAGGGAGTGGCCCTTTCTCCACATCCTTGCCAACATCTATTGTTTCCTGTGTTGTTAATTTTAGCCATTCTGACTGGTGTGAGGTGATATCTCATTGTACTTTTGATTTGTATTTCCCTGGTGATGAGTGTGTTCATGTGTCTATTAGCCATCACTATGTCTTCTTTGGAAAAAATGTATATTGATCGATTATTTGTTTTTTGGGTGTTGAGTTTGATAATTTCTTTATAGATTTTGGATACTAACCTTTTAGCAGATATATCATTTGCAAGCATCTCCCATTCTGTAGGTTGTCTTTTAATTTTGTTGATTGTTTACTTCACAGTACAGAATCTTTTTATTTGGTGAAGTTCCAATAGTTTATTTATTTATGTATTTATTTTTGTTTTCCTTTTGTTTCCTTTGCCTCTGGAGACATATCTAGTAAGAAGTTCCTATGGACAATGTTAAAGAGGTTACTGCTTGTTTTCCTTAGGATTTTGTTGGTTTCCTGTCTCACATTTGGCTCTTTCATCCATTTTGAATTTATTTTTGTGTATGGTGTAAGAAAGTAGTCCAGTTTCATTCTTTTGCATAAACTGACCGTTTTATCTTAGGGCATCTCCCTCTTAGCTCTGAAAATGCTTCTTGTCTTGAAGTCTACGCTGTTTGGTATCAACAGAACCATACTGGCTTTCTTATGTTTCATAAGAAACATAACATTTATTTGCATCCCTATACATATATAAAATTATAATTACATAGTTATATAATTTATAGATCATTATAAGGAATTGTCTCATGTGATATGAAGGTTGGCAAATCCCGAGATCTGCAAGGTGCATTTTTAGGTTGTTGACCCAGAAGAGTCAACTTTTCAGTTAAGTTTGAGTATTAATGTCTGAGACCTGGCAGAGACTACAGTGTAATTCCAATCTGAAAGTCACCAGATTTGAAACCCAATAAGAGATAATGTTTCAGTTCAAGTCCAACTGGAAAAAAAAAAAAAAAAGCCTACCAGTTCAAAGGTCTATCAGGCAGAAAAAATACCCTCTTACTTGAAGGAGGGTCAGCCTTTTTGTTATATTCAGTCCTTCAACTGATTGTGTGAGATCCATTCACATTATGGAGGATAAGTTGCTTTACTCAGACCACTAATTTAAATGTGAATCTTATCTAAAACACCCTCACAGAAACCTGGAGAATAATGTTTGACCAAATATGTGGGCATGCTGTGGTCCAGCTAAGTTCACACATAAAATTAATAGCCACAGTTAAGTTGTGAATTTATTTATTATTAATCCATCCTACGAATTTCTGCCTTTTTTCTTAGAATACTTAGTCTATTAACATTTAATGTCATTACTGATAGGGTAGAGTACAAGTCAACTGTATTGGTATTTCTCTTCCAAATATGGAATCTTTTTTATTGTTTCCTATTTAGGATTAATAAAAATATTTTAGTATTCCACTATATCTCCTGTATTTTTTAATTTATTGCATTGTTATTTTAATGGATGCTCCACAGATTACAATATGCATCATATATGTGTCTCAAGAGAACAAGAGAGACAGAGTTCTTGCTATGCATAAAACCATATTAACTGAAAGTTGTCCATAACAGAAAAATGTACTACTCACTTTGCACAAGTCTTACTATATTTCAGGTTCTATGCAAACCAAAAACACTGTTCTTTTTTTTTAAGATTTTATTTATTTATTTGATAGAGAGAGACACAGCAAGAGAGGAAATACAAGCATGGGGAGTGGGAGAGAGAGAGGTAGGCTTTCCACTGAGCAGGGAACCTGATGTGGGGCTCGATCCTAGGACCATGAGATCTTGACCTGAGCCAAAGGCAGATGTTTAACAAGTGAGCCACCCAGGTGCCCCAAAAACACTGTTCTGGTATGCATAATTTTCAGTCTGTACAGTACTGTGAAAAGCAAAGACTGCTTGTATTATATGTGTGTATAACTTTAAATATATAAATATTGGTATTATTATTTAAAGTCCTTATACACTATGAATTTTATTATATATAATATGCCATATATATATATATAAATTCTAGTTCTATTGTATATTTATATATATTATATAATTCTAGTTCTAATACATAAATTCTAGTTCTATTCATTCTTTCCTTCACATTAAGATTCCATTTAGCATCAATGTCCTTGAGCCTAATACACTTTCCTCCCTATTTCTTTTTTTACCACCTTCACCCATTTTGCCAACCCTTCACGCCCTGCACCTGACAACCATTGATCTGTTTTTCTGCATTTATAAGCTTGGTTTCTTTCAGATTTCACATGCCAATGAATCATACAATATTGTCTTTCTCTGTCTGATTTATCTCATTTAGCAGAATGTCCTCAAGACAAATGGCATGGTTTAGATGGCTGAATAATATTCTATATGCAAATATCTCATATAAGACACATACATCTTATTTTCTTTTTATATTCACCTATTAATTTGTTTCCATGTCTTATCTACTGTCAATGAGGCTGCGATGAACATAGGAGTGCATGTATCTTTTTGATCTTGTGATTTTGTGTCATTTAGATGTATCCCCAGGAGTGGAATTGCTAGATTATATGGTAGTTCTATTTTTATATTTTTTTAGATTTCATTTATTTATTGATTTCAGAGAGAGAGAGAGAGAGAACATGCAGAGAGAGAGGGAGAGGGAGAAGTAGAATCCCCGGTGAGCAGAGAACCCAATGCCAGGCTCAATCCCAAGACCCTGAGATCATGACCTGAGCCAAAAGCAAGCATTTAACTGACTGAACCACTCAGGTAAGCTTATTTTTACATTTTTGAGGAATCTTCATACTGTCTTCCATAATGGTTGAATCAATTTATATTCTCACCAATAGTGCATAAGTGTTCTCTTTCCCCCACTTTTTCATCAACAGTAATTGTCTCTTGCCTTTTTTTTTAAAGATTTTATTTATTTATTTGACAGAGAGAGAGAGAGATCACAAGTAAGCAGAGAGGCAGGCAGAGAGAGGAGGAAGCAGGCTCCCTGCTGAGCAGAGAGCCTAATGCGGGGCTCGATTCCAGGACCCTGAGATCATGACCTGAGCCGAAGGCAGAGGCTTAAACCACTGAGCCACCCAGGCGCCCGGTCTCTTGCCTTTTTAAAAAAGATTTTATTTATTTATTTTAGAGAGTGAGAGAGAGTGAGCACAAGTGGGAGGGGCAGAGGGAGAGTGAATCCCACGTGGACTCTGTGCTGAGCATAGAGGCTGACACAGGGCTGGATCCCAGGACCATGAGATCATGATCTGAGTCAAAACAAAGAGGCAGTAGCTTAACCAACTGCGCCATCCAGGAGTCCTCTTGATCTTTTTGTAGTAGTCCTTCTAACAGGTATAAGGTGATGTTTCAATGTGATTTCAATTTCCATTTCACTGATTGTTGGTGATGTTGAGCACCTTCTCATGTACTTGTTGGTCATTTGCATATCTTCTTTAGAAAAAATATCCATTCGCTTCCTATACCCATTTTGTAATTGAAATATTTGGGGGTTTTGTTTGTTTTGTTTGTTTTTGTTTGTTTTAAGCTGTCTGAGTTATTTTATTTATTTTTTCATAAAGATTTTATCTATTTATTTGACAGAGAGAGAGGCAGAGGCAGAGAGGCAGGCAGAGAGAGAGAGGGGAAGCAGGCTCCCTGCTGAGCAGAGAGTCAGATGTGGGGCTCAATCCAAGGACCCCGAGATCATGACCTGAGCTGAAGGTAGAGGCTTAACAAACTGAGCCACCCAGGTGCCCCAGTTTTTATTTATTTTTTAATGTAAATTCAATTAGCTAAGATATAGTACACCATTAATTTTTAATATAACGTTCAGTGATTCATTACTTCAGTATAACACCCAGTGCTTAGCATTTTTATACTTTTCAGATATTAACCCCTTATTAGATATATGATTTGCTAATATTTTCAGTCATCCCATAGGTTGCCTGTTCATTTTGTTGACAGTTTATTTTGCCATTTAGTTTGATGTAGTCCTCCTTATTTACTTTTGCTTTTAGTGTCAAATCCAAAACAAAACAAAACAAAACAAAAATAAAAACATTGCTGAGACTAGTATCAAGGAAATTTTTCCATATGTTTTCTTCTAGGAATTTTATGGCTTCAGTTCTTAAATGCTCAAGATTTAAATTCATTTTGAGTTGTTTTTTTATATATGGCATAAGAGCGATCCAATTTAAATTTTTTGGATGTGGCTATCCAGTTTTCTCAACATAATTTATTGAAAAGACTATTCTTGGATCTCAGTTTCATTCTTTAAATGTAGTTTTTCTGCATAGAGAATTATAGGCAAACAATTTTATTTTTCCTTTCAACACTTAAAGATGTTATCCCACTGTCTTTTGGCAACAAGGCATTATTCTTAGTGTTCTCTTGTAAGTAATGTCCTTTTCCACTCAGCTACTTTTAAGAATTTGGCTTTATCTTTGGTTTTCAGCTATTTGATGATAGACATACTGTGAGTTTATTTTGCTTTTCCTAATTGGGGTCCACTGTGCTTACTGCATTTGTAGGTTAATACATTTCAACATTTTGACAAAATTCTCAGTCATTATCTCTTCAAATAGTTTTCTCTCACTCTCTTTCTCTCTGTCTCCTCTAACTCCCCCCCTTCTTTTCACTCTTTCCTTTAAACCCAATTGACAGCTTTTTCATTCACGGAGGACTTCTCTTTACTTTTCAGCTCTGTTCCTTCATCTTTAAGCCTCAGGAGGTCTTTCTTATTCTTAATTTCCCAGGCTAATTTAATGTAGTCAATGAAGATTTTATGTGCACCTTGGAATAAACTGCTAGCAGCTTTTTTTTTTCTTTTTTCTCTGCATGAAGCCTCCTGCAGACTGCTGCCTTGCACTCAGGGAAGGATCTGGCCGTCTTAAAGAGATATGTCTTAGCTCTCTTATCTTAAATGAGCCTCCTCCTCATCACTATCTTGAACTCAGGGAATGATTCATGAGTTTGTTTCATCTCCCCTGCCTTGCTCTCAGCTATTGGTATGCTACACACATGCATCCAGTGAGACTTGAAGGAGAGATTTGACAAGTGGATCTGGTCTTCTTTTAAACCTCTCAGAATTTGAATCTGTCATACTGGATAAGGTGTAGTCAATACAAGTTTGTTAGTAGTTTGAGTAGTTTCTCTTTATAGCCATCCATGGGAACTTTCCTTCTATTTCTGCATTACCCCCCAGAGACTAAAGGACCAATGGGACTCTCTTTAATAGGAAGTGCTTGCCACTTCTGATATTTACTTCATTTAGATTTGTATGTATTTTTAGCTTGCTGATGTGTTTTAGAATTTATCCATATTGCTTTCATGACTAGGGTGAAACTTTTTTGTTTCCAATTCAAAATTAGAAGTCCTTTCCAAATCTTTTAGCCAAAGAAACTCCACAAAGCATAGGCAATTTCTTATTGTGATAAACCCAAAGATACTACTTTGATGGCCCTGCTTGAATCTGAAATTTCTTTGAAATATCATGATTTATATTTAAAATGTCACCCGAAGTGTGTATTCATTCTCATAATATGACGGGATCAAAGAGTAATGGTGCCAGTGACTTGATCAAGAATCATTGCACAACGAAGGAAACACTCCACAAAACAAACAGGCAACCCACAGAATGGGAGAAGATATTCACAAATGACACTACAGACAAAGGTCTGATATCTAAGATCTACAAAGAACTCCTCAAACTCAACACTCACAAAACAGATAATCACATCAAAAATGGGGAGAAGACATAAACAGACACTTCTCCAAAGAAGACATACAAATGGCTAACAAACACATGAAAAAGTGTTCATCATCTTTAGCCATCAGAGAGATTCCAATCAAAACCACACTGAGATACCACCTTACACCAGTTAGAATGGCCAAAATCAACAAGACAGTAAACAACAAATGCTGGAGAGATTGTGGAGAAAGGGGAACACTCCTCGACTGTTGGTGGGAATGCAAGTTAGTTCAGCCACTTTGGATAACAGTATGGAGATTCCTCAAGAAATTAAAAATAGAGCTACCCTATGACCCTGCAATTGCACTACTCGGTATTTACCCCAAAGAAGCAGATGCGATACAAAGAAGGGCCACATGTACCCCAATGTTCATAGCAGCCATGGCCACAATCGCCAAACTGTGGAAAGAACCAAAATGCCCTTCAACAGATGAGTGGATAAGATACATCTATACAATGGAGTATTATGCCTCCATCAGAAAGGATGAATATCTAACTTTTGTCTCAGCATGGACAGGACTAGAAGATATTATGTGGAGTGAAATAAGTCAAGAGGAGAGAGTCAATTATCTTATGGTCTCATGTGTGGAGTATAAAGAAAATCATGGAGGGCATTGTGAGAAGGAGGGGAAGGGTGAATGGGGGGAAATCGGAGGGGGCAATGAACCAGGAGAGACTGTGGACTCTGAGCAACAAACTGAGGGGTTTGGAGGGGTGGAGGTGGGGGGTGCACGAACCTGGTGGTGGGTATTGAGAAGGGCACGTATTGCATGGAGCACTGGGTGTGGTGCATGAACAATCAATCTTGTAACACTGAAAAAATAAACACATTTGGGGTAAAAAAAAAAGTTTCCATATTTGTTTTAATTTCAAATGACAGTTTGAATAACTTTACCATACTTTGCAATCATCCTTGGAATTACTTATGTGTGCCTCTAGTTGTGAAGCACTTAGTACAGCATGGAAGCGTGTGATAAATAGCACTGCTATTACTGCCAATACTAAGTATATTCAGGACTTGCATATATGAAGCAGAGAGGGAGAGGCGGAAAATGCACTAGGGTGAGCTGAAGGAAAATTGCTGTCTTAACTGATGGTGGCGCAAGGATCATATTTATAATTAATTAAAAAGAAATAAACAGAAAAGGGGCCACCTGGGTGGCTCAGTCAGTTAAGCATCTGCCTTTGGCTCAGGTCATGAGCCCGGAGTCCCGCATCAGGCTCCTTGCTCTGCGGGGACCCTGATTCTCCCTCTGCCTCTGCCTCTCTGCCTCTGCCTCTCACCCTTTCGTGAATGAATAAATAAAATCTTTAAGAAAAAAACTGGAAACCTAGATCTAAACATCTATCTTGGGCAGTGAAAGGGGTAAGCATTGAAGGAGCTCTTGAATGATAGCCTAGATTTCCTTATGAATGAGAAGGACAATGGGCTTGAGGGGAGTATCAATTGTAGTGTCTTGTCATCAGGAAGGGGAGGAGGAGTTGCCTATGAACAAGCAGATTACATTTCCTGATCGGAAACCATGATGCGCAGTAGCTTCAGTCTCAGGTGGATATGTAGAGAAAGGATATGTGAGATTCACTGGGACTTGAGCATTTGTCATATAGAAGAGATAGACCATCAAGTGGAGTTCCAAGGAGGAATAATGCATAGGAGACACATGTCATTTAATCCTTCATTTCGTCTTTCTTCCACCTAATCTTAGTTCTTTACTCTCATTACTTCTCAGTCACTTGTAAAATATACATGACCCCCAAGGCCTCTTCCTCACAATCCACCCTTGTATTATCAATCCATTTTGTAGTACTAAGTATATCTTTCCATTTAGGGTTAAATTTGCTTAGAAAAGTCTTTTGTGGTTTCTCTTCCCCATGTTCTATGGTACTTTCAAGAGACTGTCCAGAAAAAAAAAAAAAAAAAAAAGAAGAAGAGACTGTCCAGAAAATCAAATTCCCATTGAAGGAATTCTAGAGAAGCATTTATCAGATGGGAAAGGGAGAAATGGAATCAGTCACAAGGTGGCAGAAGAGTTCAGCCACACCCTTTACTGTCTTAAGAGACCTCAATTTCTTCTTCAACTGGTGGGGAGGATTTTGGAATGAAGGTTCCATTTGATCTGCTGGGACTTCTGAGAATGGGGAATCAGGATTGACACGAGTTCCGCTGAGCTCTCTCAAGGCCAGACTCAGGTGAAACCCCATCAGAGGTGTCCATAAAGGCACACCTCCCAAATAAACCAAAGGACTACACCCAGTGGAAAATTATAAAAGGTGGGCAGAGCAATATTACTTGCACATTGGGTTCTGTCTGGATTCGGAAATACTAGATTCCTCAAAGCAAACAAGAAACAAACAATAAAAGGAGAGAGAAACATAAGGTAGTAGTCATGTAAAACAAATTACTGACTGAGCCATGTAATCTGGGCAGTAGAACATGATCCTGGCTGGATCGCTACCACATTCCATCTCTCTTGTCCAATTCCATACAACTAGGCCTCCTTGCAGACCTTGGATTGAGTCCCAGAACCTGGGCAATTCCAGGTGTAATGCAGTCTGCTAAGAATGTTCTACTCATTCACCAAGAAATCTCCATGGCTCAATCCCTCATTTCTTTCAGATCTCTGCCCAAGTGTCATCTCTTCAGAGAGGTCTCTCCTGACAATTCCCTATTAATTTTAATCTTTCATTCTACTTTAAGACTTGAAACACTCTCATACATTTTTATTTGCATTGTCTGTGTCCACCAGATTGGAGTAGATGGCCCATGCAGGGAAGGGTTTTGTTGGATTCTTTCATGACTGTAGTCCATATTTGCAGAAAAAAATATTAGAACATAATACATGTTTAGTCAATATTTTATTTATTGATGAATCAATAAATTAATGAAAAGGCACATACCAAAAAGAGAATAGATCAAAATGTAGTGGCTATTTTCATTTCTGTCATGTGTTCTCATTACCTTTAGAATTTAGTTTTACACATTTCACTATTTTGTAGATTCTAGGGTCAGACCACCTCAGGTGAAATTCCCATTAGGATTATTAACTAGCTCTGTGGTTAAAAACATATGAGTTAATATTTACATGTCTCACTTTCCTCATTTGTAAATATTGGTAAAATATAAACTGTTAGCTCATTGTAAGAATTATATGTTAAGGGATTTATAAGCATCAACCATTATTGTTAATACCATCATTAACATTTCATCATATCATGTAGCATTTTATAATTTTACAACCTTCATTAAGTGTCATTCTTTATTCTTTTATCTTTCCAATCTGCTTTTTGTTGACTTTAGTTTTCTCACATTACCGGGCACAGTGAGTGGTCAAAAAGAAAAGTGTTATAGTTTTATTTTTTCTACTTTTTAATTTTTAATTAAAATTCAATTTAATTAAAATGCACCATATTATTAATTTCAGAGGGAGAATCCAGTGATTCATCAGTTGCATATAACACCCAGTTCTCATTACATCACGTGCCCTCCTTAATGCTCATCACTCAATTACCCCATCCACCCTACCCAACACCCCTCCAGCAATCCTCACTTTGTTTCCTATACTTGGTTTGCCTCCCTCTCTATTTTCATCTTATTTTATTTTTCTTTCCCTTCCCTTATGTTTTGTTTCTTAAATCCTGTAGTAGCGAAAGCATATGGTACTTGTCTTCCTCTGACTGACTTCTTTTGCTTAGCATGATACACTCTAGTTACATCCAAATCATTGTAAATGGCAAGATTTCATTCTTTATGATGGCTGAGTAATATTCCATTACATATGTTATATATATGTATATATGTGTATATGTATATATTTATATGTAAATATATTTATATGTACACACACAATCACATCTTCTTTTTTTTCCCCAAATACTTTTATTTTTTCAGTGTTACAAGATTAATTGTTCATGCACCACACCCAGTGCTCCATGCAATATGTGCCTTCCTCAATACCCACCACCAGGCCCACCCAACCCACCACCCTGTACCCTCCAAAACCCTCAGTTTGTTGCTCAGAGTTCTTTACCAATTCATTTGTCTAGGCTCTTTCCATTTTTTTGGTTATTGTGGACATTGCCGCTATAAACAATGGGGTGCATGTACCCCCTTGAATCTTTATAGGTAATACAAGAGCACTAACTTATCTTTCAATAATTACTCTGAATGCAAATGGACTAAATGCTTCAATAAAAAGATATAAGGTATCAGCATGGATAATAAAATAACACCCATCAATATGCTGCTTACAAGACTCTCATTTTAGACCCAAAGACACCTCCAGATTGAAAGTGAGGGGGTGGAGGACAATTTATCTTGCCAATGAACATTAAAAGAAAGCTAGAGTGGCCATCCTGATATCAGACAACCTAGATTTTACTTTAACTTTTTAAAGATTTTATATATGAGAGAGAGAGAGAAAGAGAGGGAGAGAGAGAGAGACCCAGTTCCATTGTGTATATATAACACTTCTTTATCTGTTCATTGATCAGTGGATATTTGGGCTCTTTACATCATTTGGTTATTCCTGATAATGCTGCTGTAAACATGGGGATGCCTATGCCATTTCAAATTTCTCTTCTTATATCCTTTGTGTAAATACCTAGTAGTGTAATTGCTGGGTCATAGAGTAGTTCTATTTTTAACTTTACAAGAAACCTCCATACTGTTTTGCAGAGTTGCTGCTCCAGTTTGCATTTCCACCAACCCTGTATGAGGGTTCCCCTTTCTCCATATCCTCACTAACACCTATATTTTCCTGTGTTGTTAAATTTAGCCATTCCGACAGGTGTGAGATGGTATCTTATCGTACTTATGTTTTGTATTCCCCTGATGATGAGTGATGTTGAGCATCTTTTCATTTGTTAACCATCTGTATGTCTTCTTTGCAAAAATGCGTACTCATATCTTCTGCCCATTTTTTAACTGGATTTTTTGTTTTTTAGGTGTTGAGTTTGGTAAGTTCTTTATTGATTTTGTATACCAACCCTTTATTAGATATCTCATTTACAAATATCATCTCTCATTCTGTAGGCTACCTATTAGTGCTTTTTTTTTTTCTTTTTATTGTTTCCTTCACTGTTCAGAAGCTTTTTATCTTGGTGAAGTCCTAATAGTTTACTTTTGCTTTTGTTCTCCTTGAAATCAAATTTAATTTTAAATAACTTTCAATTAAAAATAAATTGAGAAAATCCTGTTTATCTTGGCTATCTCTCTCTTACTCTCTCTCTCTTCCTTTATTTTTCTTTTTTCTAGCTCTCTTTCTTTTTTTGGTTCCAATTTTAAATATAGTTGGTTGAAGAAATTTCATTTTCCAATCATAATGCAGTGCTTATAAAGTTCCCTGTGCACATATTTCATATTGAGGTATGGAATACTACAGCATATGTAAGTCCATATTCAACAAGTAAAGAATGCCCAGTTTATTTTCTACAGCAGCTCAACTTTATGGCTATCTTCTTTTGATGACCAATTTTTTAAAGATTAAGATATGATATAATCGTATACCATTCCCCCCAAATATATATATTTGTTCTGTATCCATTTTTGTTGCAACCACAACATAGCATCAAGTAACTCAGATGCAGTCAGTTCATCTTTTTCTAGGCTTCTGGCCTTCTCAAAGATCAACAGTTGGGTGGGGTGGGGAATGCATGTACACTTCTATTTTATTATCCTTTTCAGCACTCTCATCTTCAGTGTATTTCCTAACTAGACAAGTACATTCTTCTCCTATAT
The DNA here is from genome assembly GCA_028533885.1 of Nasua narica. Taxonomy (NCBI): domain Eukaryota; kingdom Metazoa; phylum Chordata; class Mammalia; order Carnivora; family Procyonidae; genus Nasua; species Nasua narica. The sequence goes on from CM052797.1 coordinate 19,062,605, forward strand.
TTTGAAAATATGGCTTAAAGATAAGCCAAAAATTTGGAATATTTTCTATGTCTGGAAACATTGAGAGACAGCTCACAGGCATATTTCTAAGGAGGCTATTTCCTTCCAATTCTGTAAAACCAACAATATCACTTTTGTTTCCTTTGCCTTTGGAGACATGTCCTGAAAGAAGTTGCTGTGCCTGATGTCGAAGAGGTTACTGCTTATGTTCTCCCCTAGGATTTTGATGGTAGGAATGCAAGTTGGTGCAGCCACTTTGGAAAACAGTGTGGAGATTCCTCAAGAAATTAAAAATAGAGCTACCATATGACCCTACAATTGCACTACTGGGTATTTACCCAAAAGATGCAGATTTAATACATAGAAGGGCCACTTATACCTCAATGTTCATAGCAGCAATGGCCACAATCGCCAAACTGTGGAAAGAGCTAAGATGCCCTTCAACAGATGAATAGATAAAGAAGATATGGTCCATATATACAATGGAATATTATGCCTCCGTCAGAAAGGATGAATACCCAACTTTTGTAACTTTACTCAGTTCCAGGGGGTGATCAAGAAAATGGCACAGTGATGCATGCTTTTCATGTGATATATCCACAGTATTTCAGTGGCTGCTATTGTCAACTGATCATTGAAGTCTTTTTAGAGACAAAAAAGAAAAAAAAATACCCATTTGAAAGTACTTGTTTACTTCATGCCCAACTTGTGAGATATAGTCTCTATACAGAGGGAAAGCAATGTGAAAACACATGGGGAAGATTATTATCTACATGCCGAAGAGACATAAAATACCCTTTCCTCAAGACCCGCAAAAGGAGGCAACCCTGCTGACAGCTTGATTTCAGATGTTCAGCCTCCAGAACTATTGTTAGACAATAAAATGTTGTTTAAACCACCCAGTCTATAATATTTTATTACAGAAGCACCAGAAAACTAATAGAGATCACATCATCTTCTCTACCATATCCCACTCTAATTACGTTCTGTATGCCATGCATTACTCTCTATTTTGCTTATTTCCCTATCTAATCTGGTCGTATGTGTCCTTTTTCTTTTTTTAAAGATTTTATTTATTTATTTGACAGAGATCACAAGCAGGCAGAGAGGCAGGCAGAGAGGGCGGGGGTAAGCAGACTCCCTGGTGAGCAGAGAGGCTGATGCAGAGCTCATCCCAGGACCTGAGATCATGACCTGAGCCGAAGGCAGAGGCTTTAACCCACTGAGCACGCAAGCACCCCTGTCCTTTTTTTTTTTTTTTTCATTAAAATAACACATTGCATGGAGCACTGGGTGTGGTGCATGAACAATGAATCTTGGAACACTGAAAAAAATAAAATAAAAGTTTATAGAAAAAAAGAGAAAAAACAACAGACATTTATCCTTTTCAGTGATGTTTGGGGCATACTGACTTTGGTATTGCAATTATTCTTATTTTTCACTCTTTGAATTCTTGAAAAATATGGTTACAGCACTCATAAAGTTAAAACTTGAACTAGAACAAAATAGATACAAAGCAGAACCCTTAATCCATTGGTAAAGTCAAATGCAGACTCATTTTTCCTCATGATTACAACAAGTTTAAGTAGCACATTTAAGCCACATAACTGAAGTGATGCAATAATAGAAGTAAGGGGAAAAATGAAACAAGATGAAACCATAGAGGGAGGCAAGCCGTAGGAGGCTCTTAATCTCAGGAAACAAACTATGGGTTGCTAGAGTGGAGGTTGTAAGAGGGATGAGGTGTCTGGGTGATGGGCATTGGAGATGTTATGTGCTATGGTGAGTCCTGTGAATTGTTTAAGACTGATGAATCACAGACTTATACCCCTGAAACAAATAATACATTATATGTTCATTTAAAAAATAAAATTAAAAAAAATTAAAAAATATTTAGTGCCTTTAGGGCAGTGAAACTACACTGTAATGGTAGCTACATGTCACCATAAATTTGTCTGAAATCCACAGAATATACACCACCAAGAGTGACCTGTAAGGAAACTATGGAAACTGGGTGATGATGATGTGTCAGTGCAACTTCATCAATTAAAACAAACGGCCCATTCTGGTGAGAGTTGATAATGGACGTATCCATGCAGGTGTGGGTGACAGGGTGTATATGAGATATCTCCTTTCCTTCCATTCAAGTTTTCTCTGAACCTACAAGTTCTCTAAAAAAATCTATTAAAAATAAAAAGATAATAAAGATAAAGATAAAAAATAAAAATAAAGATAAAAAAAAGATAATAAAAAGAAACCTCAAGGGGCTCCTGGGTGACTCAGCCATTAAGTGGTTGCCTTTGGCTCAGGTCATGATCCAGGGTCCTAGGATCGAGCCCCGAATTGGGCTCTCCGCTCAGCGGGAAGCCTGCTTCTCCTTCTCCCACTCCCCCTGCTTGTGTTCCCTCTCACTGTTCACTGTGTCTCTCCGTCAAATAAATAAAATTTAAAAAAAAAAAGGAAGCCTCTAAAAAGTCTGTTTATTCATTTGTCACTGTCTTTTTTTGTCCATTTTGCTTCCTTGTTTGGCTTCTTAAATTCTATATATGAGTGAAATCATATGGTATTTGTCTCTCACTGACTTGTTTTGCTTCACATAATAGCCTCTAGTTCCATCTATGCCATTAAAAATGGCAAGATTTCATTCTTTTTTATGGCTGAGGAGTATTCCATTATCTTTTTCTTCATTATCTTCTTCATCATTCAATGGATATTTGGAGTGTTTCCACAGTTTAGCTATTTTAAATGATGGTGATATACATATCAGGGTGCATGTATCCCTTTGGATTAGCATTTTGTATTTTTTTGGGTAAATATCTAGTAGTCCAATCTGAATCATAAAGTGGTTCTATTTTTAACTTTTTGAGGAAACTCCATTCTGTTATGTTGATACAGATCTTATACACCTTGTGTTGAATTTACACCTATTTTTGATCTCTCGTAAATGCACTGAGTTTTAAATTTCAGTGTCTAATTGTTAATAGCTATTATGTATGTATGCATGCATGTATGTATGTATTTAATGATTTTCCCCCAAATTCTTTTCTTTTATTTTTTTTCAGTGTTACAAGATCCATTGTTCATGCACCACATCCAGTGCTCCATTAAATATGTGCCCTCCTCAATACCTACCACCAGGCTCGCCCAATCCCCCACTTCTCCCCTCCAAAACCCTCAGTTTGTTGCTCAGAGTCCACAGTCTCTCATGGTTCATCTCCCCCTCAGATTTCCCCCCCATTCACCCTTCCTTTCCTTCTCACAATGATTTTTATTTATTTATTTGACAGAGAGTAGGCAGAGAGGTAGGTAAGGGGGGGAAGTGGGCTCCCTGCTGAGCAAAGAGTATGTGGGGCTAGATCCCAGGACCCTGAGATTATGACCTGAGCCTAAGGCAGAGGCTTTAACCCACTGAGCCACCCAGACGCCATTAATAGCCAGTAATTAGAAATATAATTGTGTGTGTTCACCTTTTATCTTGTGACCTTACTAAAATCACCTATTAGTTCTGGAAGATTTTTTTTTTTTAATTTTTGTTTTCATTTCTGTAGATTATTTTATATATTTTGTTGTTAGTTATGCGATTTGCAAATAGGAAAACCTTTATTTCTTCATGGTTAATTTGTAATTATTTGCTTTCTTTTCTCATTATATTCAACTGGCTAGGACTTTCACTACCAAGTTGACAAAGAGTAGTAAGAGTGCACATCTTACCCATATACCCAGCCTTTGAGGGAAACATTCAGTCTTTTGTCATTGAACATTAAGTAATATTAACTGTAAGTAAAGTATGTGTGTGTGTGTGTGTGTGTGTGTTTTAGATACTCTCTATCAGGTTGATGATTTCCTTTCTATGGCTACTTTTCTGAAAATTTTTATCACAAATGGGAGTTGAATTTTGTCAATTTTTTTTCATTTTTAAGATTATTTATTTATTTATTTTATTTATTTTCTTATTTACTTGAAAAAGAGAAAGAGAGCAGAGTAGGAGCAGAGGAAGAGAGACAAGCAATCTCCCTGCTGAGCAGTGGGCTGGATCTGGGCTGGATCCCAGGACCCTGGGATCATGACCCCAACTGAAATCTGGGGTTGGATTTGTTGGATGCATAAATGACTGGGGCACTCAAGTGACCTTGTCAAATGCTTTTTCTGCATGAGTTAATATTATCATGTTATTTTTCTTATGGCTGGTAATATGGCTAATTATGATTATTGATTTTTTAATATTAAATCAACCTCGCATTCCTGGAATAAATAAGAAACTCAGAAGTAGTGTATTTTTATAATATATATGTTAGTAAATTAAATTTGCTAGTATCTGCTGGAATCTGCCAGGACAGATGCTCCTGGAAATACCTCAGTCTTCCCCACTCTTTTTTTTTTCTCCCCAAATATGTTTATTTTAATTTTTCAGTGTTACAGGATTGATTTTTCATGCACCACACCCAGTGCTCCATGCAATATGTGCTCTTCTCAATACCCACCACCAGGCTCCCCCACCCACCCCTCCCCTCCAAAACCCTCAGTTTGTTGCTCAGAGTCCAGTCTCTCCTGGTTCATCGTCCCCTCCGATTTCCCCCCACTCACCCTTCCCTTCCTTCTCACAATGCCCTCCATGATTTTCTTTATACTCCACACGTAAGTGAGACCATGAGATAATTGATGTGATAGAACAAATCAACAAGAGAAGAGAGAAGAACCACATGGTCCTGTCAATAGATGCAGAAAAAGCATTTGACAAAATTCAGTATCCGTTCCTGATTAAAACTCTTCAAAGTATAGGGATAGAAGGAACATTCCTCAAC